>BSBN01000050.1:13432086-14069934 GCA_027924645.1 Cunninghamia lanceolata
CAAATAAGCATCCATGTCTGTGAAAGCAGAAACAAAATCAATACACATAAGACAATGATTTTGATGTGGAAAACATTGTTAAGGGAAAAACCATGGGGTGACTAACCCAAGATTGTATTCTCTATTAAAAGAATAGAAGTACAAAATGGTACTTGCCAATTAGGGCTTACTGCCTGAGCACACTACTCACAAGAGGCTCACTGCCTACAAGAGACTCACTATCTACAAGGTACAAAGAAAGTAACTAGGTACTTGAACTGATGAGAAGCATCCACATATGCTAAGGTTTAGTTCTGGTTAGGCTCAATACATTGATCTACTGCACTTCATTCTTCTTGTTCTTTGGTGCTACTATCCTGTCACATACCGGACCTGTATTACTGCTTCCACAGTACTCTTTGTTTTTCTTTGCACAACACAACACACCACACCACACACACCTTCATACCGAAATCAATCTCGTATATATATCTGCACCAAGGATTTCATCAACTTTCTAGTCAGCATCCGGAATACTCAACATTTTCCCAAACTCTAGTCTGTCAGCTAAATTCCTACTTATTAAGTGATACGTATCAAAAAGATGCTTATAGAAGTCATCAATCATGTCGGCCAACCATAAATGATCCCTCAAGAAACTTGATCACCATCGATAACTCATCCGAAAAAAGGTCTGATGCTCTGTCGGTCAGTTCTTCCTCAGTCTAATCTGCCAAACAAGAACCCAACACTTAGGTGTTCATATCTTCTCACTCTTTCATCACCGGAGGCTCAATCTCTAGAATGTGTTAGTCATGGTACTCCTCTTGACTTCCCCAAGTCCGTGCTTTATTTAGATACTTCCTCTGAGAGATCCAGACCTGACTATCAGACCTTGCTACATGCTCTGTTCTTGCTTACCGGACCAAGATACAGTTCAGTCTATCTTCTGGTATGGTCATACGATGTCCTGTGGATGTGTGGGATGGACTTTGTTGCCATCAACGACAACACTCATGAAGCTACAATGTGTCTCCTGCCAACACCTTAGTGTTAGAGAAGATTAGATAAAACAAGTCTCACAAGAAATCAAAGAAAATCTCCAAGAACAAGAAAAATCAATCGAAGAAGACATTTAAAAACAAGACCAAGGTGTTGTTGCCACTCGATTGGCTCTTGCAATAAGAGAAAGAGTGACTGGGAGGTCACCTCTACAAGGGTTCTAATCCCATGTTCTCTATGATGATCTGACTCATTTGTGTTGTGCCTTGGTCATATTCAAAAGAACATATATTTTATTGAACTTGATGTGAAACGAAAAAACCTTTTGGTTGCACCTTTTTTGTTCCATTGCTTTGATCCCATCTTGCTTTTTCATCTTAATTTTTCCATATCTACTTTTTTGTAAACTATTTTACATCCACTCCATTTTTTTTGGGTGTTGCATAGCACCCCTAAATATGACAAATTCAATTAGACCTCAGGGGAATCTCTCCTTGAGTGAGCCTATCAGTCTAATGTTTGAGAAATATGTGCCAATTGAACCTTTGGAACTCATTGTAACATCATTAAATGTCCCCTTAGGGGCTTTTCCCTCCTAAGGTTTAGTTCCCAGGTCTTTGATCTATCTTTAGGACATCTTGTATCATATTTTGACATCCCGATGAAATGATCCCTAAGTTTCATGATAAATGGGACCTAGGGGGATCCATTGAACCTAACCCTGACCAAAATAGGGGGGGAGGACTTGGGCACCCATGCCCTAGTCCTGCCCTATTTTGGGTCAGTCCAAAATTTTGGGTGTCGGCTTGTGACCGTTATTTAGGTCCTATGCTGACATAACAAGTTTGAATTATGAAATTCTTGGCAGGAATGTTTGTAGTTGCATATATAAGCATGTTTAGGCATTCATTTGTAAACTAGATGATTATTGTGATCTTTTGGCATTCTAAAGGTGATTCAAGGTATTCATTATGTAGAAAGAGTAGATTTGTGTTGTTTATGTATTTGTATTTGCAGATTTGAGAAATCATCTCCTCATGGCATGAAGAGCTTCTTCCTTCCATGAGATCTTCACTACAAGGTGACATCATTTGTGTTTTGAGCATTTATCATTCTATTTTTGCCTCTACCTCCCAAGAGCATGCACTCTCTATCTAACAACGGTGTTTGGAAAACTTGAATGTGTCTTTAGGGCTTGACTGATGTAAGCCTATAAACACCACAACCTCCTCCCAAATTTTCTGTGATTGTAGGTTACAGGATGAAGATATAGGAAAAGTGGAGTTATAGGAGGGCATTACAGAGTGTCAGATTTCTAGATTAGAGTTGAAAAAAACACCCTGGACTTGGGCACCCGCTCTTTAGTCCTTTGGATTCCGTGGTGGGAAAATCTATGGGACATCAGGAACAGGTTGTAGATCAAGCTTCTAGATCCTGACAAAAACCTACGCATTGGACTTGGGCGCCTACTCATTAGTCCCTGACTGTTCCGCTTCCCAAACTTTGAAAGCAAGTGCACATTTATTATCATTTCACATCTTTTTGTCGTAGCATTTTTAGAAATTTGTCCGTTTTCTTTCGTAATTGCATCATTAGGGTTTTGAGGTATAATTGAGCATAATTGGTAATAAAATCACACAAATCCAAGCTTCCCTACATCTCACAGTGACCAAGGGACTGATAGTGCATTGTCACTTGACCCAAAGTCCTTGAATGTAATGGTGAAAGGAGGATAGGCCCAAACAAACTAAACAAACCATATAATCAACCCTATCTAAATCTCCACTTTACATTTTGGTGAACCCATGTTATTGGAATTGTTTGCACCATGTTGAGTGTTTTTATTTAGATTTGTATTGATTTCATTCATTCATATAGTCATTCATATTATTGCATTGGAAAACTTACAAAAAAAATGGAAAATTTACAAAATTTGAAAAAAATTGCATTCTAGGGTTTCTATTTTGCATCAAGGGTAAGTGCAAGAAGATGGGGGGCCAAAAAGGGGTCTTAAGTGGCCACTTTTTTTCTGAAATCAGGAAATACTGGCCTTGGATGAGAAATTGAGCATAGTTACACTCAAAATTTAGAGATGCAACCAAAACAATGTTCGTAGTGCTCCGAGTCTACTTTCTAAACTACTATTTTGTTTTGAAAATGGCATAGATTAAGGGGTTCAAAAGAGGGAGCCACAGAAATTGGTGTTGTTTCTGTCAAAAAAACATAACATAGCATGTTTTGTGGCTCCCTCAAAAGGTCAACTTTTTTTTGGTATTTTTAAAATCGTTTCGGTGAGAAATTAGCTAATAGCATGTAGTTTATGCCCGATTTTTCTGATAATTTTTTGACGAATATTTGATTTTTTACTAATTTTTAAAGTGGACACATCCTAAAAAACAGAATTTTGGCCGTGCTACCCCTATAAATTTTGAAAACTAATTGAAAATCATTTTTTTATTTTTTTAATATTTGTAGAATGGAGTCTAGTTTCTAAATATGTAATTTTTTTGAAATTTGAATGAATAGTTATTTTACAATGAAAAAAAGACCAAACAGTGGTTTTTGCATAAAAACGGACACATAAACAAAAGAAATTAAAGATGAAAGGCTTAACATTGTTAAAATGTGAAAAAAATCACATCGTCAAATAGCTAAGAGAAAGCCTAACATTACCCATGTGTTCGATTTGTTCAACCTTGAAACACGTGCAAATCTGAGGGTTAGCACGAACGAAATTATGTGAAATTTTGAAGAATACAGAAAAACATGTCTGTGACTGTTCATAAGGCACTCCAAGCCTTTGGGTTGGAAATCCAAAGCAAATCCCAATCCCAAGGCTTGGGATTCCCAAAGCAATAAATAACGCGAGCGCGTTATAACGCGCTCGCGTTATTTCTTGCCTTACATTTTTTCCCGCAAGTCTGTCTTTTGCCATGTTTGACATAACGCGAGCGCGTTATAACGCGCTCGCGTTATGTCCCACTCAAATTTTTTTACATTCAAGGCTATTCATCATGAGGGTTAAGGCATAAAGGATAGAGTTGGAAGGTTTACGGATAAGGGATTAGCGTTTAAGGTATAGTATCGAGCCCGTTGAGGGTCTAGGAATAGGGATAGCGTTTAAGGTTTAGGGATGAGGGATGACAGATTACGGTTGAGGGTCGAGGGATCAAAGTTAAGGGTTGAGGGATTAGGGTTTGACATTAAGGGTTGAGGGTTGAGGTTCAAGGGTCAAGGGTTTAGGGATAGGGTTTAGGGTAGAGGGATTAGGGTTAAAGTAGAGTGTGGAGGGTGTAAGGATTAGGGATAGGGTTGGAGGGTTTAGGGATAAGGGATTAGGGTTTAAGGTATAGTATCAAGTCTGTTGAGAGTTTAGGAATAGGGATAGCATTTAGGGATTAGGGATGAGGGATTATAGTTGAGGGATGATGGATTAGGGTTGAGGGTTGAGGGATTAGGGTTTAGGGATAAGGTTTAGGGTTGAGGGTTGAGGGATTAGGGTTTAAGGTATAGTGTTGAGGGTTGAGGGTTGAGGGTTTAGGATTAGGGTTTAGGGTTGATGGATTAGCATTTAATGTCGAGGTTAGGGTTAGAGTGTTGAGGGTAGAGGGATTAGGGATAGGGTTTAGGGTTTAAGGTTTAAGGATTGAGGGTTGAGGCTTTAGGGATGAGGGTTTAAGGCTTAAGATATAGTGTCAAGTGTTGAGGGTGTAGGGATAGGGTTTAAGTTTTAAGGGTTAAGGGTTGAGGGATATGGATTAGGGTTTAAGGTATAGTGTTGAGGGTCGAGGGATCAGAGTTAAGGGTTGAGGGATTAGGGTTTGATGTTGAGGGTTGAGGGTTGAGGTTTGAGGGTCAAGGGTTTAGGGATAGGGTTGAGGGTCGAGGAATTAGGGTTAAAGTAGAGTGTGGAGGGTATAAGGATTAGGGATAGGGTTGGAGGGTTTAGGGATAAGGGATTAGGGTTTAAGGTATAGTATCGATTCTGTTGAGGGTGTAGGAATAGGGATAACATTTAGGGTTTAGGGATGAAGGATTAGAGTTGGGGGATGACAGATTAGGGTTGAGGGTTGAGGGATTAGGGTTTAGGGATAAGGTTTAGGGTTGAGGGATGAGGGATTAGGGTTTAAGGTATAGCGTTGAGGGTTTAGGGATAGGGTTTAGGGTTGAGGGATTAGGATTTGACGTTGAGGGTTGAGGGTTTAGGGTTTAGGGTTAGGGTTGAGAGATGAGGGATCAGAGTTAAGGGTTGAGGGAATAGGGTTTAACATCGAGGGTTGAGGGTTGAGGTTCGAGGGTCAAGGGTTTAGGGATAGGGTTGAGGTTGAAGGGATTAGGGTTAAAGTAGAGTGTGGAGGGTGTAAGGATTAGGGATAGGGTTGGAGGGTTTATGGATAAGGGATTAGAGTTTAAGGTGTAGTATCGAGTATGTTGAGGGTTTAGGAATAGGGATAGCATTTAGGGTTTAGGGATGAGGGATTAGAGTTGAGGGATGAGGGATTAGGGTTGAGGGTTGAGGGATTAGGGTTTAGGCATAAGTTTTAGGGTTGAGGGTTGAGGGATTGGGGTTTAAGGTATAGTGTTGAGGGTTGATGGTTTAGGGATAGGGTTTAGGTTTGAGGGATTAGGGTTTAGGGTTGATGAATTAGGGTTTAATGTTGAGAGTTGAGGGTTGAGGGTTGAGGGTTGAGGTTGAGGGATAGGGTTAATGGTCAAGGGATTAGGGTTAAATAAGAGTGTCGATGGTAGAGGGATTAGGGTTTAAGGTATAGTATCGAGCCTATTGAGGGTCTAGGAATAGGGATAGCGTTTAGGGTTTAGGAATGAGGGATTAGAGTTGAGGGATGATGGATGACAGATTAGGGTTGAGGGTTGAGGGATTAGGGTTTAGGGACAAGGTTTAGGGTTAGGGTTTAGGGATAGGGTTTAGGGTTGAGGGATTAGAGTGAAGGGTTGAGGGATTAGAATTTGGCGTTGAGGGTTTAGGGTTTAGGATCAGGGTTGAAGGTCGAGGGATCAGAGTTAAGGGTTGAGGGATTAGGGTTTGATGTTGAGGGTTGAGGGTTGAGGTTCGAGGGTCAAGGGTTTAGGGATAGGGTTGAGGGTCGAGGAATTAGGGTTACAGTAGAGTGTGGAGGGTATAAGGATTAGGGATAGGGTTGGAGGGTTTAGGGATAAGGGATTAGAGTTTAAGGTATAGTATCGAGTCTGTTGAGGGTTTAGGAATAGGGATAGCATTTAGGGTTTAGGGATGAGGGATTAGAGTTGAGGGATGAGGGATTAGGGTTGAGGGTTGAGGGATAAGGTTTAGGGTTGAGGGTTGAGGGATTAGGGTTTAAGGTATAGTGTTGAGGGTTGATGGTTTAGGGATAGGGTTTAGGTTTGAGGGATTAGGGTTTAGGGTTGATGAATTAGGGTTTAATGTTGAGAGTTGAGGGTTGAGGGTTGAGGGTTGAGGTTGAGGGATAGGGTTAATGGTCAAGGGATTAGGGTTAAATAAGAGTGTCGATGGTAGAGGGATTAGGGTTTAAGGTATAGTATCGATCCTGTTGAGGGTCTAGGAATAGGGATAGCGTTTAGGGTTTAGGAATGAGGGATTAGAGTTGAGGGATGACGGATGACAGATTAGGGTTGAGGGTTGAGGGATTAGGGTTTAGGGACAAGGTTTAGGGTTAGGGTTTAAGGTATAGTGTTGAGGGTTTAGGGATAGGGTTTAGGGTTGAGGGATTAGAGTGAAGGGTTGAGGGATTAGAATTTGGCGTTGAGGGTTTAGGGTTTAGGATCAGGGTTGAAGGTCGAGGGATTAGAGTTAAGGGTTGAGGGATTAGGGTTTGATGTTGAGGGTGAGGGTTGAGGTTCGAGGGTCAAGGGTTTAGGGATAGGGTTGAGGGTCGAGGAATTAGGGTTAAAGTAGAGTGTGGAGGGATGACGGATGATAGATTAGGGTTGAGGGTTGAGGGATTAGGGTTTGATGTTGAGGGTTGAGGGTTTAGGGTTAGGGTTGAGAGATGAGGGATCAGAGTTAAGGGTTGAGGGATTAGGGTTTGACGTCGAGGGCTGAGGTCCGAGGGTCAAGGGTTTAGGGATAGGGTTGAGGTTGAAGGGATTAGGGTTTAGGGACAAGGTTTAGGGTTAGGGTTGAGGGATTAGGGTTTAAGGTATAGTGTTGAGGGTTTAGGGATAGGGTTTAGGGTTGAGGGATTAGAGTGAAGGGTTGAGGGATTAGAATTTGGCGTTGAGGGTTTAGGGTTTAGGATCAGGGTTGAAGGTCGAGGGATTAGAGTTAAGGGTTGAGGGATTAGGGTTTGATGTTGAGGGTTGAGGGTTGAGTTTCGAGGGTCAAGGGTTTAGGGATAGGGTTGAGGGTCGAGGAATTAGGGTTAAAGTAGAGTGTGGAGGGATGACGGATGATAGATTAGGGTTGAGGGTTGAGGGATTAGGGTTTGATGTTGAGGGTTGAGGGTTTAGGGTTAGGGTTGAGAGATGAGGGATCAGAGTTAAGGGTTGAGGGATTAGGGTTTGACGTCGAGGGCTGAGGTTCGAGGGTCAAGGGTTTAGGGATAGGGTTGAGGTTGAAGGGATTAGGGTTTAGGGACAAGGTTTAGGGTAAGGGTTGAGGGATTAGGGTTTAAGGTATAGTGTTGAGGGTTTAGGGATAGGGTTTAGGGTTGAGGGATTAGAGTGAAGGGTTGAGGGATTAGAATTTGGCGTTGAGGGTTTAGGGTTTAGGATCAGGGTTGAAGGTCGAGGGATTAGAGTTAAGGGTTGAGGGATTAGGGTTTGATGTTGAGGGTTGAGGGTTGAGGTTCGAGGGTCGAGGGTTGAGGAATTAGGGTTAAAGTAGAGTGTGGAGGGATGACAGATGACAGATTAGGGTTGAGGGTTGAGGGATTAGGGTTTGATGTTGAGGGTTGAGGGTTTAGGGTTAGGGTTGAGAGATGAGGGATCAGAGTTAAGGGTTGAGGGATTAGGGTTTGACGTCGAGGGCTGAGGTTCGAGGGTCAAGGGTTTAGGGATAGGGTTGAGGTTGAAGGGATTAGGGTTTAGGGACAAGGTTTAGGGTTAGGGTTGAGGGATTAGGGTTTAAGGTATAGTGTTGAGGGTTTAGGGATAGGGTTTAGGGTTGAGGGATTAGAGTGAAGGGTTGAGGGATTAGAATTTGGCCAAGTAATGGCATAATGTTGAGTAGTTTGTGTACGTGTCATTACCATTTGTAACCGAACTGAATGTCTGAAAGGTTTGTAACCGATTGGCAGGGTGGTTATAGGTGATTCACCTTCCACCGTGTGTAACTGTCAATTGAGAGTCTTTATATTGTTGGTCTCTGTTCATGTAGAGGGGAGTGAACGAACAGAGAGAGAAATTGTATTTTATTCTGAAGCAGAAGGAATAAAGAAATTCTGTGTTTTCTGGTCAAACTACAGTGATACCGATTAGAGTCATTCCACTGGTGGATTTCTTTGAAATCAGTGGAATGACCTCCATGTAGTTAGATTTATTTCTGTTATGTAGTTTTAGTGTTTCTGTGTGTTCTGTTCGGTTACAATGTGCAGAGAAGGAATTAGCACTTTATGTGTATACAATGAATGTTTGTGAGGACAGTTCGTATCTTCCATTTGAATATCATTGTTGTATGTGAGGTTTTTAGAATAAGCATTCTGAACGATGCAAGAAATGACCGATGGAAATAGTAAGGAGGACCGGAAGAATAAGTCGAGCAATGTATGGAGAAGTCATCGGATTGACTATGTCTATCGGGTAGACAAAGGTGCATTGAACCGATAACATTAATCTTGCCGATCGTGTTTGTGTCGAGGTGACAAATGGTAATGTCTTACCGAAGATGAAGCATTATGTTGAGTTATCGGTAAGAGTTGTATTGTCGGAAGATGGGCGAAGAGTCCCACCGATGGTCTTAGTCACATCGACAAAGGTAAAGCAGAGGATTAGGGTTTCGCTCTGCATCAAGGGATTAGGGTTTTTTCACCTGTGTTAATGTTCAACTGGTTTCGCTCTGCATCAAGGGATTAGGGTTTGACATCGAGGGCTGAGGTTCGAGGGTCAAGGGTTTAGGGATAGGGTTGAGGTTGAAGGGATTAGGGTTTAGGGACAAGGTTGAGGTTGAGGGATTAGGATTTGACATTGAGGGTTGAGGGTCAAGGGATTAGAGTTGAAGGTTTAGGGTTTAGGGATCTATAGCAGGATAAAACGCGAGCGCGTTATAGCGCGAGCGCGTTATAACGCGCTCGCGTTTTGTATTTCTACTGAAATGGTAAAAAAGTGGTTACCCCCGTGATCCAGGCCCACATGCTCTATTTTCTTACTGATTCTGCGCGTGCTCCGACAAAAAAGAAGTGCTTTCATGCTATTGGGAAGTTCACATGCACATTTGACACATTGTACCACCTTTGCATGATCTTTCCACCACCTTTTCTGCTTTGCCAACTTGAGAAGGAGGAAATAACATAGTTTTCAAACCAAATTTGATATATATCTATACAAGTTTCAATTTTTGTAGTATTGCAATGTTAATTTTGATTCAATTTTAAGAATTTAACATTGAAAAGGAAGCAAGTGGTGAAAAACTCAAATTGTTGAGGAGTTTGATGCAAGAAGATAAAAACACTACATAATTGGGTACTCTCTCCATTCAAATCTTCATTTTTTAGGTATGTCAAGTCTTTACATGCATGTTCTTTACATTTTCCTTATTTCGGATTGAATTACTTTATCATGCTTTATCATACATGTTTAAAATAGACACATTTCCAATTAAGAAAGCAACTTACAATCTCACATGATGCCATGTATATTTTCTACTCTTGGGCTCTTTAATAATTATGTGTAATAAACAAACCTTAGTTCATACCATGATGTCAAACTATACAAGAATAAATCCTTACAACATAAAAAAAATACAATCCCACTATTATCATGTATTCATTTCTTAGGAACTAATATTGGTCTCTTTATCATACTACAGACAAATTCTCTGTCATGCCGAGGAAACGATCAAGAATTAAACCAACACAGGAAGAGATAGAAGCTAAGAATGCAAAGAAAGCAATGGCTATGAGGGAACTTCGTGAGAAGAGGAAATTGGACACGATAAATGAAGACATACCAATTGAAGAGGAACCACAACCATGACAAAGAGATATGGTATTGGCGGCACAAAGAGAACGAATGCAAAAACTTCGTGGTACGAGAGATTTGAATACCATAGTTGGAGACACATCCTTTATCGCAAGACAACATGTAGGGACACCATCTACCACATCTCAAGTTGAGAGTACATCATCACTCACATGTGATGAAGGAGGTACGCCATCGTTCCCACCTCAACCTCAAGGTATGTCATCTATTCCATCTTCGATCGAAGGTATGCCATCTAACCCATCTCATTTAAATATTGATGAAATTCCTAATGTTGAGATGAATTTACCTAACTTGACACCACCTAGAATTTTGCATAGAAAGCCAAAGTATTTGATTGATATTGATGAGAATATTTTGCAGCCAATGGAAGGTAAGATTCCAAAACGCACTTGTAGAAGATATGCTAATAAGATTTGGAGATTGTTCTTTGAAAAGTTAAATGAGACTGCAAGATGTCAACTATTCGTTGAAATGATGCGAAGTATAAAGTATAGGTCTATCATGAAGATTCTTGGGTTGAGAACATCAGAGGCTTCAAGTGAAAAATCTATTGTCAAGAATCTAATGAGTGCGTATGAGAGTGTGGGTAACACCTCACGCACAAAAGATAGTAATGCAACACGGTGTGTGATTACATCGACTATAGTAAGTAGTCAAATGAGGAAAGCTCGTCTTATTAGAAAGACAAGTCAAAAATTGAGAATTAATAGGAAAACTTTATCAAGAGCCGTTGGAAGACGCCAAAGAATTGAGGACACTAATGCCAATGAATTATGGGCATTCTCGGGGAGACTACCACGAAAAGATAAACCAATTGTTGAAGCATTGAGGTCACTAATTGAAGACTTTTGGAAGAATTACACAAGGGTATCTCTGAATCAAAGGGATGTGGTAAGAAGGAGAATTGGTAGTCAGAACCGCGAGCCACATCCAAAGCATTTTTTGGATGAGACTCAAACACAGTTTTATGGTAAATTTCTAGAGAAGTATCCTCAAATTAAAATTTGTCAAAGATATTTTGAAATGCTAAAACCTTTCTATGTTAAGATAAATCATACACGCACTACTTGTTGTTGTAGATTACATATTGAATTTTCTAACCATTTTGATGCTTATAGGTCTATATGTTTAGATATGCATAATAACAATGATTTGCAGGGTTGTGCCATATGTGCCCCACCAACATCTTCAAGAGACTTCATATCAAGAATTTTATGTGAAAGAGAGGAAGGTCAAATATTCTACAAGAAATTATGCTTGGATGGCACATGTCATCGTTGCGGTGGCTTGCAACATTTGCCAATATGTGAACATATGGAAATAACACATGCGGTTGGAAATGAACTAGTAGAGTTTGGCAAGTATAAAATAGTGCCATACAATACAAAAGATGGTAAAGAAGCAAAGAGGTGTGAATTAGTTATTGAAAAGATTCCAGTGTATCAGTTTATGCCTATATTTCATGACAGCATAGTGTATGAGTATGCAAGACATGCCCATAGAGCTCGATGGTTGGACTTGCAATTCAAGTTATGCAAGGACACATTTCCAGTTGGTAGCATTGTTTCAGTCGTCGACTTTGCAGAGAACTATAGTCTACAGCCACAGCGTGAGGTGCAATCACAATATTACAACTCCACACAGGTTTCTATATTTGTGCACATCGCATTCATTCATGCGAATGATAGTATAGAGGATGACAGAAAGATCATAAGGGAGTGTCATTTCTATATTAGTGATGATCGCACGCATTCTACGGAGTTCGTGCAAGGTTGCTTTCAGGTGTTCTATAATGATTTGGCTAGAAGGGGCATATCATTCAGTCAGCATATCATATGGTCGGATAATTGTGCATCACAATTCAAGAACTCGTGGAATTTCTATTGGCTGAGTAGGAGGCATAATTTTACAGGTATTCAACATATGTGGAACTTTTGTGAGGCCGGGCATGGAAAGGGGGAGCATGATGGTGCAGGAGCATGTATCAAAAGAGCCATAGCACGAGAAGAGTTAAAGTATAAAGACAATGCAAAGTTGACAGATGCAAAATTGATTGTCGAGTGGTGTAATGCTTCCATGGGTCCAGGTAATGAAGGTAAGTCTTTAGTTCATAGATTTTTTTGGTTGATAGATGATACTAACATTGCACCATATGAGGATTGTTGTACACTGACAGGATCAAATGAGATGCACTCTTTCAGAAGCTCAATTGCAGGTTCATGGAGTATCCATACACGAAAGATGTCATGCTTTTGTTCTTCCTGTACAATTCAAGTCTAGGATGAGTGTGAGTCAAAGGAGTGGGTTGATGAATGGCAGTTAAGTTATCTTAGCCCACTTGACATGTATCGACCCCCGACGGCACTGGAACTAACACAGATGGAATCGTCAGTTGACTTTGACCACATATCAGATTTAGTTCAACCAGGTAATATAGGGCACATATATGCATCTAATTTCATCTAGTTCAACCAGGTAATGTCATCTTACTTTGTAGTGTTTTTGTAATGTTGACTAATTTCATCTAATTTGCTACACATATCAATGTAGGACACGTATATGCAGTTATTGCAGATGAAGATAATGAAGAGGGAACAGATTATTACTTATGTCGTTGTGTTGAGGCCAAAAAGAAATTGGAGGCCCCTGTTATAGATGGAGAAAACATCGAATACCCTACAGGATCAGTGGTTATTACTGGAACATGGCTTAGAAGGTACCCACATAAGAGTGTTAATATTTGGCTATTTCAGGACTTTGACATGCATCGAAAGATTCTTCATTACTCGAACCTTGTCGTGGCATCCAATGTTCATTTGATAAAGTATCGGGGTAGACCTTTGAACAAAATATTGTGGAAGGTGCGTGAGTCTGACCATGAAGCAATACTTGACACAATAAAGAGTAGAGCAGATCCAGATGGTTCATTGGATTAATTTGTAAGTATTCACATTGATTTTGTAAAGTTATGTTACATTGAGTTGTAAGTATGCACATTAATTTGTAAGGTTTGTCTTTTTTTATTTCCTCCTGCATTTTTACACATATGTACACATTTTTACATCATCATGTTATGCATTTTTGGTGTCCTGCTCCTGATGCGACCAAACTCATAACTCACCCTATAGACACCATTTGATGATCTCTCCAACACTCTGGATCCAAGGCGCCCAATCATGATGATGACCTATATACCATTCTCCCAAGGCGCTCATAATGAATGAATGATAAGGAGCACCTTGACCTCTATAATCAAGGTGATTTTAAGTCACTTTGAGTCATTTGGGGTCAGTTTGAGTCTTTGAGTCATGTTGCAAAAAAGTGTCAATGTTGTCAAGTTGCACAAAGCAACCTTTGCATTTTTAGTGTCTTACTCATGATGTGACCAAACTGACTGTTCCAACGCATTCGGATGGGTACATTTACGCTAGGCATGGTCCTGTTTTTCACCCAAACATGTCGAAACAGTCTGAGCTACATTGTACCAACGATATCCCTGAAGAGTCCAAAGTGCAAAAAGGATGCAATCTTTGACGAGATGTTACTCGAAAACCATGTCACTTAGAAACATTCCGTCTGAGGCAATGCTATCACGTAGAGTGCCTCTACAATAACCTCTCTCAGTTTTTTATATCTCTTAGGCATTTGCCCGTGGTGAAAGGTTTTCTGTTGCTTCAAAAATCGTCAGAAGGAGGCAGTGTAAAGTTGCAAAGGGGTGTAACTTTCGTCCTGCTCCTGATGCGATCAAACTGACTGTTCCAACGCGTCCGAATGGGTACATTTATGCTAGGCATGGTCCTATTTCTCACCCAAACATGTCGAAATAGTCAGAGCTACATTGTACCGACGATATCCCTGAAGAGTCCAAAGTGCAAAAAGGCAGCAATCTTTGACGAGATGTTACTCAAAAATCGTGTCACTTAGAAACATTCCGTCTGAGGCAACGGGATCACGTAGAGTGCCTCTACAATAACCTCTCTCAGTTTTTTATAGCTCTGAGGCATTTGCCCGTGGTGAAAGGTTTTCTGTTGCCCCAAAAATCATCAGAAGGAGGCAGTGTAAAGTTGCAAAGGGGTGTAACTTTCGTCCTGCTTCTGATGCGACCAAACTAACTATTCCAACGCATCCGAATGGGTACATTTATGCTAGGCATGGTCCTATTTCTCACCCAAACATGTCGAAACAGTCGGAGCTACATTGTACCGACGATATCCCTGAAGAGTCCAAAGTGCAAAAAGGCAGCAATCTTTGACGAGATGTTACTCGAAAATTGTGTCACTTAGAAATATTTCGTCTGAGGCAACGAGATCACGTAGAGTGCCTCTACAATAACCTCTCTCGGTTTTTTATAGCTCTGAGGCATTTGCCCGTGGTGAAAGGTTTTCTGTTGCCCCAAAAATCGTCAGAAGGAGGCAGTGTAAAGTTGCAAAGGGGTGTAACTTTCGTCCTGCTCCTGATGCGACCAAACTGACTGTTCCAACGCATCCAAATGGGTACATTTATGCTAGGCATGGTCCTATTTCTCACCCAAACATGTCAAAACAGTCGGAGCTACATTGTACCGACGATATCCCTGAAGAGTCCAAAGTGCAAAAAGGCAGCAATTTTTGACGAGATGTTACTCGAAAATCATGTCACTTAGAAACATTTCGTCTGAGGCAATGGGATCACGTAGAGTGCCTCTACAATAACCTCTCTCGGTTTTTTATAGCTCTGAGGCATTTGCCCGTGGTGAAAGGTTTTCTGTTGCCCCAAAAATCGTCAGAAGGAGGCAGTGTAAAGTTGCAAAGGGGTGTAACTTTCGTCTTGCTCCTGATGTGACCAAACTGACTATTCCAACGCGTCTGAATGGGTACATTTATGCTAGGCATGGTCCTATTTCTCACCCAAACATGTCAAAACAGTCGGAGCTACATTGTACCGACGATATCCCTGAAGAGTCCAAAGTGTAAAAAGGCAGCAATCTTTGACGAGATGTTACTTGAAAACCGTGTCACTTAGAAACATTCCGTCTGAGGCAATGGGATCACGTAGAGTGCCTCTACAATAACCTCTCTTGGTTTTTTATAGCTCTGAGGCATTTGCCCGTGGTGAAAGGTTTTCTGTTGCCCCAAAAATCGTCAGAAGGAGGCAGTGTAAAGTTGCAAAGGGGTGTAACTTTCGTCCTGCTCCTGATGCGATCAAACTGACTATTCCAATGCGTCCGAATGGGTACATTTATACTAGGCATGGTCCTATTTCTCACCCAAACATGTCGAAATAGTCAGAGCTACATTGTACCGACGATATCCCTGAAGAGTCCAAAGTGCAAAAAGGCAACAATCTTTGACAAGATGTTACTAAAAAATTGTGTCACTTAGAAACATTCCGTCTGAGGTAACGGGATCACGTAGAGTGCCTCTACAATAACCTCTCTCAGTTTTTTATAGCTCTGAGGCATTTGCCCGTGGTGAAAAGTTTTCTGTTGCCCCAAAAATCGTCAGAAGGAGGCAGTGTAAAGTTGCAAAGCGGTGTAACTTTCGTCCTTCTCCTGATGCGACCAAATTGACTGTTCCAACGCGTCCGAATGGGTACATTTATGCTAGGCATGGTCCTATTTCTCACCCAAACATGTCGAAATAGTCGGAGCTACATTGTACTGACGATATCCCTGAAGAGTCCAAAGTGCAAAAAGGCAGCAATCTTTGACGAGATGTTACTCAAAAACCGTGTCACTTAGAAACATTCTATCTGAGGCAACAGGATCATGTAGAGTGCCTCTACAATAACCTCTCTCGATTTTTTATAGCTCTGAGGCATTTGCCCGTGGTGAAAGGTTTTCTGTTGCCCCAAAAATCGTCAGAAGGAGGCAGTGTATTAAGTCAGGATGAAAGCCTATTCACTCTAGGCGCCTGTTTTTGACCAAATCACACATGCGCCTTGAACAACTCTGTCTTCAAGGCGCTTTTCTCTAATCTCTGTAACTCTCCAAATCCACTAAGGCGCAAATTTTACCTCTTGGGCTCAAGATATAGGTTCTTCATCCAAGGCGCCAGAATGGTCCAAAGGCGCATTTCACCTCTAACCTCACCTCTGACCTTACTTGGAGGCGCTAAACCTCATCTCATTGCTCTCCTCCATTACAAGCGCTCACTTACCTCAATCTTGGGCGCATACCAACATCCCAACATCCAAATCACCTAGGCGCTCAAAACCTTCAAGACTCAACGTGCATTTTATGATCAAACAAGGTATCTCCTGAACAAGGTGCTCATAGTCTCATCAGGGCGTTAATCATCATCATGAGCACTCATATTGTTCTAGGCGCACAGTTATCTCTGGAATGCTCAAGGCGCACATACCCTTCTCTAGGCTAGTTTACACTTATTCAAGGCGCTCATTCCAAACTTACATGAACTCCTCATTACAAGACGCACAAACTAGATGATCCTAGGGCATAAGGGCGCTCATAGGAGTTGTTATGTGTCATTTTGGCCAAGGTTTTCCAGAGCAGTGAAGACATTAGGAAGGGGATGATCGTTTGGATAGTTTTGAATGCTTTATTTCTCCTTGTTTAAACTAGGCGTTCACTGAGGATTGGAGTAGCCTTTGCACCCTCACATCACGTTAATCGGCGTTTCAGAGGTAATCATAGTATAGGAAGATTTGCGCCTTGAAGAAGAGAGTTATCTGGTGAGTGCTTAGGAGTTCTGGCACCTAGGGGAAAGGTCTAGGTAGAGTGCCTTCAGACTTTGACAGTGAAGTGTCTTAAGGAGTTGGATGATGTTTTTGCCTAGAGTGGAGATGATGTTTTTAGCGCCTTAAGGATGATGATGGAGCGCCTTGGAGTCAGGATAGTCTGGAGCACCTTAAGAAGGTAAAGCACTTCAAATGTAAACACAAGTGTTTTGAGCGCCCTAATGAGAAGTTGTCTTGGCACCATAAGTTGTTCAAACGAAGATATGCGCCTTGGATAGTTGCAAAGACCTAATTTAGCACCCAAGGTTGGAAGACTCTTTGTGAGCGCCCAGTGTTTGAAAGCTCTTTGTGTTTGGTGCATTAAAATGAATTTGGCACCTAAGTAGTATTGAAACACTCAACTGAGCGCCTAAAGCCCATGAGAGAAGTGATATGCGCCTTGATAGGAATATCATGGAAGATGAGTTTACTGAATGGTGCCTTGAATGACTTGGTTGATTAAGTGTTTTAGCGCCTAGATATGGGATGAATCATTGAGCACCTTTGGTTGAGATGATGTCAGCACCTTTGAGATTATAACACCTTGGAGTCAAGTTCGAAGGAGCACCTTGAGAAGGTAAAACACTTCAAATGTTTTCAAGGAATTGGAGAAGTCACTTAGTGCCTAGAAGGAATTCCAGAGCAAGAGGGTTGGAGCGCCTTGAGCTTCAAGTCAGATATGCGCCTAGACCTCTACCCTTTAGCAAGTTGAAGCCCTTTGAGCCTTTGACAACATGAGAATGCCTTATAGTGAATATGCGCCTTGGGCAAGGTTGAATACAAAGTTGAGGAGTATATCATAATGAGTAAGTGCACTGTAGGGTTAGATGATAAAGACTAGTGCCTTGAGTGTCTTGGTCAAAATTTTGATGTGAGAAGTCTTGCAAGATCAAACCCTGGAGTGCGCCTTAGAGAGAACCTATTGATCCTTTGCTTTGACAAGATTTGGGCGCCAGAATGATCCTTAATAAATGGAATGTATCTACACCAATTTTGCGCCTTTAGGGAAGTGATGGTGGCCAGAATGATCCTTAATCTCATGTTTGTGCGCCTAGGTCTAGAAGCAAGATTTGAGCGCCTTAGGATAGGGTTTTTTGCACCTTGTCTTGGAGAGTGAATTTGCGCCTTGAATGATGTTGAAGCGCCTTGGGATGAAATGCGCCCAAACTTACAGAGGGCCTTCAGTGAGGGAGTTGAAGAGAGTTCTTAGAGGAAGGATAGCCTTAAGATCAAACTAAGTACTTAGAAACCTAAGATTAGCGCCTTATTTGAAGTTATACACCTATTCTGGCGCCAGAGAGTGAGTTTGAGTGTGAAGAAGTGAATGTCTGCGCCTTGAAGGGGATACAAAGGGAAGATGATGCACCTTGATGGGTTGATGATGGAAATTTGCGTTTTGGAGCTAAATGTGCGCCTTGAATCTAAATGATATTTGAGTGCTTAGAGGTAAATAGGGGCGCCTTTGAGAATTCTTTGTGCTTTAAGGAATGGATTGTGGTGCTTTGGACTAAGGTAAGTCCTGAGCACTTCCAATGATTTTAAGGAGCGCCTTGAAGGAGATAGTGCATAGAGGTACAATGAATCTTCCGGAGAACATGGATAGACAACTAAGTCTCCAACTTGAGTCTTCTAAGTGAATTGGATAATGAAGAGAGTCTAGTCATTTTGGGCGCTAGTATCAGGATGAATCATCCAAAATGGGTGCCTAGAACTAGAAGGCGCCAATGCATGAGTTCAAGGATCCTCCATTGGAGTGCCTAGCCCAGATGGCTATAGATTGAAAGTTTTAAAGCTAAGTGATGTCTCTTAGGTGAATTCCTAGCCTAGGTGCATGTGTTGGGAAAAACTCTTTGGTTCTGGCGCCTAGAATTGGGAGCTTTGTAAGATGCACCAATTGATGAAACATTTCCATTTTGCGCCTAGAATAGAACTCTCACATAGTTGAAATTGACTTGATAGAAGGAGATAAGTCTTAAGGACTAGTTTGGCGCCTCACTTGCCTATCTCACCTTTGAAATGCGCTTTGGTTGATGATCATCATTGATGGAGCCTAGTGAAATGTAAAGCTATTTGCATCTCCAGAGGATCAAAATTGGATTAGGAGATCATCCTTGCAGTTGAGATTGACAGAGAAGTGTTAAAGGAATCACTTCAAATGGGTGCCTAAGCTAGTTGAGGCACATATCAATTCCACTGTAACTCCAGACTGACGCTTAGGATCCAGTCATCTGCTAAGGCGCAGTTCCATTCACCCATGACCTCGCTTGGCGTCTAAAACTTGGAAACTCCTTTGGAAAGCTCCTATTGCGCCTAGAAGATGAGTTTGGGATATCAACTTGCAAAAGGCTTAGAAACTCTTCAAAGATGTTAGGCACAATCCCATGGCACTGGAGCTTAGTTTTGGTGCCTTCAAGGAATAGCACATGAAGGAACTTGGGAGGTCAGGTGCTTGTAAAAGGGAACACCTTGGAACATCTTCCAGGGGTTGAAGTAGTAAGAAAACATCAAGTGAGTCTAGGCGCACTCCCTTGTGTGAACAGTTTAGCTCTGGCGCCTAGCCACAGAGTGAGCCAGAAGAAGTAGTTTGGACATTAGAAGATAGGCGCTCATTCTACAATGAAGCATTCCACCTTCCTAATCAACAAAGACTTGCAAGAATTGACAAAGGAAGCTAAGGCGCACCTTCTACTTGTTTCCACCTCCAGAATGCGCCTAACCTTGAAAGGGGGTTCAAAGATGTTTGTTAGACCTTTTCACTCAAGGCGCTCACCTTAGGCGCACTTTCTAAGTCCTTGTCACCTCAAGGAAACACCTAGTTTGGAAGGCGCTTGCCCTGTTCTCCACTCCTTTCAATTGGCGCCTAGAACACAGAATGCATGAAAGGAGCGCCTAGACTCCAGAGGGCTTATTTGGGCGCCTAGCATTTAAAACACTTTCATAATGATGATGTTTTGGCACCTACTCTTGGAAACAATCCAGAGCATCCATAAACTCTAATTGGCACCTAATGTTGACAAGGCGCAACTTCAGGAGGAGGTCACCTCAACTTGGCGCCCAAGTCAGAAAAACCTGTAAATCCTTCAAATATGCGCCTACCTTGCGAGGTGATGAGTTGAACATTCCAAATCTTCAAATGTTGCTCAAGTAAGGAAGACATTGTAACATCAAGGCTTCAAGGCCTGTCCTTGTATTTCCATTGAATGAGTTGTACTTCATGCTATTGAAAGCATTTTCCATGTAATAAGACATTGCAAGTTGATTGAATCAAGTAACAAGACAAGTACCCAACTCTAATGTTGTTTCATTCAAATAGTTATCTTGATGTATATCTTTATGTTATTGAAGTAGTTGATGAATTGTTAGCAAGTAAAAGTGTTTAAGTAAGGAAAATTTTTCATAGAATTAGTTGGGTATCTTACACTTACACCATGCCTATCCATCAAACATCACAATGCAATCAAAATCCTAACAACATGCCCATGATCCAAGATCAAGTGCAATCATGCAAAGATATTATCAATCACAAGCCTATTAAGAATGAACTAGAGTCTTCTAGTACCATACTTTTCCATCAAACACCATCATGTAATCCATGGCCTATCAAGCCTATCAAAGAAAATGCAAACATCCTATGTAATACAATCAGACTTTAAATATTTGAAGTAGCCATCTACAAATATCCATTCAAAAATGGATTTATAATGCAAGTATGGACGCCATCAATAAAAAAGATTTGTATTAACCAAATATCCATATACGCATACATCAATATCTGTCGATATAAGTATAACATATATACAAAATAGCCATATAGGCTTACAAGAATGCCATATAGGCATACAATGTCAACTATGTACAATACAAAATATATGTCCACAAATGCCATATAGGCATACAACAGAGGAACACAATAAAAAGTCATTCCCCTCTAGCTGGTGAAGAGAATAAATCACGAGCAGCCTTTGATCTTCTAGGGGATGGAGACATGCATGTGGGTGGTCTACTACGAACCCGAGGGCTACTCCTCCTATTTAGTTCTTCCTGCACCTTTACCTATTACAAAAAAAAGTATAGATATTAATATATAGAAATTACATGTTATAAAAAAATGAAACATTTAACAAAATAATCACTTACCGCTAACATATAATCTGTCTGCTCGCTTGCCTCAGTAGCAGGAAAAGGCCCTGGTGATGTCATGTCCTATAGAAACCATCCAGATAGAAATTAAACTTCAAATCAATAATCTTTTGATTTTTCAAAAATAGACAACTATAACAATGAATGTAAATTGAAATTTACTAATCTGCCTCATACCCCTGTCAATGCCATAGAGCTATGAATCGCAGAGGCCACACCCTGCTCCATTGCCCTATGAACATGGGGAGGTGTATCTGCAGCCTGCATCATCTGGAAATAAAACAACATTATTCAATTACGAAAACTATAATAGTGATGCAAATCATGGCTCCTAACATACACACACGCTCATCTAAACATGGAAGTACACACAATAAAACACACAAATCACATACAAAAATTTAGTAAGTACAATTCATTCATTAAACTATTTATTTTATTACCTCCGTAAAGCTTTGAAGTCCACCACCGCTGGCAGGTGTTGCCATGAAATCTACAGTGTTAACCTATTCAACATCCAAAATCAAAAATTAGAATACCATTCATATAACGATTCTATTCACATGTAATATTTATAATTGTTTACTAGTTACATACCTCGACAGTAGATGATCTAGTGAAAAATGTAGGTGGAGAACCACTGAAAACTGCATCGACGCTATGACCCTGAAATTTCATTAAAATCATCAATTTAAATTAGTTAATCTTGTATTTCAAAAATAAAATTTAATAAATTAAATTCAATAAACTTGCTAATATTTACCTGAGTATTAAGGCCGAAAGTCTCACTCAGGAGGGTATCTGTCATCGCCATCTGCTCAGCTGCAGATGTAGCCTATGCACCTGCATCCTGACTGTCCATGGGGTCATAACCACAGGCTGACCCGCAAGCCTGGCAAGTATGCGGTGGGACCCTACTCCTCGCACTATCTCCCAACCCACTCTGTGTTGCAGGATCGGCATGCTCTATGATGCTCTGGGTCAAGGCACTAATCGACCTCAGTGTATCGACCTCAACACTCTCCTTCACAATGGAAGGGATAGAAACATGCTCGTGGGCTGGTCTGCTGATTACTCGTCTCACTACCCGCTGTGGGTCAAGACGTGCCTCTGGTCTATCCTGTGCTGAGCCCCCACCTCTACCCTGGAAGTCTCGCATATCAAAATAGTTTGGCACTTTATTGAGGACAAACTCGGAGTAGAGTTTCCTCAAAAAGTATTGCGGGACCTCATTGTTATTGCATGGAGGATGGTCAAAAACCATCCACCACCTCTGCCCGAAATTGTCCCTTATCGCTTGGTTGTTGCACCAATGGATAGGGAACCTCTTGCATGTAATGGGTGGAGGTTGATTTGTTTGTGGGTTTGTGAAAATTGAACACAAGTCTACTTTTGTAATTTGTAATTTTTTGACATCTTGGTATGATAATTTATCTGCATAGTAATCTCTAAACTCTCTCTTTTTATCGGTCCAACTAGTTATTTGCTTGCTAATTGAATTTACATTTGTTAACATAGACTCAAGAGATTCGGCAAGCGTGGACCTATGCAAGGTTGAAGTGGAAGGATCTTTCAACCTTGCAATTATATCTTCAATCTATTTTTTGTTGTTTTCAATTTGCCCTATTATATTATCTTGTGTTCCAGGGGCATGTCGAGGAATGAATGGAGGAGGTTGTTGTTCTCCAGGTATTTCCTCCTTAGGATTTTGTGGATTTTGAGGAGGAGGAGGAGGAGGAGGAGGTGCATTAACATTTCCTGACAATTAACGAAATATACATTAAAAATCAACAAAAACCTACCTATATAGAAAGAAATTCAAACAAAAAAATAAAGATAACTCACCTCTTTGGCGTGCTCGACGTCGCGGCGGCATTTTGGCGATGAATTGACAAGATTTTTGCGTTGATTGGCGTTTTGCAGAACGCAAGCGCGTTTTTGAGGGTTTGGAGGCCGCGGGCAGAGGAGAAAAATGGGAGAAATGAAATTGAGTTGCTTTTTTTTTTTAATTTATAGAAGCACATAACGTGAGCGCGTTATAACGCGCTCGCGTTATGGCTCGGTAATGACGAGCCTGTGGCTTGTCATTACCAAGCCATAACGCGAGCGCGTTATGCCTTTATTTTTTTTCAAATTATTTTGGCCACTTTTTGGCCCCCCATCTTTTTGCACTTACCCTCAATTAATTTCAATTTCATCAAATTTTTTATTTTTGCATTAGATCTGAGTTAAATTGCAGAAAATTACAAAAATTCAATAGCTTGCATTGCATTTTCATCATAAAATTGCTAGGGTTTTGTTGAAAATTGTGAATTTTGCATATAACCTAGTAATTCCAAAATTTAGGGTTTGTAGGTAGAATCTTGATTCAGATTTTTCTACTGATCTTAGACACTCATTAAAATTTTCATTTGGATGTAGTGTTTCATTTTAGTGTGAATTTGTATTTAGATCTCAAAAATTTGCAATTTTACATAGAAAATTTTAACAAAAACTAGCATTTTCATTGATTTGTCATTAGATTTGCACTTGCATTTTGCATGTTAGGGCTTGGAAATCATTTTCAGATCTGAGTGAATTTAATTTTCATCATACATCAGCTTTTAAAACATTCATATAGCATTTTACATCAATATCTCAAACCCAGGGCTTGAAAAACCTTGATTTTCACTAGATTTGGCCTTATCGACTCTCTAGATTTGCACTATAGGTGTGTTGTAAATAATATTTTTGCAATAATTGGCTATTATAAGGGTTATTATATTCTTCCCATCCTATTTACAACACCTTTTATTGGGCCCTTGTGTTGAAAATTTGGCAAAAAATTGCACATTTTTGCTATATTTGCCCTAGGGTTTGGCCTAGTTTGCACTCCAAGCGTGTTGTAAATGATTTTATGCTTGTAGGTGACTGATATCATTGCTATTATTTTTTTCACCTCATAAAATTCATTACAACACCTCTTTTATTAGGTTTCGGGATTGAAAAACTATGAAAAATTGCATATTTTAGGGCATTTTCACTAGGTTTTAATTGGTCGTCATCCTAGATTTGCATGAGTCTAATAACTCTCTGCCTTAAAATAAATATTCATTTAAGAAGAAGCATAAGACACATCAGATCTAGTGCTCTTGAAGAAGTTGGACATTGAGCACCTTCTTTACAAAAGGAGAGACACAAATGTTACAAGATATTACACCTATCACAAGTACAATGGAAGAGAAAACTTTTCATGATGTTGATGATACTATTGAGGTAACAAGACATGTATCTAATGAATAAATAGACAAACTTGATAAATACCTAGTTGAATTCCAAGACTATGTACAAACTGAGAGGATAGATGAAGAAGCTATACCTATGATTCATCATGTAAGAGAATTGATAAAAGAAGGACAAGACGGTGTTAATACAATCCGAGGTTTAGCACATATTGTACAAACCATTATCATGCCAATGACTAAATGTGTAAAAGTGATAAATAACACTTTGTCACCATCTCATACACAAGTATTAGCACCTATACCGACTACGGGAATATCTACCTTTACATCAACAATTTTAACAACTGATGTGAATGCTTGTAGTAATGCTACCACTGGAAATGGAGTATATAATGGCACTAATTACAAAGTTGTGGGATTTAATTATCAAAATTTGGTTTCTAAGGGGACCTCTTCTATGAATAATTACTCTCAACCACCTTTTCATCCCACCTATTCCCAACCTCCCATTACATATAGTTCCGCCTATTACATCTCAGACTCAATCAGCTCCTCACTTTGGTTCCAATTCCTCCCAGCAAACTGTATCTCCCAATGATGCCATCCTAAACCAACTTTTATAGGGCATGACTACTTTACAACAAAAGGTAACAAATTTGACAAATTCTTCGTACCCTAATATACCAACATATCGTGTTCGTAATCCCCTTTCCTATGCAATTTTGAGAACTCTTATGCCTGAGAGGTTTGAGACTACTCACTTTGAAAAATATGGTGGAAAAGGTGATCCTAATACTCATGTGGTAGCATTCATAGCTATGTGTAGTGATTTTTATTTTGAAGAGGACTTGATGGCAAAACTTTTCCCATGATCTCTCAAAGATACTATTTTAGAATGGTTTTGCTCTTTACCTCCGAATTCAATACACTCTTTTTCATAGTTGGTTGATCAATTTTTACAACATTTTCAAGCAAACATTGGACCTCAAGTCTCCTTGATTGATTTAGTTCATTGCAAGCAAGGTCCAAAAGAGAAGTTAACTAAGTTTATTAGTTGGTATCAAGATTTGTATACACAAATTCAATATTAGATGAAAGATGAGGATATTCAGAAGGTGTTTATCACTGATATACAACCTAATATTTGTGATAAGATCCTCTTGATGAAGTATAACTCCTTTCAACATTTATGCACCGCCCTTCATGATTACCAACTTTCGTCTAGTCAGTATGAAAACCAAAAGTCATCGGCTCAAGTTAGTCAATCCATGGGTGGATCATCACAAAAAAAATTTAAGAGGAATAATACTAATAGGAGTTTCATCAAGATTAATAGACCGAATACAAATAACATTTCTAATGTGTCTGCTATAACTAATCTAAAGAAGGCATCATATCAACCAAGAAAGTTTACTCTGATATCTGAGTCTTATCATTCTATCATGAATCAAGCTATGAGTAATAACATTATGAAGCTTCCCCTAATTAAGCCTATTGATCCTAGTAAAGCACAAGGACCTTACTTCTATGCTAATGCCTTTTGTCATTTTCATCGAACACAAGGACACAATATTGAATGATGTATGCGTCTTAAACATGGAATACAAGACCTCATCGATTCAAATATCATACAGGTATCGGGTGTGAATGATAACAGAAATAAGTCGGTTGCTCTGTCGAATCAAAATTTACAAATCTTCACTAATCCTTTCCCTAAACATACTGATAACAATATTTTGGAACAAGGACTAATATAAGCAGCTGATGATGATTACTTGGAATATGATAACATCATGGGTATGATTGAAGTAGATAAGGAAAAGCTGGATAACCCATCTTGTCCACAAAGAAATGGAGTTTATGCTGAGGTTCCTTCTTCATTATCCTTGTATAGATAAGGAGATAACCAAAATGTTGCAAGTATGGGTTGAACCGGTGTTGTCATTGATGTCAACATACTCATGTTGCATTAATGAGAAGGATTGGATGAGCTGTGTGCTGAGGATATTGAGAAAATTAGTCTCAATCAGGAACAGTGAAGAACAGTGATGATAACAAGGGAAAAGTCCAAGATAGGTTAAGGATCAGAGGATACGATTTAAAGGGTTTGTACATATAAGTCTTGAGATGCTCCAGTCAAGTTTTCAAGGATCCACATGAAGATCTGAAGAAGTTATGGTCGCTCAAGTAGAACTAGTTCCGATAAGTGCTCAATGGTGACAGAGTGAGACAGATAGGTCCGGTAACGTCGGGTAATGCATTATCCCACTCTACAGATTTGAGGAAGTGTTTAGGACATCCTTGGAAAGTGTCAAGTAGATCAGTTTGTGGTTTGAAGGTCCGAAAGAACCTATTCCTTTGTGATAGTGATAACAAATGGTGTTCTTGAGGTTTCAGATGTAGGAGAGAAGGATTTCAGTAAGTAGAGGAAGTGCGGATGCTCCTGGTGATTCAAGAAAGCTTGTGAAGGTCCTTGGATTATGTTCAATTCGTGTAGATGGTCCGCATTAGAATTGGAGCCCAGAATTGAAGAAATACTTCTGGATGAAGGTGTTCTTTCTGTAACTGGCCGACCAAATGAATTATACACCTTGCAAATGTTCTTGTGGTTGCTTGCCGACTTAGATGTTTGTTCCTAAGTTGATGTCGTGTATAAATAAAGGTTTGCGAAGTCATTTCAAGGGTGGACTTGTGGAGATGAGTGTGTGGTAGCGAGGAGAATAGAGAAAGGAAGAGCAGAAGGATTTGGGCTTTAATGGAACTGATTCAAGCATGGTGACGATGCTATTTACCAGTTCAAGTATGTAATACTCATTTATTGTAGATAGTGTGTCTCTTGTAGGCAGTGAGCCTCTTGTGAGCAGTGTGCTCGGGCAGTGAGCCCTAATTGGCATGTGCCATCTTTTTCTTTCTATTCTTCTAACACAGAATAATATCTTGGGTTAGTCACCCCATGGTTTTTCCCTTAACCAGGTTTTCCATGTCAAAATCTTAGTGTCTGATGTGTAGATGTGTTTTCTGCTCTTGGTTAATTACATTAAGTTTTCATGATTGATTTATTGTTAATGCAAAGTGAATGCAAGTGTTGAAACAAGAAAAGTTTTGGACAACTAATTCACCCCCCCTCTCAGTTGTCTGCCCTAAATCTAACAATTGGTATCAGAGCCAAGTTCCTCTGAAAGGAGCTTAACTGCTTGAGGAGATCCAGGATGTCATCCTACAAGAAGGATAGTCTGAAGTTCGATGGAACTAACTTTGCTCTTTGGAAAGGTTGCATGGAATGTCACTTGCAGTGCATGGGATTTGCATACTGGTCCATGGTGACAAAGGCTTATGTACCTCCACAGGGTGGTCCAACAACCCTAAATGAAATCACAAATGCTGAAAACAATCTACAGACTAGAGAGGCTCTTTTAAGCGTATTATCTGACTCAAAACTGTCTAATGTTATTCATCTACCAACTGCCTTTGAGATTTAGAAGAAATTGGAACTTTTGCATGAAGGAGACTAGTTTGTTAAATGTACAAGATTACAGAGTCTAAAAGGGAAATTTGAAAGACTGAAAATGAGAAATGATGAAAATATTACCTCTTTTATGCCAAGAGTGAATGAGCTAGTTTGTGGAATCAGAAATGCAGGTGGAACCCTGAGTGAAGATGAGATAGTTGGCAAAGTTCTTAGATCCCTTCCTGAGTCTTATAAAATCAAAGCTTTTGCAATTGAAGAATTCAGAGCTCACACAATAGTCACAAGGGATGAATTGGTTGGTAAGCTAGCTACTTTTGAAATGGCTAAGTTTGGAGATGATCCTCCAAAGACTGAATCTGCATTCAAAGCAAGTGCCTTGGTAAAAGGAAAACAAAGGTTTGATCCGGGAGAAAAATCTTCAAGGAAATCATCATGGTATGAAAATGCAAGAAAAGACTTGGAAGAAGAAGAAGCTGAAACTGCTCATCTTGAAGCTCTTATTGCAAAAAGATTACCAAGAGGATCTAGTAAGTATAAGGGAAAATTGCCCTTTAAGTGTTTTAACTGCAACAAGATTGGTCATTTTGCATCAAGGTGTCTGGAAAGATTTTCTAGGCCAAACAGTAATAGACCAAGATTCCAGAAGAATTGTTACTATTCTCATGAAGGAGATGTTGAAGGAAAAACAGATGATGAATTAGAGAAAGAAGACATTCGGAAGTGACTGGGTATTCATTGCCATCAAGGAAGAAGATCCAATACCCTCTGAATCTGTAAATCATAAAGCTTTGGCTACCCAAGTTGAAAAAAAGGATGATTGGGTTATTGACAGTGGCTGCTCTCACCACATGACAGGTGACAAAAACAAGTTCATAGATTTGGAAAGGTATGAAGGAGGAGTGGTAAAGTTTGGTGATAACTCTGCAGGTAGAATCAGAGGTAGAGGAACTATTTCTTTTGATGGAAAGAACAAAACTGGTAATGTATTATATGTTGAAGGATTGAAACACAATCTTCTTAGTGTGGGACAGTTGGTGGACAAAGGCTATGATCTCAGATTCAAGAATGGAAAGTGCAAAATCCTTGAAAGTTCTGGAACAGAGATTGCATCAGGTACCCAAACAAAAGGTAACATCTTTCACTTAGCTGGTACTGGTAAAAGTTGCTTATTTGTTCAAATTGATCAAAGTTGGTTATGGCATAGAAGAATGTGTCATGTGAACTTTGATAATATCATCAAGATAAGTAATACTCAGGCTGTAAGAGATCTTCCAAGATTGGTAAAACCTACAAATAGTTTGTGCAAAGAATGTCAGTTGGGAAAACAAAGTAGAATCTCATTCAAATGCAAGGAACAATCTTCTACCGGATTATTAGACTTGGTTCACACTGACTTGTGTGGTCCGGCAAGAATCAAGAGTGTGCAAGGTGATAGATACTTCATGTTGCTAATTGATGACTATTCCCAGATGATGTGGGTAACCTTTTTGAAAGAGAAATTAGAAGCTCTTGAGAAATTCAAAATATTCAAGGCTATGGTGGAAAATGAGACCGGATTAAAATTGAAGCGTCTGAGGTCTGATAGAGGTGGAGAATTCACATCCAGTGAGTTCATAAACTTTTGTGAGAAACATGGAATAAAGATACAGTTGTCTACCCCTAGAACTCCACAGCAGAATGGAGTTGTTGAGAGAAAGAACCGGACCATCCAGGAAGCATCCAGGACCATGATGATGGAAGCAAATGTTCCTCAGATCTATTGGAGAGAAGCTGTCAGCACTGTAGTTTACACTCTCAACTAAGTTCAAATTAGAAACTATACCGGTAAGACTCCTTATGAACTCTAGTTTAGCATTACTCCCACTGTAAGATACTTTAGAGTTTTTGGTAGCAGATGTTACATTAAAAGGGATGAAGATCTAGGAAAGTTTGATGCTAGAAGTGATGAAGGAATATTCTTGGGTTATTCTACTCAAGGCAAAGCATACCGATGTTACAACAAGAGACTGAGAAAGATTGTAGAAAGTATAAATGTGAAGGTTGATGAAGAAATTGAAAGACCCTCAAGAATTCTTGAACATGATGAAGATGATCAGAATGGTGTTCAGATTCAAGGTATCCAAGTCTCTTCTGAGAAACAAAGTCAAGTTGATTCGGTAAGACAGGAAGATGAGATAAGTCTCAATGGGACTAATCAAGAGTTAGAAGTGCAAGAGACTCCCAAAATTCCAAGGTATGTAACTCTAAACCACTCTAAAGATCAGATCATAGGTGAGACAAGCAAAGGGGTGCAAACAAGGAGGAGAATTGCTCAAAATTTAAATGAGTATTGTCTAATCTCTGGACTAAGGCAATGGAGGAAGAACTGATGCAAATTGAGAAGAATCACACTTGGGATCTTGTTCCCAGACCAAGAAACAAAAATGTGATTGGAACCAAATGGGTCTTCTGGAACAAATTGAATGAATCCGGTGAAGTGGTCAGAAACAAGGCTAGATTAGTTTGCAAAGGTTACTCTCAAATAGAAGGAGTTGATTTTGAAGAAACTTTTGCTCTGGTGGCAAGAATTGAAGCAGTCAGATTATTTCTTGCATTTGTTGCCTTCAAGGATTTTAAGGTGTATCAGATGGATGTCAAATCTACCTTCCTAAATGGAAATTTGGAAGAAGAAGTGTATATTGAGCAACCAGATAGATTTCAATTGTCTGATCATAGTGACATGGTCTGTAAATTAAAAAAGGCACTGTATGGACTGAAGCAAGCCCCAAGAGCCTGGTATGAAAGATTGGACAAGCATCTCTTGAAGATTGGTTTCAATAAAGGTATTGCTGACAGTAATTTGTATTTCAAAATTGATCATGAAAATATCTTAATTGTTGAAGTATTTGTTGATGATATCATTTTTGGAAGAAGAGACAGTATGTGTAAAACTTTTGCAAGTCAAATGAAAAGTGAGTTTGAGATGTCAATGCTTGGAGAAATGAATTTATTTTTGGGTCTACAAATTACTCAAACAAAGAAAGAAATCTTTATCTCTCAGTCAAAATATGTGAAAGAATTGTTGAGGAAATTTGGGATGGAAGACTCAAAGCCAATGAACACTCCAATGGCAACTGGATGCAAGTTAAGCAAAGATGATGACTCTCCCAAGGTTGATCAGACAAAATATAGGTCAATGATTGGAGGACTGTTGTATCTCACTCAAACTAGATCAGATATTATGCACGCTATTGGTCTTGTTGGTAGATTCCAAGCTAATCCTAGAGAATCTCATGTTATGGCAATCAAGAGGATTTTTAGATATCTAAAGGGGACAGTTGAGTATGTTCTATGGTATCCTAGAGATCATGATTTCTCTCTTCATGCATATACAGATGCAGATTGGGCAGGAGATGTGGATGACCGAAAGAGTACCAGTGGTGGAGCATTCTTTTTGGGAAAAAGATTGGTTTCTTAGATAAGCAAGAAACAAGAGGCAATATCTCTGTCTACAACTGAAGCAGAATACATTGTAGCAGCAGGTAGTTGCACTCAAATCTTATGGATGAAGCAGATGCTAAGAGACATCAAAATAGAATATGAGGAGCCTATCACAATTTTCTGTTATAATTCAAGTGCAATAAATATTTCTAAGAATCCGGTGTTGCATTCTAATACCAAGCACATATCTATCAAGTTTCACTTTCTGAGAGAGCAAGTGAACAAGGATGAAGTTAGATTGGAGTATGTGCCCTCCAAGGATCAGATTACAGATATCTTTACTAAACCTCATCCCAAGGACTCTTTTGAGTATCTCAGGGAGAAGTTAGGGGTTATTGCCCCTTCAGTGATGAACTAGGATGCACTAATGTGCATCAGTTTGGTGGATATCACAGTCATATCTTGTAGTCTGGATTGGTGTTGGGGAGCTACTACTCAGGGGGAGCAGTAGGCGTGAGTATAAAGTTGCAAGTATGGGCCCTTTGCCATTGATGTCAAAGGGGGAGAGAAGATGTGAAAAACAAGTGGTTGATGATCAAAGGGAGAGAAGTACAGGAAGAGAAGACATGTGAATAGTTGTTGTTGATAGGGGAAGCTATGATAGTAAGGAGAAGTTCTTGTCTTGATGGTTTTTTACATAATATGTTGCCATCAATGACAAAGGGGGAGATTGTTGCAAGTATGGGTTGAACCGGTGTTGTCATTGATGTCAACATACTCATGTTGCATTAATGAGATGGATTGGATGAGATGTGTGCTAAGGATATTGAGAAAATTAGTCTCAATCAGGAACAGTGAAGAACAGTGATGATAACAAGGTAAAAGTCCAAGATAGGTTGAGGATCAGAGGATGTAGTTTAAAGGGTTTGTAGATATAAATCTTGAGATACTTCAGTCAAGTTTTTAGGGATCCACATGAAGATTTGAAGAAGTTATGGTCACTTAAGTAGAACTGGTTCTGACAAGTGTTCAGTGGTGATAGAGTGAGACAGATAGGTCCGGTAAGGTCCGGTAATGCATTATCCCACTCTGTGGATTTGAGGAAGTGTTTAGGACGTCCTTGGGAAGTGTCAAGTAGATCAGTTTGTGGTTTGAAGGTCTGGAAGAACCTTTTCCTTTGTGACAGTGATAACAGACTGTGTTCTTGAGGTTCTGGATGTAGGAGAGAAGGATTTCAGTAAGTAGAGGAAGTGCGGATGTTCCTGGTGATTCAGAAAAGCTTGTGAAGGTCCTTGGATTATGTTCAGTTTGTGTATATGGTCCGCATTAGAATTAGAGCCCAGAATTGAAGAAATACTTCCAGATGAAGGTGTTCTTTCTGTAACTGGCCGACTGGATGAATTATACACCTTGCGAATGTTCTTGTGGTTGCTTGCCGACTTAGATGTATGTTCCTAAGTTGATGTCATGTATAAATAAAGGTTTATGAAGTCATTTCAAGGGTGGACTTGTGGAGATGAGTGTGTGGTAGCAAGGAGAAGAGCGAAAGGAAGAGAAGAAGGATTTGGGCTTTAATGGAACTGATTCAAGCATGGTGACAATGCTATTTACCAGTTCAAGTATGTAATACTCATTTATTGTAGATAGTGTGTCTCTTGTAGGCAATGAGCCTCTTGTGAGCAGTGTGCTTAGGTAGTGAGCCCTAATTGGCATGTGCCATCTTTTTCTTTCTATTCTTCTAATAGAGAATAATATCTTAGGTTAGTCACCCCGTGGTTTTTCCCTTAACTGGGTTTTCCACATCAAAATCTTAGTGTCTCATGTGTAGATGTGTTTTTTGCTCTTGGTTAATTACATTAAGTTTTCATGATTGATTTATTGTTAATGTAAAGTGAATGCAAGTGTTGAAACAAGAAAAGTTTTGGACAACTGATTCACCCCCCCTCTCAGTTGTCTACCCTAAATCTAACACAAAACACATTATAAAGACAAGTAGAACAACTGATACATATGGGTGAGATGGTATAGGATGATTCTTGTTACTATTTTAGACGGCATCAACAACGAAAACTTGCTAAAAATTAGAAAGGAGTAAGACAACTGTTAGCAGTTGGAAATAATAGTGGTTCTCCTCCTCATAAGTAACAAAAGGTTTCATTTACATAAGGATTTAAGAAACAAGCATCATATGATAATAAACATGACTTTCATAAGAACCACTCAAACTTTGCACTCAACATGATCGAGTACCTCTCCAAGAGGTTCGCAAGTTCAAAAATCTGATATGAAGATCCCTATAGGTAAGTATCTCTAACCCTTTATCTCTCTCATGATGTGCTTCCCCCGTGATGTGTTATGTGTTGTTTATGCCTCCTGGGATGACCCCAGATTCTCTTGTAAGGTCCAGGATACCAGGAGACTACCTTTGTTGTGACCTTCTATTTGTATCATCATTCTTCTATATTGCCTTTCTTTAATTTCATTGTTGTGTGTTATGTCTTATAGACATAGCGTTGCGGTTGGTGAATTGGGGGCACCCTCCTACATGAATATCCCTAAGACACTTGTTTCTCCTCTCTTATTTATTGTTTCCCTTCCTCTAGTGTTTCTATCTAGCGAGCGGATGATGAAAAACATTTATATTGATGCAGACCTAGTGTCCCTTTAGAGAGAAATAAAAAATTGGACTTAGTTCCTAATATGACGATGGGGTTCTTATATATTATCTAACACTTGGCTAGTAGAAGCACTCCATGCTTTCTACATAGTGATTTTGATTATCTTTATCTTATTTACAAACTATAACAATACTACTGCTATGTGCACTTTGTTTGTCTTTGAATCTTGCCTTGGTGATGCTCAATTCAGAGATTTTTGTGATATAGCCCCATGGATATCCTCGATCTCTGAATTCATAGTATAACCTTGGCTCTTTTTGTGATTAATCATATGCATTGATGTTGTTTTTTTATCATGATTATGTAGACACTAACATGTTTCTTGCAGGGATGTGTTTTTGGAAATATTTGATGATCGTAAGGTACATGTCACCTTCAGGCGGCATGGGCTTTGTGAAAGTCTATGTTCCCTTGTGTGTCTTCTTCCTATCTTAATGTGCTTGATATTGATGCATGATATCAACCACCTTAAGGTGGGGGCATATATAAGGTAAGCTGTCTGTTGTAGATGTTAGCAATATGCTTGTCCTCATGTGCAATTTAAAGACTGGTGTCAATGATTCCCTCTTGCACTTTGAGTTTGTTTTCAATCAATCAATCAATCAATCAATCATCTTAAGTCCTCTGTGGAGGTAGGGATGGTGTATTTCTCAGAGTAGATTACATCATCCTGTCATTTTCAAAAGTCCTCTACGGAGGCAGAGAGTGGTTCTATGACTAACTCAACCCTTAAGCATGTCTTCGGTGATTGTTGTGGTGAATCCCATTCGTCAGTGTGTGCCTATAATGTGCTTGAGATGGTGATGAGCCTAGAACTAGGAACACTCCATTGCTTGTCTACTGTGTTTTCTCTGTGTCTTTAAAGTGTGTGTGTTTGGCGTGTTTGTTTCCCCATATGTAGTCTAAAGACCAGCGTGATGAGTTCTTCCTACATTTTGGGAGGTTTTGTGTGTCTTGCATGTGTGTTGGACCATATATGTAGTTTAAAGACCAACGCGATGAGTGCTTCCTACATTATGGGAGGCGTGTTTACTTTCCTTTACTTGTATCTGCATTTCATATATATGAGAAAAAGAAAAGAAAATAAATCATCTCTATCTTCCATGCATTAACTGTCTTCTATGCATCTGCTTTATTCTCTGTGTTTTGCATGATTATAACTATCTTCTTCGTGTTTTGCTTGCTTGTCATTGTCTTCAATGTGTTTGGCGTGTCTTCTCCATGCTTGGCGTATTTGTTGTGTTTGTTGACTCTACTTTAATGCATGTATTGACCTTGCATTTATACATACATTAAAGTGGGGGCTAAATGTAATGTCAGAAAATATCCCCTTGGGGGCTTTTCCCTCCTAAGGTTTAGCTCTCAGGTCTTTGATATGCATTTAGGACATCTTGCATCATATTTTGACATCCCGATGAAATGACCCCTAAGTTTCATGACAAATGGGACCTAGGGGGATCCATTGAACCTAACCCTAACCAAAATAGGGGAGGGAGGACTTGGGCACCCGCACCCTAGTCTTGCCCTATTTTGGGTCAGTCTCAAATTTTGGGTGTTGGCTTGTGACCATTATTTAGGTCCTATGCTGACATGACAAGTTTGAATTATAAAATTCTTGGCAGGAGTGTTTGTAGTTGCATATACAAGCATGTTCAGGCATTCATTTGTAAACTAGATGATTATTGTGATCTTTTGGCATCCTAAAGGTGAATCAAGGCATTCATAGTGTAGAAAGAGCAGATTTGTGTTGTTTGTGTGTTTGTATTTGCATATTTGAGCAATCATCTCCTCATGGCATGAAGAGCTTCTTCCTTCCATGAGATCTTCACTACAAGGTGACATCATTTATGTTTTGAGCATTTATCATTTGGTTTTTGCCTCTGCCTCCCAAGGGCATGTACTCTCTATCTAATAACGGTGTTTGGAAGACTTGAATGTCTCTCTAGGGCTTGACTAAGGCAAGCCTCTAAACACCACAACCCCCTCCCAAAGTTTCTGTGATTGCAGGTTACAGGCTGAAGATATAGGAAAAGTGGAGTTGTAGGAGGGCATTAAAGAGAGTCATATTTTCAGATTAGAGTTGAAAATAGCACCCTGGACTTGGGCACCCACTCTTTAGTCCTCTAGATTTTGTGGTAGGAATATCTTTGTGACAATAGGAACAGGTTGAAGATCAAGCTTCCAGATCCCAACAAAAACCTAGGCATTGGACTTGGGCACCCGCTCATTAGTCCTTGACTATTCCACTTCCTAAACTTTGAAAGCAGGTGCACATTTATCTATCATTTTACATTTTTTGTCACAGCATTTTCATTAATTTGTCTATTTTCTTGCGTAATTGTATAATTAGGGTTTTGAGGTATAATCAAGCATAATTGAGCATAACTGGTAATCAAATCACACAAATCCAAGATTACCTACATCTCACAGTGACCAAGGGTCTGATAGTGCATTGCCACTTGAACCAAAGTCCTTGAATGTAATGGTGAAAGGAGGATAGGCCCAAACAAACTAAACAAACTATCTAATCAACCCTATCCAAATTTCCACTTTACACCCATAACAAATTGATTTAACTATTATAATTACAAGTGCGGTTATCAAGATCTACATAGATCTTTGACATTCAATAATCCATCCTAGGAGCAAGGCATAATCATCTAGCTAAACTGTCCTAGCCAAAGTCAACCACAACAAATGAGATCAAAATAAACTTAAATGGCCATCTTATTCAAACTTATAGAGAAATGACCATTCAAATGGATGATGAAGTAGGTCATATTGAAAAGAACTTGCAAGAGGCATGTGAAGCCCTCCATGTGTCTTATCAAATAAAAATATGTGGCATGAAAAGTGTTGATAAGAAATGTTGTCAGAATAAACAAGGCCACTCAAGCCCAAACATAAAACAATTTGTTACAAGGTATAAAAAATCAAAGAACTAAAAGATATACCCATGCAAATATCATAGATAGTCTAGTCTAATGGATTATAATGTTATAAGTAGGAGGTGTTGAACAACCTCAACCAAAAAGACCAAGAATATAGAAAAATCCTTCCATTGAACCAAGCTAGGGGTAACCCAACTCCCCTCCTACTTAAAATTCTATTCACATAACTTAGGAAACAAGGCATTTATGACTCATCAAAATCAAAATACACAACCAAGTGGTATCAAAACAACAAAAACTACATGATGAAACCCACATTTCAATAGACTCACATGCAAAAAACATATCCAATCGTTCCTGGATATTAACAAAATCTTTGAAACTATACTTTCGCACCCATAGGGCCTATGTTCACAAGAAAAAAATCAACTTCTTAAATTATCTTACAAGAATATATCTTGAATATTTCAAAGATCCCTTAGACTACACCATTTGAAATATGTTTCTTCCTTGTCCTCTCCCAAACTTTCCTAAGTTTAAATGGGAGGGTGATTAAAATTCTCTTAGTAAGGTGTACACTAATAGTAAGAGAACTCCTCCCCTGGGATGGAGTCATCAAAATAATATTCCCAAAGACACTTGAAGGAATTTCCCTCAATTGGTATTATTCAATCCTTGAGGTATTTATACATTCCTTTAGGTTTCTCATTGGTGATTTGTAGCTATGTATGACATGAGCAAACTTGTGAAAAATGGAATTAGAGAATTTTTAGCATGAAATAAGACACCAATGAGTCTGTAGCCCACTTCATGAAAAGATGGAGTAAAGGGCTCTATTCTTCAACAATTGCACCAAACATGGATCATAGGGAACTCTATGACCTCTTTTTTGCATGCCCTTAATAGGGATATAAGGGAGGAAGTACAAAAACTACCTTATACATCTAATGAGGAAGCCCTAGAGAGTACTTTGAGAATAGACCAAGTAGTTATAGATAGTGGGTGGATGGAAAAAAAAGATTGGTAGTGCAAAATGAGAATAGTAGAACCAACCAACCCACTATTAAAATCTTGAAGAATAAGTGAAGTGTAATAAATGACAGAGTTACCCATCCCAACCTCACACAAGAAATAGGGCAAACAAAGATGATTACAATGGAAGAGACAATTACCCTTAGAACATCAATGTCATAGATTATCCTATGAAAAACAACTACCCTTAAAGTAATAATTAACAATAGGGTAATAGAAATGATAACAAATATTAACCCTATCACTGACCTTATGACCTAAACTAGTTTTGCACATTTCACAAGGTAAGGAGACACAACATTGAATCTTGTAGGGAATATAATAGGTTCATTGTGAGATTTTCCAAAGAACAACAATGTCTATTTATAGAAATGTTCCTTAATCCACAAAAAGTGACATCTAGGAACAAAAATAATTCTTGGCAAGCACCTATCACTCCTCAAAACATGAATATGAGAATCTTTCAAGACCCCTTTCTGACACATCAAAACAAGTCAAATTATCAAAATGCTTCAATTTCAACATAAACTAACATGTCAAACATGGGAGAACCAACAACATCATCTCAATTAGGCTAGAAGGGAGAAACAAAAATGTTGGGTGTGGTAGAAATCATCCACAAAAAAATTGAAATAGAATCAATGTGGTCCAAGAAATTGAATATCCTGAAAAAGTCCATAACCATAGTGGATCCCACCTCACCACCAATTAGACCATATGACCCCATTGAGAATCTTAGGAAAACTTACACAAATATCTCTTTTATAGATCTCCTTAGAAACTCACCTTTACATTGGCAATTCTTTTAGAAGCTATCAAATTAAAACATCTCAACAAAATCACTTTGCCTCCTAGCAAGAAAATAAATTGAGTGGATTGGGATCTAGATCTTCTAAATGTTAGGCTACAAGACCTTGGGTTCTTTTTCAATGTTAAGAAAATGCCAACCAAGGCCGAGTTGAAAAAGAAGGGGGGTCTAGCCTTGTATTTGCATGTGTGGATCTATGATACTTACATAAGGAGAGTCTTGATTGACAATAGAGTGACTATTAACATCATTCCATCCTCCCTTCTTGAACTTGGATGGGGTATGGACACTCAAACATCATAGCCTTCTATGACACTTTAAGAGGCTATGACAACCTAAAAACTTGGACACAATCAAGAAAATAACTCTTCTAATTTTTCTCAGATCCAAGACAATCCCAACTGTGCTCTATGTTATTGAAAGGGACACGAGCTACAAACTACTTGTTAAAAGGCCATGGATCCATAGGATAAAGGCAATTCCTTCTACCCTATTCCAAGTAGTTCAATTTCTACAACTTGAGATATTCTATTTTGCAAAAGGAGACCCCATGCCATTTAGCATGTTAAAGGCTGATGCAACAAAGAAGAAAACTGGTATCTTGATCAAATACAAACTATCAACCAACAAAATTTTGATATTGGAGCCATCTTTGCAAGTCCTACACTTGAAGAAGATAAATGAAAAAATTGAAGCAATGATGAATGTAGGAATCAAAATGATCAAAAAATGAGAATCATCATAATAGAAATCAATAGTCTCAAAAGAACTGACAACAAAAATCATGGAACTTTTGAAACAAGACAGACCCTTGTGATTGCTTGTAGACATATTTATCATCAATGTGATGATGGAAGAAAAGGAGAAAAATAAGTTCTACCAGATCAAATAAATAAACCAAGAGAAGCTTCTCCTTTAATTGAGATGGAAACAATTGACCTAGCATAGATTAGCCTTGATGTCTTTGTTGACGTAGATGAAGACATGTCAGAAGGATGCACTCCTTTAATGTCACCTAGGAAGACTATGTTGAGAGTGTCTTACAATCCACTAGTACCAAATGATTCTTGAACAATCTTACACTCCTTTAACCCCACCAATGGAGGTGAACTCCAATGATCATCTCTATGCTAATTTTATTAACAATGAATCTACAAATGATCTAGAAGTCTTGTCTAGATATTTCATAGCCCATGAAAACTAAAACCATCCTTCACCTACTACCTCAATGCAATCAAATGATACTTGGTAACCACCTCAAGTTCAAATTGAAATGGTTTAAAGTTTACTTGATGAAGATGAGGTAAGTGAAAGAAGGTTTAAAAAGGAAAACGATTATGAGTAATCATTGGGGAAGATCACCCAATCATTCTTGAGTTGATATAGAACTATATTAGATATTTAATCAATCTAAGACTAGAGCCTAATGGAAAGACAATTTTAACATTTGTTCCTCCAAAAAAGAACTTGACGAGTTCCAAACTCCCTTTGAACTATTTCAATTTATACAGATTGGTCACAAAAGGCCTAATGTCAAAGTCTATATGCAAGATGAGTTTGATCTCCTAATTGATTTTTTATCAAATGATGGAACCTTATACTAGACTCCATCCCACCAATAGGCATACCTATGCCTATCCAACCTTATAACAACTCATCATGTGCAATCAAGTACAAGTACTACAAACCAACAGGAACCAACTGGAGCATTTAGAACTGGAGAAATGGTGCTCATTAAAGCAAAAACAAAGAATAAACTACATAGAAATAAGAGAAAGATTCATGAGTATTAGTAGGATAGAGCCGACACTAGAACAATAATCATGCACCAAAAAAGGAATGCACAAAAAAATAAGCCAAAGACACAATCACAAGGAGAGGCCTTTTTCTTATACCTAGGTATAAGTAAAGATTTCATAAATATAGAAGAGGAAAATATAGAGAAAAGTACGAGAAAATATAGATATAAATATAGAGAGAAAAGAAGGGTCTTGTAAGCACAAAAATCACGCACAGCCTCCATGAGGGCCCCTATGATGATTTTAAATCCTTGTCACATGCATGTAAGCATGAAATAATGTCCTCTAAGTAGCAAACCTCTTGATGTCATGTCTTCTTTCTTATTTGGTGTTGTTTCCTCTTTGTCGTTTTCTATCTCTCCCTATTTTTGATGCTTTTCGACACTTTTGCGACACTTGTCAATTTGTGTTTTCTGAGCTTTTGACCCTGTTCCTAAGCCTTGTGAGCATCTTGTAGGTGAGTTTTCACCTTTCCCCTATGTTTTTCATCCTGTGCACCTCCTAAAAGCCTTTTAGAAGTCCCCCCTATCCATCTCCAACTTTCAGTTTTAAGTTTCACTCAACCAATCCAAATCTCCCCCTATTATTTCCATATCTCCCTTGGGAGATCCTATGGTGCAAGTGGATATTTGGATTCTTGCACATGATTGACCTATTTCTAGAGGTAGAACACCTCCTTTTTCTCTCTTCTACCATCTCCCTCTTGATGTTCGTCCAAAAACCCTTTTTTTCCTAGATCTCCCCCAGGCAACCTAGGGTCACAGGGTCACCCAAGGGTGACCCTACTAAAAAAAGGGGTGACCATGTTGCATTTCTAGCCACAGAAAAACTTGAGTTTCTCACTCAAAAAAGCTCTATTTTCACCCATTTTTCTTCTAGTTTGCATGATTTTTGATGCCTAATTTGGAGTTGACTATTTCATGCACCCACACATTCATAATTAAATTCATTTGATCTAAAATTAACAACTCAATCAATCTCATGCATCCTTCCAACTCCAATTCTTTTGAATAATGATAAGCTATTATTGATTTATCACTCCATAGTTAGCTGAGTTTACTAGGCAATCTGCCTAGTTCACTCCCTAATCAATCCTTGTCAACTCATCAATCAATTGAGTTAACTTCTCAATCAATCTCATTATTCCAACCTATAAATACCCCCTCCCTCAAGCACAAAGGGAGGCAAATTCATTGTGTAAACAACTCTTGCCAGTTTTTTCTCTCCAAATTAGCATTCTAATGCTCTCATAGGATGAAGGTGCCTTTTATTTTATTCATTGTTCAATCAAGCATCATTATGCTGATTCAATCAACACCATTGTCCTCATCAAAAGCTCTCATTGATCTCTTTCAAGCTTCAACAACATTCTTTTTCTTCTTTGTGTCATCTTGTCATCAAGAGGTCTTCTCATTGCTTCAAGAGGATTCGAGGTTGCCAACATCAAAGATTTTTGAGGGTAGTGGAGTCAAACAAATCTTCATTCTTTCAGGTTCCTCTATTGCTTTATTCAATTGATAGTAATTGAAAAAGGAAAATTGCTCTTGGGAATAGTAAATCTTTGCTTTTTCCTTGATATATTAGATCTTGCATGTTAGAATAATTGTTTTCAAATTCCTAGATCTAGACTATTTGTAGAAGCAATTTCCCTTTTTAGATTAGATTATTTCAAAACAACCAAAAACCCAAAAACATAGATTAAAATTGCATTAGGAAAAGTCATATTAACTTGCATTTCATATTTCAATTATTAGAATAGAAAAAGCATCTTTAATTCCATAAAATACTAAAAAAGCACAAAAACAAGTTTGCATATCATTTAGCTTTGCATGCTTATAGAAACCCTAGAAAAGATAGATAAATTACAAACCCTCGATACCCTCATGAGGTAAAAACACGGTCAAAATGATTCAATCAAACCCTTGATCACATCACAAGGTAAACACAACTCAAAGCACAACCAAAACCTAGGTCAACTAAATCATGGGTCAAAACCCTAAGTCTAGTTAAGGTTGGTCATCACACATTTACCTCTATCTTGGCTCATGAATGTGTCTGGGAGTGAGAGGAGAGTGGGTGAGGGATATCCTCAACGAGATTGAGGAAATCAATCCATGACAATAAAAGGAGACATTTACTTTACCACAACAAGATCCATTTGTCCTCCAACTAATAGAAGAACAAAGACAACTCCAAATACAACGAGAACTCATTCAACAAATTGAGAGACAAGAGGACATAAACAAAAGAAACTACTTACCCGCACAAAGTTGGAATAGAAGAAACCCCAACAAGAGAAGACAAACTAGTGAGCCTTTGGGTCATAGGGTTATCTCAACTACAACTACCATCGAATGAAACATTCAACTTAAAGCACACAACAACAAAGGCCATAGAACTTTCCAACCCCTCTCCATGAAATCTAGCTCTCCAATGAGCTAGACCCCTACCATGTCTCACCTCCTCTCGACTGGATACTTCCATGAGAGCGAGAGTGATGTGCTGGATCACCCCGTGGCAAGAAGGGAAGGGTCCATGTGTGTGTGCTGAAATCTAACCTGATAGCCCTAGGCAACTAGAGTCATGATTTTGAGTGTACATATTTTGGTGAACCCGACGTGATTTACATAATCTTTTGGTTTTGTAGTTTGCATTCCCATCTCAAAATGATTCAAAAAATTTAGCAAAAGCTTCAAAACATTCTTGCACTATTCTTCATAGCTACTTCAACCGCTTCAACTTCTATCACCTTCGCCATCATCCATTCCATTTACTTTGTGGTGTCTATGGCATCCCTGAATATGATGGAACCTGACTTAAACTAAGGGAATGAGAACCAAAAACTCCTTCATTTGATAGGTATGTACTGCCGCATCTGGATGCACCAATCACCAATTTCTATGACTACAAAGATTCAGATTATGAACTAGATCAAATAGAATCTAGGTGTTCTCTGTCTTTCAACAACCCATCTTGGGAAAACAATCCAGCCGTACCAAATGTACCACATAAAGCTAGAAGGATAAGGTCAAAAATACATCGACCTAATCAACCTTCCACAAGCACATCAAGTACTCATCTTGATGAGGAAGTCAAATGATTAGAAAAACATCTGCAAGAAGCAAAAGACACTCAAGAGGCATTGAGAATTGCCTTAAGAGAAGAACAAAGAGAAAATGTTGCATGAGAAAAAGCATATCACCATGAAAATACTTGAAGAAAAAATCCTACAAACGACGAAACACCCAGAGCTTCTACTCCTACAGTCTTAATCACAACTCCAGTGTAAATGATTAAAATATTGGAAGTAGAGAAAGATGCTTTTGAAAGAAGGAAAAAATCTCATGAATAGGACCAAGGGGCATCTCAAAATCCCCCCACCTCAACTACTATTCAAGAAATGCCAATAACAATAAATGTTTGAATGGGAACTTTCCTGTTCAAAACAACCAAACAAATCCAATAATGGGTTATCAGAACCCACCTATAGGGTTATTTCTATCAACCTCGCAATATCAAAGTGCCTTTCTTGAAACATATCTTGAGTATTTGAAAGAACCTCTAGATCAAAACATAAGGAACATACAGCTACCTCGGCCATTGCCAGATCTCCCAAAATTCAAAGGAGGAGATCCAAACTCCCACATTAAAGCCTACACCATAGTGATAAGAGAACTCCTCCCTTGGGATGGGGTTGTAGCAAAAATCTTTCCAAAAACTCTTGAAGGCATAGCTCTGGATTGGTACTATCACTTACCGGAAGCTTTAATTCACTCATTCAGATAACTAATCAGAGAGTTTGTCATGGTATTCGACATGAAAAAACTCATTAAAATAGGGATCAGAGAATTCCTCACAATGAAATATGAGCTAAATGAATCCATAGCCCACTTTGTCACTTAATGGAGGCAAGTCCTTTACTCCTTGACTTGTGCTCCAAACATGGATCACCAAGAACTATGCGACCTCTTCTTACATGCCCTAAACAAGGACATGAGAGAAGATGTTCAAAAATTTCCATACAAATCCTATGAAGAAGCATTAGAAAGTGCTTTAAGGATTGACTAAGCCACCATCGACAGTGGTCAGAAGACTTACGATACCAACAAAAAACTTAGGATATCCAAAGGAAGAGAGAAGACCACATCTAATGTGCCTTAAGAGAGAGATGTTAATGTCATAAAAAGCAATCCTTGCAATGACAAATGGCAAAAAAAAGGAAATTAAGGATTAAACTAACCCTCATATGACCCCAATGCTTATTGTTGGTTCCATGAAACAAAGGGTCATGAAACAAAGACTTGTTATGGATACAATAAAGATATCTCCAAATTTACTCCTAATCAACAGCAAAACTTCCTCAAACTCCTCCAATCCCAAAAAAAGGAGAAGGAACCTCAAACTAAGAAAGTGAAGGCCAATCAAAAAAATTCCAATCACGTAGATCTAAACCAAGAAGTGTTTGTGATCCATGAGGAAGAATAAACAGATCAAACTAAGATCATCTTCTCACAAGTGATAAACTTGTTAAGAGCCTCTCCCTCACATCGCAATACATTCGTGGAAGTATTAGAAGTAGGATGTTTGACATAGGAGGAATCACCTCCTCTCACATTTGATGTTTCCAAACTCCCCCAAAATGAAGGAAGTAAGAAAAAGGATTTGCCTCTATACATACAAATTCAAGTCGAAGAGGTCACTATAAAAAGAGTAGTGGTGGATGAAGGATCAGAAGTCAACCTTTTGTCGATATCATTTCTATGGAGAATGGGATAGAAAAATAGGAATAAAACAACAAACTACAACATTGACGATATAGGACAGTCATGACATTCAAATAGTTGGAAGAATCAATCTACCACTCACTCTGATGGGTAAAACCATCTCAATAGATTTCTATGTTATCAATAGAGAAACCAATTATAATATGATCCTTGGAAGACCTTGTATTCATTCCATGAAGGCCATCACCTCCACTTTGTTCCAATAAATCCATTTCCATCATCTAGGAAAGGTCACCATCATCAAAGCAGACCTTGATCCTTTCAGTATTTATAGAAAGGAATAGGAAGAAAAAGACAAAAGTTAAATATGCAAGAGAAACTAAAAGAAGAAGCTCAAGATATCCAAACAAATACAAGCACTTACAACATATCTTATCTAAGAATGGATGATCTTAAAGAATTCCCCTTTGATCCACATACCACCAAGTCCCATGCACTGTTTGGTCTAGCAGCCATTTCGTGTATCGACGAATGGGATATTAAAAACATCTTGATTGGAACAATCAAAATCATCGAAGGAGAGGAAAAAGGGAAAAAACAAACTTCCACTTATGAGTTTGGTGAAAAATCTCAATCACGAAACCATCAAAGTTTATGGACCCTACATTTTTATGGAGCTAGTTGCAAAACTAGCGCATGGATGGGGATAATATTAACATCTCCCAAAGGGAAAGTTGTCCCCTTCACCTTTAGACTGGACTTCTTTTGCACAAACAACATTGCTAAGTATGAAGCCCTATCCCTAGGAATCATACTAGCCATGAGAATGGGGATCAAGAAGACATTTGCCTTTAGAGATTCTCAATTAATAATCAACCAAGTTGTGGAAAATTACGATACAAAATCAAAATGGTTATGACCTTATAAATAAATCATCAGGAAGTTGGTTCAATTCTTTGACTTCTTCTCCATAAAAGCCATACCCAGAGAAGAGAATCAAGTCATAGACTTGATGGCTACATTAGCCATGTTATTCTTGCCACATGCTCAATTACAAAATTCATAATACATTGTGTCAGTACATGGAGAGCCACTGTTAGAAAGTGAAAAATTACCAAATATCCTGAATTATGCCATGGGTCAAGAAGAGAGACCAACTTGAGAATACACTGAGAATGACAAATCCATCCTCAAATATTTACATGCTTATGATGGGCTTCCAAGAGTACACCACAAGAAAGGATACATGTTGCTCCCTCACCCAGAGGATTATTTTGGGAATGAAAAATAAATCCTCCAGATCGAAGCAAACTTAGATTTAACACATGTTCCTCAAAAGTTTGAGGAAGAACACCCATCTCTAACTGGGGATATGATTGACATCAATTTTGGAACACCTGAACAACCTAGGATGTTAAATCTAGGAGGAGAATTAGATGATGAAGAACTGGAGGAGTACACGTAATTCCTCATTGAATATTCTGACATATTTGCATGGGCATATTTAGATATGCTGGGGTAAGATCCAAAAGTTGTGGTACATAATTTAGTGACAAAACTAGATGCAAAACCCATGAAACAAAAACCAAGGGCCATAAAGCCACAAGTGGTTGAAATGGTGGAGGAATTAAAAAAAATTATTAAATGTTGGCTTCATCAAACCAGTAGACTATTCAAGTTGGGTGTGAAACATTGTCCCAGTTCTAAAGAAGAATGGAAGAATTTAAATATGCCTTGATTTTAGAGACATCAATCAAGCTTGCCCAAAAGATGATTTCCCTTTACCATCCATCGATCAAATTGTTGATTCAATGGTAGGATACAAGATCCTCTCTTTCATGGATGGATTTTCAAGATATAACCATATCAAGATCACTAAAGCTGACCAAAACAAAAAAACATTTGCCACCCCTTGGGGAACTTTATGTTACATAGTCATGTCATTCGAGTTGAAGAATGCAGGAGCAAACTACCAAAGGGCAATGACACATATCTTCCATGATTATATCCACAAGATAGTTGAAACTTACATTGATGATCTTCTAGCTAAGTCAGAACAAAGTTTAAGACATGTGGAAGACCTTTGCAAAATTTTGAATAAACTTCAAGACTATAAAGTAAGGTTGAATCCTAAAAAATGTGTTTTCGGAGTCACAACAAGAAAGTTGTTGGGATTCATTGTCTCACAAAGAGGAATAGACATCGACCCAGCTAAGGTCAAAGAAGTCTTAAACACAACCCCACTAACGAGTGAGACAATAGTAAGAGCCTTTTTAGGACAATTAGGTGCAATCAGATGTTTCATACCAGATGTGACTTTCAAAATTCATCCAATCAATCAGTTATTGAAAAAGCAAGTTGGCATAACTTGGACAGTAGACTATCAAAACACATTTGAGCAAGTGAAGAAATTCCTACTAACTCTGCCCATGCTGATGCCACCAAAACATGACAAGCCCTTCATCTTATACTTCAGAGAAATTGATTTCTTTGTAGCATGCATGCTAGCTCAAGAAGATGAAGGTGGGAGAGAAAGATCCATGTATTTCATAAGTCAAACCTTGTTGGAATATGAGAAGAACTACACCCAGGCTGAAAAAGAATGTCTAGCCATAGTCTTTGTGACCCGAAGGCTACGACATTACATATTGAATCAAGAAACTAAGGTTATGATATGATCTAAGTAATTGAGGACTTTCCTCAATCAACCCATGTCGTCAAGAAGAGCTGGTTGGTTCATAACATTATTGAGTGAATTCGAAGTAACCTATGTCAATAAAAAATTAGTAAAAGGACAGGTAATAGCAGATTGGTTAGTAGACAATCCAGTTCCCCAATAGGAGCTTGTGAATGAATATTTCCCTGATGAAGAAATTTGTGTGGTTGATCTCCAGAAGTATTCCACCTCATATTGGTATAGAGATATTGTGAACTATCTCGCAAACAAGACTTACTCAGAAAAAATGACCCCTTTGGGAAAAAGATGATTATGTGTCCTCACTGCAAGATATGTTTTAATAGACAATATTCTCTATGGAAGGGCCTTGGATGGAATGTTTCTTTGATGTGTTGACAAAGAAGCATGCAAGATCTTAAAGGAGTGTCATAGCAGAATCTGTGGAGGACACTTTGGTGGTCATGCCATGGCAAGGAAAATAAATAGAATGGATACTTCTAGCCATGTTTGCAAGGGGATGTGATTAAATTTGTAAAGAGGTGTCTAAAATGTCAGGCTTATGCTCATGTTCACCACACGCCAACAAGAGATTTAGAACCAATCGTTACCCCTTGGCCCTTTTCCACCTGGGGGTTAGATCTAGTGGGGAATATATCTCCCCCACTGACAGATGGACATTTGTTCATCATTACCATGACATAATATTTCACAAAGTGGGTGGAGGCCATGCCTCTCACTACAGTTTTGGGGACCGTAATCACTAAATTCATATTGAATCAAATCATTTGTTGGTTTGGGATCCCCCAATTGATAGTAACAGACAATGCCTCATCATTCAAAAATCTGCAAGTAAGAGAGTTATGTGAGAGATTCCACATCAATCACAACTCTCCTTCAGTCTACTATCCTCAAGGAAACAGACAAGAAGAAGCCACAAACAAAACTCGAAGTCAATACTGGTCAAGATTGTGAAAGACTCTAGAAGAGATTGATATTTACAACTATATCCAACTCTATGGGCTTACAAAACAAGTGTCAGGACTCCAATTGGAACCACCCCTTATGCCCTCACCTTTGGGTCAGGGGAAGTATTACCATTAGAAGTAGAGTTGCCTAGCCTGAGAGTGTCATTACAAGGGTTACTGGACAATAAAGAATATAGAGTAGTAAGATTGGCCGAATTAGAAATGATGGATGAAACACACTTGAGAGATGTCCAAAGACATGATTCTTATCTAGCAAGAATGAAAAAGCAATATAACAAAAAGGTTATCCCAAGGCCATTTCAAGTGGGAGACCTAGTGCTTAGGATAGACAACTTGATCGATAAAAGAGCTGGTGAAGGACGTAAATTTAGACCCAATTGGATAGGTCCTTACATGGTCAAAGAAGATGTCAGAAATGGTGCATATCTCTTGTGCATAATGGAGGGAGAGGAATTTGGAAAAATAGTCAATGCCTTTCATCTCAAGAAATACTATGTCTAAAAACCAAAAAAATCATAAAACAAAAAATACATTTTTTTTTTAAATGTCAAAACAAATTGGTTTCTTGCATTTTAATGTCATTATGTTCATCTTGCATTATAGTCAGTGACTTGCTCTTGTACTATTTTCTTTTTGATAAGGAGTCTAATTCTGCCTAGATATACGTCATCCTTTCAGGACCTAGAGATTCCCTATTTTCACAATCACCATTATCCCCATTTTCATTCCTAATGATTCTAATCAAAGCCTAGCTCTTAGCTTTACACTGATCCTAGTCTTAATGAGTCAAGATGTTAGTTCTAAACAAAGTCAGTATTCAAACCTAGAGTGCTCAATGGAAGCTTGCAAGTAGACCTTCCCAATTCTTGCCTAGTAGTAGAGAAGTCTGACCAAATTACAAAACTTTAGGTGGCCCTCAGCCCCTTATCTTTCCTAGCCAAAAACGTCAAGAGGATCAAAACTCTGAAGGAAGAAATCTAAAATTTGAGTGAATAAAAAATGAGTGATCAAAATAAGAGTGTTGAAATGTGAGAATTAAGAGATCAAGCTTACATATCAAAATTCTAAAAGAATTCATTTCTTGAAAAGTCAAAAATCCAAAAAAATAAGAAAAATCAAGTGAGGAAAATACAAAAAAAAGTGAAAAAGAAAAAAAAAGAGATACAAAAAAAGAGTCAAAGAGAGAAGATTGTTGAATGTCCATACTCTTGGGTGGAGATTAGTCTAATCTCGAAGCCTCAAGAGTGACATTCTAACACAGAAAGAAAGGTACAAAGCACACACATGCACTAGCTAAGAAAAAATGAGAGTCTAGTAGTCTCTAGGATCATCTTCTACAAAGGGACCCTTGTTCTTTCCTATTTATCATTTACCTTGGGCCTACCTTGCTTGCCATCTATGATCTAAGTCTAGCGAACACCAATAAAATTTGTTACTTGTCTAAAGTTGAAAGGTTGTCAGATTGTCTTATCTAGATAAGGATCAATGTTTAGCCTTTGCAAAGCCCAAAATCATAAACACTCCAATTTAATTACCACTCCCCACTTGAGTTTTAAAATCTTATCTCACAACCTTGATTAGGTTTCTTATATCAAGACAACTCGCAATACCCTGAGTTGAAAATTGTATTAAAGAGCAGTCAAATTATTTGTTCCACATTGCATTCATGCCAAAATCAGAAAAAGAGTCTTAAAGAAATAAAGTCAAATGTCATATCTCGTGGCATTCAGTAGAAGTAAATGTTTCATTTCAGCATTTCTTGTGTCCCTACATTATCATATCGTAAACTGCATCTCATACATATGCCGTAAAAAATTACAAAAACATGTCATCATTATAATACTTGCATCATTAAAAGAGTTGAAAAGGTCAGAAACATAATCAAAAAGTTCTAAAACTTCCAAACATGCACAAGAGATGAGTACAAATCCAATAGGTGAAAACCATAAAAGGATAAACTTTCATAGATACATCTGAAGTTTGCATATACAAGAGTATCAAAGAACTAAGACAAAATGCTGTCAAAGGAAGTAGAGGCTCCCCACACAAGGGGGCACAATTTCAAGAAAGGAAGTTAAGGTTGGTTCCCTCCAATGGAAACCTCAAGACTTTGGCTTCTTTGTCTATGAATACCACTTTTCGTTCCATGAGACCTATGGGAGCAAGGAAGCCTACTGTGAGCATGTGACTATGAAGGCCCTACCATACTAGCATCTCATCATCCAAAACTAAGATGAGCCATCTCTCTGAGCACCTGATTCTCACCCTTAAGGGTGTGAATCTTAGGCTTCAAGTCTGCATTCTCCTAAGATCCATGGTAGATAGGAGTGAAAATGTATGTGTGTTTCCCAGAAGCAGGGGGCATACCAGGATCATCTAAAGGATAGTCTCGAGTCATCCTAGTGAAGGGAGAAGCCAAGCCAACACTAATCTCATGAAAAAAATCCCTCCACTCTCTGACATTACCTAAAAAGTGAATCGAAAGAGAAAGACGTGTCAATTCCCCATGAAAAGAGAAATGACAAAAGTGTGAAAAACAAACAAACAAAACTCATGTGGATCACCCAGCTGCTAATCAGGGTCAAGTTGTCGCATCACCTCGTCTGAATGAGGAGGTTAGGGGATAACAAGAGGAACCTCAAGGATGTCAAGTGCATCATCTGCATCATTGGTAGCATCAAGACCCTCATCTGACAAATCATCATCATCAAGAATATAGTCCTTGTCAGTAGACTCTAACTCTACAACCACAACGAGAGATCGAGAAGGAGTCCCTCTCCCTCCCCTCTATCCTCCTCTAGGAACTCTAGTAATGAACACTCTAGGAGTCAAAGGAGTCCAAACAACTGACCTTTGTCCAATCTCACCCATATCCTAAATAGTCCTGTAGCAAGTGGACACTGGGGGCAACTCCTTAGGGAAGTCCTCACTAAACTACTATGAAACATTCTCAACATGATGGGCCTCAACTAGACCATCATGGTCTAAATCTTTAATACTCCACAACAATACTCTCTAACATCGCCATCATTAGCCCAAGATCCCTCCATGTCACAATAAGGATCAAAGAACATATCCTCATCTGTAAGAGTAGCAAAAGTGTGTAAAGAAGCATCAAAGTGACCTACATGCATCCATCTAGTTGCTCTCAAAAATGTCTATCTAGAATCAGAATAAACTTCTGATAGGGCCTAATGTGTTCAAATATCCATGTCATAACCAAAGAAGAGTGGCTAAAAGCTAGAGCCCCTCGTTGTGAAATACGATATAAGTCCCTGTAGACCATGGCCAAGATATTTGGTCCCTAAGCATAGACCGTGCCCTCTTCAATACCATGAATGATGGGTTCCCAACACCATCTCAAACGAGCTGAGGCCTTGTCTCCTAACAACCTTGATGCAATCAAACCAATCAAGAATCTCCATTGGATATGCATGTCCTACAAGATCAGAAAAGAGCTTTAGATTAGATCTCATAAACTCGTAAAAATCCATAAAAACCATAAAATTGTAGAAAACCTTACATAAAAAAAGAATATAACCCCTCAAAATTGCAATAAACAGGCGAATACAGTAGCTAAAACAAGTCAGATCAGAGTGAAACAAGCATCATAAAACATGAAATTTCATTCAAAATCAACCCAACAAGGTCACCCCTAGACGATCTAGATGTTCTGCAAGATCTCCCTCAGGTGACCCTGTTGTTCTATAGGATCTCCCCTAGGCGACCCTAGTGTTAGACATGATCTCCCCCGGGCGATGTACCTAACAAAAGGGGTGACCCTAGAGGTAGATCCCTCAAACTAAAACTGCTCTAAAACCTTCATTTCTTAGCTGATTTTAGAAAATGAAAGACATATCCTACTCTAAACGATGAAACAAAGACAATTCAACAAGAAAAATTGACAAAAACATACAATTTCAAGATATTTTTCATAAACTTCAAACTAGGGTTTAGAGAAGGGGTTTTCACTATTTGCGTACTCGATTCTTCATAGCTGAAGAAGAGGCAGCCATCTTCACAATCTCCTCAATGATACCTTTCCAACGACTACTCACACGATCAATTTCATCATCATTTTGCTCCAATCTGACAATTTGACTTTATTTTTTGCCCTTAGCTTAGTTTCATTTGTGCATTTTTAGATTAGTTCTTTTCTAAATTATGCATATCTTTTGTGCGTCATTTTGTATGCATTCATTCCTATAGGTCCAAATTGACAAAGGCAAACAACTAGTCGAACTCAAATGATCCATGGTTAGTTCGTCATTTTAGTTTTCATTAATCATTTTGATACATTTAAATGTCAGGCTAATACTAGTTATTGCAGGTACAATTGTGGGAAAATTGACAATAGGTAAGGCCTAGTTTGGGAATAGTACCTACCTTTCATGTACAGCCTCCACGAGGACCCCTATGATGATTTTAAATCCTTGTCATGTACATGTAAGCATGAAATAATGTCCTCTAAGTAGCAAAACTCTTGATGATGTGTCTTCTTTCTTGTCTTGTGTTGTTTCCTCTTTGTCATTTTCTCTCTCTCCCCATTTTCAACACTTTTTGACACTTTTGCAACACTTGTCAATTTGCATTTTTTGAGCTTTTGACCTTGTTCCTAAGCCTTGTGAACATCTTGTAGGTGAGTTTCACCTTTCCCCTATGTTTTCATCCTCTACACCCCCTAGAATCCTTCTAGAGGTCCCCCTATCCATCTCCAACTTTCAGTTTTCAATTTCAATCAACCAATCCAAATCTCCCCATATTATTTCTCGATCTCCCCCAAGAGATCCTATGGTGCAAGTGGAGATTTGGATTCTTGCACATGATTGACCTATTTCTGGAGGCAAATCACCTCCTTTTTCTCTCTTCTACCATCTCCCTCTTGTTTTTTCTCCAAAAACCTTTTCTTTCCCAGATCTCCCCCAGGCGACCTAGGGTCGCCCCTCGGATGACCCTACTAGCAAAAGGGGTGACCCTATCGCATTTCTAGCTATAGAAAAACTTGAGTTTCTCACTCAAAAAAGCTACATCTTCACCCATTTTTCTTCCAATTCGCATGATTTTTGATGCCTAATTTAGAGTTGACTATTTCATGCACACACACATGCATAATTAACTCCATTTGATCTAAAATTAACAACTCAATCAATCTCATGCATCCTTCCAACTCCAATTCTTCTTTAGTGATAAGCTATTATTGATTTATCACTCCATAATTAGATGAGTTCACTGGGAAATCAACCTAGTTCACTCCCTAATCAATCCTTGTAAACTCATCAATCAATTGAGTTAACTTCTCAATCAATCCCATTCATCCAACCTATAAATATCCCTCTCCCTCAAGCACAAAGGGAGGCAAATTCATTGTGCACATAGCTCTTGCCAATTTTTGCTCTCCAAATCAGCATTCTAATGCTCTCACAGGATGACAATGCATTTTATTTTATTCATTGTTCAATCAAGCATCATTATGCTGCTTCAATCAATGCCACTATGCTTATGAAAATTTCTCATTGAGCTCTTTCAAGCTTCAACAAGCTTCCTTTTCTTCTTTGTGTTGTCTTGTCATCAAGAGGTCTTCTCGCTGCTTCAAGAGGATTCGAGGTTGCCAACATCAAGGATTTTTTAGGGTAGTGGAGTCACACAAATCTTCATTCTTTCAGGTTCCTCTATTGCTTTATTCAATTGATAGTAATTAAAAAATGAAAATTGCTCCTGGGAATAGTAAATCTTTGCTTTTTCCTTGATAGATTAGATCTTGCATGTTAGAATAATTGTTTTCAAATTCCTAGATCTAGACTATTTGTAGAAGAAATTTCCCTTTCTAGATTAGATTATTTCAAAACAACCATAAACCCAAAAACATGGATTAAAATTGTATTAGGAAAAGTCATATAAACTTGCATTTCATATTTCAATTATTAGAATAGAAAAAGCATCTTTATTTCCATAAAATACTAAAAAACTACAAGTTTGCATATCATTTAAAGCTTTGCATGCATATAGAAACCCTAGAAAAGATAGATCACTTGCAAACCCTTGATACTATCACAAGGTAAAAACATGGTCAAAACAATTCAATCAAACTCTTGATCACATCACAAGGTAAACACAAGTCAAAGCACAACCAAACCCTAGGTCAACTAAATGCTAGGTCAAAACCCTAAGTCTAGTTAAGGTTGGTCATCACACATTTACCTCTATCTTGGCTCACAAATGTGCCTAGGAGTGAGAGGAGAGTGGGTGAGGGCTATCCTCAATGAGATTGAGGAAATCAATCCATGACAACAATAGGAGACATTTACTTTACCACAATGAGATCCATTTGTCCTCCTATTAATAGAAGAACAAAGACAAATCCAAATACAACGAGAACTCATTCAATGAATTGAAAGACAAGAGGACATAAATGAAAGAAACTAATTACCCACATAAATGTGGAATAGAAGAAACCCCAACAGGAGAAGAGAAACTAGTGACCCTTCAGGTTATAGGGTTATCTCAACTATAACTACCATTGAACAAATCATTCAACTTAGCACACAACAAGAAAGGCCACAAAACTTGTCAACCCATCTCCGCAAAGTCTATCTCTCCAATGAGCCAGGACCCCACCATGTGTTTCCTCCTCTCAACTGGCTACTTCCATGAGAGGGAGAGTGATGTCGTAGATCACCCCATGGCAAGGAGGGAAGGGTCCATGTGCATGCTGAAATCTAACCCAACAGCCCCAAGCAATCGGAGTCATGATTTTGAGCATACAGGTCCAAAGAAGGAAGATATATCATGGATGAAATAGAGAATGTAACATGTATAAGATAGGCCATGGATCAATACATGAGTATGATTTTAAGAGAGAACAATGAATGGATATAGCCAAATGTAATATTCTATTATACATAAATAAAATACATTATGAATTATTGGGACTCTCTTATGATGTGTTATGGTGAATATTATAGTTGTTAACTATTTCATTTTGTTATCTGCATGTGTTATTTCCTACCGCAACCTTCTGTATCCTACCACATTCACTCAAACTATCCTTTTATCCCTAACACAGGGGTATAAATACAACAAATTTCAAGGACCTAGGCCTATAATCTCTAATCTACACCCATCCTTACTAATAATGAGGACTTAAAAGGTTCGTATGTGATCAAAGAAGATTTTAGAAGTGACACTTATATTATAAGCACTATAGAAGGACAATACTTTGGTGAGATGGTTAATGCCTTTCACCTAAAGAAATACTATATCTGAAATTCATAAAAATCATAAAATCAAAAAGTTAGAAAACTCATAAAAATTGTAAAACATAAAAAATCAAAAAATATATGCATTTTCATTATGATCATCATGCATTTTTTCATGACATGCTCTCGTTCATTTTTTTTTTTAGCAAGGAGTCTAAGGTTGTCTAGTAAATGTTTTCCCTTCTAAGCCTTAGATATTCCCAAAAACATCACTATCCATTTTATTTTTACATTCTCAACAAGTTCAAACAATGTCAATCTTTTAAGCTTCATATTAGTACTAGTCTTAACAATCATGTTGTCAAGTATAAACAAAGTAAGTATTCAAATCAACAGTACCCAATAGATGATCGTAAGTTGAGTTTCACTAATCCTCCTTAGCAAGAGGGAAGTATTAAGGGCTAGTTAATCTTTTGGTGGTGCCCAACCCCTTATTCACCTAGACAAAAATGTTAGGGGGAACAAAATTCCACAAAGCAATCAAAAAAATCAAAAAGATTCAAAAATTAGAAAATCACAATAAAAAAAGTAAAGAGAGAGAGAGAGAGAGAGAGAGAGAGAGAGAGAGAAATTACTACAAAAAGAGAAAATAAAAGAGAGGATTGTTGATGTTTACACTCTTGGGTGGATATAAATCTAATATTGAAGCTACAAGGGTGGCATCTATTAGAGAAAATATAAAATAGAAGTACAAAGCACACACACACACACACACACCAATTGGGAAAAGTTAAGAGTCTAACTATCTCTTAGGACCATCCTTACTTTGGAACCTTTCCTTTACCCTAGTAACTTGCAGACCATCTTTCAATCTAAGTCTAGAAGGTGCTAATAAATTTTTTTGCTTGTCTAAGTTAAAAACAAGTAAAAATGTTTGGTCTAAATTAGGGATTAGTGTTTAAATCCTTCTACAAACCCAAGTTTTGAAGTTGTTCCATCTCCTTCCCATTCCCACTTCATTCTGTTTAATCCTATCTAAAACATTTTAGTAACTCACCCTATGCTAGCTCAACTTGCAATCCCCTAGGTCAAGAATCCTACTAAAGAGGAATCACGGTATTTGTTCCATTTGTATGCATACAAAGAAATAAAACATATCATTCCATCATGGCATTCATAGCATCAAGTAAGCATAGTACTTTGCATTTTTATATGTGAATCAAATGCATCCATACACATTGCATACATCATAAATAGAAAAATAATTATTACGATATCATCATCATCATATGTAATCATCACATGCATGCATAAACATAAGCATAAATAACAAGTCCTATCCAACTATGTGCACCGAGGAAAGTGAAGTAGAAGATATAGACTAAGAGAACATATAGATCAACATAGTTTAAGTATAATGTTATAAAGTGCAAAAGAGCATTTAAGTACAATTTCATCCATCAAGGGAACCTGAAAGGAATAACAAGTGTACAAATAATCATGCTAATATCCCCATGCAAGAGGGAAACTATCATAAAATGATGCAATAAAGAAGGTCCTCAAGGATGTCTCTAACTAACGGAACCCTTGGGGCTCCTACTTTGATGTATCCTCTTGCTATTTAGAGAATCCAAAGGTCTAGGTGTCCTATGAGTGTGACTTGGTGAAGGAACATGACTATGAATCATGAGTGTGATAGTATTACAATAGTGGTTTGTGAAGCTAAATACTATCTTTAGATGCTAAGGTCAGCCATCTGTCAAAGAAAGGTATTCTCAACCTCCAATGTAGCAACCCTAGTGTGTTGAGAAGCTAAGTCTTGGCCAACATGATAAGGAGCAAATGTATCTATGTGATGACTTGCCAAAGACCAGAAACCCAACATCAACAATAAATGCCTCTCGATTACATCCATTGGTAAGCTTCACAATGTCTAAAAATGGAGATCTAATAAATTCCTTCCATTTTCCAACTATGCCTACAAGAAGAGAAAGAGAAAGAGCATGTTAGTCTCAAGATAAAGAAAAATCAGTTTTCAAAGAGGAAGTGAAAGAAAGTAGTAGGAATAGATTAGTTATTATTCATGAGGATCACCAGGCTACCATGACGGATCTCCAATCCTCATATCCTCCTCTATCATCTCTACAAAAGAAAAAACTCAATTGTCTAGGTGTGGCATCTATTGTCACTACCTCCTCATCCTTGTGAGATAAGCCCTTTAATGCTAAATCATACATCTCCTCCCCAAGAATGTAGTCCTCATTAGACTCATACTCAAGCTTGTTATCCACCTCAACAATAGGTCCCACAACTTATCTAGCTCATTGATATCTCTAATGTGGTCATGCAATTAGAACTCCTAGTGTAAGTGAGGCACACTAAAATGTCTCACACTATGCATCAATCATCTCCTAAATAGAACTATAACAAGGGGGCACTATGGGCATGTTAGCTCAAATCTGTTTACCAAAATACTAAGGAACTCATGCTATAGGGCGTGTCTTTCTCATTTCATTCCTATCTATTTGGTGAATAATCCATTAGGTGAGTGTGAGATCAAGATGGGCTAAACAATGCCAATGGCAAAAAAATCAAGTTAGATGAAAAAGTGCTAACATTTAAACATATCTAGATTTCGAAGAAAAAATTGTTAATATTTATAGCTCAAATATGGATTCCATCTAAAATGCCTTAGGATTAACTTAGATTTTGGCAAGTGAGAGTCCTAAAACTTGCCAAAGAAACTTGAAAAACCACTCATTTAGTGTTATCCTAAAATTTTTCCATGACTTCATCCTTGACACTAATAGACTTTTTTGTAACTAAATTTAATAAAAAAAATGCTTTGTATAAGAAACTATTAAGATTCTAAAAATATAATGTATGTCTCATTATAATTTTAATAGGTAATTATTATTATTTTCTACATACACTATCTTTGATTTCATGATTGATATACATATAGAAAAACATTCATACTTTCAAACTATTTATCATTTTTTAAATATAAAAGATGTGTCACATTCTAGGCTTTATTGGCTATGGGTTTTTAAAAAGTATTAAACTTCATATTTTTACACCAAGGTAGGTTGGCTGGAAAATTATTTTTTAATATCATTAAAAAGTCACAGTGAAAAAATCATAAAGTATTATTTATTTATTATTTTAAAAAAAAAATGTGTCACATATGCTTATGTGTCCTTTACTTAAATCTAAAGTTTGGAGGAAACATATATTCTTTTGCTCATATTTAGGTTGGTCAAATGACACTTACTTTTTATGTTTTCTAATTTTAGTAGTGCCTCATTGAAATATCCAAATATTCACAAATTTAATTTTAAAACTTAAAAAAAATGTAATAGCCCATAAACTACATTCAACTTCATACAAATTTTATTACTACCTTATTTTTAGATTATGTATTTAACTCATTCAATTTTTTACATGAAGTTACTTAAGTCTATTTTAGCATTTTCATTGCCACTTAGGGTTATTGTTTAGACCATCATGATCCAACACTTACCCCCTCGATAGTAGGACCAAACAAGTCTATCACCTAGACACTATCCATCCATATCTCTATAGGGATCCACAATGAAGTCCTCATCTCTCAAGATGGCCACTACTCATGTAGTCACATCAAAGTGGCCACATTGCATAGATCTCAAAAGTGTCAAATTTGAAGGGGGAATCTCACACTATAATGGAATAATATGCTCAAAGATTCACGACATGATAAGTGAAGGGTGGTTGAATGCTAAGACCCCTCATCATGCAATTTGTAAAGATCTTGGTAGACTAAGGCTAGTATGTCAAAGCCCCAATTGAAAACTATGCCTCACTCTAGACATTGTATGATTGGTTCCTAGAACCACCAAAGCATAGGTTCTTTCTTTCCTCCCAAAAAATGAGAAGCAATCAAGCCTATCAAGACCTTTCATAGGGGTGGAATGTTGAGTCTAAGAATAGAGGTGAGTTGTACTCTAAGACAAACTTTAGGATGGGTCACTTCCATCATTGTAGCCCAAGCACATATCTCTTGCTCTAACTCCCTCTTAGGTAGTATAAGTGATTTCCCTCTGATAGGAACCCCAAGGATGTGGTAGAAATTATACAAAGTGATAGTCCACTCTCTTGAGAACAACAAAAATTAGAAGGCATTCTAATCTACATCCTAGTAAGTGAGAATGTCACAACATATACATGAGGAAGGATGTACAATTGGAACATGTGCAACCCTAGTAAGTTCTATCCTCTCAAGAGTAGTGTAGTTAATGTAAGATAGGTCTTCTACAACCTTTGAAAAATATGCCTACTCTTGTGTAGCATTCCAACAAATGTAGGTGTCCTATGAGAAAGAAATACTAGGTTAGACCTTCATAAAACTCAAAAACCCTAAAAAGCATAGAACTTTCAAAGAAACCCCTAAAAATCAAATAAAGTCCTAGAAAACATGTAATAAATGAGAATATAGTGTGAAAATAAAGAGACAATCAAACCCAAGTGTCAAAAATATCAACTTTTGCCTCTAATCCTACCACTAGAGGCTTTGGCAAGATCTCTCAAGTGACTTTCCCAATCTCTTGAGTGACCTAGTATAAGCTAGTATGGTCACCCAAGTGACCTACCTAGTAAAAGGGGTGAACCTAGGAAATGCTCAAGTGAACCCTAGTTGGCCCAAAACATAAGAAATGGAATAGATAATAGCAAAACAAAAACATGAAAGCATTAGAAACTTAACCTAGTTTAATGCAATAGATGATTTCAAATTTAATGGATAATTTGAAGAGAGATCAACAAAAGAAAACCTAAGGTTTAGAGATATTTTTTTCTTTTTTCTCATACTTGAGGATCCATGGGAAGCTAATATGTATCCATAATCTTGATGTCCTCATCGTAAGCTTTCTATCAACTACTCCCATGCCAATTTTTGCCTTTGTTTCATCAATTTATCTCATTTTCCCTCTTTCTTCTCCTCTCTTCTCCTAGCTTAGTTTATATTTGTGAGTCTATTTGAGTAGATTAGATTCTTTTATGCTTTTATTTTTTCTCATTTTTCATGTGCCTCTCATCATGACTATAGGTCTTTATGATAAGACTAGATGACATAGGTAAACTTGAACTCTCACATCAATAATATGTCCTCTGATCTTTTTCAATTACTTTATTTTAATTGATCATATGTTGGACTCACCCTTGAACTATTTTTATTTTTCAAGTCTAAATGTGCGATAATGACATACCTATAAGGCCATGCTTTTGGGAATGGTACCTAACTTTCATGTAGTCTACCTTCTCTAAGGGGACACATATGTAAGTACTAAAATCATGTTAGGCCTACATAGTAGTCCGATGATGATGTGGTAGTCCTAGATTATGACCATTAAAGGCATGATTATACTTCTCCTAGTAGATTTAGTCTTGATGGCTTATCTTTTTTATTTTCATCTTTTGTCCTCCTTGCTTAACCTCCTAGCTAATTTTCATTACCTCATGTATTTCCTAGTTGACCCTCTTATTTCACCTTTTTAGGGTTTCCCCTTAGACCTTTTAAGTCACCTAGGTGACTTTCCTTTAGTAAAATACGAGACTTTCTGAAAGGGGTGACCCTGTCATTTTTCAATGCACAAAATAACTCTTCATTTTATCTTTTCTTCTTGATTTTTAGCCCATTTTAGATCACATTTATCCATGATATCTCATCTGCTTCTCACTTTCTTTCCTTTGTGAATTCATGATCAAATCTTATCTCTTCTAAATTGTTTCCATTTTCTTTTTGAGTTCACTCTTGTTTTCTTTTAGTTTTCTTCTTATGTCTTCATGTATTCATGGAATTGTTTCCATTTTCTTTAATTAACTACTTCTTTCAATCTTATCTCTTCTTCCCTTCCCTCTCATTTTTACCTATAAATACTCATTCATTATTCTTATTTTAACATGTAGAATTTTATAATCTTCTCATCACACAAGCTTCTTCTCAATATTGAATCTTCTTCAATCTTCTTTGCAAGCCTCGAGCCTTTTTCTTTCAAGTTTTAGTTTAGATATCCATAGTTTAGGTATCTCATAGAAGCTCTAGTTTATCCAAGCTTCTCAGATAGGCCTCAAGCCTTTTTCTTTTTAATTCAAACAAGACTTTGTGCTTCTTTTCATCTTTTCAAATCTTCTCAAATATCTTAGGTATTTTTCCACTTGATACAAAGAACCTTACCAAATAGCTCAACCTCTAAAGACTTATTCCTAGAACTGGCACCATTATTACAAGTTCTTTTATTATTTTTTAGAGAAGAATTAGTAATTAGAAAAAACCATTGCTCTTGAGGAAGTAAAACATCATTTTTATTTTCTCGAGTTTTAATTGCTTTTTCTAGTTCTAGGTAAAAGATCTTTACATTTCTTAGATTAAATTGCACATTTACTTTCTTAGACTAAATCAATATTCAAAACTCTCAAAAATTAAAAAAACATAGAAGACTGCATTTAGGAAAATACATATAGTTGCATACATATTTTCTTTTGTAGTAATTAGATCATAAAAAAAAGAACTAAAAGTGCATGCATTAATATATCTATAGCTGCATTTATAGACTTCATCTTCAACATAAAAAACACATAACTTTCAAGCCCTCAGTTTCACCATGATGCTTCCAAATTTAAACATTTCAAGAAAAGACCCCACTTTCTATTGCAAATATGTGCCTAATCGGTGTTGTCATTGATGTCAACATATCCTTGTTGCCATTGGTGTCAACTATATCCTATTTTGCTGCATGTATAGAAGACTAGATTGTTGAGGATATTGACAAAATTAATGAGGATCAAGGTATGCAGACCATCTGGCTGAGTAGAGGATTGTCTGAAGAAGCTCCAGTTAAGTTTTTAAGGGTTCGCATGAAGATTTGAAGAAGCTATGGCCATCTGAGTAGAACCAGTTTTGTAGTGTTCAGAAGAGATAGAGTGACATGAAAGAGGTCCGGATTGTTCTAGATATGTCAAATGATGTTTTGCAGATCTAGAGGCATGTTTGGGAAGTCAGTGTGTATCATCCATTCAAGTGGTTCATGGTTTGGAGGTCCCCAAGCAATCTTTCTAATGTGACAGTCATGGCTGACAGTGTTCTTGAGGTTCTAGAGGAAGATACAAGTGATTCTGATGATTTGGAGGAGTGTCGATGTTTTCGTTGAATTCAATGTGCTTGTGAAGGTCTCTGGATCATGTGATTGCTATGTTGGAGGTTTGCATTGAAGTTTAATCTTGTCAAAGAAGATTTCCTTCTTGGTGTTGTTGTTCTTCCCAGTCTTGGCCGAGGGGATGATTCAAGCATGTTGCAGATGATCTAAGAGCAATTCTATGAAGCATGGCATGTTGATCAAGGAAGATTTGAGTCCCAATTATGTTTGGCTGACAACTTAGTGATTCGCACTAAGTCAGATGTTTATAGTGCTGACCTTGATGTTCATTCCAAGGTTGATGAAGCATATAAATACTTGTTGATGAGTTGTGGAAAATGATCCTTGTGCAAAAATAATAAAATCAAAAGAAAGGATCAAAGTTAGAGGAGAAGTAGAAGAACAAGAGATGTTTAGATGAAGAGCTAGGGAAAAAGTATTTGGAGTAGAGTAGACGTTTTGTGAGATTTCAAAGGAACTGAACCAGGCATAAAGTAGATGCTATTTCACAGTTCATTCTTTCTGTATGAAACATAAATTATGTAGGTAGTGAGCCTCTCTTGAGTAGTGAGCTCTGGGCAATGAGCCCGAAAGCATGTGCCTTCCCTTTTCTTCTAAGTAATTTTAACAGGGTATGAATCTTGTGGGTTAACCCCCATCATGGTTTTCCCTTAATCGGGCTTCCATGTAAAAATTTTTGGTGTTATGTGTTGTCACTTTCTTTCTGCTCTTGTGTTATTGATTCATGCTTTAATGTTTATTTGATAGAAAGTTGTTAAAGAAGATTAAAAGAAGAAAAGATTAATATTTGTGGGACAACTGATTCACCCCCCCTCTTAGTTGTCTAGACTAATTCCAACAATTGGTATCAGAGCGAGGTTCGTCTAAAAGAAGCTTAACCACCGAGGAGATCTAGGATGTCAACCTACAAGAAGGATAGTCTGAGATTTGATGGAAAAAATTACTCTATTTGGAAGAGTTTCATAGAGTGCCATTTGCAATGCATGGGTGATGCTTATTGGATGATAACCAATGATGAGTATAAACCTCCAGAGAAAGGTCCTTCAACTCTAGATCAAATCAAAGATGCTGAAAATAACCTTCGAGATAAAGAAGCCTTGTTGAGTGCCCTAGCTAATTCAAAAATGACAAATGTCTTTGGACTAAAAATTGCTCATGAAATTGGGAAGAAGTTGGAGAATCTTTATAAAGGTGATGAACATGTCAAATGTGCCAAGTTACAAAGTCTGAGAGGAAAATTTGAAAATCTGAGGATGAGTGAAGATAAAAACATCACAATCTACATGCAAAAGATAAATGAACTTGTGTGTGGTATCAGGTGTGCTAGTGGAACTTTGGAAGAATTAGAGATTGTGGCAAAAGTGCTTAGATCTTTACCTGATTCATACAAACATAAGGTTGCTGCTATAGAGGAGATCAGGACTGTCTCAAAAGTTACAAGAGATCAACTAGTTGGCAAAATTTCAGCTTTTGAATTAAGTGAGTTTGATGATTCTCTTCCTAAGTCTGAATCTACTTTTAAGGCCAGTGTACATGGAAAACAAAGATATGATCCAGGTGAAATCTCTTTTGCAAGATCAAACAGATTTGCTAAGGCAAGGAAGGATCTTGAAAATGATGAAATTGAGTCTACAGAACTTGAAGCTCTTATTGCTAGAAGAATGCCAGGAGGATCTGGTAAGTATGAAGGAAAGTTGCCATTCAAATGTTTTCCTTGTAATAAGATTGGTCATTTTGCCTCAAGATGTCTAGAAAATTTTTCAAAGCCAAACCCTAATAGATATAACCTGGTCAAAAGAAATGTTACTATGTCCAAGAAGCTAGAGAAGAAGGAGTCACAGATGATGAATCTGATCATGGAGGTACCACTGAAGATGATTGGATCTTCATTGCTATCAAAGAAGAAGATCTAGTGTCTACTAAATCTGCTAGCTATGGAAATGTGGAAAGTGCCTTGGTTACTCAGGTTGTTGAAAAGGATGAATGGGTGATTGATAGTAGATGTTCTCATCATATGACTGGTGATAAAAGTAAGTTTGTAAATTTTGAAAAATATGAAGGTGGAATTGTGAAATTTAGAGACAACTCAGCTGGTAGAATCTGTGGTAGAGGATCCATCTCTTTTGATGGTAAGAATAACACAAATGATGTTCTGTATGTGGAAGGGCTGAAGCATAATCTTCTTAGTGTTGGAAAGTTGGTTGACAAGGGTTATGATCTCTGATTCAAGGATGGTAAATGTAGAATCTTGGAAAACTCTAGAACTAAAATTACATCTGGTACACAAACTAGAGGTAACATCTTTCAATTAAGTAGTTTTGGTAAAAGTTGTTTGATTGCACAGACAGATCAGAGTTGGTTGTGGCATAGGAGAATGTGTCATGTGAATTTTGACAACATTGTCAAGATAAGTTCTACTCAGGCTGTGAGAGATCTTCCAAGACTTGTGAAACCTAATAGCATGTGTAAGGAATGTCAATTGAGTAAATAGAACAAAACATCATTCAAAAGTAAAGAATAATTTTCAAGTGGGTGATTGGAACTTGTGCATGTTGATCTATGTGGTCCTGCTAGAATTAGGAGTGTGCAAGGAGACATATATTTTATGTTGCTAATTGATGATTACTCCCGGATGATGTGGGTAACTTTCTTAAAAGAAAAATTAGAAGCTCTTGAAAAATTCAAAGTGTTCAAAATTATGGTGGAAAATGAGATTGGTGTGAAGATAAAGTGTTTGAGATCTGACAGAGATGGAGAGTTTACCTCCAGTGAGTTTGATACATTCTATGGAAAGTATGGAATGAAAAGACAGTTATCTGCTCCTAGGACTCCACAGCAAAATGGAGTTGTGGAAAGAAATAATTAGACCATTCAAGAAGTTGGCAAGACCATGATGATGGAAACAAATGTTCCACAAGTTTATTGGAAAGAAGCTATAAGTACTGTTGTCTACACTCTTTGTTGGAAACAAGGTAGATAACTAAGAGGGGGGGTGAATCAGTTATCTCAAATATCTTAACTTTTTTTTCTCCTTTAATAATTAGTGCAACATCAAAACATATAAGCATACATAATCATGAGAGTAGAAATAAAATCAACACACATAACACAAGGATTTTTATGTGGAAAACCCTGTTAAGGGAAAAACCACAGGGTGACTAACCCGAGATTGTATTCTCTGTTAAAAGAATAAGAAGTACAAAATGGCACTTGCCAATTAGGGCTCACTGCCCGAGCACACTGCTCACAAGAGGCACACTACCTACAAGAGACTCATTATCTATAAAGTTTATAGAAGGTAACAAGGTGTTTAAATTGATGAGAGGCATCCACAAATGTTGAAGTTCAGTTCCGGTTAGGCTCAATATACTGATTTAATGCATTTCATTCTTCCTCTGCTCTAGTGTTGCTATTCTGTAACATACCAGACTTGTATTGCTGCTTCCACACTTATCTTTGCCTTTCTTCACACCTTATTTCATCACATCTATACACACACACACACCTTCATACTGGAATCCATCTGTTATATATATCTGCACCAAGGATTTCAACATCTTTCTAGTCGGCAACCAGAATACTCAAGATATTTACAAGATATTGATCTGTCGGTAGAATCCATACTTAATTTGTGATGCGTATCAAAACATAGACATAGAAGTCATCAATCATGTTGGCCAATATTGTATGATCCCTCAAATAGCTTGATCAACATCAATTACTCATCCGGATTGAAGTCTGATACTCTGCTAGTTAGTTCTTCCTCAGTCTACTCTGCTTGTCAGGAACTAAACACTCAGATGCTCATATCTTTTCCATGTTTTATCACCAGAGGCTCAATCTTTAGAATATAGTAGTCATGATACTCCTCTTGACTTGTCCAAGTCCACAATTTGCTGAGTTACACCATCTGAGAGATACGGACCTATTTTGTTAGACCTTGCTACATGCTCTGTTCTTGTTCACCAGACTAAAACAATCTTCAATCTGACATCTGATATAGGCATACTATGTGCTGTGGATGTGTGGAATAGACTTTGTTGCCATCAATGACAACACTCATGAAGCCACACAGTGTCTCTTGCCAACAATCTCCCCCTTTGGCATTGATGGCAATAGTTAGTGAAAAATGACTAAGTGTCGCAGCAAACTCCCCCTTGGCTGATGCTCTATCTTATACGCCATTTTACCAGAGGTCCCCCTTAGCTGGATTCCACATTTTTCACTACTCCTCACTCCCTCGGGCAGAATCTGTACACCAAATTTTGCAAACATTAACCTATACATAGCCGCATAAGTATATATACATGTTATACTTACATATACTTAAGTATATCCGCAAAAGTGGACTTCAACTATACAAATTCTATTGCCCAGCTCTGCTTCATCCTGTCCAAAATGGAGATGTGACCACTCAAAAAAATGCATAAGTTTCTGCCCTTCTTAAGTCTGCCGGATCACTGGTCCGGGCTGTGGTCTGAGCATCCATTATGGCCTCATGCATTGCCTCTAACTTAGGGATAATTATCCCTCTAAGTTCACTCATCCTGCTTATTATATTCTTCTTCTCTTTGTCTAGCCTCTTTATTTCATTTGTAATGGCATAGCCTGGCATTCTTGATTCATTATGGATGTAGTGAGGGGATCAAAATTCTGAGATAAACTTGACAGTTTACCTTCTTGTTCTTTCACCTTCTTTTCAAGATCCTCTGTCACTTTAGACCGAGATAGACAAAATTTGTACATGTCCACCATCTTTAAGAGCATTTTCAAGGCTCTTTATCCAAATATCTAGGGTCCTCCTATCATTAGCTACTTCAATGAATCTCTTTCCCAAAAACTCTTTCCAGGTTTTTTCTTCTACTGATTTCTCTAAAGAATCAAAATGAATGCTAACAAAGTTTACCAGAGATTTCAAATTACCAGATGGAGAGGCCGAAGGGTCCTTTTGAAAGGATGGCATGATCTTCTCTAGCATATTGGATGCAATCTCTAACAGCTCGCAGTCTTCCATGTGGGATTTTAGAAGATTTTCTTTTGCCTTAGCTTGGGCAAAAGATGCTATTTTCATTGTTTAGACCGGAGAGAGGGAATCAAAATTTAGAGGTCCTTGGAATAGTTCTAGTTCATCTATCTCCATCATCTCTTTGTTTAAGAAATTCTTCACTGCCTCTACAGTGTCTCTTGCTAGAGATTGAGTCTTCTTTTCTTTTGGAATCTCTGAACTATCATCAAAGATCTTCTTTGTTTGTTCTTCTTCTCTTCCCTTTACCTCCTCTTCTTGACTCACTTTCTCCTCTTTTCTTCCTTCTCCTTCAGTTCCTAAATCTAGAATGTCTGTAGTGGGATCTAGAGGAGAGATGTTAACTTCTTCATGAACTTCCTCTTCTGGAACAGAGGAATCTAAGTCCTTAGACTTCTCCTCATCTATCTCTTGTAACCCTTCTACATTTTTGTCAGTAGATTCTTCATTTGATGCATTTAATCCTTCGACATCCATGGTTGAAGGTTCTTCATCTATTTCCTCTATAATAGGAAGATTGAATCTTTTGAAGGCATTCTAGAGGATGTCTTCTATTTCTCTTGCTATCTAATCAGTTTCTCCAAGCACAAGTTTGTTCATTCTTGCTTTGCTCCAAAATTCATCTTTGCAGTCTTTAAAGATCATGTTTATTTGCTTTGGAGTAATGGAAGGATAGAGCGAAATTACAATCTGTTCTTGTATCTCTAAGTCCTTTGTCTTGGCATTCTCTTTTCTAAGTTCAAGTACCTTCTCTAGACTTTTGGGAATTAATCAAATGATTTCAATGAATTCTTTATTATAAATATTTAGGTACCTGACTATAGCATCTTCCAAGATCCTCTTGTCAGTATCACTATATTCATCATAGAATTTTGTGACTGGTTACAGGTTCCCATCTATAGTGACTGCCTTGATGATATCATCAATAGAAAGAGTGGGCTTTTCAACAAATTTCCTCTGCCTCTTCTTCTTTGTTTTTACCGACAGAGGGTTCCCCGGATGTTTTCTTCTTCTTCATTTTCTTAACTTCCTCATTAGACTTTGTTTCTTCATCATCCTTGTGACTTGTGTAAGACCTTGTGGCTTTTGTTTTCATTCTCTTTTCTCCTTTTTTGGATGTCTTGACTTCTAGTTTGGTGGCTCTTGAGCTCTTAGTAGTGGCAGGTGCAGAGGTCTTGGAGGATCTAGTCCAAGAGGAGGCTTGCACCGAAACACTTTTTTTTCTACTTCTTGTTTCTCTTTCCTAGCTCTTTCTATTTTCTCTTTGTTTGCATCAACTACCTCTTTTGATATGCCATATCTTTTGGCAATTTGCTCTACTTCCCTTCTAACTTTCCTTTTTATCTCTAGTTGTCTCAGCTCAACATGTATCTTTACACTTAATTCTTGAAAGGTTCCAAACCTTTCTACCTCAGGGTCCTTTGGCTGGCTCAACATCTACTTTGTAACCCATTGGCATTATACATACTGTTCTAGGATCAACTGCTTCCATTAGGCATTGATCAGTGTCAACCATGAAGCACATTGTATCCTTGTATTTTTCAACTATGGATTGAGGAATTCTTTCTCTGGCTTGCATCATACTTTGGAAGTTCTTAAAGTATCCCCAGAGTGCTATGCTTTGAGCCTTAGCATCACCAAGTCCATACACATAGTCTCTAATCTATATTACAATTGGTCTGTCATTTTGCCATACCCAACCACTTGATCCAGGTAGCTCATTCATTTAGTAAAAGAACAAACATAGTATTAGATAGTCATATTTGAAGGTATTCTTGTTGTCCTTTTTGATCTTTTGCAAGTTTTCTAATATATGATTTAGGAGGTTGCATAGATCATAATCTACATTTTCTATAAACATCTGATATGCTGTATATATAGTAGTTCCAAATACAAAGTTCTCCCTGCTAGAATGATAGATCTTATATCCAATTATCATTGAAGCAAACTTGACATCTGGATCTATGATGTCATCAATTGTCATTGCTCTTTTGTCAAACTTAGATCTGGTAACTTCAGTAACTGTCTGGTTCTTGACAGATTTGAGTGTAGTCCAGTTACTTCCCTAATGGCATCTTTTGTTATCTTGAAGGGCTTCATTAACCACATGAAATTATCATGTATTCTGCTAAGAACATACTAGACCCAATCATCTTTTGCAAAACAAGGAAAGTGGATGCAATGTCCAAAGTGCTTATCCCAGAGGGCCTTGTATTGAGGTTTGAGTTCAAAACTTTCATCTATTAATTGTTTATGGTAGATGTCCATCAACTTAGATTCTCCAAATTCCACAATATTGGCATGGATGTAAACCCTAATATCTTCTACATGCAGTACCCCATGCGGAATGCTAGAAAAAGTGCCTAAGGGATCAACTTCTAGGGATTTGTAGGGGTGTTTCTTAAACTTTGGATGCGGCCTATCAGTGATCTTAACAACCATTGGAGTAGCCATTTTTACAAAAGATTCAGAGAGAGATATTCAAAATGGAAGTACCTTTTTAAGCTTTTAGGGTTCAAAATAAGAGCTGAAACAAATCGCCGGTTGAATTAGATTTTGCAGTTGATCTTTGAGAGAGTTGTAGAAACTTGATGCAGAGCTCTTCTTTTCTTCTTCTTGAATGCAAATAAGAAAATGATGAGTGAAAGAACCCTTTTATTTTTTCACAAACCCTAATTTCCTTTTGCAATAAATGCACAACTTAAGTTATCTGGTTGCCTTGTTCTAAGAGAGATCTTTTCGAATCACTGTGTTGCACTTGAATCATTTTCAGTGATAATTGACAATGTATCTTCTTTCCTTCAATCATACCATGGATCTGTAGATCAAGATATCTCAATTTTGAATCATACCGGATCTGTCTGTGAAAATCCTGCTTTACCGGATGGCTATCAAACTGGATCAATCTTGGATGATTAAACTCTTGCAAAACTCCATGGAGATCTTTGATATTTTCACCAAGGGTTATTTAGATAATTTTCTGAGAACCCTTTAATCTGCAACATTTCATATGCCAAATTTAGGCACCAATTGACTGGCTGGGGGAATTTATTTTTCTTTGTGACTCCCCGTGAGCTAGAGCTCATTTGTTCAGTTTTCGGAAGGAATATCAACACCAGATTTTGGTACGGATCCATCCCCAACATTTTAGGTACTCTTCTTCACCCAAATCTTGCTCATCTCCCTTTGAACTTCATCCACATTCACTTTGCCTTTTCCCTTGTCTTGATTTTGATTATGATGCACCGGACCTTTTTTATCCTAATTTTTACTTCTGTAGAATTTGGCAATATGACCGGATCTATTGCAATTGTAACAAACAACATTTCTTTGCATATTTGACTGATATCCTCTTGATATGCATTGATTATCCATATGTCCCATTCTATTGCATAAAAATCATCTACCATTGAATGAATTGTTTATTTGCATATTTTTGCATTCATGAGATTTGTGACCATACATTTTGCAGTTCAAACATTATCTGGAGAAGGATGGATTGGTTCGATTCATTCTCCTTCTACACTAAGTTGCTTTATGATCGAAATTGGTGCAATTGAAGTAGTATCCATTGAAGGATGGATATCTTTGAGCATTTGGTTGCCTTACCAGAGGTCATCTAGGCCTGTTTCTTTGATTTCCTGATCCAAAATTCTTCTGACCGGATCCAGAGCTTTCACCTTTCTCATATCCCAAGCCACGCTTGTCATCTACCCTCTTTTGGCTTTCAAGAATAACTTCAAGTTGAGTTGAGCTTATCTTGAATTTCTCTTTGTATTCATTTGCTATTTGAACATCTTGTTTAAGAGTGTCTATCTGATTCTCAAGTTGTTTTTCATTATCTCTAGCTTCTTCAAGATCAGATTCAAGATGCTTGATTATTCTATTTATTTTGTGACAATCCTCTGTTTTCTCCTTGAGGGATTGTTTTAAATTATCTTCAGTTTTCCTTTTCTCTTCAATTTCTTGGGTGAATCTCATAACCCCTGATTCAATATCATGCCTTACCATAATGACCTCTTTTGAGAGCTTCTCACATAGCTTGTTTTTCTCATTCAAACCTTCATTAGTATCATTGGCTTCACTCTTACTTGCTAATTTTTGACGTAGTTCCTTTCTCTTTTTCACAAAGATACTCAGATTTTCTTTTAGCTCATTTATGAAATCATCAGCTTGTTTGAGTCTTTCTCTCAAGTTATTGACTTTAGAATGAGGTTGCTCAAGATCATCTAGGGCAGACTGAAGTTATTCCTTCATACAATACATATCCATTGAGATTCCCAGATCTTCCTCAAGTTGTTAGGCTCTGTTTAGAGGAACTTAGCTCTGATACCAATTGTTGGAAACAAGGTAGATAACTAAGAGGGGGGGTACATCAGTTATCTCAAATATCTCAACTTTCTTTTCTCCTTTAATAATTAGTGCAACATCAAAACATATAAGCATACATAATCATGAGAGTAGAAATAAAATCAACAAACATAACACAAGGATTTTTACGTGGAAAACCCTGTTAAGGGAAAAACCACCAAGTGACTAACCCAAGATTGTATTCTCTGTTAAAAGAATAAGTACAAAATGACACTTGCCAATTAGGGCTCACTACCTAAGCACACTTCTCACAAGAGGCGCACTGCCCACAAGAGACTCACTGTCTACAAAATTTATAGAAGGTAACTAGGTGTTTGAACTGATGAGAGGCATCCACAAATGCTGAAGTTCAGTTCCAGTGAGGCTCAATATACTGATCTAATGTACTTCATTCTTCCTCTGCTCTAGTACTACTATTCTGTCACATACCAGACTTGTATTATTACTTCCACACTTATCTCTACCTTTCTTCGCACCTTATTTCATCACATCTATACATACACACACCTTCATACTAGAATCCATCTGATATATATATATCCGCACCAAGGATTTCAACAACTTTCTAGTTGGCAACTAGAATACTCAAGATATTTACAAGATACTGATCTGTTAGTTGAATCCATACTTGATTTGTGATGCGTATCAAAATGTAGACATAGAAGTCATTAATCATGTTGGCCAACATTTTATGATCCCTCAAATACCTTGATCAACATCAATTACTCATCTGGATTGAAGTTTGATACTCTGTCGGTCAGTTCTTCCTCAGTCTGCTCTGCCTGTCAGGAACCCAACACCCAGATGCTCATATCTTTCCCATGTTTTATCACTGGAGGCTCAATCTCTAGAATATAGTAGTCATGATACTCCTCTTGACTTGTCCAAGTCTACAACTTGCTGAGTTACACCATCTGAGAGACCCAAACCTGTTTTGTCAGACCTTGCTACATGCTCTGTTCTTGTTCACCAGACCAAAATAATCTTCAATTTGACATCCGATATAGGCATACTACGTGCTGTGGATGTGTGGGATAGACTTTGTTGCCATCAATGACAAAACTCATGAAGCCACACAGTGTCTCTTTCTAACACTCTTAATTGGGTGCAGATCAAAGGCAATTCTAGTAAGACTCCTTATGAACTCTGGTTTGGTCATCCTCCTACTGTAAGATATTTTAGAGTTTTTGGTGGTAAATGCTATATCAAAAGAGATGAGGATCTAGGAAAGTTTGAAGTAAGAAGTGATGAAGTAATTTTTCTGGGTTACTCTACTCAAAGCAAAGCATACCGGTGCTTTAACAAGAGGTTGAAAAAGATTGTTGAAAGTGCTAATGTCAGAGTTGATGAGAGAAAAGAAGGACATTCCAGGTCATGTGGATATGATTCAAATGATCAAGATAAAAATCCAAGTCAAGAAAGGCAAGTGCAAACTCAGACTCATATCCAGATTGATCCAAAAAATCTAGTAATTCAAGAAGATAGTGCAAAAGTTGAGGAACAAGCTCAAGAAACAGAAGCTCAAGCAATTCCCAAAACTCCCAGGTATGTAAGGATGACTCATCTTGAAGATAAAATCATAGGAGATAGAAATAAAGGTATTTGAACTAGGAGAAGAATTGCTCAAGATCAAGAAGAGATTTGTTTGACTTCAAAGATTGAACCAAAATCAGTAAGTGAAGCCTGCAATGATGAAAACTGGGTAAAAGAAATGGAGGAAGAACTAATGCAAATTGAAAAGAATCACACTTGGGATCTTGTTTCTAGACCCAAGGACAAAAATGTGGTTGGAACTAAATGGGTCGTCTGGAATAAACTAAATGAAGATGGTGAAGTTGTAAGAAATAAAGCAAGGTTGGTATGCAAAGGATATTCTCAAGTGGAAGGAATTGATTTTGAAGAAACTTTTTCTCTGATGGCAAGAATAGAGGTAGTCAAATTGTTTCTTTCTTTTGCTACTTATAAAGATTTCAAAGTCTATCAGATGGATGTCAAGTCAGCATTTCTAAATAGAGAGTTAAAAGAAGAAGTCTATATTGAGCAACCGGAAGGATTTTAGTTGGCTGATCAGAAAGACATGGTCTGTAGATTGAGGAAAGCATTATATGGAATCAAACAAGCCCCAAGAGCCTGGTATGCAAGATTAGATAAGTATATGCTAAAGCTAGGATATAACAAAGACACTGCTGATAGTAATCTTTACTTCAAGATTGATCATGAGAATATGCTGATTGTTGAGGTATTTGTTGATGATATCATTTTTGGTGGAAATGAGAGCATGTGCAAAACATGTGTTGATCAGATGCAAAGTGAATTTGAGATGTCCATGTTTGGTGAGATGAATTTCTTCTTAGGTTTGCAAATCACTCAGTCAAATAAAGGTATCTTTACATCTCAGTCTAAGTATGTGAAAGTATTGTTGAAGAAGTTTGGAATGGAAAATTCAAAGCAAGTAGGTACGCCTATGGTAACTAGATGTAAGTTGAGTAAAGATGATGACTCCCCTAAGGCAAATCAGAAAAGGTATAGATCAATGATTGGAGGACTGCTCTATCTGACTCAGACTAGACCTGATATCATGAATGTAGCTAGACTTGTTGCTAGATTCCATGCTGATACTAAAGAATCCCATGTTGTAGCACTCAAAAGAATCTTCAAATATCTCAAAGGAACACTCGATTATGGATTGTGGTATCCAAAAGACAATGACTTCACTCTTCATGCATATATAGATGCTGATTGGGTAGGAGGTGTGGATGACAGGAAAAGTACTGGTGGTGGTGCATTCTTCTTGGAAAGAAGATTCGTTTCTTGGATAAGCAAAAAGCAGGAGGCAATATCCCTATCTATAGCAGAGGTAGAGTATATAGCAGCAACAAATAATTGCACTCAAATTCTGTGGATGAAGCAAATGTTGAAGGACATTAGAATTGCATTTGAGGAGCCAGTCACAATCTTTTTTGATAATTCAAGTGCAATAAGTATCTCAAAGAATCCAATGTTGCATTCAAAGACAAAGTATATATCCATTAAGTTTCATTTCCTAAGAGAGAAGGTAAATGAGAATGAAGTCAAGTTGGAGTTTGTGTCTTCAAAGGATCAGATTGCGGATATTTTCACTAAGCCTCTTCCCAAGGATACTTTTGAGTATCTCAAAGAGAAGTTAGGGATTATTACCCCCCCGATCAGAACTAAGATGCACTAAGATGCATCAGTCCGGTGGAACTCACAGTCATATCTTGTGATCCGGATTGATGTTAAGGAGATACTACTTAGGGGGAGTAGTCAGTATGAAAATTTTGGGATCAGTCTAAAACAAAAGGGAGAAAAGATTACAAATATGTGCCCTTTGCCATCGATGCAAAAGGGGGAGAGAAATTCTTGTGAAAAACTAGTTGGTGATGAAAGGGGAGCAGTGAAGAAAGTGAGTACAGAAGTGAAGAGAAAGGGGAGAATGTCTTGTCTTGATGGTCAAATTAGTTTTTCACATCATATGTTGCCATCAATGATAAAGGGGGAGATTGTTGCAAATATGTGCCTAATCGATGTTGTCATTGATGTCAACATATCCTTGTTGCCATTGGTGTCAATTGTATCCTATTTTTGCTGGATGTATAGAAGATTAGATTGTTGAAGATATTGAGAAATTAATGAGGATCAATGCATGTGGACCATATGGATGAATAGAGGATTGTCTAAAGAAGCTCCAGTTAAGTTTTGAAGGGTTCACATGAATATTTGAAGAAGCTATGGCCATTTGAGTAGAACTAGTTTTGTAGTGTTCAGAAGAGATAGAGTGATAGGAAAGAGGTTTGGATTGTTCTAGATATGTCAAATGATGATCTACAGATCTAGAGGCATGTTTGGGAAGTCAGTGTGTATCATCCATTCAAGTGGTTCATGGTTTGGGGGTCCACAAGCAATCTTTCTATTGTGACAATCATGGTTGACAGTGTTCTTGAGGTTTTAGAGGAAGATACAAGTGATTCTAATGATTTAGAGGAGTGTGGATGTTTTTGTTGAATTCAATGTGCTTGTGGAGGTCTTTGGATCGTGTGACTACTATGTTGGAGGTTTGCATTAAAGTTTGAGCTTATCAAAGAAGATTTCCTTCTTGGTGTTGTTGTTCTTCCCAGTCTTGGCCTAGGGGATGATTCAAGCGTGTTGCGGATGATCTAAGAGTAATTCTATGAAGTGTGGCATGTTGATCAAGGAAGATTTCAGTCCCAGTTATGTTTGGCTGACATCTTAGTGATTCGCACTGAGCTAGATGTTTGTAGTGCCGACCTTGATGTTCTTCCAAGGTTGATGAAGCGTATAAATACTTGTTGATGAGTTGTGGAAAATGATCCTTGTGCAAAAATAATAAAATCAAAAGAAAGGATCAAAGGTAGAGCAGAGCATAGGAGAAGCAGAAGAACAAGAGATGTTTAGATGAAGAGCTAGAGAAGAAGTATTTGGAACAGAGAAGAAGTTTTGTGAGCTTTCAAAGAAATTAAACTAGACATAAAGTAGATGCTATTTCACAGTTCATTCTTTCTATATTAAACATAAATTCTATAGGCAGTGAGCCTCTCTTGAGTAGTGAGCTCTGGGTAGTGAGTCCAAAGGCATGTTCCTTCCCTTTTCTTCTAAGTACTTTTAACAGGGTACAGATCTTGTGGGTTGACCCCAACCATGGTTTTCCCTTAACTAGGTTTCCACGTTAAAAAATTTGGTGTTATGTGTGCTCAATTTATTTTTGCTCTTGTGTTATTGATTAATGCTTTAATGTTTATTTGATAGAAAGTTGTTAAAGAAGATTAAAAGTAGAAAAGATTAATATTTGTGGAACAACTAATTCACCCCCCTCTCAGTTGTCCAGACTAATTCCAACACTTTCATCTCGAGGCACAAAATAATCAAAATAATAGTGTAAACTTATAAAACATTCAAACATCCAAATTTGTTCAACACTAAGCACTTGATGTGCTTTAGTGTGAGAGAACACTAGATAAAACATGTCTTGGAGGAAATAAGAGAAAACCTCTTAGAACAAGAAAACCCAATTAAAGAAGGCATTTGAAAATAAGAACAAATTTTGAGACAAATCCAACATGACAATGAATAGAGATGACTAGAAGAACTTAGAAATTGAGAACATAGACTTATTGAAGAACTTCTAAAGACTAGAACTCTTATGTGCATACTTTTTATTCCTTTTGGGCTCCCTTATTAGAGAAAATTGTGCTTAAAAAACTCTTTTGCATTTTATGACATCAAACTTAGACTATGTTGATCTATATGTTCTCTTAGTTGATATCTTATACTTCACTTTCCTCTTTGTGCACATGGTAGATAGGACTTATTATTTATGCTTATGTAGATGCTTATATTTATGCACACCTCTGATGATCACATATGATGATGATGATGATATTATTTTTGTTATATTTTATATTTATGATGTTATAACAATTTGTATGGATGAATTTTATTCACATATGTAAATGCAAAGTACTATTCTTACTTGATGGTATGAATGCCACAATGAAATGACATGTTTTATTGTTATGTATATATGCAAATGGAACAAACACCAGGATTCATAGATTGACATGACTTCCCAAAGAATCTATTTGGGTTCCATAAGGCATTACAAGTATCAACCATATTGCTTCACGAGTGATGTCTTTATCACTACCTCTCTTTTATTTTCTTTTTTTATTCTGGATGCTACATATTGTTTTAAATACTTGCATGATGCTATTGACTATATTCATGTTTATTTTATAGGTTTCCAAGATGGTGCACTCATTTCAAGAGAATGAGTACCAAGGGAAGATGTTCATCCATATTAGTATTGGGTAAATGCATGGAAATAGGGAACAAACTGTGGGTCAAAAGTGGCCACTTTTTTTTGAAACTAGATAAACCTGAACTTTGACAAGCATTCTGATGCATGCCTACATTCACAATTTAGAGATGTGATAAGAATGAGAATTTTAGTAACCAAATCTAGTTCCTAAACTATAAAGGCTTTTAAATTTTGGTTTTAAAGATTAAGACAATCAAATGTTGAGTGCACACAAAAGTGTTCATGTTTTTTATCACTAAAATATAACATAGATTTTGGTGTGTGCCCCCAATTTTTTTGCTGCATTAAGTATTTTCCAATACTAATTGGTTGAAATATAGTTATGATCTAGTACTAGAAGTTATATATCTTTTGAATGTTCTTTTATTAATTTTTTGGTGATTTTTGAAGTGGATGCATCTTTAAAAACATAGCACTAAGCATGCATATCAAATAACTTCTACAAAAATAATAAAAATGTAAAAGAAATCAATGTGTATAGAATAATCCTATATTTTTTCAAATCTAGATAAATTGATCAAAAGTTATGAATAAAAAATAATATATATGTATTTGAAGAATATGAAGACATTCTTGAAAAAAAGAAAAATAAATATCTTAACTTATTAAAAATATTAAAAAATTATATGGATAGAAAGCTAAGAAGTAGTTTATCATTTTGGTGGCGCTTTCATGAAAATTTATAGTAAAACATGTAAACCTAATGAGGATTAAGTTTAAGTATTCTATTTTATATTAAAAACACATATTTGTTAGCCAAAATCAAGTTCCAACCCTTTAGGCAAGGGTGGTATTTCTTTTTTTTTTTTTTTGAATTTTATCATTAGAAATGCCTACACGTTACAACACTTATAGTGTTATAATGTGTAACTCTATATTGCATATGATTTATAACATGTGCACTTTATAATGCATGTGTTATAGCACATATGTGTTATGTCTCATACTTGTTTCATAAAGTGTGCATGCATTTTGCTTAAAATCTCACTTTTGACCACTTTTTGGTCCCTCATCTTGTTGCACTTACACTATTTTTTATCAATGGATATGGATTTACTTCCCTATTAACTAATTGTGTTTCCTTTGACATGAATTCTCATGATAGTTTGCATGCAAGTGAAAATCAACACAAAATGTAATGGTGAAAAATGCATACCTCACACTTTTCACATTTGTTTTGGGCTCACTTTGGATTAGTTAACTTGTATGCAATAACAAGCATACAAATGACATGTTTTTAGCTAAGAATGGGAAAATAAATCAAGCCGTATTTGTTCTTATTTGCACTTATTCTCAAGGACTAGTCATAACCTTTAGTTTACCCCTTTCTCGACCCAAGTCAAATCTATAGTTGTAGAAGTGATCTTTAACTTTTAAAGTTCAAATTCAAATATGAGGCGAATTTTACCTCTTTGTAACTGTTGCCAACCCAAGGCATAAAGCATTTTGTTTGACCCTTGCTGTATTTAAAGGGCTAACCCTATTTCATTTTAGCTCACCCAATTATCATTACCTAGATCTAATCATTACATGCTAGACCTTGGTCTTAGAGCTATCAATTGTTATTTGCACACATTATCAAGGAATTTGCATTGCACAAGCATATAAGACATCTTGCATGTTTCAGAGTGGTGTCTTCAATATTTTATCTAGCTATTAATTATTACATGTACATGGTTTGACACAATGGAAGCAATTATCCCTACCAATTACAAACCAACACATACCAAAAATTAGTTTTTATGCAAGAGAAAACTGACAACATCAAGGCAAGCTAAAAGTGACAATCTAAAAGTTCGAAGGAATTAGATTTGGGGTTTGAGATTAGATCCACAAAATAGAGGTCGAATTCACACTCACTTGATCAATTTTATAGTCATGGAAGTGATCGAGATCGATAGACAGAGCATTTACTGATTCCAAGGCATTCATTTGATCTTCGCTAACATTTCCTACATTGTTGGTGAATCATTTTGTCATTTCTCACAACATTTCTTAGTACCATTATTTTATTTTTAAAACATTTAATTCAAAATATTTATTACATTCTCAATATCTTTTAATCTAATTTTGATTCTAACGCTTATATTACTTATTTATTTATCTTAGATTTAATTACAAAGTAATTTGTTCTCTTCTTAAATATAAAATCTAAGGAATTTCATGAGAAATAAAAAAGTTTGCTTCATATTATACGTTTCTATTACATATACTCACCATATCATCTTTAAGGGTTCTATTCTATTGGTCTAGATCTTAGTAAAATTTGATACGGACTTATTCACTCAAAGTTTGCAAGAAATAGTGTGAATTTTTTTCCCATGCTTATATATTAATTATATCACAATCTTTGTCTTCCACTACATAACGTCTCGTATATGCTCTTCAAAACTCTTCATTCTCTACATCTTACTGGATAAAGAATGTAAAATTCTTCAGCAAGGCACATGAAGCACAGATTTATTAATAATTAAACCCAAAAGCAATTACGCTTAAAATTGTCGACCCACTTGCTTTACAAATAATGAGATCTCAAGATAAGGAGAAGAAAATCAACAAGTCCCATCATTTGTATTAAGAGTGGAACCCATATTTACACTCTATTTCTTACCTGACAAAGAAAAGCACTGTGATGCTAACATGACAACGAGCCCTCACCACATATAACATGTGATCTTCTATCTAAATCCGATCCATTGTATTTCAGTCAAAAAATCTCCTACAATGTCAAAATGAAACAAAACTTTATAGCAAGACGTGGGACACCAAGGGAAATGTGTCCAATAAGTTTTAGACTTCAACATGGTGGAACACCGTGTTGACTGCAACTGTTACAACAATTCCAAGCTTTACCATGATAAATTCGATGTCGGGATCTACTATGGGAACTCTTTGGGCATCTTTGATCTGCTTCAAAGCAAACAAAAGAGTCATTTCTCCCACTGGTTTACCTAGTCTAACTGCAGAACTAGACCTGACAGAAAACTTAGCAGACTGTACCCTAATGTCTGCTACCCCAACTTGATCTCTTAGCCACCTTACCCTAATCATATTCTCATCATGATCAATCTTTCCATAAGTCCAACTGAAGGCACTCCATGTAACTTACACTACAAATTAAATATCACTCACCCACGACACTAGAGTGCCTTAGAGAGTGATCACTGGGTGAGAGAGAGTGATCACCAGATCCACATTACAAAACACGATTCACAGACAACCTTGACAATGACATCTATCAAGAGGAACACAATAAAATTGACAGAGATATCAGACAACATTTGGAACGAGCTTGACAATGACAATATCCCTCCTCTCCATGGCCAATGAAAATAGCTCTGATTGAATTCTACAAAGCTATAATGCCCTACATTAGAGAGGATTTTTATCAAGTATATCTTGAAGTTGAATGCAAATACATCCGAAGGTTTATCATCATCCAAGGGCATATCAAAATAATCCTCGAAGATAGACATGAAAAATTTGACTGCGGGGTGAAAGCCCATTGCCTTGGGCAATAACTCCTAGAAATTCATAATTAAAGTCATTGTCAAACATGGTACAATGATGGTGGTGGATGGAGGTGAATAAACACACAATACACATGAACATAGGAATACTCCAAATACTTGGAATGCTTCAACACTCAACAATTATTCATTGATGACTTGATGGAAAAACCATTGCAAAGTGCCTCAATATATGGACGACTTAAATCTCCATTACTAGTACAATACATTTAATGTTTTACCCCTTCTAGAGACTTCTTATTCTATCCAATCTCATCTAAACACATACTAAACCTTATCTTATCCCATCTAGAAACTTACAAGTTTCCTCCTAGAATCTACAATTTTGTCTTTTCAATTAATTATGACAAATACAACAATTGGTGGGAGAAATTACTAGAATATTCCAACATACAAGACATTGTGAGACCTAACTAAATTGACTCCCTTATAGGGAGATTCATCATTTACAACCTAGTTTTTGCATGGGAGACTATTGAATGAGCCAAACAAATTGTCCTAGATACCCTACTTGTAAAACTCAACCTTGACAAATCCTATGATAGGATTCCATGGGCTTTTCTAATCAAAATGTTAGGATGACTCGAATTCAATCCCAAACTGGTTGAACATATTCAAATAATGATGTTAGATACAAAATCTTAGTCTCACAATTAGTGGTACTCTCACCTCTTTTATTCTGCAAATGTTCTATATGATAGGGTTGCTCATGGAACCCTTCTTGTATGTTCTAGTTGTTGATGCACTAGGATATTTGCTTGAACAAGCCCATAACAAGAAGCTTAATATAAATGTGAATCTCCTAAGAATACATATACCTTAAACTCCCACTAAGTTGTTCATGACAACATGCTCTTCAATAAGGGTAATGAAGATGAAGTGACCAACACTCTTCATGTTCTTGAGCTCTATTGTGTTGTTTCTAAATCAAAGCTCTTTATTAATAAAGACAATGTGACCAACACTCTTGATGTCCTTGAGCTCTTTTGTGTTGTTTTTGGATCAAAGCAGAAGTCTCACTATTAGAAATGTATATTGTTTCTATTGTGGTAATTGAGTATATTGAATTATATCTTTAAAGCTCTATTGTTTCTAGAGAGATAATACTATATCTTGGGACTTCGTTTGGCCTAGGAGTCTCACTATCAAAAATTGGAAATTGGTTCATACAAAAGTTAGAACTCCAATTGTAGAGGAATTAGTAACTCTCTCTTCCTAGAAGAATAGGAGTGGACAAAAGTATTTTCACAGCCACTCATGTCTACTCCTCTTAAACCTACCAAGAAGAGCTTACCAAATATGTTTGACAAAATTTTATGGGATAAATGGGATGGCAATAAAGGTTTACCTTCCTCTTCATGGTACCAATATATTCAACCCAGAAACAAGTGATTTGAGTCTAATGTGTTAGAAATATAAATCCGGAATCAGGCATTTATTACATTCCCATTAGAAATCCTTTTGGGATCCACTCATTCTGCTGCCCTGACAAAAAATAATTAATGCTGGTTGGTTGGTTAGGGGAAAATTTGATGAGTTAGATAAGAAAAAAGGAGAAGGCATTACCATTGAGTGAGTGTGAGTGAGAGAACATTCGTAGTAGTAGTAGCAACAAAAGAAGATGAGAGGAGAACAACTCCGAAGAAGAATATTGCAAAGCTCTAGAAAGAATCTCACAACACCCAACTATGGAATAGTAACAGCAGCTATGGAAGTCCATAACAAAACTATGAAAACCCACAGGAGAACTATGGAAACACACAACAGAATCGCACAACTACTACGGAAGGAAGAAAGACAACACACAATAGTGTCCAGTCAGCTCCGAAGGCTCTGGAAAGATGTGAAATCATTGTAAAAGAGCTATACAGAGAAGCAGCTCTATAGTTTTTTACTGTAAACATTTTGAATGTAATTTATTGAATATAAATACAAATAAAGATAGGGAAGTGATGGCCACTCACTTCTTGTAACTTCTTCAAGACAAGAGATGGCCATGGAGAAAGGCTAAACCAATTCCCACTCAGATGCATCTACTAGCTAGTTTTCCCAAGCCCACAATTTGAGCAATGTCTCCATTCAAAATGGAAATGCAGGATCACCAACTCCAAGTGGTTAAAATTCAGTTTCACTTTTGCCATTCTAAAGCTAATGTGTCATCACAAATCATTGCCCGGAAACTTCTCCACCACAAACTGTCAATGGGCAAGCAGATTCGGTTCCTCTCTATCAATGCTTTCGAATGTCCAAACTGCATTTAGACTGTAACCATAAAGCATCTATTCTAGGACTTCAAACCCGCCAAGTACATTTGGACTGTTGTGCACCAAGACCTGACATTTTTGGTTGAAAACTCTATTAGAAATAAGGCCCTTTTGGGGTTAACTATCTCCAACAATATATCAACCTAAACTTTTAGAGAGTCAATCATTAGTCATTTATGGAAACAAATATGCATTGTTGTTTTTAACAATTACTGCTCTCTGCAGAGAGTTGTTATTCAAAAACTTAACATTATTCTTTAGAAGGCAAATCTATCTTGTCTCTTCCATGAATCTGTAAAGGTAAACAATAAGTTAGCTCAGAAGGTTTCAAAACTAGATAGCAAAGATGGAGCAAAACCAAGGTCTCACCAAGAAGCTGGGAATCATTGCCTCTCTTGTTCAGCTTTCTTCCATGGACGCCACACTCGGATGAAGACAAACTCAGCGAGGCTATCAGAAGCATACATCTTACAATGCAAAGCGTTGCCTTCAAGCTGGGAGTTGAGAACAGCACTCCCATCATTAACTATTAGTCTCTTTCTAATGAATTGGTAACTTTGATAATGATTAATGTTGAGTTGTTTGTAGCTTCGATCAGATAACATATTGATCGAATGATATATTACCAAAGCATAAACACCTTCAGCATTCTAAACGGTGATTAGTAACTGTTAATATTGATGAAACCGATTACAATATAAACAGTGACAAAGTCACACTTGTGATAGACGTGACTCCTTGGGGAGTCACGTCTATCACAGATGTGATTCCTACCTCACATATTTATATCAATGTCTTTGCTCTGCAATACATGGATCGACACAAAAATCGGAAGTGTATGAGAAGTGGATATTGCATCTGAAATACAAAAGAAAGTAATAAGTTAAGTCTGCAATATAAATATCCAAGACAGAAATTATAAGTTTGATTTGAATTTACATGGTATCAGAGCCAAGTTTATAGTTTCTGTGTGCCTATGATTTAAAATTATAGGAAGGATGTTTGAAGGATATTGTTAGACCTTGCTCCCTCGCTCCACCGAAGTTCATACTCGGGACATCTGGCTTCGAAGCCGTTGAAAGTCATTCTGTATGCATTGTAAATGTGATGACAGAGGCCGCGCCGCTTTGGATTGAACTGCGAAAGTTCCCTCAACTGATGATGTAATTGTTACTGGCTATTATTTATGAGGAAACTTGATGTGAAAGCTTGCTAGGGTTTAGCAAATCGAAATGAATAAAGGCATGAGGCTTGTGAGCATTTGTTAAGAAGTGACATGAAAAGAAAAGTCGTGTGTACGCCTGTTGTTCATCTGTGCTGTCTGTATGCATGCTTCGATGATTATCAACAGTAAGAAGAAAGCACATAATATTGTATTCTCCTCTAGTGTTTTGCATTGCCAGTGTTCCACACATATTGTGCAAGAATTTCGTTGCTCTCCAGCATCAATCTACGAAGTAACTGCTCCTTTCCAGCCTCGCCATCTGTGAGATTGAAAACGGTCATGTTGGTGGTATTTACCAAATACAAGAGCCCACTCGCATCAAATTTTAAGTGTACTTCCTGATTGAATACAACATTAGCCCAGTAAGCGCCTGGAGACTCGCCCACTCGCTCCACAAGATAAAGCACCAAATTGGTGTCTTCTTGCAAGGCGAGCACAAATCGGCCTGATGAGAAGTTTGTAGTTGAAGCCTTGGAATACATGGTAGATTTCCACTTGAGGTCTTGACCAGGCAAGAAGGGTATATTTGTGGGATACAGTGAATGGCATGGAGGCTCTGAAATTGTTTTGTCAAATGGAATGGGGAGAAATAAAACCAGACGATTTCACTCTGTCGTCAGTTTTAAGTGCATGTTTCAGCATAGTAGCACTATGGCATGGCAGACACATTCACTGTAATGTAGTCAAGACTGGCTTTGCGTTTGATGTTTTTATTAGCAATACTCTTCTAGACATGTACATTAAATGTGGAAGTATAGAGGATGCATGGCAAGTGTTTGTCAAGATGCCTGAAAGAAATGTAGTCTCATGGACTGCCATGCTCAAAGGGTATGTATAGAGCTGGTAAGGCATAAAAGCCTTGAAGATATTTAAGACATGCAATTGGAAGACATTAATCCTAGTTTGGTTATTCTCTTGAATGTAATTGTGGCTCGTGCAAATCTAGGAAATCTGCCACATGGGAGGTGTGTCCATAGTTATGTACTTAGACGTGGATTTCAGGCAGATAAATCTATCGGGAATTCTCTCTTGTCGATATGTATGCCAAATGTGGAAGCATAATCGATGCATGCATGTGTTTCAAAAAATACCAAAGAAAAATATAGTATCATGGAATGCAATGATTACAAGGTATGCCCAACATGGGTTTGGGAAAGATGCAGTCCAATTGTCTGAAGAAATGTTGCTAATAGGAATGAGGCCAAATAGAGTCACTTTTCTCAGCGTACTCTATGTATGCAGCCATGCTGGCCTTGTTGACGAAGGATGGCTATATCTTGAATCCATGCGCCAAGATTATTGCATTATACCAGGACCTGAACACTATGCTTGTATGGTTGATCTTTTAGTAGGGTAGCACATCTAGATGATGCACAAGACTTCATTAACAAAATGCCATTTGAGCCCGATGTGATAATCTGGGGTGCATTACTTGGTGCTTGCAGAATGCATGGAAATATAAAGCTTGGGGAATGAGCAACCAAAAGATACTGGAATTAGAACTGCATCATACTGAGGTTTTTTTTCTTCTTTCAAACATTTATGATGCAATAGGTCAATGAGCCGATGTTGAAAGGGCGAGAACAATTATGAATGATAAATGGATAAAGAAGAAACCAAGTTGTAGTTGGATTGAGGTCAAGAACTTGCAACATGGATTTCTTGTGGGGGACAAATCACATCCACAAACTGAAGAGATCTATGCAGCTTTGGCCAGGTTGGAAGTGCAAATGAAGGCTGTAGGATATGCACCAAACACTGATGTTGTGTTGCATGATCTATTTCTCACTGGAAAAGAGAACCTCATTGTCAAATGAAAGAAAGAGTTAACCTCCGAGTTTTAGATGAAGGACCTTGGCCTCATGCATTACTTCCTGGGACTGGAAGTATGGCAAAGACCTAATCAAATTAGGTTAAGTCAAGGCAAGGATCTTGCAAAGGGTTGTGAAGTCTGGGACTCACAACTAAGAGGGAGTCTACCAAACCAACAGAGGCAACCTTGGACGAGGAGGTCAAGAGGTTGATGCTAGTACTTGGAGCTTCAGAGGGAGTCACATCATCTTGAAGATTCCTTGTCAATGCATTTTTCTCTGAGACGGAGAAATTTGAGGTGAAAGCCCTTATTAATGCATTTTTCTCTGAGACGGAGAAATTTGAGGTGAAAGCCCTTATTAATGCATTTTTCTCTGAGACAAAGAAATTTGAGGTGAAAGCCTTTGTCCATCTCTCAGACGGAGATGTGGTTCTTTTCACCCTCTAGGAGTAGCCATGGTGGACGTCATGTTGAGTGACTCCATGACGATGTATTTTTCCACTAATGGGAGTAGCCATTATGGACATCATGTTGAGAGACTCTGTGATGATTCTCTTGTGCTTGTGTTTATCCACCCTCTGGGAGTAGCCATGGTGGACGTCATGTTGAGAGAATCCATGACAACACATGATACCCTTGAGTAGGACTCAAGGAAGACTTTGATCTGGACTTAAACGGGCCCCCAGAGCCTGGTATGAAAGAATCGACAGTTACCTCTTGAGATTAGGCTTCTCAAAGAATGATGCAGATCCAAATCTCTACTTCAAACAAAGCAAAGGTGATATGTTAATATTGATATTATATGTTGATGATCAATTGATTACAGGAGAAGATCACCTTATTGATCAGTGTAAGAAAGATCTAGCTTCAGAATTCAACATGAAGGACTTAGGTCTATTACACTACTTCCTTGGACTGGAAGTATAGCATAAATCAAACTGTATTATTCTAAACCAAGGGAAGTATACAATTGATATATTAAAAGGGTTTGGTATGATGGAATGTAGACCTATGTCTTCCCCCATGGAAACAAATCTTCATAAATTGAAAGAAGCAGCAACAGATTCTCAGTGGGCAGATCCCACTCTGTATAGATAGATAATTGGATCCTTGATGTATTTGGTCAATACCAGACCTGATATCTGCTATGTTGTAAATGCCTTAAGTCAGTTTATGTGTAAGCCCAAGGAGATACATCTTGTGGCTGTGAAGCATATAATGAGACACCTTTAAGGTATTCTAAATTATGGCTTAAAATATGAAAAGGTTGACTTAGATCTACATGGATTCACAGATTCAGATTGGGCTGGAAGAGTAATGGACCAGAAAAGCACCTCCGGATGTTGTTTTAGTTTAGGGTCAGTAATGATATCGTAGATCAGCAGAAAACAGTCTTCAGTTGCTCAGAGCTCTACAAAAGCCGAATATATTGCAGCTTCTATGGCTGCTAGAGAGGCAGTATGGCTTAGAAAACTGCTTGTGGGATTATTTGGTAAACCTCTGAAACCAACTATCATCAACTGCGACAATCAAAGCTGTATTAAGCTATCCGTAAATCCAGTATTCCATGATAGATCTAAACATATTGAGATTCCTCATCACTATGTGCGTGATATGGTGGAAAGGAATGTGATTCAGTTGGAGTATATTAGTACAAGAGATCAAACTACAGATATTCGTACCAAACCACTCCTCTAGGTGAAAGTTGAAAACTTCAGGAAGAATCTTGGTATGATTGAAATGTAAAATTCTAATTGATTTGTACTAATATACTAAAGATGTTTAATGTGTAAACATCTTGTGTCATATGTGTGACTCTATGACATTATGGGCCTACCCATTCTGTGTTTATTTCCAAAAGGTGACAATCTTTTGGATAATCTACACTTGAACCTAACATTATAAGGTGACGATCTTATAATGTTTATTAGACTGATATCATGTGACCTGATATTTGTATGAATCATGGAGTTATCATGATTAAGTTATGGTAGACATTATGTGACTTAATGTCAGTGCACATACCATAACTAGGATATATAGGGAGAATGTAATGTTCTTGAGTATGGTATATCCTTTAGTATCACGAGATAGGTGATGCTACGTATCACGAGATAGGTGATACTATATATCATGAATTATGTGATATTAATTACTTTGAGTAATTCATTACAGATCAGATAATTGATATTCACAGAGATTATTGTGATATTGTTATCTTCCCGAGCTAAGAGGGAGTGTTGAGTTGTTTGTAGCTTCGATCAGATAACATATTGATCGAATGATATATTACCAAAGCATAAACACCTTCAGCATTCTAAACGGTGATTAGTAACTGTTAATATTGATGAAACCGATTACAATATAAACAATGACAAAGTCACACTTGTGATAGACGTGACTCCTTGAGGAGTCATGTCTATCATAGATGTGATTCCTACCTCACATATTTATATCAATGTCTTTGCTCTGCAATACATGGATTGACACAAAAATCAGAAGTGTATGAGAAGTGGAAATTGCATCTGAAATACAAAAGAAAGTAATAAGTTAAGTCTGCAATATAAATATCCAAGACAGAAATTATAAGTTCGATTTGAATTTACAATTAAGTTCCCTCTTATGTGGCCTAATCATTGAACTCTCCTGCCTTTTCTTGTGTGTGGTTCTAAACTCTCAGCTTTGTTCAGAAAAAAAAACCAGGGATACAATATCAAAGAAGGATGAAATATAAATATATTGATAACATACTCCCTATGCCCACTAAATTTTAGCATGCAGTTCATCCATTTAGCATCCCTAAAGGCCCAAAATTAGTCAAACCAATTATGACATTATTAAAGTGCCCAAACATGGAAAGAGCATGCGTAGAACTCGTGGAATGAGCCCATATCATCATAACTTCTTAAGAAGACTCAAATGTCAGTATATAAGATAATTGAGTTGAATTGGGGATTTAAAAGGCTACAGTAACAACTTGAACATTCAGTTTGGTATGCAAACTTATGGCAGAGGGGGATATAGGATTGTAGTAATTGTAATGTGTAATAAGTCACCCATTTGGTCCATTACCTAGCCAATTATCTGCATTTGTACTTTAACTGTAGCAATCAATAAACGAATAGAGGCACAAACCCAATTCATTTTGGAGTTTTCCCAAAATGGGTTTCTCTCTGCCAAGTCTTTCATAGGTGTGAGGCCCACCTTTGTGCAACTCGATTAGTTGCACTATTAGACTAAGTTGGTTTGCTTCACCCGAGCTAAGGGTTCGACTTATCGAATTGTGACCCTATCTTGGAGTCATTGTAGTGTTGTTGTTGATCTTTTGTATAAGGTGGTTGTGTTAATTGGTGGGTGCATAGTCAATGCACACCCTAGTTGGGATTGATTGGAATGTCACATGTTTGTGCTTGAACTAGATCCTTTGAGTGTTGTAGTGCGAGGCTAACTTATGTTGCACTCTTGTTTTGTTTATGAGACTTGTTCGGATTATATGTGACATGATCATTTTGAGGACTAGTGATTCCTCCTATTCGGACTTTTGTTAGTTTTATCTTGTGATAGATGAGTTATTGTAGGATGAAGCTAGATCTTACATGCATGATTATATTATGAATTCCATGATGTTGAATGTGTTATTGATGCAAAGGAAATGCTATGTGATGATTGAATTGATGAAATCTTATGCAGTGTATGATCCTGATTGTATTTTATGAAATGAGAATGATTTGAGAATCATGTAAATGTTAGCATGTGTTATATTTGAGAATAAATGTGCTTATGCAATCTTTTGTGTGTGTGTAATTCATTTCGCTTCGATTATATATATATATATATATATAAATATATATATATATATCTTGTGCTATTGATGTATTTGTGTAGTGTGCAGGTATTTTCCATGGCCCATAGAAAATTAGAGGTCAAACAAATAACCCTAAGGTGGACTAAGGTTATTTGTGATTGAGTATGATGTATTGTGTGGCCTTTTAATTGATGATATTTTGTAAGGTTTCACTTTTTTATTTGATCTCCTTGAAGTGTTGTAATATTGTATTGTTTTAGTTTGTACAATTTTGGTGCTAAATATTTATGAGCCCTTTTTTAGTGGATTTATGAGCCCCCTTATGTTAATAATGGTTAATTAATGACCCTAGGTCATACCCCTAGGGTCTAAAGCCATTTTTAGCATGTTAACTCTTGGTGTAACCCTTGTATGGTCACCTTAACTTGGCCCTTGAGTAAAGTGACGAATTTGGGGAGATGTGAAAGGTGGGTGGCAAGTCACCATCCCACCTTCACTAACCCCACTCATCTAGGGAAAGGTTACCCTTGTCTTTAAGTGCCTTGGAAGATTCCAAAGCCTTCACGTGTGTGAGACCTCTCCCCTAGCTCACACATGTGTGAGAGCATTTGTGGAAGAGTGTGTGGCATAGTTGAAGGAGATGGTGACAAGTGTCACCTCATTCTTGTGAGGTCTCACTTGTGAGATCCCCTGTGTGGAGCATGTTGAATGGTAAGGTGACAAGTGTCACCTCCTCATTCTTTTGGGGATTGTGAGAGGGTTGTGTGGATGAAGGAGAAGGTGACAAGTGTCACCTTCTCATTTATCAAGGCTTGTTGGAAAAGCCTATTTATTTCTCTCTTTGTCAGAAGGGAAGGGTTCTTTTCTTTTTAAATTTTATTATTGATTTTGGGGAAGGAGAGATAGACTTAGAGAAGTGGAAATTCTTGGAAGGATTTTGGCAACAAACTCTTGGAGCTCTTCATCAACACCTTTGATTACATGGAGCTTGAGAGGTAAGCTCTCAAGGCTTCAAGCCTTCATTAATATTATTTTTTCTTATTTTATGCGTGTGAAAATATATGTTATGTTCTTGAGTTTTGTTTCTTTAGTGTTGTATGGGTTTTAGGGTTGTTTTGGTGAGCTGTCCATATGAGAGAGCTCACTTTGTAAAGGGTGGGAGAGGTGTGAACGTCCTCGGGGATAACCTTCATCTTGTTGAGGTTATTTGGTGGCCATGGGCCTTATTAAGAAGTTTATATGATATGTTTATGGCAAGAGTGCATTTGAGATATTTTGGATGTAATAAGTTCATACAGGCAAGAGGCCTTGAGATTTAAGTATGTTTTGGTTGAGTTATTTGTGGTTTCCCCTTGAGTAGAGAGATGTCCACTCTCTCACCCACTAAATCCATGTTGAATGGATTAGTTTTGTGTGTATCCATGGGAGGGAGTTATTGTGTTTTATGTCAGTGTTTTTGTGTGTTTGCAAATCCTTGTGTTATGCATGAAACTGGTTATTTGGATGGCCTCCTAACTTGGGGGTGGCTTGCTTGCAACCCTAAGGTTCGGAGGTGAGCTCTCCATGGGCTTGGAGAACTTTACTTGTATTTTGGCAGATTTTTGGTGGCTCTTGGAGGAGTACTTGAGGATATCGCATGGTGTATTGGTGTAAAGTTGTAAAAATAAGGCATTATGTTGCCTTGGCCTATTTGGCCTTGTAAAGTTTTGTTGATTGTCATGAGAGTTAATCTCTCCCTTGTGAGCATTGTTGTGTAAGATTATATGTATAACATTTGGTTCATTTTTTATGTAGTGGGTGTGTTGGAGTTTTCCATATTGTGCTTTTGGGTTAATATATATTCATGTGAAAGAAAATAAATCTCTCCCTATTTTGTGTTATTAGTAAATGCATGACTAGGTTACTTGAAGGAAAGAAGAGAGAAAAATAGTTGTATGTAATGGTTATTCTTATGGGTTTTTTTTTAATTTTAAATTATATGGGCTAATGTATAAAGGAAATATTTATGGAGCTATTTATTTATTGTCCTACATCATAACTTAGCTTTCCTATGAAAAGAAAAAACAAAAGAAAATAGTTTATTATTATTACTCCTTTAGTGTTATATATATACCTTACATTTTATATGTTATATGTTTTAGATAAAGGAAAGCATTTGAAAGTAATAGAATAAAAGTCAGATAGCATCAAACTTAATGCAATAGGGTTTCTTTGTGGAATAATGAAGGCTCAGGGTTCGGCGTTGACTGAACTTCGGCCTGCACAGGGGCCGAAGCCGGCCATCAGCAGACGGGGAGCTAGGACCCCCGTCCCGGCCCAAGCCGCAGAGGCCATCGCATAAATAAAGGTTGTCCTCCATTTATTTCCTGTGCATTACAATTTCTTTTACCTTTGCAAAATTTACTTTCACCCCTGCTTTTATCAAGCACAGCCAGTAATATATTCGGCCCTGTACCCTATTTTATAGGGTTATGTGTGTGTGTGTGTGTGTGTGTGTGTGTGTGTGTGTGTGTGATCTTTGTGCCCTAGATTGAAATATATATACATGAATATTATATTCATAGTCTCAGTGCATTTGCCTCTTAATAATTTTTAGAATATTTCTATATAAAATTTCTCTGTGTAACAAAAGAAAACTATTTTTATTAACCAGAGAGTTAAATTTTTTGGTAGATCTAAACAAAACTGTTAGAATCAATACTATGGTTAGATGGAAGCATGTTATTGAAATGTTAGTAAACAATAGGAATTCTTGGAAACATGTGCACACAAATGGAAAACAAAAGCTAGAACATAAACAAGGTTACAAAAAGTAAATTTGAAAACAAAAATGCAAGCATGTTAGGAAAATAAAATGGACTAGTTTAAACAAACTTTTTCAAGAACAAAATAAATAAACTTCTTTTGTGAAAATATCTTCTCATCCTTCCTTACCTGGAGGCCTGAAATCCAATTTGACAACAAAAGTTAGATGTGTGAGCAAATAAGATATAATTGCTTTTATAAACAGCTTCTAGGGTTTAGGGGAATGTTAGCAACTTAAACCTAATTTAATTAATTAATCCCACTTAGTGAGTAGGTGGGGTTATTCCCTTTTGTTTTGTGGTGGGTGTTAATTATTATGTTTTATTTAATTTTATCATTTGAATTCTATGAGGGAAAGTATATAAATCTATATGATTTAATTTATTCAATGCAATGTGTTCATCTACTTAATCCTTTCAAACCCCTTTGGACAAAGTATTGAATTTAAATGTTAGATTTAATTAAATTAACCCTTTAGTCATTATGTTCAAATTATTAGTTAAATGCTGGAATAGTGGTGCACTTTAATTTAGTTAATTTATTTAATTTCGATTTAAATTTTTGGAAAGTATTTAGTGAATGCTATTTTAATTTGTTTTAAATTTTGAAAAGGATTTTAGTGAAAATTAATATTTTAGTTATTTTTCCTTCCTCCCATAGTTGATGAGATGGTGTTATGCTATTGAAATGTTTAGATAATTATTTCTTTTTGTCCCGTTATGCTATTGAATTTTTTTCCTAGATTAAAGATGGGGACTTATTTAATTTAATTCGAATAATTACTTTTCCATCTTAGATATTTGTTTAAATGTTTTAAGTTTGAAAATCATGTTAGTTGAATTTATGTAATGTTATTTTAAGTTATTAGTTTACTTCTAGGGTTAGGTGTTGATTCACATTGAATTCATACCATCTCACCTAGTAAACCCTAAGATTAGATTCTAAAATGGAAACCACCCCTCTTAACATCGCCCCTCACTACACACACCCCCTTAGTGGCTACCATCTCATAGGGATTGCGAAAGGAGTTTCACATTATCCCATTTGTGATTGACTTCCCCACCTTTAGGCGACGTGCCTAATATTAGTTGCGAATGCAACTACGTTATGTGCGTGTGTCACCGAGCGTGCATGTTGCACATGAGGGAGTTTTAGAGTTAGGTAGAATTTTTTTTTGATAATTCATGTTATGACCACATGAAAAATGTGGACATGACATGTGGTTAACAGGTCATAACCACATGGCAAATGTGGGCATGACAATAGGAAAAACTACACACAAAAAAATATTCAATTCTTTAATTGTCAGTTCATTCAACATTACAAAACTTTTCTGAAATCAATGTTGAGGAAATAACTGAAAAACACAAAAACATATCTAATTGCTTAAAACCATAAGTTCCTTACATTAAAAAACACAGGAATTGTTTGACACAATACCTGAACAAAGCTCGATCTCATGGGGTTTAACCATTGCTATATATCTGTTGATAACTGAGAGGGGGGGGGGGTGAATCAGTTATCCTAATTATTTCTCTTTCTGAACTTTCTTATTAATTAATGCAGCATTGAATCAAACACAAAAACATTACCATGAAATAAGAAACACATGACACAGTATTTTTGACGTGGAAACCCTGTTAAGGGAGAAAACCACGGGGTGATTAACCCAAAAATTATTCTCTGTTAGAAGAATAGGAAATTACAAAATGGCACTTGCCAATTAGGGCTCACTGCCCGAGCACACTGCTCACAAGAGGCCCACTGCCTACAAGAAGACACACTGTCTACAAAGTGATAAGAATCATAGTCTTGAACTGATTGGAAGCATCTGCATATGCTGGAGTTCAGTTCCGGTTAGGCTCAGTACACTGATCTGCTGCACTTCATCTTTCCTCTGTTCTTTATTCTACTATCCTTTCACATACCAGATCTTTCTTGCTACTTCTGCTCTGTTCTGGACTTATTCGCATATATATTAATTCATTCACACACTTCACAACTAAATCCATCCTCTATATATATATCCGCACAAGTAATTTCATCACCTTTCTAGTCGGCATCCGGAACAGTCTAGTTTCTTACAAACTTTGTTCTGTCGGCTGAATCCTTGCTCACCAAGCAATGCGGATCAAGCATATACTTGTAGATATCATTAATCATGTCGGCCAAACATGATTCATGCCTTCACAACCTTTATCATCAACAGTAACACATCCGGAAAGTAGTTTGATACTCTGTCAGTCAGTTCTTCCTCTGTTTTCACTGTCTCTCAGGAATCCGGTACTCAACTATTCATATCTTTTTCCTTGTCCATCACCGGAGGCTAAATCCTTGGAATATACCACTCAAGGTAGTCCTCTTGACTTCCCCAAATCCGCACTGCACCAAGACACTTCCTCTGAGAGATCCGGATCAATCTATCGGACCTTGCCACATGCTCTGTTCTTGTTCACCGGACCACAACAATCTTTATTCTGACTTCCGGTAGAGACACATCATGACTTGCGGATATGTGGGATGACCTTTGTTGCCATCAATGACAACAACCATGAATCCATATAGTGTCTCTTGCCAACAATATCCACATGATGGATTTGTTGAGAAGGAATCAAAGATGCTTAAGAAATCACCATCAACAGATGTAAAACTAGACTTGTAAGCCTAAATGTGAACATCCTCCCAATTGGTGTAGAACTTGGAGTTTTAGACTAGTGCATGTAAATCTATTGGAATCTAAAAAATAGATTTTTGTGAAATGTTGTAGTGGCAATTGCCATGTTATAGATGAGTTGTTAATGCATATGGAATAATATTGGGGCTTTTAAAAAAAATAGAATTTAATTTATACTTTATATTAATGTTTATGAAAGATCAAAATTGGTCTATGGGAATGATGTAAGGAAGTTAAAGTAGCGAAAACAACTTCCTATGCTAATCTTGAGGAGAAACATTATGTAAAACTTTTAAAACTGATCTAACAATTACAGATATTCTAGAAACACATTCAAAGCATGAAATAAACAATAAAACAAAAAAATCAAATATACGTGGGGAAAACCCTTTCGGGTGAAAAACCTCACACTCTAAAAGCCTACTCAATGTATTCCAAATCCAATAACAAGATTACATACAATTATAGAGCAAGTTTATTATAGGAGTATCACTAGTAATCAACTCTGGAAGAATTTTGGCAGCATAACAATACCTGAAAACTCACACATATGCAAACTACTCCTCAAGCCTCCAATTTATAGACTTCTGGCTATACAAGAAACCATCTGTGGTTTTACAAAACCATGTGTGAAGCTTCTTAGCCAAGATTCCAGTCTAAAAATAAGCTGTCACGTCCAAAATGAAATCCCCTATTTTTTACCCTTACAGATGTCATAGAATCTATCATAATATGCCTAAAAATAGGCCTTCCATAATATACCACTATGTGGGCATCTTTTGACACCTAATAAACCAATTTTGAAAGCATCGATAATGCATAACAGCTGTAGGAAAATATTAAATAAAAAAACCCATTACGGGAAATATGCAACAAGGTTGAGACACCTCATTTCCCAACATTCTCCCACTTGTCAAATACCTTGCAAGAGCCAAGGGAATAACACCATCATGGATCAACTGCTAGGGGCCAAAAGACCCATAGACTCAAAACACCACTTGAATTTCGCTGTGCTCATGGGCTTAGTTAATGCATCTGCAACATTCACCACAGTCTCTACCTTTTCCAGCTTCACCTTGCCATCCTCGACCATATCTCTCATGAAGTGATACTGAACATCAATGTGTTTGGTTCTGGCATGAAAAGTTGGGTTCTTCGCAAGGCAGATCGCACTCTCACTGTCACAATAAACTGTAACTGCACCTTGTTTCAATCCAATATCTGAACACAAATGTTTCAGCCAAATGGCTTCTCTATAGGCATGAGTAGCTACCATATACTCTGTCTCTATAGTGGACAAAGTGACCATAGCATGTCACTTTCTCATCCAACTAATTGCACCACCATTAAGAGTAAACACATATGCACTGGTGGATCTTCTACTATCAACATCACCAGCCCAGTCTGAATCCACAAATTCGTGAATACTTAGGGAATGTTGATCTCCTATACCATGAAAACAAATAGAGTACTCTGTTGTACCCCACAAATATTTGAAGACCCTCTTAATTGCATCCCAATGCACTCTTCTAGGATTAGACATATAATGAGAAATAACTCCCACTACTTAGGCAATGTTTGGTCTTGTACAGACCATAGCATACATTAAGCTTCCAACTGCACTCTAGTAAGGCACTCTGCTCATGTCTTCCATCTTCGATGGGGATGTAGGACATTGTGAAATAGAGAGCTTCATTCCCAATGTAATAGGAACACAAAGTGGTTTACAATCCTGCATGGTAAACCTTTGCAAAACTGAACAAACATACTTACTCTGGCCAAGCCATAGCTTTCTATTCTCATGATCTCTTCTGATCTCCATCCCAAGAATGTGTTTTGTTGCACCAAGATCTTTCATTTCAAATTTCCCAGAGAGCTAAGATTTCAATTCTATAATCAAACCTTTACCTTTACCAATAAACAGCATGCCATCAACATATAAATCAATTACCAGGAAACAATCACCATTAGATTTAAAATATACACAGTGATTAGATTTAGACCACACAAATCCCAAACTCAACACATAAGTATCAAATTTCTAGTACCACATCTTATGACTTTGTTTAAGGCCATACAGAGATTTCTTTAACTTACAAACCAACTTGCTTTTACCTTTCACCACGTAGTGCTCTGGCTATGTCATATAAATTTCTTCCTCCAAATCACCATGAAGGAAAGAAGTTTTCACATCCATTTGTTCAACCTCTAGGTCATAAGTTGTTGCAATAGATAATAAAAACCAAATGGATGTCATTTTAGCAATAGGAGAAAAGATCTCACTGTAATCAATACCCTCAACCTACGTGTATCCCTTCGCAACCAACCATGCCTTATACTTTTCAACATTTCCATCTAAACCAATCTTTTTCTTAAACACCCATTTACATCCACCAGGTTTTCATCCTTCAACCAATGATACTAGGTCCCATGTATCATTCCTTTCAAGGGTTGCCATCTCTTCAACCATGGTTATTTTCCAAGACTCTGCATCATTCATACCCAAAGCCTCTTGCACAGATCTCGATTCATCAATGTTAGTACTCAAAGCAAATATACACTTCCAATCATCAGGTGAATACCCATACCTTTCAGGTGGTTTCCTATGCCTTGTAGACCTTCAAACAAGTTGAGGTGGAGGTTCTTCCACTTCTTCCTCCTCTTCTTCCTCTTCTTCCTCTTCTGAAGATTCAGAGCTTGATGATCTCTCCTCAACTTCTAGTCTATCTTAGGGTCTCGATTCAACTTTCTCAAGTGTAGAAGGAAGTTGAATCACATCCTTTTTTCTGTTCAATTTCTTTATGCTTTTCTAGCTGAAGAGTAATAGGAGAAGATTTAGTCTCTCTAAAAATAACACTCCTAGAATAAATTACCTTATGTGCAACAGGGTCCCAAATCTTGTATCCTTTCACACCATAGTCATAGCCGATGAAGATACATTTGACAGCCTTAGAATCCAACTTTGTTCTCTTCTCCTTAGGCACATGTGCATATGCCTCACAACCAAAAACTCTCAGATGTCTAAGTGAAGGATTTTTCCCTGACCATGCCTCCATTGACATTTTATCAACAAGCACTGATGTAGGAGATCTATTTATCAAATAACAAGTAGTGGCAATAGCTTCAACCCAAAACTTTTATTCTAGACCAGCTCCACTCAACATGCTCCTAGCCTTCTCCATCAATGTTCTATTCATTCTTTATGCAACTCCATTCTGGTGAGGAGAATACGGAGTTGTCTTTTGTCTTTTAATCCCGTAATTTGTATAGAATCTGTCAAAATCTGTAGAATAGTACTCACCACCATTGTTAGTCCTCAAACATTTAATTTTCTTTCCATTCTAAGTTTCTACCATAGCCTTAAACTCCTTAAAATGACTGAAAACTTTAGATTAACTCTTTAACAAATATACCCATGTCCTCCTATTGAAATAATCAATGAAAGTAACATAATAAACTTATTTACCAATAGAAGCAACATCAACATGACCAAATACATCCAAATGGATTAGATCCAAAATACATGAAGACTTATGAGAAGATGATTAAAACTAAATGTGGTTCTATTTGCCATAAATACAATGTTCACAGAAATCAAACTCTAGATTGCAATCATTCAACCCTTCAACAAGGTTCTTATTTTTCAGGTCTTTTAAACCCTTCTCTTCAATGTGGCCAAGTCTCTGGTACCATAACATAGTCTTCTTTGTAGGCAACTTTGATTTGGTAGACAGAGCACCCTTGGGTACCCAGAAGCCACGACCATCCATAGAAGAGGAAACCATCTCTTTTTTCAGTGAAGTAGTTTCTAGCTTAATTTTATCAGAAGTGCTATTGTACTCAACCGTGCATGCATCAAGCTGGTACAATGTACCCAATTTGCTTCCTCTTGCTATCACCATAGCACCTCTCAGCATTTTCACACCTACTTTAGAAAACTGTACATGCACACCCGCATCTATTAGCTTGCTAACAGATAATAAATTTCTTGCTAGTCCTGGGATATGCAAGACACCATCAAATCATCTAACTCTACCATCAGAAAATTTCACATGAATACTACCATGGCTAACAATGTCAAAAAAGAATTATCATCCAAATACACCTTACCACCATCATAGTTTTCGTACTTACTAAACTAGTTTTTGTTCGGAGTCATGTGGAAAGATGCACCTGAGTCTATCAACAATGCATTATCACCTATACGAGTGGCCAAGGCTGCAATAAAGACATCTCCATCTTCCTTTTTAGAATTAGGATCAAAATCTTGCTTCCTTTTCTTCTCCTCTTTACATTCCTTTCAGAAGTGTCTAGATTTTCCACAGTTCCAGCATATTGCCTTGGACTTACCAGGAGATTTTGATCTCCCCTTATTCTTGGACGTAGAATGGCCACATTGCTTCTCATATTTGCCTCATTCTTTTTGTCTTCCTCGAACACTCAAAGCATCTTTAGCATTCAGAGAGACCTTCCTTCTCATCTCTTTAGAGAGTAGAGAACCAACAACATCCTCCATCTTGAAGATGACTGAAGTGCTTCCAATGGCCATGACTAGGCTATCCCATGAGTCTGGCAACAAACACAACCAAGTTTGGCACCTTTCTTCTTCATCCATTTTCACCCCAACCGAGGTCAATTGAGTCACCAACATATTGAAAGTTTCTAGATGCTCAGAAATCTATCCACCTTCTTCCATTCTCAAGGAATACAACTTCTTCCTCAAGAAAATCTTTTTTACTAGAGATTTGTCTTGGTATACCTCACTTAGCTTCTTCCATAGCTTCTTCAAAGTGGATTCTTAATGGACATTTATCAAAATTGAGTCTGCAAGGCATAGTCTTATGAGACTTTTAGCTTTTCTATCCATCACATCATATTGTGTAGCCAAAGTTGGATCCATAGGCCTCTGGACTTTTTCATCCACTGCATCCCATAGATCTCGATCAATCAATAGATCTTCCATCTTCATCTTCCACATTTCAAAATTCATGCTAGAAAACTTCTCTACCTCAACCCTCCCATATGTGCTTGCCATCTAAAAATGCCTACAACAAGATCACAAAGTATTCTTTGTATAAGCTCCCACTCAAACCTTGATTAGCACAAAAAACCCAACAACCCACAACTGAAACCAAAGGTGATCAGGCTCTGATACCACTTGTAAGGAAGTTAAAGTAGCGGAAACAACTTCCTATGCCAATCTTGAGGAGACACATTATGTAAAACTTTTAAAACTGATCTAACAATTACAAAGATTCCAGAAACACATTCAAAGGATGAAATAAACAATAAAACACATAACACTAGATATACGTGGGGAAAACCCTTTCAGGTGAAAAACCCCACACTCCAAAAGCCTGCTCAATGTATTCCAAATCTAATAACAAGATTACATACACTTGCAGAGCAAGTTTATTACAAGAGTATCACTAGTAATCAATTCTAGAAGAATTCTGGCAGCATTCCAGTAGCATAACAATACCTGCAAACTCACACATATGCAAACTACTCCTCAAGCCTCCAATTTATAGACTTCTAGCTATACAAGAAACCATCTGTGGTTTTACAAAACCATGTACAAATTAGCTTCTCAACCAAGATTCCAGTCTAGAAATAAGCTCTCACATCCAAAATGAAATCCCCTATTTTTGACCCTTACAAATGTCATAGAATCTGTCATAATATGCCTAAAAATAGGCCTTCCATAATATACCACTATGTGGGCATCTTTCGACACCTAATAAACCAATTTTCAAAGCACCGATAATGTGTAATAGTTGTAGGAAAATATTAAATAAAAATAACTATTATGGGAAATATACAACAAGGTTGAGATACCTCATTTCCCAACAAATGAACCAATATAATTTAAAGATAAGGGGAATGTAAGGGTATATCCTAAGAAAAATACAAAATAAAAAGTGAACAATGCAACAAAGGAAAGAATAAAGTAAAGATGATTCTTGAAGGACTTCAATAGTATTTCTAACATTTAAGGCCACAAAAAGTGAGTGATGGGCATGAGGCCATAGTGATCATTAGGTTTGTGATGCCTCATCTAGATCTACAGTATAAACTTAAAAGTTGGTTAGGGGGGCTCTTCCTACTAAAGTGAGAGGGCTAGAAATAAGATGTAATTAATCTAGTATGAACCTTTTTTGTAGACTTGCCTCTAGAAGTCATCGAAGAAGGTCAAACATCTCCCACAAAAAGAGAGAAAAACATCTTTGGTCCTCATAAGACATGGGAGCCTAGAGAGAACCAAACATATCTTTGAAGAGACCAAAAAAGTGTCATCTAGACTCATAATAGGGAGAACATTTGAATACAAAATGTTCCCTGGTCTTTAGTTCAAAGGAGCATATCTCGCAAATATGATGCTTCTAAGGAGTATGGTGGTTTGTCTTAATGCTGAGCTAGTGAGAGAAAATTCTAAGCTCTGCAATAAGAAGCCTTAGGCTGCAAGGTAACTAGAATTTGGTATATCCTAGGAGATATGAGTTTATCACTGAAGTAGAGAAGTAGATCTAAGTACCAATAAAGTCTTGAAGATATTTCTAGGTGTAATCCATGTGGACTAGAAGTATGCTCTATAAATCTCAATATGAATACCCTTATTTATCTCCCCCTTGAAGAGATCAAGGGAATTCACTGAAAAACTCTAAGGATGTGGTCCTGCAATATCAAGGTTAATGAAGTGCAAAAAGGAAGAAGCTCTTGCATACTATCATAGCCCCTATGGAAGGAGGCTTGCCTATGGGACACTAAATGGTAGAAACAATAATAATTATTAAATTAAATTAAAAGATCTTCCATTAAAGGGGGTTGATGGAGGGAAATAAATAGGAAGGAAGACCATTTTGTGGGAGGGAGATAGAGTAATGGCTCAAGTATGGGTGCCATGGAAGAGGAATGGAGTCTGATTGCTATGGCTCTACTAGAGAGGAGAAGGTGTAGGGTATGGACATCCATCAAAGCATTAAGGAAAGATGAATTTTGTCATAAGGTAGGAGATTAATAGGCCAAGGAGAATGAAGTAGGAGGAGGGAGCCTTTATGTGGTTAGAGGCTACTAATTTGCATGCATCCAACCCTCTTCTCCTCATGCAAGATTCCCTACCAGAAAGAACACAAGAGGATAGTAATAATGAGCCAACAAATTGGGAATGGGGTTTAATTAGTGGGTTGGACCAACAAAAAAGAAAGTCCTTGGACAAACTAAGCACACACACATGTAGAGTGTACTAGAGGCATCACATGTAAAATGTGTGTGGCTTTGCCCTACTCTTGATCTTGTTGGGAACCTCGATGTCGATGGAAACTACCTCTTTACATCCTTGCACAAGGCCACAAAGATGACTCTCAATGTCCCTTCAATAGACCTGTGATGGAGGATTGTCACACACTTTCTTCACACCTATGAGGCCTCTGCACTTCATGACAAAGAGGAGTTTGGTAGGGCCATATAAAATTCATATGCCCCTCATCTTGATGATATATCATGTATGTATTTAGTCTAGGAGATTAAACTGCTCAATTCCAAGTGAGACCACCATGTTCCTCATCTTTCCATCTACCACCTTCTTCAACTTGGGAGAATCTCATCTTCATGACTTGGGGTGACTCTTCTTGTGTTGTAGATTCCATCATGAACATCACAAATCAAAATCTACTTATTAATGGTAGTTTCTTATAGTGGGGGAGAAATCTGCCTCCAAGTAGAAGGGCGATATATTTTATGGCCCTTAGTAGTGTGGTATTTCTACCATGATCTGTTAGGATAGGCCATAAGATTTAGATTCATATACAAGGAAAGATGTGTTGTCATAGAAGATGGGCTAAGTTGGGGTAAGTACATGTATGCTTGTGGCATAGTGTTGATGAGTATGATATTATCACACTACAATACATGACAATAGGTCTTCTATTTGCCGATGAAAATCATCACAATCATGCTACTACCTTTGGAGACAATATTTCCATCTACACTTACTGGTGAGTTCAACTATGAAATCTTGTGAATATGGCTGTCTCATAGAATATTCTTACTTATGGAATTCAAATTTTGAATTATATATTATCAAAAAAAATTTTATAGAAATGATGGCATAATACAATATGATTATTGTACTTAGAACCATTGAACCATGTAGTCTAATATAACATCATCCTATTCCATGCTAAAACTTGGTTAATGGTAATATCTTTAAATGTATTATTATTATATGGTTAAGTTGTGCAACACATGGTATAACAGTGCATGTGGATATAATGTGCAAATGAATGTGTATGTCAAGAAAATGTTTTATTAAATTAAACAACATAATTGTATAGATCACTACTTCTTAAAAATGTTGCAAGTATATGTGACTCTGGTATTAAAAATTTACATTACATAATTGAAGGTTCATATTTGAGAATATGTAGTGATTGATCTTGGACATGTTGCTATTACTAAAATGATATGAGTAGTACAAAGCTTAAACATAGATATAGGTTTTGGACAATTGAATAATATGATTTACCTACCTTATGATAAATTTCTTGGAAACAATACCTTAAGATATGTCATATGATTATGTAGCTCTCTTCTAGTGAGAATAAAGAGGTTACTGTAGAGTAGAATGAGTTGTTATGATATTCCCTAGTTATAATCAACACTATGTATTAATTACTTAATTGAAAAGAGATGCCTTCATGATGCATGCAAAACGTGATGGATACATGTATGGCATTGTTATTAGGGCATTGGATGTTGCATGATACCCTTAATATAGAATTAACTTACTTGGAATGATTGTCTTAAATATGACTTGAGTATTGTTCATGTTTAAAACAATTTTATAAATATTGTTGTTAGTCTTTCAAAGTTATAGATAGTCCTTATGTGGTCTTGTAGAGGCATGTGGTGTTCCATTTAAGAAGGATGACATTAGATAATATGTGTTTGTTACTTGATATCACTAAATCATATTATAGTAGGACATCACTTAGAGCCTTATTAGGACTTTGCATAATTGTTGCATTAAGAAGATGTTATGTTTGTTGCTGCCCTAGGATCTATTATGTGTTAGAATCTGAAAAGATTATTGACCCAGAAAACTAGTGCAAACGAATAGATATTTAAACTATGAATGCAAATGATACGAAATCAAAATAGCAACACAGAGTTAGTCTCCAAGAGAGTAATGCAAATGCTAGAAGCAAAATAGCATTAAGAGGATGCAAAAGCAAAAGATGCAAAATACAAGTCAGGTAACATGCTTATATAGACTAGGAAGAGGGAGGAGGTGGCAACACCAACCAATCAAGAGCAACCATCTATCTGACTAAAGATAGCAAAGTATCTTCCCAAGATAGCTAATGGATGCTCACATGTAGGAACGTGACACCTCGCAACCACTCACCTAATAAGACATGCTTTATTAACCTAAGTGAGATTAATAGAAGTGTAGGAAAAACCTAGGAATATAGGGAAAAATAAATAACCCAACTAGGAAATAAAAACCTACACTAACACCCCCCCATAAGCGAAGCTTAGGTGGATGTAGAAATGGGTCCCGACAAATCAAGCCTAATGAAGTACCCATGTACATAAAATTCCCCCCTAAAGAGAAAGAAAAGAGACCCCCCCAAGATAGAGAGAGAAGAGACCCCCCAAAGTAGAGAGAGTCAGGACTCCAAGTGAGAGGAAGAAGCCCCCCAGAAGATGAAGCATCCCGCACCCCCAGCAAAGCTCACAAATGAAGGAACTTGCTCTTAATGAAGGTTTTGGTGAAGATATCAGCAACCTGCTTGGAAGTCAGACAGTAGCGAAGGTCGATGGCATGGTCATGGATGAGCTCCTAGATGTAGTGCATGTGGACCTCTATGTGTTTGGTCCGTTGATGATGGATCAGATTCCGTGAGATCTGAATGACACTTTGGTTGTCATAAAATATGACTGATGGCCATCTGATCTGGATACCAAACTCAGTGAGAAGATTCTAAAGCCAAATGGCCTCAGTGGCGGCATTCACAACCCCCTGATACTCAGCCTCAATAGAAGAAAGAGCAATAGCAGACTGCTTTTTGCTCGACCAACAAACAGGACCTAAACCAAGTGAGAAGCTATAACCTGAAGTAGACTTGCAATCCTGAGAATCGCCTGCCCAATTTGAATCTATGTAGCCCACCAAGTCAAACTCAATGCCCGCTACGTAGTGAATCCCAAAACTATGAGAACCCTGAATGTAGTGAAGGATCCACTTGGCTACTTTCCAGTGTAGCTCATGAGGCTCCTGCATGAATCGAGAGACCATGCCTACAGCATATGAAATGTCAGGTCTTGTATGAGTCAGATAAATGAAACTCCCAACAAGCTGTTGGTACAAAGTGCCATCAACAAGTGGAGAAGAACACTGAGCCTCAAGTTTAACTCCAGAAAGAAAGGGAGTCGGAGCAGGCTTACAGTCAGCCATATGAAACCTTGAGAGCAAATCTAGAGCATACTTGGACTGTGTGATGGTGATCCCGGAAGAAGACTGAAAGATCTCAATCCTGAGAAATTAATGCAACAAGCCCAAGTCAGTCATCAAAAACCTGTCATGAAGGGTAGTTTTGACAGCCGCAATGGTGGATGAAGAACTCCTTGTGATTAGCAAGTCATCAACATACAGAACCAGAAATAGGAGTGAATCATCCTGCTACAAAATGTAGACATTGGGATTAGAATGGCACCGAGTGAACCCAACTGATAGAAGGAAGGAGTCCATCTTGGCATACCAGGCTCGAGGAGCCTGTTTAAGACCATAGAGAGACTTTCGAAGATGGCACACAAGTGAAGAATCCTAAAAGAACCCTTGTGGATGCTCCATGTAGATCTCCTCCTGAAGGTCACCGTGAAGAAAAGCACTATTCACATCAATTTGGTGTACTTCCCAATGATTAGCTGCAGCAATGGCAAGAACAAGTTGGATGGAATTCATTCAAGCAACTGGCATAAAAGTCTCAGAGTAGTCAATCCTAGGAACCTGGGAGAATCCTTTGGTGACCAAGCGAGCCTTATGCTTGTCAACCGACCCATCTACTACAAATTTTGTCTGATAGATCCACTTACATCCAACAAGTTTTCTTCCCTTAGGAAAAGGGACAAGATCCCAAGTGTGGTTCCTCATCAAGGAACTATACTCCTCCTGCATAGCTGTATCCCACTCAGGAATACCAGAAGCCTCATGAAAAGACTGTGGATCTGAGGCAATAGCAATGAAGACATGTGGAGCATCCTAAAACTATGAACAAGTCTGCCTGGTGTCTGATGGATCCCCAACCCAATCACCTGTAGACTGCAAGGTCTATCTAGCCCAAAGTGGACCAGAAGATGGAGAATCTGGAGGAGAATCATCAACCTCTGAATGATGACTAGGAGAGGAAGGAGGTGAGTCCTCTGAATCACTCTCTGCATCAGAAGTGGAGGTAGAAGACTGCTCAGGTGAATCTGACTCATCAGAAGATCTATCATGTATCCCAAGTGACTCCAATGTCAAAGTAGGAGTTGGAGAAGTGATAGAAAGTGAGCTTGAAGAGTCCTCCTCAAACTGAACACTCCTCTCAATGAACAAATCATGTGTAGTAGGGTGGAGCAACTGATAACCCTTCACACCATCAGGATAACCTACAAATATGCAAGGTCTGCTCTGTGGATCCAAGGCCTTGCATTTCTCTGTAGGAATGTGGGCCCATGCAGGAGAACCAAAAACTTGAAAGTGCTTAACTGATGGTTTCCAACCGCTCCAAGCCTCAAAAGGAGTGACTCCCTTCAAGGCTCGGTGAGGAACACGGTTCTAGATATAACAAGCACAGTTAATAGCCTCTACCCAATATTGTGGTGCAAGAGATCTGGAATGAATCATGTAGTTTGCCATTTCCTTCAAGGACCTATTCTTTCGTTCTGCAACACCGTTCTGCTAAGGATTGTATGGAACTGAATGCTGCAAATCAATCCCCTCTGAAGTGCAAAACCTCTCAAACCGATGGTTGACATACTCACCACCATTGTCAGTGCGCAAAACTTTGATGGCTTTCCCAGATTGCTTCTCTACAAAAGTTTTGAAGTCCTAAAAGTGATCAAATACCTCAGACTTCTGTTTGAGAAAGTACACCCAAGTATATTGAGAAAAGTCATCAATGAGTGTGAGGACATATCTAGCCCTGCTGAAAGAAGGATGCTGAAATGGACCAGCCAAATCACTGTGAACTAACTCCAGTATCTATGAAGATCTCCATACCTTACCTTTGTCAAAATTTTCCTTAGGATTCTTACCAAGAATGCAACCTTGGAAAATACCACCTAAAAACTGAACTGAAGGCAACCCTGTGACCATGCTCTATTGGTTGAGCTACTGCAAGTAGCGAAAGTTAAGATGGCCAAACCACTCATGCCATAATCTACTCACATCATCAGAATGAGTGAGAAAAATAGTCAAAGGAGGATCAAGAACAAAGTAAGAAAATAGATAGAGCCATGATTGATGATCTGCTTTCCCAACTGCAACTGTAGAACCACTGTGCAACTCATGAATCTCCACTAAATTCGGAGTGAACTCAACCCGCTTGCCTGAACCTATGTGAGTGATTTGGTATACTGATAGGAGATTAGTTGATAATGAGGGCACACAAAGAACATCATGGAATGTGCCATCCCCCACATCAACAGACCCTCTCCCACACACCTCAATAGGAGTGTCATCACCCATCAAAATAGAAGGCATAGTACATAGCTCCAAAGATGCAAATTCTTTCTTAGATGAAGCCATGTGGTGCGAAGCACCCGAATCAAGAACCCAAGTGGATGGTGAAGAAGCAACTGCAACAAGGGCCTTGCCCTTTCCTTTTCCCTTGCTATTTTCTTTTGCCTTATTAGACCCCTCATTAGAACTCTATTTGATAGACTCAGGAACATTGATATTATTCTTCTCAAGAATGTGTGTCAAGTGATCAATTTGTTTCTTCAAACATTTATGTTCATCATGAACGGATCTTTTACAATAGGCACATTGGACCCTCTCTTTCTTAGGATTGTCACCCTTGGAAGATTGGGTCTCATTAGTTGCTTTTGAAGCAGCCGGTATCTGATCCTTCTTCTCCTTGCTATTCTTCTGTTTCTTATCCTTACTATTGTTGTTACTACTTTGTCCTTTATATTCTTTTTTGCTTTGGTTGGTAGTCAAGGCATGTGACTTAGAGGACTTAAGAGTGCCCATCTAGATTAGCTTGTCCTATTTCCGAGTGAGATTGACAGCAAAATCATCTAAAGATGGCATGGTGAATTATGTACCAAGTGCACCCTTAGTAGCATAAAAAGTAGACACAAACACAAAATATTCTGAACTTAGCTTAGAGAGAATACTAAGAATCAGTTGTTCATCTTTCTTTTCAATTCCACATTGTTTTAACTGTAGCCTTAGTGATTTCAATTTAGTGAAGAAATCCTAGATTGTGTTGAAATTGCTTGGACTTAAACTAATTAGTTCATTTTCCAACATATGACCCCTCATTGAATCTTGTGTGCCAAATAGTTTTTCTAGCTTTGTCTAGATTTCATTTGGTGTATTCAAAGACTCAATGTGAAAAAGCAAATCAAGAGAAAGCAAATCAAGAGAAACAGACAAACACAATGTTCCTTATGCTTCATCACATTTGTTAAACCACTTAGGCTTATCTTCATCTTTAGCAGGTTCAGTTTCAAGTCCCATAGTTATCCTATTTAATCCAGCTTTCCTTAAGTGAATTATCATATGTGATTTCCACTCAAAGTAATTGTATAGAGTTAGGATGGGCAGATTTGTTTGATCCATGATGAAGAAATGCAGAGAAGAAATACCGAAAAGAAGAGAACCCAACCAAGACAACCCCCCCTTTTCACTCAATCAAAGAACCCCCCCAAGAAAATATGATTTGGCACTTTATATTAGTGCGTTTATAACTACCACTAGCAAGAAATACTAAGTGGTCTTGATTTCAATGCATTACAAAACACTCACAAAGGGCATATGCTAAAAATACAACTTTGGCACAATACTCAGAGAAATAAATAGCGCCACTGCGATCTACTCAAAAAATCACGCACTTTCAAAAAAAGAATCGCCTCAATACGAGGTCGTATGTGAAAGTTTGTTGGCAAGAGACACTATATGGATTCATGGTTGTTGTCATTGATGGCAACAAAGGTCATCCCACATATCCGCAAGTCATGGTGTGTCTCTACCGGAAGTCAGAATGAAGATTGTTGTGGTCCGGTGAACAAGAACAGAGCATATGGCAAGGTCCGACAGATTGGTCCGGATCTCTCAGAGGAAGTGTCTTGGTGCAGTACGGATTTGGGGAAGTCAAGAGGACTACCTTGAGTAGTATATTCCAAGGATTTAGCCTCCGGTGATGAACAAAGAAAAAGATATGAATAGTTGAGTACCGGATTCCTGAGAGACAGTGAGAACAGAGGAAGAACTGACTGACAGAGTATCAGACTATTTTCTGGATGTGTTACTGTTGATGGTAAAGGTTGTGAAGGCATGAATCATGTTTGGCTGACATGATTAATGATATCTACAAGTATATGCTTGATCCGCATTGCTTGGTGAGCAAGGATTCAGCCGACAGAACAGAGTTTGTAAGAAACTAGACTGTTCCGGATGCCGACTAGAAAGGTGATGAAATTACTTGTGCGGATATATATAGAGGATGGATTTAGTTGTGAAGAGGGTGATAGTGTGATGATGTATGCGAATAAGTGCAGAACAAAGCAGAAGTAGTAAGAAAGATCTGGTATGTGAAAGGATAGCAGAATAAAGAACAGAGGAAAGATGAAGTGCAGCAGATCAGTGTACTGAGCCTAACCGGAACTGAACTCCAGCATATGTAGATGCTTCCAATCAGTTCAAGACTGTGATTCTTATCACTTTGTAGATAGTGTGTCTCCTTGTAGGCAGTGGCCCTCTTTGTGAGCAGTGTGCTCGGGCAGTGAGCCCTAATTGGCAAGTGCCATTTTTGTAATTCCTTATTCTTCTAACAGAGAATAATCTTTGGGTTAATCACCCCGTGGTTTTCTCCCTTAACAGGGTTTCCACGTCAAAAATACTGTGTCATGTGTTTTTTTTTATTTCATGGTAATGTTTGTTTGTTTGATTCAATGCTGCATTGATTAATAAGAAAGTTCAAAAGAAGAAATAATTAGGATAACTGATTCACCCCCCCTCTCAGTTATCAACAATTGGTATCAGAGCCAAGTTCCTCCTAATAGAGCCTAACAGCTTGAGGAAGATCTGGGAGTTCAAATGGATGCATATGGTTTAAGGGAGCAACTCAAGACTGCCCTTGAGGATCTTGAACAGTCAAATTCTGAATTCAATGAATTAAAGGAAAGACTCAAACAGGCTGATGAATTCATGAGAGAATTAAAGGACAAATTAAGTCTCTCTATGAAAAAGAGAAAGGAGCTGCTCCAACAATTGGCAAGACAAAGTGAAGAAAGTAATACAAATGAAGAATTGACTGAGCAAACCAAGTTATGTGAAAAGTTATCAAAAGAAGTCATTATGTTAAGACATGAAATGGAATCAGGAACTATAAAGTTTACTCAAGAGATTGAAGAAAAAAGAAAAACTGAAGACAATCTAAGACAATCTCTTAAAGAAAAATCAGAAGAATGCCACCAGATGGATAGGATTATCAGACATCTTGAATCTGATCTTGAAGATGCCAAAGATAATGAAGAAAAACTTGAGGATCAAATTGCCTCTCTCAAAAGAGATCTTCAAACAGCAAATGAATATAAAGAAAAATTCAAGATAAGTTCTGCCCAACTTGAAGTACTTCTTAGAAGTCAAAAGAGGACAGATGACAAGTATGGTTTGGGATATGAGAAAGGAGAAAGCTCCGGATCCGGTCAAAAGAATTTTGGATCAGAAAATCCAAGGAATAGGCCTAGAAGACCTCTGGTAAGACAGCCCAATGCTCAAAGATATCCATCTTTCAATGGATACTGCCACAGCTGCAACCACTTTGGTCACAAAACTAATCAGTGCAGAAAGAGAATGAATCAGATTAATTCATCCTTCTCCGGACAGTGCTTTAACTGCAAAAGGTATGGACACAAATCCCATGAATGCAGAAATATGCAAGTAAACAAATCATTCAAAGGTAGATGCTTTACATGCAATAGAGTAGGTCATATGGCTAATCAATGCAAATCAAGAGGTTATCAGTCAAATATGCAAAGAAATGTTATTTGCCAAATCTGTAATAGGTCCGGTCATAATGCTAAAGTCTGCAGAAGCAAGAATCAGGACAAAAGAGGTCCAGTGTATAAATAGAATCAAGACAAGGGTAAACAAAAGATGAATGCGGATGAAGTTAGGAATCAGATGAGCAAGATTTGGGTGAAGAAAAGTTCAGAGAATGTAGAGGTTGGATCCGCACCAGACTCTGGTGCTGATATTTCTTCCGGAAATTAGAAAGTGAGCTCTGGCTCAGGGGGAGACTCAAAGAAAATCCTGTTCCCCCAGCCAATCAAGTGGTGCCGGATGTGGCACAAGATGCGGAGTAAAGGGTTTGAAGACACCAGTCCTGAGATGATCCAGACAAGATTTCAGAGGTCCGCATGAAGATATAAAGAAGTTGTGATCGATCAAGTAAAGACTTGTTCCGGGAGATGTTCCGGAATGACAGAGGACTACAAAAGGGTCCGGAGAGATCCGGAAGTACATTATTTTACTCTGCGGACTGGACAGGATGTTTGGGATGTTTTGGTAATGTGTCATCTCGATTTATTCATGATTGAAAGATCCGCATGATGTTCATAGATAAGGACTGATCCGGGATACTCCAAGCTATCCGGACAAGGCAAACCGGAATAATATAGGTGAAGCATTTATTGCAAACAGATATTAGGGTTTGCAGAGCAATAAAAGGGATTTCTCAAAAATCATTTGCTCATTCTGCACTCAAGAAGAAGTGAAAAGTGGAGCTCTGCAACAAAATTCATCAAGTTTATCGAAGATCTCCTGCCGAAGTCATTACATACAGAAATCAATCCAGCTATTCCATGCAACCGAAGACGCAAAAGGTATTTTCCACTTTTGATATCTTGCTACAAATCTTTTGAAGAAATGGCTACTCCAAATATAGTAAAAATCTCAGATAGGCCCCGACCTGAATTTAAGAAACATCCATACAAGTCATTGGAGGTAGATCCCTTAGGAGCATTTTCTAGTGTTCCTCACGGAGTCTTACACATAGAAGACATTAGGGTTTACATACATGCAAGCATTGAGGAATTTGGGGAACTCAAATTGAGAGATCTCTATCACAAACAACTGATAGACAATGCTTTTGAGCTTAAACCAGAGTCTAAGGGTATCCAGAAGAAACAATTTGACCAATTCATTCATTTCCCCTGCTTTGAAGAAGATGAATGGGTCCGGTATGTACTGAGCAGGATGCATGACCACTTCCTATGGCTGGATAGACCCTGCAAGATCACAAAAGAGGCAATTAGAGCAGTAACTGGTCTATACTCTTCCGGAGGGATACCTATCCTCAAATCTGTCAAGAACAACATTGTAACTGAGGCCACCGGATCAAAATTCGATAAGAGGGCAATGACCATTGAAGATATTTCAGATCCGGATATCAAGTATGCATCCATGATAATAGGATACAAGATCTATCACTCCAGCAGGGAGAATTCTGTATCCGGAACTGCAATATACACTGCCTATGAAATGCTAAGGAAGAATGCAGAATATGATCTCTGCGAACTACTCTTAAGCCAATTAATGGAAAATATACAGAAAATCAAGAAGGACAAGAAGAATTCCTTTAAGTATGGTACTCTTATATTATGTCTATTCTTCTACTTCATGAATGAGCTGCCTAGATCAAGTGGATGGGCATGGCAGAATGACAAACCTGTTGCAGTCCAAATAAGAGACTATCTACATGGGCTTGGGGATGCCAAAGCAAGAAATACAGCCCTATGGGGATACTTCAAAAACTTCCAAGGCATGATGCAAGCAAGAGAGAGAATTCCCCAGTCTCTTGTTGAAAAATACAAAGACTCAGTGTGCTTTATGGTGGACACTGATCAGTGCCTAATGGAGGCAGTGGAGCCAAGGACTGTCTGGATCATGCCCATGGGGTATGAAGTGGATGAACAGATAGTGGAGCTGCATGTTCAACACATGCTAAGTCAGCCCAAAGATCCTAAGGCAGAAAGGTTTGGAACCTTTGAGGAGCTGAGTGTAAAGATACATGTAGAACTCAGGGAACCTGAGATAAAGAGAAAGGTGAGAAAAGAAGTAGAGCACATTGCTCAAGGCCTAGGCATCTCAAAAGAGGCACTTGATGCCAGCCGGGAAAAGAGAAGAAAATCTGAGGAAGAAAAGAAAGAGGCAGAAAAGAAAAGCAAGAAAAGTGCTCCGGTGGAATCCTCAACCCGGACCAGATCATCTAAAGGATCCACACCTATCAAAACCAAAAGCTCAAAACTGGAAGTCCAGGGATCCGGTAAAAGATCCAAGACAAAAGCCTCAAGAGCTTATCAAAGCCAAAAGGATGAAGAAGAAACTGAGTCAGATGAAGGAGTGAAAGAAATAAAGAAACAGAAAAAGAAAGGATCCGGTAAACCCTCTTCTGGCCGAGACAAGGAAGAAATGACAGAAGAATTTTCTGAAAAGCCCACCCTGTCTCTAGACAGTGTAGTCAAATCAGTCATTGTGGATGGGAACCTTCAACTGGTGGCTGAATTTTATGATGACTACAATGAGGCAGATCAAAAGATCCTGCAAGAAGCCATAATAAGGTACTTGAACATCTACAATAAAGCTTTTATTGAGATTATTTCTGAAATTCCTAAAAGCCTAGAAAAGGAATTAGAAATAAGAAAGAATAATGCTCATGCAAAAGATCTTGAGATCAGGGAGCAGATAGCTATTCAGCTATATCCTCAAATTGATCCCAAGACAATGAACATAATATTCAAAGACTGCAAAGATGAGTTCAGAAGTAAAGCCAGGATGAATCAACTCATGCTTGGTGAGACTGACAAGGTGGCCAAAGAGACAGAAGAGATCCTCCGGAAGGCCTTCAAAAGGTTCAATCTTCCTGTTGTAGAGGACTTAGGTGTAGAAACAGCTATGGACTTGGAACCCTCTGCTCCAGAAGAAGTGGCCTATGAACAGGCTAGCATCTCTCCTCCGGTTTCCCCTACAGTCTCTGGATCCAAAGAAGAAGAGAAATTACAGGAGAAGGAAGCAGTGGTGAAAGATAAAGAGGTTGACAGTTCCAAGACTGCAGAAGAAAAGAAACATCTGTCTCCGGCAAGAGACACTGCACAAACTGTTCAACAATTTTTGAGCAAAGAAACTTTAGAGATTGATGAACCGGAGCTTCTAAAAGGCCCATTCGACTTTGACTCTCTCTCTCCGGTACAAACAATGAAGATAGCTTCATTTGCAAATGCCAAGGCAAATGAAAAACAACTGAAGTCTCATATGGAAGACTGTGAGTTGATAGAGGCTGCTTCCGGAGTACTTGTAAAGATTATGCCATCAATCCAGATAGATCCGACAGCCTCCTCTTCCGGTAATCTAAAAACCTTAGTCAGCAGTGTTGATACACATTTTGATTCTCTAGAAAAATCAGCTGAAGAAAAGGTCCGGAAGGAATTTTTGGATAAAAAATTTTTAGAAGTATTAGGATTAATCTCTAATGATAGGAGAAATATGAGTATTGGAATAAAGAGCTTAGAAAATGCTCTTAAGGATGGCGGTGATATTTACAAATTTTGTATCTCCTGGTCAAAGGCAACAGTTGAAATAGATAAGAAAATAAAAGCGGAACAGGACAAACTACACAGTTTGTCTCAAAGTTTTGATCCTCTCTCTTCCATAGTGAATCAAGAATGTCAAACTATTGCAATCACAAATGCAATAAAGAACTTTGAGAAGGAAAGGAAGAATATTACTAACCGGATGGGAGAACTTAGAAGGATTATAATCCCTAAGTTAGAAACTATGCATGAGGCCATCATTGATGCTCAGACCACCGCCCAAACAAATGATCCGACAGATCTCAAGAGGGCAGAAGCTTTTGCATTTTTGTTGAGTGGTCACATTTCAATTTTGGATAGAATGAAGCAAAGTTGGGCTACAGAACTAATCCAACTGAAGACATCTTTTGCAGACATTCTTCAGTATATGTGAGTATGTAAATATGCGGCTATGTATAGAAAATTTTTGAAAATTTTGGTGTGCGGACCCTACCCTTTGCCATTGATGTCAAAGGGGGAGTGAGGAGCAGTGAAAAATGAGGAATCCAACTAAGGGGGAGTTCCGGAAATTGTATATAAAGACAGAGCATTAGCAAAGGGGGAGCATAGTGTAAACACTTAGTCATTTTTCACTAAGTGTTGCCATCAATGCCAAAGGGGGAGATTGTTGGCAAGAGACACTATATGGATTCATGGTTGTTGTCATTGATGGCAACAAAGGTCATCCCACATATCCGCAAGTCATGGTGTGTCTCTACCGGAAGTCAGAATGAAGATTGTTATGGTCCGGTGAACAAGAACAGAGCATATGGCAAGGTCTGACAGATTGGTCCGGATCTCTCAGAGGAAGTGTCTTGGTGTAGTGCGGATTTGGGGAAGTCAAGAGGACTACCTTGAGTAGTATATTCCAAGGATTTAGCCTCCAGTGATGAACAAAGAAAAAGATCTGAATAGTTGAGTACCAGATTCCTGAGAGACAGTGAGAACAGAGGAAGAACTGACTGACAGAGTATCAGACTATTTTTCGGATGTGTTACTATTGATGGTAAAGGTTGTGAAGGCATGAATCATGTTTGGCCGACATGATTAATGATATCTACAAGTATATGCTTGATCCGCATTGCTTGGTGAGCAAGGATTCAGCCGACAGAACAGAGTTTGTAAGAAATTAGACTGTTCCGGATGCCGACTAGAAAGGTGATGAAATTACTTGTGCGGATATATATAGAGGATGGATTTAGTTGTGAAGAGGGTGATAGTGTGATGATGTATGCGAATAAGTGCAGAACAAAGCAGAAGTAGTAAGAAAGATCTGGTATGTGAAAGGATAGCAGAATAAAGAACAGAGGAAAGATGAAGTGCAGCAGATCAGTGTACTGAGCCTAACCGGAACTGAACTCCAGCATATGTAGATGCTTCCAATCAGTTCAAGACTGTGATTCTTATCACTTTGTAGATAGTGTGTCTCCTTGTAGGCAGTGGGCCTCTTTGTGAGCAGTGTGCTCGGGCAGTGAGCCCTAATTGGCAAGTGCCATTTTTGTAATTCCTTATTCTTCTAACAGAGAATAATCTTTGGGTTAATCACCTCGTGGTTTTCTCCCTTAACAGGGTTTCCACGTCAAAAATACTGTGTCATGTGTTTTTTTTTATTTCATGGTAATGTTTGTTTGTTTGATTCAATGCTGCATTGATTAATAAGAAAGTTCAAAAGAAGAAATAATTAGGATAACTAATTCACCCCCCCTCTCAGTTATCAACAAAGTTATGATCCTCTGAAGTTCCCAAAACGAGAACTGTACAATGTCTGTGAGGACCGCCCTTTTTACTACTGTTGTTATGACTATTTATAGTACTGTTCTTGTTACTTTCATATTTGTGGGATAGCAGTTCCGAGAATTTGTCAGACTATTTAACTTTATTATGTTTTCGGAAAAACTAATTGGGTGATGTTTGGATAAGTTTACTTTTCAGAAAAATGAATTAGGTGATGATGGAAAATTGTAATATGATTTTAATTATGTTAAATTGTACTAGGGCATGAGAATGCATGTTTTATTTAAGTTGCTTCGGCTATGATGAATTTATGTGGTTACTGATCTTGTAATTGAGTGTGCAGGGATTACTAATTGAACCACAGATTTCGGAGATCATTCCACACCTTGTTATTTGTTATTCCTGTTAAGCCGATCTGGTTCCACGAGGAACCAAGATCTCTTTGTGTTTGATGTCATGATGTAATGTGGTCTTTCGTATGGTCGAGTGGGTTAGGTTACCCTCATGTACCTTTATTTTTATAATTAGTGTTGTAAAGAGATCGAATTTGAAATTTCTTATTTTATTTAAATTATGAGGCCCTTTTCTTGTGCCTTACCTTGACCAGGGGTGTCTTGTATGGGTTAAAGTTGACCCTGGGTTATACCCCATGGGTCCAGGGGCCCATTTGGCATGGGTAACCCTTAAGTAACCTCCATCTAGTCAACTTAACCTTCCCCTGAAGTTAAGTGGCGAAAATTGGAGGTAGGAGGGGACATGATGGGTTGTACCAACACCCAACCCATCCCCTCTACATTCCCCTAGATAAGAGATGCCATCCATTAGTGAAGGTCACCTCTTCTTTAGTGAGATTCCCCCATGTACTCTGGGAACACCCATGTGAATAAAGTAGAAAGAGGCATGGGTCACCTGTCTTGTTCCCATTTAACTTTTTTTGTTTTTATTTCTCCCATGAGAAAGTGGAGTCACATGAGAGGAATAAGGAGTACCCTTGGGAATGGAGAGTGACATAAGCCACCAGGACAGAATAGTGGTTTTGGGGAAGGGTGAGGAGGTGACAAGTGTCACTTCCCCATTTCTCAAAATTAAAAAAAGAAAGAGAATTTGGGTTATTTATTTTCAAATTTTGGGATGAGAGGGAGTTAGTTGAATTTTGGGGAAAAAATTTCATTTTTGCCTTACCAAAAATAGAGAAGTTAGTTTGGAAGATAGAGAAGGGAGAGGGAGTTGGTGGCTAAGGTTGGAAGTGAACTCTGTGGACTCTGCAACAACTTCATTCCAGGAGGGCTTTGCAAGGTTGGTCTGAATTTTACCTTTGTTTTTGTAGAACTGAAATGTGTATGAAATGTGTGTGAAATATGTGTTTAGATTTGTTTTCTGTGGGGTTCTTGTCGGGTTGTTTGACAGAGCGTCTCCCACTTGGGAGAAATGCTCATCAAGTTTGGGGTAGGGGAGGAGAGATCCTCCTTGGGTGCATACCTGTTTCCATCTTTTGGGATGTTGAAAGCCTTGAGGGCATGTATCTGTGACTGTATTTTTGACTTGAGAGTCCTATACAGATTACTTAAAAATTGTGATCACACTTGGTTGAGACCAAGAGAAATTTATATTGGTTCATTTATCTGTCAGGGTGACACTCTGGAGTCGAGTGTGTCCACTCTCCTGCCCCTTATGAAACTCACTGTAGTTGAGTTTCCATATTGTGTAAAATACCCACGGGTGTATGTGTGCTTTGGGATTGTTGTTGTTTCTGTTGTGAAGTGGAGTGTTTGAGTACCCAGGTGTGAGTATGGTCTCCCTAGCTCGGGGGTGACCCACTTGCGGGTCTACGGTAGGGAGGAGAGCTAGATGAGTGGTATTTTCTTCTTTGTTTGTCTTTGATACGCAGGTTTTCTCTTGGAGCTTCTGGTTGGCTATTTATGAAGAAACAGCTCATCTTCTTTGTCATGAGAATTAGGCCTGGTTCATTTCATAGAGATGAAGAGAGAACACCTCTCTTGTTAATGTTGTAAATTAATGATATTCTGGGAGTGAAGAAAATCACCTCCCTGATCTTGTTATTATTGGACTTTTATTTGGTTGTCATAAGTTATCAGTTGTGTACTGTTTGGGAGAAGAAAGTTCACATCTGGGAAGTTAAGAGGTGGTATTCATGATTGAGAAGCTGTAATATGAATGTGCTTAAATTTTTAAGTTGATGTTTGCAAACTTTGTTCAATAGCAATTTTTGTGTTTCAAGTATTACTGAAAGGAAAAGTTCATTATTGCAATCTGATATGAGTTGTTTACATTTGAAAGTTTGGAATTGCTTAACTAGTTGAAATGTTAGTTTTTATAGTTCAATGTTAAAATGGAAAAGACAGTTTTAAATGTTTGAGTTATTCTCCATATTTAGTGGATTCTGTTAATTTCTAGCATGTATATATATTCTGTTTGTACATTTAAGCATTCTTAAATGTTTATGAAAATGGAAATATATACTTATAATAAAGGGATAGCTATTTACCATTTCTACCGATTAAGTGAAATTGGGATATATATATATATATATATATATATATATATATATATATATATATATAGATGTATATATCTAATTGTTGTGACATTATCTTTATAACAGGTTGATTTGGAGAAAATGCATAAAGTAGTGAATTTGAGAAATTTAGGAATTACATAAATACATATAAGAATATTTTTATATAAATAAATTTATATATATATATATATATTTCACATTTTGAGTAATATATTTCAATGTATATATATATATATATACATAGAGATATATACATATATAGTGGTAAACCAATTTCGTCCTATACATAGACATTAAAATATATATATATATATGTATGTATATATATATGTATGTATATATATATGTATGTATATATATATATATATATATATATATATATATATATATATATATATATATATATATATATATATAATATCCATAGGAGTAAATCTATGAACCATGTTATTGGGCCCTCGTTTTAAATCGTTATAAACTATGTCTCATGGACATAGAGAAAACAAAAAAAATAACAAATTATATTCACACAGTAGATGTTATTAAGTGTTGAATACAACAACCAAAGAAGATATATTACCATGACCAGGGTTTTATAAAGTGGAGAGCCTCCTACATCTATTTACAACGTGATACGAGTCACAATCAGTGTATGAATAGTCATTAATAGTAACAACAGTAATAGTAACAACAGTAATTATAAACAAGAGAAAATAAAATTATAATGTAAAAGAGAGTTAAGGAATATTCAGTGATACTCTGGAAAGAGTTTCTCGGAAGTTTCAACTATCAACGTAATATCAATCACCCGGAAAATGAAGAGGAAAATTACAGATCACCTTGCTCAAAAGAACACTGGAAATAAACTTAAGAAGCCACCACTGACAATCCATGTGGCCATTTTAATCTCAACTGTAGCAAACGACCTCATAAGTAAACCTGTAAGAGAATCCGAAGAAGAAAAACTAACATTGGAAAACACAGAGGAGAAAATGCGCGACATTTCCCAAATGGGATAAGAGAACTAAGTTGACGGACCCTTCTGCCAAATCTGCTTAGGAACAGGTTTAATAAGTACATACGAAGAGGAGGAACCTAGATCGGGGAAGATTAGGAGACCGAGTCCAGCGAAATAGTAAACCAGCCTTTGTGACCTAGATCATCCTGAAATTAGGTTTAATATCAACAATAGCTGCAGTGATAACCCTGATTGACGTAAATCATGAAGAAAGGTCAGGATGCACATAAAGAAAGCATAGAAAACGAAAGAGAGAGAGAGACTAAAATATAAACACACTCAATTAACAGAGAGATAGTTAAGGTAAGGGCGTTAAAGATACAATCAAAATTAAGAACTTATGAAAAGGGAAGAGAGAGCAACCAAACCGCCTTGTTGAAAATGCTAAGTCATAGGAGGAGTATGTTTCAGGAAACAAGAGAGGAGACAGACAACCGTGCCTGGCTGAAAAATGACTAAATAGGGAGATCACTAGCCGGTTTAGTCGGAACAAGGCGTCGTGGGAAGTTGTTACTCTATTAGCGAACCACGTGCGTAAATGAGTGCAGCGTAATTCCCACTAACGCCGTAAGGCATTATGCTACCGAAAATTGCCGAGGGTTCGATTTAAGAACTTTGGTAATCTCACTCTTGCAATGACGTTAGCAGCGTTGTATAGACCCTCTCGTTGATCTGTATGCTTCTGGTTGCACGCAATTGTACTTGTATTCCGCCGAAGAGTGTAGTGTTTCGCCATGAGAGAACACCGTCGAGCATGAGTACGCATGCGAAGGGGGTTTTTAGGACAGTGTGAGAAAAGTTTTTCATATCTCGTGTCATAATCACATAACAGATGTGACTATGACACGTGCGATGTGTGTTGTGACCACATGGAAAATGTGGGCATGACAATGTCACAACTGAGAATCTGCAATTTCTAAAAAATCTTGGCATCAAAATCAAGAAACATCTGCACTAGTGTAGAGAGCACTAAAAAATAGCCAAAATAAAAAAAAAATTCTTGGGAAAAGGAGTCAGTATTAGCAAGAACGAAGCATTTGAAAACTGCCTTCAAAACTGCAACTGCTAACGAAGAGGGGTCCTGCTGTAGCTTTCTAAGCACATTTCTGCAAAATATATAGATTGCATGCAAAAATAGAAAGATACTCAGATGGTTTTTCTATGCTACGAACAAAACCCAGAAGACGTTTTTCTTACTGATGTACAGAAGATGTAGTTCTAAAGTAAATAGAATGCCTATAGCAACAAAAAATGACCCCAACAACCAAAAAATGGCATGAAAAGGCTGAATCAGCTACCTAATACAAGTAAAGGCATGCTGGAAATTGCAATATTGATTGAAAACACCAAATATGCAAGTTGGTTGTTAGATTTGAGCTTGAAACCCCGGTTCCACAACTGTGTATGATGATCTTTGATTTTGGTGAAACAAAAGCCAAATCTGACTTTCTCAAGCCTCTTGGACATGTTGGAATAGTCGGAAATGTTGCCAATATAACCAGAAATGCTGCAATCACCTAGATTTCATAAAACACATGTGCAAACCCCAGAGATTAAAAAAGTTTCCGTCAAACTTTTCTGATTCTCAAGATCATCCGAAGATGCAAGAGAAGAGCATACTGGGTTTTTTAAAAAATTGTAATAAGATTTATTAGCGCTCCCCCCCCCCCCTGAATCTCTCAAATATGGAAACTAAAATCTACTCTTGCACATAGAATAACTCTGATACCATGTTAGAATCTGAAAAGATTATTAACCCAGAAAACTAGTGCAAACGAATAGATATTTAAACTATGAATGCAAATGATATGAAATCAAAATAGTAACACAGAGTTAGTCTCCAAGAGAGTAATGCAAATGCTAGAAGCAAAATAGCATTAAGAGGATGATGCAAAATATAAGCCAGGTAGCATGCTTATATAGACTAGGAAGAGGGAGGAGGTGGCAACACTGACCAATCAAGAGCAACCATCTATCAGACTAAAGATAGCAAAGTATCTTCCCAAGATAGCTAATGGAAGCTCACATGTAGGAAGGTGACACCTCACAACCACTCACCTAATAAGACATGCTTTATTAACCTAAGTGAGATTAATAGAAGTGTAGGAAAAACCTAGGAATATAGGAAAAAATAAATAACCCAACTAGGAAATAAAAACCTACACTAACATTATGTGTGGATTCATTTAATTTAACCTAAGAAAGTGCATGCCCTCATCCTAGTAGTTAAAATCATAGAAGAACTACATGGGACTTTTGTCCCACTTTGAAGCAGGTATGTAGGCAGTTCTTGGATAAAGGATGTCCCTGGACCCAAGTCCATAGGGGAGGGGTTTAGGGAATAGCTCCAAGGTTTAGGGTGTTTCTAAACTCAAACAACCTTCCCTCTTGAGTACATTAGATAGCTTGAGGCTAAAATTGCATTAGATAGCTATGAACTCACCTTCCAATTAATATGTCCTAACTATATAGGCTTGAGCTAATAAATGGAATTCTATCATTATCAAGCTTATCTACTTTGAGGATTGTGGTGTTTGTCTTCCAAAATCTGCTCCAATCTTGGATAAACTTGAAAGGAAGAAAGGTGTGCAGAAACACTTCCTACACCAATCTATTGAGGAAAGTGTTGTTTAAATTTTAATCCTTACATTTTGTAAATGAAGAAGATTCACACCATTAAAACATAAATAATAGTAATAAGAAAATAATACCAAACCACCAGATATATGTGGGGAAAACCCTTTCAAGAGAAAAACACCACACTCCAAAAGCCTGCTCAATGTATTACAAATCCAACACAAGATTACATACACTTGCCGAGCAAGTTTATTATAGGAGTTCACCAGCATATAATTTCAAGAGTAATTCTGGCAGCATAATGGTACCTATAAAATTATCCTCTCTCTTACAAATGACTCCTCAAGAATTCAATTTATAGGAGTTCAAATACAAGAAACCACCAAAATGGAAACTCAAAACCATGAGTTACAATGCCTAGTCATGGAAAATTAAATCCATAGTAATATAGAAAGTTAATAAAACTTTTCATAACATTATTGACTCTCCAAAAATATGGCAATCCATTTTTGGTTCATAAAATCATATTTTCGTAATCTCCTAAAATCATACTTGTCATAATTTCAAAAATAACTCCCTCTCACTAGCTCTTTCCATTCTAGAAACTCTTACACACATTCCAAGTTGTCATAGTTGCACTTAGCAAATTCCATGACACTAAGTGATAAAACAAATTGCTAAAATACAAACAAAGAAACATTTCAAATATTAGAAATTGCAAGGTGTATGACACACCTAATCCCAACATTCTCCCACTTGTTGTATACCTTGCAAGAGCCATGGAATCCATACTGTCATGAACTCAACTATTAGAGGTTGAGAAACCCATAGACTTTCAACACCATATGAACTTCTTTGTGTTCACAAGATTTGTCAAGGAATCTACGACATTTGTCAAAGTATCAACTTTCTCCAAATTCATTCCTCCATCTTCTACCATGTCATGGATAAAATGGTACTGGATATCAATGTGCTTTGTTCTTGTGTGGAAGGTCAGATTCTTTTCCAAACATATGACACTCTGACTGTCACAACAAATAGTAATCTTCCTTACATCAAACCTAATATCTAAACAGAATCTCTTAATCCAAATGGCTTCCTTATAAGCATGAGTTGCAAGCATGTACTCTGCTTATGTAGTGGACAAAGAGACTACAACTTGCCATCTACTCATCCAACTAACAACACCACAAAACATTGTGAAAACATATCCATTGGTGGATCTTCTATTGTCAATGTCACTTGCCCAATCAGAATTCACATATCCATGAATACAAATTGAATGTTGAGTTCCTGTAGAAAAACCATGATAGGGTAAGTGCAGGAAGATGGGGGGGCCAAAAAGGGGTCTTAAGTGGCCACTTTTTTTTTTGAAATCGGGAAATACTGACCATGGATGAGAAATTGAACATAGTTGCATTCAACATTTTAAGATGAAACAAAAATAATGTTCATAGTGCTTTGAGTCTACTTTCTAAACTACTATTTTTTTTGAAAATGGTATAGATTAAGGGGTTCAAAATTGGTGTTGTTTCTATCAGAAAAACATAACATAGTGTGTTTTGTGGCTCCCTCAAAAGGTTGACTTTTTTTTGGTATTTTTAAAATCACTTTAGTGAGAAATTAGCTAATAGCATGCAGTTTATGCTCAATTTTTCTGATAATTTTTTAATGAATATTTGATTTTTTACTAATTTTCAAAGTGGACACATCCTAAAAAATAGAATTTTGGCCATGCTACCCCTATAAAATTTGAAAACTAATTGAAAATCATTTTTTTTTAATATGTGTAGAATGAAGTCTAGTTTATAAAAATGTAATTTATTTGAAATTTCAATGAACGGTTAATTTATAAAGAAAAAATACCAAACACTGGTTTTTGCCAAAAAACAGACACACAAACAAAAGAAATTAAAGATGAAAGGCTTAACATTGTCAAACTATGAAAAAATTACATCGTTAAATAGCTAAGAGAAAGCCTAGCATTACCTAAGTGTTCAATTTGTTTGACCTTGAAACATGTGCAAACCTGACGGTTAGCACGCACGAGATTACGTGAAATCCTGTAGAATATGAATAAACACGTCTTTGGACATTGGGAAGGCACTCCAAGCCTTTGGGTTGGAAATCCAAAGCAAATCCCAAGTCTAAGGCTTGGGTATTCCCAAAGCAACATATAACGCAAGCACGTTATAATGCACTCACATTATGTTTTTCTTTGCATTTTTTTCTTTTTTGCAAAAGTTTGCCCGATGTTTGTCAAGTTTGACATAATGCGAGTGCATTATAATGTGCTCGCATTATGTCTTGCTTGGAATGTTTTATGTTCAAGTTTGCTAAGTATGTTTGATGTATATATGTTTGTATATATATTTGTATTTATGTATGTATGTATGTATGCTTGTATGTATGCATGCTTGTATATATGTATGTATGCATGCTTGTATGTGTGTATGTATGTATGTATGTATGCCTGTATGTATGCATGCATGTATGTATGCCTATATGTATGTATGCTTATATGTATGTATGTATGCATATATGTATGGTTGTATGTATGTATGCATGCTTGTATGTATGTATATATGTATGCATGTTTGTATGTATGAATGTATGCCTGTATGTATGTATGTATGCCTATATGTATGTATGTATGTATGTATGCTTATATGTATGTACGTATGTATGTATATATGTATGCTTGTATGTATGCTTGTATGTATGTATGTAAGGGTTTTGGGTCTAGGGTATATAAGAACCTGAGCCCATATAGTATTTAGGGTTGACGGTTTAAGGTATAGGGTTGAGGGATTAGGGCTTAAGTAATTGTCGCAAATATCTGCCTAATTGGTGTTGTCATTGATGTCAACATATCCTTTTTGTCATTAGTGTCAACTGTATCTTATTCTATTGCTTGTTTAGAAGACTTGTATGTTGAGGATATTGAGAAAATTAGCCTCTTCGGAAGAAACAAGTGAGTTACATATCTCTCTATCAGAGATAGTGAAGACAGTGTAGTTTAGTGAAGTAGATTGCTTCGCATTCCCAGTAAGATGAAGATTAGAGTTTGCAGATTAAAGGGTTTATAAAGGATTGTCTGAAGTTGCTCCAGTCAAGATTTGAGAGGTCCGTATGGAGAATTGGCAAAGTTATGGCCATCTGAGTAGAATTGGGTTTTGTAGTTGTTTAGAGGTGACAAAGTGACATAAATTTGGTCTAGATTGATCCGCATTGGAATATTATGATCTGCAGATCTAGAGGTGTGTTTGGAATGTCAATGTGTATCCTCAACTCAAGTGGTTCATGGTTTGGAGGTCCGCAAGCAATCTTTCTAGTGTGACAGTCATGATAGTTGGTGTTCTTGAGTTCCCGGATGAAGGTGCAAGTGCTTCCGGTGATTTAAGGCGGTGCGGTTGTTCCTATTGATTTCATTGTGCTTGTGGTGGTCTCTAAATCAGGTGCATGTTGTGTTGGTGGTCCACATTGAGGATTGATCTTGTGGATGAAGATTTCTCCTTGGGTGTTGTTGTTCTTTCCAGTCTTGCCTGACCGGATGCATGGTACATGTTGCAGATGATCTAAGAGAAGTTTTATGGAGCATGGTGTGATGTTCGAGGAACATTTGAGTCCTAGTTATGTTTGGCTGACAATGTAGTGATTTGCATGTAGCATTTTAAGTCTTATGATTGTAATTGCTTGTAATACCTATCTTGGAGAATGTTCCAGATAGATGATTGTTTGGCTAACTTTGATGTTCATTCCAAAGTCAATGACTTGTATAAATAAGTGTTGTGAAGTCGTGGAAATGTGTTGATGTGAGTGAAGATGCAGATGTAGCAAGGAAGTGAGTGGGGACAGAGCAGAGGTATTGTGTGCTTCAATGGAACTGAACCTTGCATGAAAAAGATGATGTTTCTTAGTTCAACCTTTTTTGTGTTAATATTGTAAATGTTCTTATAGGCAGTGAGCCTCTTTCGAGCACTGAGCTTTGGGCAGTGTGCCCAAAGGCAAGCGCCTTCCCATTTTCTATTATTTTAATAGAGAATAAATCTTGTGGGATAACCCCCACCATGGTTTTTCCCTTAACCGAGTTTCCACGTAAAAATCCTAGTGTTATGTGTGTTGATTATGTTTCTGCTCATGTGTTGTTGATTCATGCTTTCATGGTTATATCATTAATCTATTAATAAGTGGTAAAGAAGATTAACTGCAGCAAAAGATAAAAAGTTTTGTGACAACTGATTCACCCCCCCTCTCAGTTGTCTGTCCTAATTTCAACAGTAATAGGTAGAGGGTAGAGGGTAGAGGGTTGAGGGATAATATTCATCTTGTTGAGTGTATAAGATTAAGTGTGTAGGATATGGGGATTAGGGTTTAGGATATTGGGTTTAGGGCTTACGATATGGATTGAGGGTATATAAGGCATAGGGTGACTTGGGTTGAGAGTGTATGGTTTAGGTTTTAAGTATAGGGTTGAGGCACAACATTTAGGGTTTAGGGTATAAGGGTGAGGTTATAGGGTATAGGGATGAGGGTTTGTGGGTGTAGGTTTCAGGCTTTAAGGTATAGGGTTGAGGATTGAGGGATTAGGGCTTAAGTATATGGTTGAGGGTATCGGGTAGAGGGTTGAGAGTTTACAGTTGAGGGATAATGTTCAAGGTTGAGTATCTAAGATATAGGGTTTAGGGTTTAAGGTTGAGGGTATAAGACATATGGATGAGGGTTGAGGGTTTAGGGCATAAGTATAGGGTTGAGGGTATAAGGTATAGGGTAGAGGATTAAAGGTTGAGGGATAATGTTCAAGGTTGAGTATCCAAGGTTAAGCGTATAGGGTATAGGGTTTAAGGTTTTAAGGTTTAAGGGTTTAAGTGTATCTAGGGGCTAAGAATTTAGGGTTTAAGGGTTTAAGGGTTGATGGATTAAGGGTTTAAGGTTTGAGGGATTAGGGTTTAAGGCATAGTGTCGAGGGTAGAGGGTTTAAGGTTGAAGGTTTGAAAAGTGGAGTTGGAAACAAACTAGTAGAGTTTGACAAGTATTTGTGATTTGGTTGTTCAAAAGATTCTAGTGTATCAGTTTATGTCTACATTTCATAATAGTATAGTGTATGAGTATGCAAGGCATACCCATAGAGCTCGATGGTTGGACTTGCAATTCAAGTTATGCAAGGACACATTTCCACTTGGTAGCATTGTTTTAGTCATTGACTTTGCAGAGAACTATAGTCTACAGCCATAGTGTGAGGTGCAATCACAATATTACAACTCCACATAAGTTTCTATATTTGTGTACATTGTAGTCATCCATGCAAATGATAGTACAGAGGATGATAGAAAGATGATAAGGGAGTATCATTTTTATATTAGTGATGATTGCATGCATTCTACAGAGTTTGTGCAAGGTTGCCTTCAAGTGTTCTACAATGATTTGGCTAGAAGGGGCATATCATTTAATCAGCATATTATATGGTCATATAATTATGCATAACAATTCAAGAACTTATGGATGTTCTATTGGTTGAGCAGGATGCATAATATTATAGGTGTTTAGCATAGGTGGAACTTTTGTGAGGTCGGGCATGGAAAGGGGGAGCATGATGCTATAGAAGCATGTATCAAAAGAGCCATAGCATGAGAAGAGTTAAAGTCTAAAGACAACACAAGTTGATAGATGCAAAATCAATCGTCGAGTGGTATAATGCTTCAATGGGTCCAGGTAATGAAGGTAAGTCTTATGTTCATAGATTTTTTTGGTTGATATATGATACTAGCATTTCACCTTATGAGGATTGTTGTACACTAACAGGATCAAGTGAGCTACACTCTTTCAGAAGGTCAAATACAAGTTCATGGAGTATCCATATGTGGAAGATGGCATGCTTTTGTTCTTTATGTACAATTCAAGCCTGTAATGAGTGTGAATCAAAGGAGTGGGTTGGCGAATGGTGGTTAAGTTATCTTAGCCCACTTCACACGTATCGGCCCTCGACGGCACTAGAACTACCACAGATGGAATCATCAGTTGACTTTGACCACATATCAGATCTAGTTCAACAAGGTAATATATCTACTTGCATAGGTTTTGAAATTCCTAATGTTATCTTACTTTGTAATGTTTTTGTAATGTTGACTAATTTCATCTAATTTGTTGAACATATCAATGTAGGGCATGTTTATGCAGTTATTGCAAATGAAGACAATGAAGAGGGAATAGATTATTACTTGTGTCATTGTGTTGAGGCCAAAAAGAAATTGGAGGCCCCAGTTATAGATGGAGAAAACATCAAATACCCTACAAGATCGGTGGTTGTTACCAGAACATGGCTTAGAAGGTACCCACATAATAGTGTTAATGTTTGGTAGTTTTAGGACTTTGACATGCATTGGAAGATTCTTCATTACACGAACCTTGTCGTGGCATCCAATATTCATTTGATATAATATTGGGGTAGACCTTTGAACAAGACCTTGTGGAAGGTGCATGAATTTGACCATGAGGCAATACTTGACACAACAAAGAGTAGAGCATACTTGGATGGTTTGTTGGATTAATTTGTAAGTATGCACATAGATTTTGTAAAGTCATGTTATTGATATTAATGTATTGCAGCTGATAGTTATACATTTCATTTCTATATTTCAAGTTTACATATGTTTTGGTTCCAAGTTTACATATGTTTGTCTTTTTTTTGCTACTATATTTTTACACATATACAATGAATATTGGGTAGATGATATGCATATTTATGGTTTCACCATTTGACCATCTGGAGACCTTAATTTGCAAACTTGACCTTTGCAGCCCTAGATTAGACTTGGGAGACCCTTCCTCAACCATCATTTCACCTAAAACATCAACCATTTCCATCATATCCATCCAAAATATATCATCTTTCCCTCATCTTAGTATTTTCATCCATTATCATAAGCTAGTCATCACAACCATCATCCTTAGACCTTGGTCCTTTTGGCCATTAGCCTACCCTTATCATCTTATCATTGTCATCATCATGGGATTTGAATAAATGAAGTCAAAGATTCTTGAACTTAAGACTTCCATGGAGCAAATACAACTAGAAATAGATGATAAGGAATAAGCAATATCAAATGTAAGTGCAAAAAAGAGAATCGGTGAGGTGGACACATGAAAGTATTCAAGACATTGAAAAATCTATCAAACAAAGGGATGTTGTTGTCCTAAGTGTTTATGACAGAGCAGCTGATCTAAAGATCAAAGTAAAAGATATGAAAAAAAAGATACAAGATCATGAAAAGGAATAATGGGGGGTGTTAATAGGTAATAGCCCTTAAGAGTCCAAAGTGCAAAAAGGCAGCAATCTTTGAAGAGATGTTACTCAAAAACTGTGTCAATTAGAAACAATTTGTCTAAGGGTATGGGATCATGTAGGGCCCCTCTACAATAACCTCTCTTAGTTTTTGATATCTCTGAGGCATTTGCTCGTGGTGTCCAATTTTTAGTTGATGGAAAAAGTGTCAAATGCATGCAGTGTAATGTTGCAAAGGGGTGTAACTTTTGTTCTGCTCCTCACGCAACCAAAATGACAGTTCCAACATGTCCATATGGGTATGTTTAGGCTAGGCATGGTCCTATTTCACCTCCAAACATGCCGAAACAGTTTGAGCTACATTATACCGACGATATCCCTTAAGAGTCCAAAGTGCAAAAAGGTAGCAATCTTTGATGAGCTATTACTTGAAAACCGTGTCACTTAGAAACATTTTGTCTAAGGATATGAGATCACATAGATCCCCTCTACAATAACCTCTCTCGGTTTTTAATATCTTTGATGTGTTTTCCTGTGGTGTTGAGTTTTCAATTGATGGAAAAATGGTCAGATGCATGCAGTGTAAAGTTGCAAAGGGGTGTAACTTTCATTCTGATCCTCGTGTGACCAAATTGATAGTTTCAACATGTCCAGATTGGTGGCTTTATGCTAGGCATGATCTTGTTTCACACCCAAACACACTGAAATAATCTGAGCTACATTGTACTGGCAATATCCCTTAAGAGTCCAAAGTGCAAAAAGGTAGCAATCTTTGACGAGCTATTACTCAGAAATTGTGTCAATTAGAAACAATTTGTTTGAGCCTATGGGATCACGTATGGCCCCTCTATAATATCCTATCTTAGTTTTTGATATCTCTAAGGCATTTGGCTGTGGTATCAAGTTTTTAGTTGATGGAAAAAGTTTCAAATGCATGCAGTGTAAAGTTGCAAAGGGGTGTAACTTTCTTTCTTCTCCTTGTGCAACCAAAGTTTCGATAGTTCCAAAATATTTGAATGGTTACATTTAGGCTAGGCGTGGTCCAGTTTCACACCCAAACATGTCGAAACAGCCTGAGCTACATTGTATCGACAATATCCCTTAAGAGTCCAAAGTGTAAAAAGGCAACAATCTTCGATGAGCTATTACTCAGAAACCGTGTCACTTAGAAACATTTTGTTTAAGGCTATGAGATCATGTAGGGCCCCTCTACAATAACCTCTCTCAATTTTTGATAGCTCTAAGGTATTTGCCCGTGGTTTCCAATTTTCAATTGATGGAAAACGGGTCAGATGCATGCAATGTAAAGTTGCAAAGGGGTGTAACTTTCGTTCTTCTCCTTGTGCTACCAAACTGATAATTCCAGCACATCCAGATGGGTACGTTTAGGCTAGGCATGGTCCTATTTCGCACCTGAACATGCCGAAACAATCCGAGCTACATTGTATCGGTGATATCCCTTAAGAGTCCAAAGTACAAAAAGGCAGCAATCTTTGACAAGTTGTTACTCAGAAACCATGTCACTTAGAAACAATCCGTCTAAGGCTACGGGATCATGTAGGGCTCCTATATAATAACCTCTCTTAGTTTTTGATATCTCAAAGGCATTTGCCCATGGTGAAAGATTTTCTAATGCTCCAAAAATTGTCAGATGCATGTAGTGTAAAGTTGCAAGGTAGGCTACTTTTTGTTTTGTTCTTCGTGGGGCCAAACCATTAGTGCCAACATGTCTAGTTGGGTGCATCTACACTAGGCATGTTCACCACCCTTCATTATAAAAGGGTCATAGTCTTTCCTATTTTAAGGGTCACAACTTTTCGCCTTTGAAATGTCAGAACCTAAATCATATCATCACTATTCGTGAGAACCTAAATTCATTTATTTGCAATATTGCCTAAGGTTGTATTCTTAATTGTATTCTTCAAGGATGTTATGGATGTCTTTCTCAATGATAAATTGCTCTCCCTTTTATGTTAGTTCTTATCAACATAGAAAGCATTTCGACAAACAATGTTTTTTAATACACATGGAGTAATCTTGTTGAAGATACATCCGATCATGAAGCAAACAAATAGATATATGTAATACATGAAGTATGAGGCATACATGTGAATACACGTAATATGTGAAGTATAAACAGGAAGTATGAAGCATACATGTGAATACACGTAATACATGAAGTCTACATAGGAAGCATGAAGCATACAGGTGAAAACATGAAGTATACACATGAAGTGTTGTTATATGGAGCCCAATCAGACTCGCAAGTTAAATTTTCCCCACTTTTGTCGATGTGGTTTCCCCCCAAAGTATTTTATAGGGGAGTGCAGGGTGCAAAGCCACTCTTGAGGGGCCCGGGGGGCTTATCCCCTTGACGGGGGCTCAGGGGTGGAGCCCATGGCAGGGGTCTGGGGGAAACGCCCCCAGCGGGGGTTGCTGGGGGTAGCGCCCCCGAAGTAAAATTGTCTATTATTTTATAAAGGTGTCGATAGTTATTTTTCTATTAACTGCCATAAAAAACCCTATGTTTGTAACTGACATAAGTCTTCATAAAAAAGGCTAAGGGTTAGGGTTTCTATTGGTATTGTATCTATAGTACATTGCAGCGGATTTGGGTTGCATGAGATTACTGGTTGTAATTGGTTCTATTTGCTGGATAATAATAGTGGACTCTCTATTGGTGGATGTAGCCTGAGTTTGGGTGAACCACGTTAAAATTGTTTCTTGTTGTTTTATTTATGTGCATTTTTCATTCCTTTGTTTAATCTTTATTTGCATTTAATTGATATCTTCTGCATGCTATTCCTAACAAGAAGCATGAATCATACATGTGAACATGTGAAGTATACACAAGAAGCATGAAGCATACACGTGAATGGTAGCATGAAGCATACACGTGGAATGGTAGATGTCTTCCAAGAATTATATGACAAACTTCTAGAGGTATGAGGTCACATGTAATAATGTCTTTCTCATTTTTAGTTGCATACTTCAAAGTGCATTGTATAATTACATGAATTTCCTTATCATGCTACAATGATCCTACCGAGTATGGGTTTAGATGTGTAGTGGTAGAGAGACCTAGGTGTTAGATTGCATCATGTATTATTATATTCATATGATTGATTTAATGTTCAATAATCTTAGAAGAGAATAATGTTCAAACTTTATATATTTACAATTATATAAAGAAAAAGTGTGTGTAATACAATTGGACTTTAAATATTTGAAGTAAACCATCTACAAATATCCATTGAAGCATGGATTTATAAAGCAAATATGGATACCATCAACAAAAAAGATGTGTATTAACTAAATAGCCATATAGGCATACATCAATATTTGTCGATATAAGTATAACATATATACAAAATAGCCATGTAGGCTTACAAGAATGTCATATAGGCATACAATGTCAACTATATGCAATACAAAATATATGACCACAAATTCTATATAGGCATACAACAAAGGAACCCAATAAAAAGTCATTCCCATCTAGGTGAAGAAAATAGATCATGGGTGACCTTTGATCTTCGAGGGGATGGAGACGCATATAAGAGTGGTCTACTTCGAACCCAAGGGCTGCTCCTCCTATTTAGTTCATCATGGAGCTTTAGTTGTTACAATAAAAAGTATAGACATTAATATATAAAAATTACATTATAAAAATGAAATATTTAACAAAATAATCATTTACTATTGGTAGATGATCTCTCTCCTCATTTGCCACAGTAGGAGAATTAGGCTGTGGCATTGTAATGTCCTATAGAAACCATCTAGATAGAAATTAAACTTTAAATCAATAATCATTTGATTTTTCAATAATAAACAACTATAACAATGAATGTAATTTGAAATTTACTAATCTACCTCATACCCCCGTCAAAGGCACAGAGCTATCAATTGTGGAAGACACACCATGTTCCATTGCCATATAAAAATTAGGAGGTGTCTCTACCTACATCATCTAAAAATAAAACAACATTATTCAATTACAAAAACTAGAATAGTGATGCGGGTCATGGCTTATAATGTATGAGATAGTCAACAAAATTTTGAGTACTTTGGTAGATGTGTATGAAAATGTGGTAGCATAGACAAGGCAATGAATTGTTTGATAAAATGCTTTGGTAGACATGTATGAAAAATGTGGTAGCATAGACAAGGCAATGAGCTATTTGAAAAAATACCTCAAAGAAATGTGGTCTCATGGTGATGGACATCACCATGAGACCACATTTCTTTGATGCATTTTTCAAACATCTCATTGCCTTGTCTATGCTACCACATTACTATTATGCTTTGATAGATGTTTTCCAAGCATCCATAGTTTGTTTGAAATCACCTATTTTAGGCTTTTAGCCATGGCAACAAGGAAGTGAACTATTTGATAAAATGATTTGGTAGACATGTATGGAAAATGTGGTAGCATAGACAAGGCAGTGAGCTATTTGAAAAAATACCTCAAAGAAATGTGGTCTCATGGTGATGTCCTTGTCTATGCATTTTCTTGTCATGGCATTCCATGAGACCACATTTATTTGAGCTCATTGACTTGTCTATGCTATAGCTTACTATTATGCTTTGATAGATTTTTTCAAAGCATCCATAGAATAGACAAGGCAGTGAACTATTTGAAAAAATGCCTCAATAAAATGTGGTCTCATGGAATGCCACGGAAAGCAAATGCAATTGGCAGCTGCTTCTAGTTATTAGTTATGCAATGTGAAGTAATTGCATAACTGCTTATGTTGACTTTCTAAAAAATTATATTGTAATTGAAATTTTGTCATCTACCAACATCTATTTATTAGTTATGCAAAGTGTAGTAATGCTTTGAGTTTGAAAGATGTGCAATGCAATGTAATCAATGATATGAATATAAACTACAAAAATCTAGTAAGTACAATTCATTAGTTAAACTCTTTATTTTATTACTTGAGTGAAGCTTTGAACTCCACCTCCACTGGGAGCTATTGCCATGAAATCTCCAAGATTAACCTATTCAACATCTAAAATCAGATATTAGAATACCATTCATATAACAATGCTAGTCACATGTAATATTTATAATTGTTTACTAGTTACATACCTCGACAGTACATGTCGTAGTATAATATGGAGGTGGAGAACTGCTAAAAACTGAATGAACGTTATGACCCTGAAATTTCATTACAATCATTAAACTAAATTAGTTAATCTTGAATTTCAAAAATAAAATTTAATAAATTAAATTCAATGAACTTGCTAACATTTACCTGAGTATCAAGGCTGAAAGCCTCATTTAGGAGGGCATCTATCATCACCAACTACTCAGCTACAGATGTAGCCTGCACATCTACGTCTTGACTATCCATGGGTTCATAACCACAGGTTGACCCATAAACATGAAAAGTATGGGGCGGAACCCTGCTCCTCAAAGTCTCCCCTGATTCACTCTATGCTACAAGACTGGCATGCTCTATGATGCTCTAGGTCAAGGAACTAATGGACTGTAGTGTTTTGAGCTCAGCACTCTCTTCACAATGAAAGCGATAGACACGTGCTCATGGGATGGTCTATTGAGTGCTTGTCTCATTGGCCACTATGGGTCAAGACGTGCCCCTGGTCTATCCTATGCCGACCCCCCACCTCTACCTTGGAAGTCCCACATATCAATATAATTTGGCACTTTATTGAGGACAAACTCGCAGTAGAGTTTCCTTAAAAAATATTGCAGGACCTCGTTATTGTTGCATGGAGGATGGTCAAAAACCATCCACCACCTCTTCCCAAAATGGTTCTTTATCTCTTGGTTATTGCACCAATAGATAGGGAACCTCTTGCATGTAAGGGGTAGAGGTTGATTTGTTCATGGGTTTGTGAAAAGGGAACACAAGTCAAATTTTGTAATATTTTCATTTTTGACTTGTTCGTAAGATAACTTATCTACATAAAATTGTCTAAACTCTCTCCTCTTATCTAACCAACTAGAGATTTGCTTGCTAATTAAATCTACATTTGATAACATAGATTCAAGAGATTGAGCAAGCGCAACTCTATGCGAGGTTGAAGTTGCAGGATCTTTCAACCTTGCAATTATGTACTCAATTTGTTTTTTATTATTTTCAATTTGTCCCATTAAATTTTCTTGTGTTCCAGGGGCATATTGAGGAATTACTGGAGGTGTTTGTTGTTGGGGTTGTTCTTCATCAGGTATTTAGTGTTGAGGTGATTGAGGATTTTTAGGAGGAGGTGCATTATCAATTCCCTATAAATTAAAGAAATTTACATAAAAAAACCACTTAAACCTACCTATTTAGTAATAAATTCACACATAAAAACAAACAAAACTTACTCCTTTGGCCTCCTCGACGTCATGGCGGCACTTTGATGAAGAATCAGTGATAATTTAGCAAATAATTTGGCCTCCAATAATGCGAGCACACTCTCAAGGGTTTGTAGGCTACGAGTTTGCAAGAAAACATAGACACAAGAAATGACAAATGTTACTTTTTTTGTTATAAATAGCTATAACGTGCCCACATTATAGCGCGAGCACATTATGGCCTTGGTTCTGCTGAGCCTTAGGCTTGGAAACACCAAGCCATAATGTGAGCATGCTATAACATGAGCATGTTATAGCCTTGGTGTTGCCGAGCCTTAGGCTTGGCAACACCAAGCCATAATGCGAGCGCATTATGGCTTTTTTAAAAAAATTAAGAATTTTGGCCACTTTTTGGCCCCCCATCTCTTTGCACCCACCTAAATCTAACATAAGGAATAAAGAGTTTGAGAATATAGAATGAATTGGTTGTAATTGATTTACAAATGAGCGAAAATGCTCAATATATACAAGGTTCAAGAGATAGATTAGCATTAACACAATTAGGCCGACATAGAAAAATCAGGCCGACATAGAAAAAATACTAATACCCTCCCTTAATGCTCAATCTATCAACAACCCAGAGAAATAACAGAGAAGGATGCCCCCTTCTTCTCAGAACGCTTCTGCAACAAAAGACAGGAGCCTGCCACTAACTCTGCCACTTGAGATGAGTCTGCCACCAACCCTCCCAGAAACTGCAGAACTTCTGGAAATAACCAAAAACAACAACCACCGTCCAACCTGAAGTTGGAGAACTATCCCTCCCTGTAACCAGAGACACACCGAGAATAGCTGCCACGATTTTGAGGAAAAATCGGCAAACCCTCCAAACTTTTGCAGATGAGCATGCCACTCCAAAAATAGACTGCAAGAAGTTAGTTGTGCAGATGTGCGCCCCAGCAACTCTAGGTGCGACCAAAATAGATTGCAACAAAGCACGATTTTTGAGGATAAAAAATGATCAAAACCGGACACGATTTTTAAGGTAAAAAATCGATCAAAACCAAACACAAAATCTGAGACACGGATCAGAATACAAATCATCATTTTTAAGGAAAAAATGGTAAAACCTATCCAGAAACCAGAGAGCCCTCCCGAACTACGAAAACCCTGACTAGGGCATACAGGAGCATACGGAATTTTTAAGGAGAAAATTTATGAAAACCCATACGGAATTTTTAAGGAGAAAATTTATGAAAACCCACTAACTAAAAACTGATGCCCCCCAAAACAGACTGCCATCCAAGACAGATGGAGGCATAACCAGAGAACAGAACCCTTGCACGGGTGTCGAAACACAAATCCCAAGGAATCTGAAGAAGCAGAACACAAATGAGAAATAGAGATCCAGCTGGAGACAAGAAGGGGCTAAGCGCTGTAAGTGCAAACCAAGAAAGCCCACAAAGCTGTGAACCATGGCAAAGAAGCAGAAAGCTCTCTAGAAATAGCGACAAGGCAAAAACATTTGCCAAACCAGGAAGCCGCTGGAAACAAAAAAAATAGAACCTCATTCACAGGGCTACGAAACAAGAACCAAACTTTGATAAGTTCCTGCAGAGAATACTGATGAAAAAATTTGTTGCTATTGAATTTCTGACTGCTTTTGAATCGGGATGCCATGTTTCACGTTTTCTGAGTCACGAAAAGATGGATTACAAACTGATGGCACGAATATTGCAGCAGATAGACGGCACAGATGCTGAACAGGACCCTTGCACGGGTTACGAAGCACAGATTCCGAAAACACGGAATAAATCTGAAACACAGATATTGGGACACAGATCTCGAGATAAATCCAAACATGGATTTCAAAATACAAATCTCGAGAGTACGGAATGCAGGGCTCAGAACATCTAAACACGGAGTTTGAGGAAAATATTTCTTCATGACTGTTGGGTGCTTGAAATACAGATAGCCGGGTGGATTTTAGGCACTGTAAGCGCAAATCAAGGAAAACCCACAGAAAATATTCCCGCCGGTGACAAAATGATGATTGCCAAAGCAGGACCTACCCAATGATTTCGGCGCCAAAGAAAGAAAATTTTCAACTAAACTTTAGAACTGTCGCTTAAGGCAAGACAACAGACAAAAATTCCCACGATTGTGAAGGAATAAAACTCCCGCCGAAGATAATGGAACCGCCGAATCAAGATTATGAAACCACGGATGGAGACCGTGACACAGAAGACGATGCAACCGCAAGTTTTGAGGGCGAGGTCTGCTAAAGTAAGAAAATAGAGAGCGACCAAAAGCTGAAGCCGCGATTCTTTAGACTGGAGCCTGCAGATTTTAACGCCAATACAGGATCTCCAGATTGTGACTAAAAAACCCGCAATAGAAACCACCGTTTAGCAAGGAGAGAATCCTGTTGACCAAGGATTTTTGACACTCAAAGCACAGGGACCTCTAATCAGCGAGCATAGAGAAACAAATCGCCAATGCAGAAAGAAGGTCCGCCGGTCAAGCATATACAGATACCGCACAAACAAACACAGACGGCGATGACAAAGATCTTTAAACATGAAACAGTTATTCAGAAATAGAACCGCTTATCAGAGAGTCTTCAAATGCAAAATCACCGCTCCAGGAAAGAAAATGACCGCTGAAGTAGACAGAACAGTTGCTTGGAAGTTGCGACTCAAACCCGAGCAATACATTATCGCTTTGATGTGTTTTAGAACGCCAATCCGGAATATGAAAACGGCGACCAAAGAAATCTCCCGCGGATGTCAAAACTAGAAGTCGCCAAAAGAAGAGACAAGGAAATTTTCGTCGATCTTTGAAGGCATGAACACAAAGAAAATGCTGGTGCAGCGACCTTCAGTCAAAGGCATGAACACAAAATCGTGATCCAGAAGCGAACACAGGAGCAAAAAGACCATCGCAGGGTTATCAAATGCAAATCACGATCCAAGGGAAAACGGCGACAAAGGAATGTAGAACCCCGCTAAAACAAAAAAAACCTACTAGAAGTGTGACCAAACACAGATGTAGACACGCTGATTTATGCAGAAGCGCCAAAAATGTGAGCATAAAGATACTCTAGAAGATGCGATTAGGGAAACACGATCCGGAAAGACAAGAGTCGCGACCTCAAAAGGATTCCAAAAAAAAACACGAACAACACGTGATCAGTATTGTGGACGAAAAAGGACAAGCAGATGAACCCGTCATTCTGGAAATCGCGAACTGAAGGCACCGCACAGATTCTGTCCGCCACGACCACATACCAAAAAAGGGCAATGCACACAAAAGAAACGCAGCATCAAGAAGGGCGCCCAAATAGATTTGAAAACACGACTCCAGAATAGGAGGAAACGAACTCAAAACCCAGACATAATTTCAAGACATACGACCTTTAGACAGGCCCCGAGAAGGGACCCGCTCTGATACCATAAAGAGTTTGAGAATACAGAATGAATTGGTTGTAATTGATTTACAAATGAGCGAAAATGCTCAATATATACAAGGTTCAAGAGATAGATTAGCATTAACACAATTAGGCCGACATAGAAAAATCAGGCCGACATAGAAAAAATACTAATAAGGAATACTCATAAGTACCCTACAAATATCTAAACACTCTCTTCACTGCATCCCAATGTACTCATCAAGGATTAGCCATAAACTGACTAAGGACTTCCACTACTTGGGCAATATCTAGCCTTGTACAAACCATAGCATACATCAAAATGCCAACCACGCTAGCATAAGGAACTCTAGTCATGTCCTCCATCTTAGTAGGATACTTTGGACAATCCTTAATAGATAACATTTTCCCCATCATAACAGGAAAACTCAATGGTCTACAAGTTACCATGTTAAATCTCTCCAACACTGAGTTCACATACTTTCTCTGGCCTAACCAAAGTTTTCTATTAGCTCTATCTCTTTTGATTTCCATCCCCAAAATGTACTTAGATGCCCCTAAATCATTCATTTCAAACTATGCTAAAAGCTGAGACTTCAAATCAGAAATCAAACTTTTACCATTCCCAAAGAACAACATATCATCAACATACAATGCAATAATAAGAATGTGATCATTATCCATTTTGAAATAAACATAATCATCTGATTTCATTCTCAAATATCCCAAACTCAACACGAAGGCATCAAAATTTAGGTACCACATTATAGGAGACTATTTTAGGCCATACAAATATTCTTCAACTTGCAAACTAAATGTTCTTTAAATTTCTTAATATAGTGCTTTGGCTATGACACATATATCTCTTCCTCCAACTCACCATGAAGGAAAGCTTTCTTCACATCCATCTTCTCAACTTCAAGATCATATGCTATAGCAAGTGATAATAAAAATCTAATGGATGTCATCTAGCAATGAGAGAAAAAATCTCACCATAATCAATTCCCTCAACTTGGGAATAACCTTTCACCACCAATCTCACCTTGAACTTATAACCACTACCATCTAAACCAATTTTCTTCTTGAACACCCATTTTCTTCCAACGAGTTTATGTCCATTAGGCAAAGGTACTAGATCCCATGTACTATTTTTCTATAATGCTGCCATCTCTTCTTCCATGGCCTTTTTCCAGGAATTTGCATCATCATACCCATAACCTCTTTTATAGTCCCAGGCTCATCAGTGTTAGTAATTAAAGAAACAATACAATTCCAATAATCGGGTGAATACCCATACCTTTCTGGTGGTTTTATTTTCCAAGAGGACCTCCTCATAGATGTAGGTTGAGGTTATTCTTCTTGTTAACTTTTTAAACTACTATAGCTCACCTCTTCTTCAGATCCATCATGGGCTTTCGGTTCAACTTTCTCAGTTGTAGGGGTAAGTTGAATGACATCCTCTTTCTTTTCTAGCTATAGAACAACAGAAGAAGGATTCATCTCTCTAAAGATAACACTTCTACTATATAGAACTCTTTTGGCCATAACTGATGAAGATACACTTAACTGCCTTGTTCCCCAATTTTGACTTCTTCTCCCTAGGCATATGTGCATATACCTCGTAGCCAAATACTTGAAGATGTCTCAATAAGGGATTTTTTCCTAACCACACCTCCATAGGTGTCTTCTCAACAAGTGGTGATGTAGGAGACCTGTTAATTAGGTAGCAAGCAGTGGCTTCGGCCCAAAGTTTTTTTCGAGGATAGATCCACTAAGCATACTCCTATCCCTCTCCATCAACATTCTCTCCATCCTCTCTACAACTCCATTCTGTTGAGGGGTACATATGGAGTTGTCTTGTGCCTCTCAATCCCATTTTCTTTACAAATCTTATCAAAATCTTCTCAACAAAACTCACCGCCACTATCAATCCTCAAACACTTAATATTTTTATCAGTCTGATTCTCAACAAAGTCTTTAATCTCTTTGAATCAACCAAAGACTTCATATTTACTTATAATGAAATACACCCATGTCCTTCTACTGTAATAATCGATGAATGATACAAATTAAATATACTTATAAATTGAAGGAATATTTATAGGACCAAAAACATCAAAATGTATCAAGTCCAACACCCTAGAAGATTTATGACAAACTAGAATAAAACTAAACATGATTATGTTTTCCATATACACAATGTTCACAAAAATCAAACTCAAGATTACAATCATTTATCCCCTCAACAAGGTTTTTATTTTTTAGGGCTCTAAGACCCTTATCACCAATATGACCAAGTCTTCGGTGCCACAAAATTGTTTTTCTCAGTAGGAAGTTTCATTTCCAAAGAATGAGCACCCTTAAGTATCCAAAAAGCACATCCATCAAAAGTAGATGAAACACACCTCTTTGTTGCTAGTTCTAATGTTTGAGGATGAAGACTCAAAAATTATCTTATTAGTATCAAAAGAATGATTGCATTGAACTGTACATGCATCCAACTTAAAAAAAGTGCCATCTCGAACACCCTTAGCAATCACCTTAGATCCTCTTATCATCTTACATCCTCCTTTGAGAAAACAACATGCACACGTACATCATTCAACTTACTCATAGATAACAGGTTCCATGCCAAACCAAGGATATGTAGTACACCACTGATCCCCTTCACTTGTTCATCAGCGAGTTCAAATACAAGAAACCACCAAAATGGAAATTCAAAACCATGAGTTATAATGCCTAGTCACAGAGAATCAAATCCATAGTAATATAGAAAGTTACTAAAAATTGTCAGAACATAACTGACTCTCCAAAAATATGGCACTCCATTTTTGGTTCCTAAAATCACGCTTTCACAATCTCCTAAAATCATAGTTGTCATAATTTCCAAAATAACTACCTCTGACTAGCTCTTTCCATTCTAGCAACACTTACACACATTCCAAGTTGTCATAGTTGCATTTAACAACTTCCATGACACTAAGTGATAAAAAACAAATTGCTAAAATACAAAAATAGAAAATTTTCAAATATTAGAATTTTCAAGGTGTATGACACACCTAATCCTAACATTCTCCCACTTGTTGTATACCTTGCAAGAGCCAGAGAATCCATACCATCATGAAATCAACTGCTAGAGGCTGAGAGACCCATAGACTTTGAACACGATCTGAACTTCTTTGTGCTCATGGGTTTTGTCAAGGAATCTGCAACATCCGTCAAAGTATCAACTTTATCCAAATTGAGTCTTCCATCTTCTGCCATGTCACAAACAAAATGGTACTGGACATTAATGTGCTTTGTCCTTGTATGGAAGGTCAGATTCTTTGCCAAACATATGCCACTCTGACTGTCACAACAAATAGTAATCTTCCCTACATCAAACCCAACATCTGAACATAATATCTTAATCCAAATGGCTTCATTACAAGCATGAGTTGCTACTATGTACTCTACTTTTGTAGTGGGCAAAGTAACTACAAATTGCCACCTACTCATCTAACTAACAACAACACCAAACATCATGAAAACATATCCACCAGTGGAGCTTTTACTGTCAATGTTACCTGCCCAATCAGAATCCACATATCCATGAATATAAATTGAACACCGAGTCCCTGTAGGACAACCATGATAACATAAGGAATACTTGGAAGTACCCTACAAATATCTAAACAATCTCTTCGTTGCATCTCAATGTACTCATTGAGGATTAGCCATAAACCGACTAAGGATTTCTATTGCTTAAGCAATGTCTAGCCTTGTACAAACCATAACATACATCAAACTGGCAACCACATTAGCATAAGTTACTCTATTCATGTCCTCCATCTCAGCAAGAGACTTTGGACAATCCTCAATAGATAAATTTGTCCCCATCATAACTAGAACACTCAATGGTCTACAAGTTGCCATGTTGAATCTCTCCAACACTAAGTTCATATACATTGTCACACCCCATTTTTAAAAACTAATATATTTATTTTTCTTTATTTTCAAAGAGATAGATAGTTAGTCAGAGAAAATATTATGATCATAGTAATTATGAGAAATGCATTTGTTTTATATTAATTTATATGCAAGAAAAAAATTTATGATGTCATTATTTAACATGTGGTTAAAATGATGAAATGGACTAACTACAGTCATGTAACTAAGGTGGATGTAGGAATAGTGTTGGTTTCCTTCTGATAAGAGGAGAGAGAGTATCACCATGGAGAGGATGCTAGATCATGAGAATACAACAAACCTTATGCCATCTAGAAACACACACACAAATACTTAGTAGAGAGATCATGTTAGTTCTTGTTAAATATGTCATCATTGTGATGAAGGTTAAATCCCTTTTGGTCGTCTTATAGAAGCCTGATGTTTGTCTTTGGATGACAAGTTGACAAGTGTAAGTCAACTAAACATGTTTAATTTCATTGTCTAATCTTAGTCAACTTATGAGAATTTCCCATCGCTAATTCTGCTTCAGATGAACACATTTAATGGTTCACAGTGCACGATATCGACACCTACTAGGTAAGTATGTTATGTCTATTTACAAAGTTAATATTATTATTATTTTATTATTATTGATATTATTGTTATAGTTAATAATTATGTTAGACAAAATTAGAAGAGTCTCCTTTTTATTCTAAGCGAACTCCCTAGATGCTTGGGAGTGGAGAGAGGAGTAATAGCTCCATGCTCTCCGCTACCTTTTGCATTTGGAGAGCCATGGGAATATTGAGTGAGTGGAGGAGTGGTGCAATAATGAGTGCCCATAACTTGGACAAGAAAGCTTTAGAAACAAAGGGAAGTGTTTTATGTGAGAGAGGTTACAGAGAGAGAACAAGAGTTCAAAGGAAGGGATCAAAAAGGTGGATCAAAGGAGGAAGTAAGGAATAGTTAGCGTGCTGCTTGTGATATACACATGTAAGTTCTCCCTATTCTGTCGTATGAGATACTACAGATATCTTGATATTCCTTACATTATTGATAATTGCAAAAGAATATGTTGAGATATTATGTTGATCACCCTTGACTGAGGATATAGAACTGTATTGATATGTATCATATTTCGTTTTGGGTAGAAAAGAATGACTCAAAAGATATGATATCTTTATTCTATTTTGTATCTTTAGAGAAACATTATGGTTAGATATCTCAGTGAGATGATTATCCATGTTTAGAATAATGCCTTATTATTATCTTTATATGTATTTAGACTGATGATAACAGTCGGACTGGTATCTAAACCATTCGGTAATGATGGTTAAAGGCCGACTATGAAGTTGTAAGGCCATATATATTTGTTAAAGGCCAATTGTGAAGTTGTAAGGCCATATATATTTGTTAAAGGTCGACTGTGAAGTCGTAAGGCCTGACTATGAAGTTGTAAGGCCATATATATTTGTTAAGGTTAACTATGAAGTCTTAGGGCCATACATATTTTATCAAGGGCTGACTATGTGGACCTCATAAGGTTGAAATATATGAATTCAGGATGACAAATTAAGTCTATGGTTGAGAAATAAGTTATTGATTGTTGGTATAAGTTTATAGCCGTTTGATATGTTGTAGGCCGAGTATGTTATCATAATGAGGTTGACTGAGATAAACTTAGGCTGACTATAATATCATTAGGCCAATTGAGATAAACTTAGGCCGATTGTGATATAAGAAGGTCATCATTGACCCTATGGCCGATTGAGTTAATAAACTTAGGTTGACTGTGTTTTAGTCTTAGACCAATTATGTATCAACATAGAGGCCGTTTGTTTTATACAAACCAAGCTAAGGCTTAGTAACCTAGAGAGGGTTAACATCAATTTAGAGGACCTAAGAAAAGGTCAACTATATAAATATACTTCTCTTACTAGTTATGTACTAAGAGGATTGAGTGAATGTTTTTAGAAATCTTGGAAAAGCTAGTTCAAAAGGACCAAGTCTTGGTGTATAGATTTGTTGGTCATGATGTTAGTCACAAACAAACATAGAATAAAAGTACACATTAACCTTTATTCATCTTGAAAGATACTATGAATTCAAAGAATTCAGGATCTCAAGTCTCCGGTGATTAGGTCTTAATCATCTGAAGTCACTCAAAGGTTAATGTGAGTTGCTGTTTCCATTTTGGGGCCTTACGTGGAAATTTATCATCATCATGACATTCCTGCAGAAATTCTTTACAAAGAAGTCATATTATGCAGTTGCTTGATGAAAAGATGCAGAAATACCTCAATCTTTGCGTGATATTTTCAATTGTACATGCTGTGTATTCAAATATGCTAAATATTTACGATTATATACGAGATGTCTGCATATTTGTGTTATTTGCTTAAGATCATCAATTATTTGCAATTATGAAGATGAAATGTTCTGAAATTTAAAGAAACTAAAAGGAATACTTCAATTTAAGGTTGAACCTTTAGCTATTGATCCACATACATACTTGATACTGTCATAAGGAGGAGAAATCAAACCATATGTTCACCAGGATATTCCACAGCTAAATACAGTTGATGCAAACTTTAGAGGATAATGAATGAAAACAATACATGTAACATGATGAGCACTCCAAGGGACACAGCAAATCAAAACATATATCCAGAATTCAAACACAGATTACTCAAGATTTATGAAGATTTGTAATTGAAATAATCTTCTCTTTCATTAAGTATGCAGAGACGTACATATACAATAACTTTGAAAAGAGCCCTGAATATTTCAGCAAATAGATTTCAATTAAGTTTTGAATGAATACAATAAGGCATTCCACCACCTTTTATAGAATAAGGTGAGGAATCTATTACAAAAAGATCTACAATCTTGATTTATCAATACCAATCTACGGTCATGATTCACTTGACTTTGTCAACCTTTACAAAATGGCACAAGTTGCCAGCTGGCAACTATCTATACTACTTATGCTTATATCCCCTTCATGATGTGTCTTCATCATGCTCCTCAGCTGATTCATGCGGATCATCATCATGTGCATCGCTTCCTGAACTTTCGCTATCCTGATGATGATGATGCTGCATATGGGGCTGCATACTACTGCGGACCTGCTCATATGAATGCACAACCTGATCTATTCCTCTGCCATCTTGAGTTTTTACTTTGATGATGGCGTGCTTATGTGCTTCATACTTGTCTCTGCTATTATCCAGCTTGTTCTTCCTGTCCTGCAGTGTTTCATTATATTTCTCCATCTAGACCTTGATCCTCATTATTTTATCTATCAGTTCTTATGTCAAGTGGATAGGTGGACCATCTGTCTCTGATTGGAAGTTGCTGTGTACAGCTTTGATGGCAGACTCTTCATCTTGATTTTCTATTTTTCCTTCCACCTTGCCTTCCAGTGTTTCCAATATCATTGTCTCTTCTGCCATTAAATCACGTAGCCTCATGTTGATATCCCTCAGCTTATTATTGCATCTTTTGAGGACTCCGCATTCGAACTGAATGTCCTTGTACCAGATATCTATCAATAATGTGGTATTACTATTCAATATCTATCAATAATGTCCTTGTACCAGATTGGTGCTCCCCTGATGGGTGTCTGTAATTGCTCCATACTTAAACAGGACCCCCTTCTAAGAAGAGAACATAAGCCTACTGAATTCCTCTTGACACTTAACGTACCACTTGTCAGCCATGAGTACCTGCAATTAACTAAATCCTATCTCACAACGGATATACACACATGCATACACATTGCAATTAAAAAATCACTATGCCTACTGCATCTGTTTGGCATTACTTAATCATATGGATGCATAAACCAAAACTTACATCATCATACCCGAACGATAATGACATGATGAGGGTTTCATTTACTTACCTGGTTATACAAATTTCTCTTTTATACCAGTAGATTGCCAAGACGCTCTGAATTCAGCCGATGATCACCTACTTCCTTCTGTTTTTGAGCTCAGATCGTGCAACAGTCGCTGGTATGAGGATGCAAAAGTTGGTGCTCTGTAAAAACAATTTTATCGCAGGGTAAATGTGAAAATGGCAGTTGAATTACCTTTTAACCTCACAGTTAGGTACATTTTGGGCAACTCTGACAAGTTAGATTATATTCCTTGATTATTTGTGCGAAAATGCAGGATCCCGCCAGGTGTTTCATTGGGTTCCGGGATTGGCGGGAACCACCTACCATGTCTACGCGCATTTAATGATAATGGCGGCAATGGGAGCGGGGGGATATCCATATGACAGGATATCATGGGGGCAGGATGATATTCACAAATATCAGGTTGAGTTTCAATATCATCCTCCCTATTGAAAATGTTATTACGATAAGATTCGGGTGACAAAAGCACCTTTGGTTGTGTTGGGTACATCAGGAGGATATTTCGATGTATCGGGTGATGTTTCAAAATATGATGATGACGAGACAAACTTACTTGTCTCCCTTTCAGAATATTAGGATGACATCATCCTGATATTCGTTCTTTGTATCGGAAAGGCATCATGATGTCATCGTCATGTTAGGTGAACATGATCATGTTTGGAAAATATCCTGTCGAAATATGAATGTGATGATGATGTCATCGTCATGTTTGTTTCTTCATTTATCTAGTTTGGATGATGTCATCAGGATATTTGATAAGGGTGATATTTTGCGTCAGGAGCATATTAAGAAATATTAGGTTACATTATGAAACATGACGCTCGCGATACAAAAGACCGCTTGACGGGGAAGATTTACTACTACTTAAAGTTGACGTCCGGATATTTGAGCCGCATGACTTATTGGGAGATATTTCAAATATGATGATGAGCTTCAACAACATGACTGAGGATATAAAAAATATGATCCTCCTCTTGCGAATATCAGGTTTGACCAAAACTTTGACTGTTCATAACTCTCACATCCTGATGAATGTCAGGGTGATGCAAAAGGCAAACTTGCATGGAATTTAATGCTCTTTCAGAATATGAGGTCACAGAAATGAAATGCAAATTTTGACCAACTGACTTCATAATGGTGACTTACCTCTCCTAACTCTACATGATGATGCACATGACTTACTTTTACCAAACCACCAGAGAGCAGACAACACAAGCCAAACCAAAAAGTTGGGTCCCTGTTTTGCCAAGTCAAAATGGGGCATGTTGTGTAACCACACAACAACTTGCCACCAAAGAAAACAAACAAATCCCAATGATTCAAGTGATGTGATCACATTCATCTATAGTGTTTTAATTCTATCTAAGCATAAGCATCATGATCCTCTGAATGATAAAACTTCATCACGACAACAATGCTAACAAAAGATCAGGTGTGTGCATATGATTAATTATCCTCATCTTGAAAGTAAGTTGAAAACATAAGTAACTGGTGTTAAACTACATAGTTGGAGATCATCCCTCATAGCCAACCTGGATAAAGCCTTGCCGCCAGCAGGCGTCTATAGCCCCGGCAAGGTTATCTATACAATCTCCCTAAGTAGAGCCCCACTGCCAGCAGGCGTCTATAGCCACGGTAGAGTTACTTAGATGGTCTAACTTTATTTCTTTTCTAATTTTTTTTTATATGATATCATCATGTCATCTCATTTGTACAAGGTACATTCACTTGCTGCTTTAGGTTGGAGATTGTACTGGTAGCAAGGGAGTCCCTTTAGATTTTTCACTTAACACCTATACTTGTGTGTTCAACAAACCCAAGGCTGTTAGGTGCTTCATTGTGATTGATTCATTTTGACCAAGAAAAGGCACCCTGATGAAAAGATATCACAAACCTGATCATGAATGCTTCTTAGAATGAATCATAACCTATGTCTAAATGTGATCTCATCACCTGAATCTTAACAATTTAGTTATTTTCTGGGGTGATGAAGTGCATCATCCTGACTTACCAGAACAAGGTACCAACCATCAAAACAGGACAAAACAACACTGTACAAACAACTGTACAAATATACAATATGATACATATGACTGTTATGCAGTCATTTAGGCTTGGAAATAATGCTTGAGGAATTGTCCATTGACTGGCAATGGGACCTCCTCACCTGTCAGGTACTTAAGCCTATAAGTACTGTCTCCTATTATCTCAGAAATTTGGAAGGGACCTATCCATAATCTATCAAACTTACCATGGTCACCTTTTTTTTCATGGGCTTTATCCCACATCAAGACCAAATCAGATATCCTGAAAGCTTTAACTCTGACTCTCTTGTCAAACTAGCATTTGACAACAGACTGATGTTTTGCAAATTGGTCAATTGCTTGACTCCTTTTTTCTTCCAGGTGCATCAACTGAAGCAACCTGACTTCTTGCTTATTGTCTATGCCTAGGTATTCTTGGGCAAACTGTAGGGTAGGAATTTTTAAGTTTACAGGGAGGATGGGATCCACCCCATATACTAGCTGGAAGGGCGAGTTTCCTAATGCAGTTTTCATTCTAGTTCTGTCAACCCATAAGGCATACTTTAGAAATGAGTTCCACTCCCTGGGGTTTTTCTCTATTAATTTCCTTATGATATTTAGTAGATTTTTATTGGTGGATTCTGCTAATCCATTCCCTTGGGGATAATAGTTGGATGACAACTTAAGTATGATCCCATGATCAAAAGCCCAACTTGATAATTTAGTTGAAGTGAAAGCAGAACCATTATCACTTACCAAAGCATAAGGAATTCCATACTTGGTGACAATGTTGCTCTCCAAAAATTTAATGACATCATTTGCAGTACAAGTTTTGCTGCTAATAGCCTCAGTCCATCTAGTACAATAGTCAGTAATTGTTAAGACATACCTATGACCTGAGGAAGACGAAGGATTGATTGGTCCTATGAAGTCCATCCCCCACTGTGCAAATGGGCGTTCTTCCATTACTGGCTGCAATGGTTGTGCAGCATATTTCTCTCTGTTGGCAACAACCTAGCAAACATGACAACATTCAACATGATCAGCTGTGTCTTTAAAAATTCTAGGCCAGTAATATCCTGCTCTGAGGATTGCATGTGTTGTGGCCAATGCTGATCCATGTGCCGTTCCAAACTTGTCATGTAATTCTGTCAAGACCTTATTTGCTTCTGGCTTTTCTAAGCATCTCAGGTATATTCCTTCATAATTCTTCTTGAATAGGGTTCCTCCCTTCATCATATACTTTTGGGATCTTATCTTTAAGGCTCTTCTCTATGAAGCCTGCATTCTTGATGGACATCTTCCAGTAATCAGGATATGCTTGATATCTGAGTACCACTCTTTATTGTCTTTCTCATTGATCACATATTGCTGACTAGTGATATTTGGATCAATTTTAGATATCATCTAGCTCAGAGCTTGTCCTCTTACCAGCTTCATTGGTGTAATTTCCATATCATACTCTTGTAATACGGTAATCCATTTGGCTCTTTTCTCACCAGGCTCACTTTGCATCAATAGCATCTTCACTGCTGCATCTGGTACTACAGCAATCACTTTGCTTCTTAGTATGTAATGTCTAAATTTTTTTACTACTCTGACTAATGCAAGTGCCTGTCTCTTAACATCTACATATCTCAATTCAGCATCCCTGAAAGGATAGCTCATAAAAGCAATTGGTTTCTCTTCTTTCTCTTCATTTCTTTGAGTTAACACTGCTGCAGAAGTATGTTCTGAGGCAAATGAATAAATGTAAAAATCTTTTGTGTAGTCTGGACTAATGAGGACAGGAGCATCTAAAATGGCTTTCTTTATATCTTCAAATGCAGCTTTGGCCTCTGGTGTCCACTCAATGTGTGCATCCTTTTTTAACATAGCATTTAGTGGTCTGACAATCTTAGCGAAGCCAGTGATGAACTTCCTCACAAAATTTATCTTACCAAAGTAAGACTTAAGTTCCTTTTTGCTTCCTGGAAGCTGTAACTTCATGATAGATTCCACCCTGTCAGGATCAATGATAATTCCATCTTCTGTGATCAAGTGGCCTAGTAACTTTCCTGTTGTCACCCCAAATATGCACTTCTTGGGGTTCAAAGATATTCCGTACCCTTCACATTTCTTCAGTACACTTCTGAGATCAGCAACATGATTCTCCCTTTCCTTGGAGAATACTGTCAAGTCATCCATGTAAATGACTATACATTTTCCTATTAAGCCTCTGAAGGCTATGTCCATTGCTCGCTGGAATGTAGCTCCAGCATTTATGAGTCTGAATGGCATACGTCTATATGCAAATATCCCCCACTTTGTGGTGAAGGCAGTTTTTAATCTGTCAATTTTATCAACCATCACTTGGTTGTATCCTGAAAAGCCATCCGGGAAGGACATCATTTTGGCTCCATTTACAATCTGCAGAACTTCATCCAATGAGGGTAAAGGATAATTGTCCTTTTCTAATGCTTTGTTTAGGTTCCTAAAATCTACACATAACCTGATGTCTCCATTCTTCTTTCTGACTGGCACGAGATTTGATACCCAAGTGGAGTGCCTCACAGGAATATTATCCTGGCGTTTAACAATTTCTTAACTTCTTCGAGAATTATTGGTTCGAGCAAGGCATTGACTGGCCTTTGCTTCTGTTTGAAAGGTTTAGCATCTGGCTTGAGAGGTATAGTATGAGTTATGACAGAAGTGTCATATGTCTTTAGCTCATCATAAGTCCATGCAATTACATGTATGTAATCCTTGAGGGCCTGAGTTATTCCTTCTAACTCTTCTGGTGTGCAAACCTTACCCAACAAGATGTTTTTCTTGTCATCAGCTTGTCCAATATTCACTTGTGAATACTGACCTCCATCTGCCTTGGGCAGATCCTTCTATTTAAGCATATTATCGAAATCAAAAGCTCTTTCTAATTCAATCATACCTTTGGGAATCCTGTTGCTAGGCAGCTCTAATATCTCATCTTCTTCCCAGACATGATCTTCCATACCATTCTCATCTATAATCTGAGCTTCAAATATATCTCTATTTGAAATGAAGTCCAGAAAGTGCTGATCATCATCAAACACCTGGAGGTTGGTCACATTATCAGGTACTGAAGGTACTGACACCAGTTCTACTGAAAATCTTTTCAGACCAGATATAGACAGTGGCTCCAATGTACTGGCAGCTTGGGCAAGTGCATCTGCCCTATGGTTTTGTTCTCTTGGTACATGAGTGATATTAAAGGTGTCAAATCCTCAATTAGGTCCCATACACGATGTCTGTAATTGGACAGCTTTCTGTAGTTACATGAGTAAATTCCTCTTACTTGCCTCACGACTAGTTCTGAATCTCTGAAAACATGCAAAATCTTTACTTTCTTCTTATGAGCAAACAGCATCCCATGAATCAAAGCCTCATACTCTGCTACATTATTAGTACAGGGGAATTGTAGTCGGTAAGCTGCCAGATAGGATTTTCCAGTTGGATCAATCAGATCAATTCCTACCCCAGCACCTTGCTTAGATTTAGACCCATCAAACCTTAGGATCCAAGGTTTATATTCAGCAGGACATTTAGCTTCAACAGGATATTTATCTGAACCTTCTTTCTTCTTTGTAGCTCTGGCTGCTGCTCTGCCTGATATCCACTTCAACTTTGGTATGCCAGCTTTCTCAAATTTTTTCTTTCCTTTATTTTGTGAGCCTGATGGCTTTTCTATTTTCTCTTTCATTTCAGCAAGAGGATGATCTTCTGGATCTGCAGCTGCATGCTTCTTCAAAATGTGTAAACATAGTGAATAAGTTGTTTCTGAGTGAGGTGCCTTGTGCAACCTACACCAACCTTTGATTAAAACCTCCTGGGGATATTTATGCTGTCGTGTCATCTTCTTTATTTCCTTTACTAGAAATCCTTCGAACTTAGTCAGGTCACTACCTTTGTCTTCATCAGACAACTCATAATCTGGTTCCATAAAGCAATCACTACCAGGAGTGATCTTTTCTTTTATTTCATTGTTCATCCGATTAGAAACTAGGACTTCTTCTGTTTCCAGGATATGATCTTCATCATGATCTGTCGACTCCTCTGTTTCTGCAGAAGACAGATAAGGATTAGTATCGTCATCATCATCAGATGTAGCATTTACCTCAGAATATGATGATGATGCCTCACTACATGTCTGCTCCAGCATCATCATGTCTAAGCATGTTTCACAAATCTTTTTTGAATGTGCTTCATCGTGTAACCTACACCATCCATCAATCAAAATATCATTAGTAGGTATATTTAATAATTGACAACATTTTACTTGATTAGACAGATGCATCTCAAAGTCTCTGAAGCGATCTATTTCATTCTCATTCTCAGGATTATTATCAGGTTCTACGACTGGCATGTCCTCCTGATGATCATCATCATGATGATAATGCAGATCAAGCATCAGGATCTCTTCTATTTTGATAGTTTGTGGCCTAATGCAGTAAACTCCAGGTTCTACGTCTAGGTACAGGATCTCATTTGTTCAGTTGTACTCGATGATCATATGTTTCATTCTAGGTTCAACATTAATCCTGATCTGATTAGGTATACCCTTCCATGGTAACCACATATGACTGAAATTCGTGGACATATATCCATTGAGCGTCTTGGACCAGTCTTGGCTAAGCAACATCCCGTAAGTATCAGGTATGTCAACTACCTAAATATCAATGTAATATTGGATCCTAGGATCAGACGCTAGTTGCATGTGGATATGAGTTAACTCTCCTACTACACTTACCTCTGTTTTATCTAACAGTGTCACCTTCTTTAGGGATTTACCAGGATGTAGTCCTAAAGTGCTACATATTGATAGGGGCATAATGTTAGTGGAAGCTCCTGAATCAACTAGACAGTTGTGCAGGTTCTTGCTGAACATTCTTATGGTTAGGAGGAACGGAGGTGATTCAGTCTTATCCCTATACAAGGTCATTTGGGAGGTTTCAGCAGCTTGGACTGTAGCTGACACTTTAGGCTTGATAATATTATCCTTAGCAGCATGATCTTTGCCACTGGATTGACTTGAAAGATGGCCATCCTCCTTAGGAGCAGGATCATCTAGTGATTTCATGAATGCCCTTTTGATGGCAGGAGTTTTCAATAACTCAGACAAGGAGAGGCTGATCTTAATTTTCTTCATTTCATCAGCCAGATAGCTGACTAATTTGTCAGATTCATGAGGTGCATTTACAACCTTCGATACTGCGTTCTGAGGAGACAAATATTGAGCATTTACCTTGGGGAACCTCGGGTTATTGCTAGCCTTCGGATCAGGTGGTGTATTGAAGTTGTTTGGGGGGAGAGATGATGTCAATGGACCAGTAGGTCTATTGGCATTACTCCTCAAGTTATAATTATGCTTACCAGGATATTGCTGTTGATATGCATGTACTTCCTCATGTTCTCTTGCAGGTTCATTTTCATCCTCAAAGGGGAAAACATAATTTGTTTCAAAGGTTAAGGCAGATTCCTCACATACCTGGTTGTGACCCTGATGAGGTTGATTAGTGTACGCTTCTAGCATGAAAGCTGAGTCATATCCACAAGGAACAATCTCATTTTCCTCTGCATGAGGTGGATTTCTAGAAGTATTAGACACTTCAGTCTGAAAGATGCCAGCAGCAATTCTAAATTGTGGACAGTCTAACTCTACATGTGCATTGGTATTGTGGATCCTACACCAATTAGTAAGGGCTGCTTCAGCAAGATTGACTCTAGTAGTCTGTTTGGTTTCACCAGGAGGCTGATTGTCTAGGGGTGATGGTAATGAGCCATTATTTGGCCTAGAATTCCATACTCTGGGCTGTCTCTGAGGATTATTGTTACTTCCACCATTATTGTTGAAATTATTGGTGTTATACCCTCTGTCAGGATAATTTGACCTATCATTGGAATAATTTCTATTCTGGTTTGACTGGGAATAGAAACCCTGATTTCTCAAATGTGTGACTTCTGTGGTGAGTTTTCTCAATTGAACAGAAATTTCTTTGATTTCCTCCTTTTCTTCTTGAGCTTTTGCCACTACATTTTCAATCCGAGGCTTGAAGAAAGAGGACCCATGGTTATTGTTGGACAGATCAGCACCCTGAGGTGTCTGAGCTTGTGTAGGATATTGTGGCAATTGGCCGTTTCGATTAGGAGGGGGTATAATGCTCAGTGGAGGTACTTGCAAAGGTGCAGACATGACTGCTGGGGGTACCACTGCTCCATTAGGATATTGTGCAGGATATTGTGCAGAATATGATGCAGGATATTGTGCAGAATATGATGCAGGATATTGTGCAAGATATTGTGAATGCACGCCAGGCAAGGTAGGAAATATCATATTTGGGGTAGGAGCAGGTATCAACTACTGATTTACCTGTATAGCTTCTTGAAAAGCTAAGGCTAAAGTGGTGATCCGGAGATGTGTCCTCCTTATGAACATGGAAGTCAAAGGATCCAAAGCTGAATAGTAAATGCTCCTTACATCTTCATCGGACACAGTATAAGGAGTGACCACTCTGGACAACATTTTCTGAAACCTAGCATTGAAATTGGCGATAGGCTCATTCTCAAATCTCTTGATAGTAGCAAACAAATGGTAGTTTATTGAGGGATCGACTGGAACTTTAAATCTATCAAGAAAAGCTTTCTCTAATAAGGCCCAGGAATCAACAGAACCCTGACCAAGACTGATAAACCAATTATAGGCTTCTTCCCCTAAGGAAAAGGGAAATAATCTACACACCACATCTTGATGTTCTATCCTAGCTCTGCAGCAAGCTTCCTTAAAAGTCCTGATATGATCTTCAGCATCTTGATAAGGATGATATTTTGGACAAAGTTTGTCTGGGTTCTTTGGTAACTCATGATATGCAATGAAGGTCAAAGGTGACTCTGCTGCAAAGAAAGACATTGCAACCTGAGGAGGTTGAGCTGGTGGTGCAACTGGCTGAGGTTGGACTAAAGGTACACCCTAAGGCTGAGCTGGAGGTGTCAAATATTCCAGAAGGTATTTGTAAACCAATAGGAGTTACAGGAGGAGGTTCTGGTGAAGTTCTTGGTGCACTAGACTCTGGAGTATGATGAATGTCTACAGTCCTAGGTCTAAAACCTCTAATAGGCAATTCTTCAAAAATTCCACTAGGTCTAGATCTGGTATTTATCCTGTGAGCCAGGATTTCTCAATTCTGAGGCAAATTGGCTAAAACTTTGCAAATATTGGCTGAATTTCACCGGATGAGGTGATATTTGCAGTTAGATGGCTGATCAGACTGGATATTTATGAGATATTTGCAAAGATACTGCAAATATGAAAGGGTATTTGAGGTATAATGACCCGTAGCATGAGATCTCAAGTGTCTAAGCGTTAAATTCTTCAAAGCTTGAACAAATTTACATATCTTTGGCCAATATGAGTGAATTCAAAATGATCTACTGTAAAGCTTGCAATATTTATGTGAGATCTAGAAATCTTTACACAGAATGAGCATATACGGGCCTTTTACAGTAAATATTTACGTAATTTTTGAAATTCACAGACGATTAGGGGTTACCTATCTCTCTGCGTCATCAAACCTAAGAATAATGATGATGAGCGTGGTATTTCAGATCAGGCCCTCCTTCTAGCGCCAATTTATGTTGGTCATGATGTTAGTCACAAACAAACATAGAATAAAAGTACACATTAACCTTTATTCATCTTGAAAGATACTATGAATTCAAAGAATTCAGGATCTCAAGTCTCCGATGATTAGGTCTTAATCGTCTTAAGTCACTCAGAGGTTAATGTGAGTTGCTGTTTCCATTTTGGGGCCTTACATAGAAATTTATCATCATCATGACATTCCAGTAGAAATTCTTTACAAAGAAGTCATATTATGCAGTTGCTTGATGAAAAGATGCAGAAATACCTCAATCTTTGTGTGATATTTTCAATTGTACATGCTGTGTATTCAAATATGCTAAATATTTACAATTATATACGAGATGTCTGCATATTTGTGTTATTTGCTTAAGATCATCAATTATTTGCAATTATGAAGATGAAATGTTCTGAAATTTAAAGAAACTAAAAGGAATACTTCAATTTAAGGTTGAACCTTTAGCTATTGATCCACATACATACTTGATACTGTCATGAGGAGAAGAAATCAAACCATATGTTCACCAGGATATTCCACAGCTAAATATAGTTGATGCAAACTTTAGAGGATAATGAATGAAAATAATACATGTAACATGATGAGCACTCCAAGGGACGCAGTAAATCAAAACATATATCCAGAATTCAGACACAGATTACTCAAGATTTACGAAGATTTGTAATCGAAATACTCTTCTCTTTCATTAAGTATGCAGAGACATGTACATATACAATAACTTTGAAAAGAGCCCTGAATATTTCAGCAAACAGATTTTCATTAAGTTTTGAATGAATACAATAAGCCATTCCACCACCTTTTTGTAGAATAAGGTGAGGAATCTGTTACAAAAAGATCTACAATCTTGATTAATCAATACCAATCTACGGTCGTGATTCACTTGACTTTGTCAACCTTTACAAAATGGCACAAGTTGCCAGCTGGCAACTATCTATACTACTTATGCTTATATCCCCTTCATGATGTGTCTTCATCATGCTCCTCAGCTGAGTCATGCGGATCATCATCATGTGCGTCCTTTCCTGAACTTTTGCTATCCTGATGATGATGATGCTGCATATGGGGCTGCATACTACTGTGGACCTGCTCATATGAATGCACAACCTGATCTATTCCTCCACCATCTTGAGTTTTTGCTTTGATGATGGCGTGCTTATGTGCTTCATACTTGTCTCTGTTGTTATCCAGCTTGTTCTTCCTGTCCTGCAGTGTTTCATTATATTTCTCCATCTAGACCATGATCCTCATTATTTTATCTATCAGTTCTTCTGTCAAGTGGACAGGTGGACCATCTGTCTCTAATTGGAAGTTACTGTGTACAGCTTTGATGGCAGACTCTTCATCTTGATTTTCTATTTTTCCTTCCACCTTGCCTTCCAATGTTTCCAATATCATTGCCTCTTCTGCCATTAAATCACGTAGCCTCATGCTGATATCCCTCAGCTTATTATTGCATCTTTTGAGGACTCCGCATTCGAACTGAATGTCCTTGTACTAGATATCTATCAATAATGTGGTATTACTGTTCAATACCTGCTTACTAATAAGCAATTAAGGATTTATCCCCTTTATTTCTCCCAAAAGGCTCAAGGCCTTTTCCAATTTATAAGACCTTTTCCCGGTCTGCATATGCAATTTATCCACTTTAGTCTTGGAGTCACTCAAAATACTCCACCTCTTCAAAGAGGCCTTCATTATTTCTATAGCATCATCTAATGTGGATGACATCCATTTCCTTATTACAGACACCTCATGCTTCATGAGGTCTAATTTATTTACCTCCTGAGAAATGGCAGTCAATGGGACTGCATGTTCAGTTGTGGTATCATCAGGATCGGTCAGCCTTTTGATGTAGGCATGCAACTGAGCAATGTGCTCTTTATGTTGCTTATTCTTCTCCTTCTCTCTTTTCACCTTTTGAATTAGAGAGTCAATAATGTCTTTTCCCTCTTGACCTTCTTGGTCCTCATTGGCAAACCCTAAATCTACTGTACTGATTTGAAATTCATCAACAATGATTTTACCCTTTTCTTTCTCCACCGCAGGTATGGCAATTTGTGCGGTCCTTCTCCCGGTTGTTGGATCTCTCTTGATGGCCGAAGTCATTCTGGCCTTCCTCCTAGGTTTCATTATATCCGCGGAGAACAAGGTGGAGACGTCGAATTCTTGAATTTCGAGCTCCTCTTCAATATTTACTTCTTTTGCTAACCATGGAGGCACCTGATCATGTCTTTCAGCATCATCATGATGTTTACCCATATCTCCCATTTCTATCAGCAGATGTTGTGGAGATGGTGACTGTTCCTTTTCTTCTTCTTGATGCTCGCTTTGTTGTTGATCTTGTGGTACCTCCTCCTGTTGAGGAATTTCCTTCTCTGGGGGAGCATCTTCTTGGTGTGGGGAACCCTGTGGTGCATCTATATGCTAATCATGACGATCATGATCTTCCTCTATCATTACTTCATCCATTCCCAATTCTTCCCCTTGTTGCTTATCCACTACACTAGATACTGGGGATTCTGCCTGAGGTGCTGGCGGTTGTTCTACAGCTATTACTTCTTCCGAGCCTGCACTATCAACTTCTTGTATTTTGGCAGCTGGATCCTCTAGTGCCTCCTTCTTCTCATCAGCCTTCGCTTCTTGAACCTCTATTATAGCAGGTTCTTCTGATGTATCATGTGGGGTTTGTTGGCCTAACTCGAGCATGGCCCTCTGACTCTGCCATCTCTATCTCTTCTGTTGGGTGGCCTTTGTCAGGTGATCCTGCTGGCTGTTTAGGACTTGCATCCTGTTTATCTGTCAGATCTACCACTACAGGACTTGTCACCTCTGTGATTAATGCTTCTAGCCCTATCTCTTGAGCTAACTGCTCTTGGCTCTTTTCTTGCTCTTCTTCTGCTTGTTTCATCTCCTCAAGCACAGTTTGAACTGGTGGAGGCTTGTGAGGAGTCATACTTATATCAGCAGCAAGTGTTTCCATCTTCTGTGCAGCCACATCCTGCACTACGTCATCGTTAGACAAATTTATTGTCTCATCAAGTGAGACATGTCCTTCTGCTTGTATCTGAGAGGTTTCTTTCATTTGTTCTTCTGTAAGTTTAGTTTTGAACTTGACTATGGTAGGAAGTGGAACATTATGTTGAAGTTCCTTCGATACTTCACCACCTGCCCCTTGTACTAGTGCAGGGGGTTGGCTTATTCCACCTCTCATGGAGGTCCTTTGTTTCTTAGGTGTGGTAGACACCAGCACCTGTGGAGCTCTCCTCTTTCTTTTTAATATCAATGGAACCTCTTCCTCTTCAGGCTCCTCTTCCATGAGGATATCCTCTGTATCACGTTTCCCTGAGGATTGACCCACTTCTAGGGTCTCAGTTATTCCAGCCTTTGTTGTCTTACTCTTCTTGGGCTTTTCTTTCTTTGGAGGGGATTCTGACTCTGATCCTGATCCTGATCCTGATCCGACTGCCTCCTCAGCTATAAATACTACCCTGTCGATTATAAACCCTTTGGGTTGTTTATCCACTTTCTTGCCCCTTGGGGGTCTTTTGCTTTGTTGCTGTGGTGGAGGTAACTTATCTCCCTTAGTCTTCCTTTTCTCAAGTAGGAAGTCATCATATACCTCCCCAGGAATATCTTGTCCCTTTTTCTTGTTGTCCACCGTAATGGCAACACCTTTCTTTTTTAATGCCTCCACTTGATCATCAACCCAAGCTTGAGTTAGTTGTATGGTCCTGGCAATGAATGGGTCCAGAGATATGTCTTCCTGCATGGTGAGGTCAGGTGCAGAGATGGTGTCATTGTATATTTTCTTTTGTTCATATTCATCTACCATTATCCTACCATCATCCTTCTTCAATTGTTGGGGAAGGGAGATGCAATCAAAGGTTCTATTTTGGCTCAGAGTCAACCTTTGATACCTTCTTCTCCTGGCTTCTGCCTCATCTTCGCAGTCAGCCCAAAAATCTTCTAGGTAACTCTGATGAATAGGCTTTCCTAGTATCTTTTGTATCCTGCTGTAAGGATCATATGGTCTTGTTATCGGAAAAGGTTATAAATTCATTTTATTTAGGGTGACCATCACCTTCTTTATATTGTCAGAGTCAGGGCACATATAGTTGCCAATGCTGACTGGGAACAAAATTGGTGGTAGCTTCTTGGCATCCTTCTACATTTTTATTATCACAGAGCCCTACCTGATAAATTCCATTAATATTACTGCATTGGTAGGATACCTTGGCAGCATGAGGGGATGTTCCTCAAAACCTTCAACCCTTATATAAGAAAAGGTTGCAAACTGGATATACTAGGCTCCATGCCTTTAAACTACCTCTTGAGCCTCTATGCTCAATCTTTTTGTCCTGTCCTCTTCCATGGTCCTTACCAGATGCATAGAGAATGCATCATTGACCAGTTTGTAGTCTCTAAGGTAATTGGTTCTCTGTAGCTAGGGATGATGATCCCAGATATATGCAGCATTTGTGCCTGTGAGCTTTCCATCTATAACTAAGGCATCAAAAGTGCCTTTACAAGCACAAGAATAAACAATATATGATGTCATATAAAATGCACAATCTGAACCTCCCAAGTTCATCAGCTGCTCATGCAGAGCATTACTTATTATTTGGCCCCACAGTGGCTTGATGTTTGAATACAGACACATCATGATAATTCCATACATCCAATCCCTGAAACTACCAGCATCAGGTTGGCCCGTTACTTGATTTAGGAGTGCAATCATATATTGGTACTCCTCACTGAAATCATACTTGAACATATGCATAGGGAGTTTGGCTGCCGCAGGATATGTGCTATTCTCTGCTTGCCATTGATACATGTTCTTTCTGGCCGATTTCTTGTTGGCCTCATACTCCCTTTCCTAACTTCTTGAGGTCACGCTCTTAACTTTACTACCCAGTGGCAATCCAAATGTCTGGGAGAGACCCTTGATGGAGAGGTCTGCATATATCTTTCCATGCTTCACCACTTGCCTCATCTGAGGATTATAATTCTGGGCACATTCTATAACCAGCTCTAGAGATTCCATGGAATATGGGAAACCAGCAGCGTTCCACATTCCTGACACAAACACCGCGTCCAGCATAGGACTCTTGTCATGCCCATCATTCAGTTTAGTTGACCAGGCCTCCAGATTGGTGATCCCCTGATGGGTGTCTGTGATTGTTCCATACTTAAACAGGAGCCCCCTCTAAGAAGAGAACATAGGCCTACTGAAATCCTCTTGACACTTAACGTACCGCTTGTCAGCCATGAGTACCTGTAATTAACAAAATCCTATCTCACAATAGATATACACACATGCATACACATTGCAATTAAAAAATCACTATGCCTACTGCATCTGTTCGGCATTACTTAATCATATGGATGCATAAACCAAAACTTACATCATCATACCTGAACGATAATGACATGATGAGGTTTTCATTTACTTACCTAGTTATGCAAATTTCTCTTTTATACCAGTAGATTGCCAAGACACTCTAAATTCAGCCGATGATCACCTACTTCCTTCTGTCTGTGAGCTCAGATCGTGCAACAGTCGCTGGTATGAGGATGCGGAAGCTGGTGCTCTGTAAAAATAATTTTATCGCAGGGTAAATATGAAAATGGTGGTTGAATTACCTTTTAACCTCACAGTTAGGGTACATTTAGGGCAACTCTGACAAGTTAGATCATATTCCTTGATTATTCGTGCGAAAATGCAGGATCTCGCCAGGTGTTTCATTGGGTTCCGGGGTCAGCGGGAACCACCTACCATGTCTGCGTGCATTTAATGATAATGGCGGCAACAGGAGCAGGGGGATATCCATATGATAGGATATCATGGGGGCAGGATGATATTCGCAAATATCGGGTTGAGTTTCAATATCATCCTCATTGCGACAAGATTCAGGTGACAAAAGCACCTTTGGTTGTGTTGGGTACATCAGGAGGATATTTCGATGTATCGGGTGATGTTTCAAAATATGATGATGAAGAGACATACTTGTCTCCCTTTCAAAATATCAGGATGACGTCATCCTAATATTCATTCTTTGTATCGGAAAGGCATCATGACGTCATCGTCATGTTCGGTGAACATGATCATGTTTGGAAAATATCCTGTCGAAATATGAATGTGATGATGATGTCATTGTCATGTTTGTTTCTTCATTTATCCGGTTTGGATGACGTCATCAGGATATTTGATAAGGGTGATATTTCACGTTAGGAGGATATTAAGAAATATCAGGTTACATTCTGAAACATGACGCTTGCGATACAAAAGACCGCTTGACGGGGAAGATTTACTACTACTTAATGTTGACGTCTGGATATTTGAGCCGCATGACTTATCAGGAGATATTTCAAATATGATGGTGAGCTTCAACAACATGACTGAGGATATAAAAAATATGATCCTCCTCTTGCGAATATCAGGTTTGATGAAAACTTTGACTGTTCATAACTCTCACATCCTGATGAATATCAGGGTGATGCAAAAGGCAAACCTGCATGGAATTTAATGCTCTTTCAGAATATGAGGTCACATAAATGAAATGCAAATTTTGACCAACTGACTTCATAATGGTGACTTACCTCATCCTAACTCTACATGATGATGCACATGACTTACTTTTACCAAACTGCCAGAGAGCAGACAACACAAGCCAAACCAAAAAGTTCGGTCCCTGTTTTGCCAAGTCAAAATGGGGCGTGTTGTGTAACCACACAACAACTTGCCACCAAAGAAAACAAACAAATCCCAATGATTCAAGTGATGTGATCGCATTCATCTATAGTGTTTTAGTTCTATCTAAGCATAAGCATCATGATCCTGTGAATGATAAAACTTCATCACGACAACAATGCTAACAAAAGATTAGGTGTGTGCATATGATTAATTATCCTCATCTTGAAAGTAAGTTGAAAACATAAGTAACTGGTGTTAAACTACATAGTTGGAGATCATCCCTCATAGCCAACCTGGATAGAGCCTTGCTGCCAGTAGGCATCTATAGCCCCGGCAAGGTTATCTATACAATCTCCCTAAGTAGAGCCCCACTGCCAGCAGGCGTCTATAGCCCTGGTAGAGTTACTTAGATGGCCTAACTTTATTTCTTTTCTGATTTTTTTTTATATGATAGCATCATGTCAGCTTATTTGTACAATGTACAGTCACTTGCTGCTTTAGGTTGGAGATTGTATTGGTAGCAAGGGAGTCCCTTTAGATTTTTCACTTAACACCTATACTTGTGTGTTCAACAAACCCAAGGCTGTTAGGTGCTTCATTGTGATTGATTCATTTTGACCAAGAAAAGGCACCCTGATGAAAAGATATCACAAACCTGATCATGAATGCTTCTTAGAATGAATCATAACCTATGTCTAAATGTGATCTCATCACTTGAATCTTAACAATTTAGTTATTTTCTGGGGTGATGAAGTGTATCATCCTGACTTACGAGAACAAGGTCCCAACCAACAAAACAGGACAAAACAACACTGTACAAACAACTATACAAATATATAATATGATACATATGACAGTTATGCAGTCATTTAGGCTTGGAAATAATGCTTGAGGAATTGTCCATTGACTGGCAATGGGACCTCCTCACCTGTCAGGTTCTTAAGCCTATAAGTACTGTCTCCTATTATCTCAAAAATTTGGAAGGGACCTATCCATAATCTATCTAACTTACCATGGTCACCTTTTTTTTCATGGGCTTTATCCCACATCAGGACCAAATCAGATATCCTGAAAGCTTTAACTCTGGCTCTCTTGTCAAACCAGCATTTGACAATAGACTGATGTTTTGCAAATTGGTCAATTGCTTGACTCCTTTTTTCTTCCAGGTGCATCAACTAAAGCAACCTGACTTCTTGCTTATTGTCTATGCCTAGGTATTCTTGGGTGAACTGTAGGGTAGGAATTTTTAAGTTTACAGGGAGGATGGGATCCACCCCATATACTAGCTGGAAGGGTGAGTTTCCTAATGCAGTTTTCATTCTAGTTCTGTCAACCCATAAGGCATACTTTAGAAATGAGTTCCACTCCCTGGGGTTTTTCTCTATTAATTTTCTTATGATATTCAGTATATTTTTATTGGTGGATTCTACTAATCCATTCCCTTGGGGATAATAGTTGGATGACAACTTAAGTATGATCCCATGATCAAAAGCCCAACTTGATAATTTAGTTGAAGTGAAAGTAGAACCATTATCACTTACCAAAGCATAAGGAATTCCATACCTGGTGACAATGTTGCTCTCCAGAAATTTAATGACATCATTTGCAGTACAAGTTTTGCTCCTAATAGCCTCAGTCCATCTAGTACAATAGTCAATAATTGTTAAGACATACCTATGACCTGAGGAAGACGGAGGATTGATTGGTCCTATGAAGTCCATCCCCCACTGTGCAAATGGGCGTTCTTCCATTACTGGCTGCAATGGTTGTGCAGCATATTTCTCTCTATTGGCAGCAACCTGGCAAACATGACAACATTTAACATGATTAGTTGTGTCTTTAAAAATTGTAGGCCAGTAATATCCTGCTCTGAGGATTGCATGTGTTGTGGCCAATGCTGATCCATGTGCCGTTCCAAACTTGTCATGTAATTCTGTCATGACCTTATTTGCTTCTGGCTTTTCTAAGCATCTCAGGTATATTCCTTCATAATTCTTCTTGAATAGGGTTCCTCCCTTCATCATATACTTTTGGGATCTTATCTTTAAGGCTCTTCTCTGTGAAGCCTACATTCTTGATGGACATCTTCCAGTAATCAGGATATGCCTGATATCTGAGTACCACTCTTTATTGTCTTTCTCATTGATCACATATTGCTAACTAGTGATATTTGGATCAATTTCAGATATCATCTGGCTTAGAGCTTGTCCTCTTACCAGCTTCATTGGTGTAATTTCCATATCATACTCTTGTAATACGGTAATCCATTTGGCTCTTTTCTCACCAGGCTCACTTTGCATCAATAGCATCTTCACTGCTGCATCTGGTACTACAACAATCGCTTTGCTTCTTAGTATGTAATGTCTGAATTTTTTTACTGCTCTGACTAATGCAAGTGCCTGTCTCTCAACATCTACATATCTCAATTCAGCATCCCTGAAAGGACAGCTCATAAAAGCAATTGGTTTCTCTTCTTTCTTTTCATTTCTTTGAGTTAACACTGCTGCAGAAGTATGTTCTGAGGCAAATGAATAAATGTAAAAAATTTTTGTGTAGTCTGGACTAATGAGGACAGGAGCATCTAAAATGGCTTTCTTTATATCTTCAAATGCAGCTTTGGCCTCTGGTGTCCACTCAATGTGTGCATCCTTTTTTAACATAGCATTTAGTGGTCTGACAATCTTAGCGAAGCCAGTGATGAACTTCCTCACAAAATTTATCTTACCAAAGTAAGACTTAAGTTCCTTTTTTGCTTCCTGGAAGCTGTAACTTCATGATAGATTCCACCCTGTCAGGATCAATGATAATTCCATCTTCTGTGATTAGTTGGCCTAGTAACTTTCCTGTTGTCACCCCAAATATGCACTTCTTGGGGTTCAAAGATATTCCGTACTCTTCACATTTCTTCAGTACACTTCTGAGATCAGCAACATGATTCTCCCTTTCTTTGGAGAATACTGTCAAGTCATCCATGTAAATGACTATACATTTTCCTATTAAGCATCTGAAGGCTATGTCCATTGCTCGCTGGAATGTAGCTCCAGCATTTATGAGTCTGAATGGCATACGTCTATATGCAAATATCCCCCACTTTGTGGTGAAGGTAGTTTTTAATCTGTCAATTTTATCAACCATCACTTGGTTGTATCCTGAAAAGCCATCCAGGAAGGACATAATTTTGGCTCCATTTACAATCTGCAGAACTTCATCCAATGAGGGTAAAGAATAATTGGCCTTTTCTAATGCTCTGCTTAGGTTCCTGAAATCTACACATAACCTGATGTCTCCATTCTTCTTTCTGACTGGCACGAGATTTGCCACCCAAGTGGAGTGCCTCACAGGAAATATTATTCTGGCGTTTAACAATTTCTTGACTTCTTCGAGAATTATTGGTTCGAGCAAGGCATTGACTGGCCTTTGCTTCTATCTGAAAGGTTTAGCATCTGGCTTGAGAGGTATAGTATGAGTTATGACAGAAGTGTCATATGTCTTCAGCTCATCATAAGTCCATGCAATTACATGTATGTAATCCTTGACGGCCTGAGTTATTCCTTCTAACTCTTCTGGTGTGCAAACCTTACCCAACAAGACATTTTTCTTGTCATTAGCTTGTCCAATATTCACTTGTGAATACTGACCTCCATCTGCCTTGGGCAGATCCTTCTATTTAAGCATATTATCCAAATCAAAAGCTCTTTCTAATTCAATCATACCTTTGGGAATCCTGCTGCTAGGCAGCTCTAATATCTCATCTTCTTCCCAGACATGATCTTCCATACCATTCTTATCTATAATCTGAGCTTCAAATATGTCTCTATTTGAAATGAAGTCCAGAATGCGCTGATCATCATCAAACACTTGGAGGTTGGTCACATTATCAGGTACTGAAGATACTGACACCAGTTCTACTGAAAATCTTTTCAGACCAGATATAGACAATGGCTCTAATGTACTGGCAGCTTGGGCAAGTGCATTTGCCCTATGGTTTTGTTCTCTTGGTACATGAGTGATATTAAAGGTGTCAAAGTCCTCAATCAGGTCCCATACACGATGTCTGTAATTGGACAGCTTTCTGTAGTTACATGAGTAAATTCCTCTTACTTGCCTCATGACTAGTTCTGAATCTCTGAAAACATGCAGAATCTTTACTTTCTTCTTATGAGCAAATAGCATCCCATGAATCAAAGCCTCATACTCTACTACATTATTAGTACAGGGGGATTGTAGTCGGTAAGCTGCCAGATAGGATTTTCCAGTTGGATCAATCAGATCAATTCCTACCCCAGCACCTTGCTTAGATTTAGACCCATCAAACCTTAGGATCCAAGGTTTATATTTAGCAGGACATTTAGCTTCAGCAGGATATTTATCTGAACCTTCTTTCTTCTTTGCAGCTCTGGCTGTTGCTCCGCCTGATATCCACTTCAACTTTGGTATGTCAGCTTTCTCAAATTTTTTCTTTCCTTTATTTTGTGAGCCTAATGGCTTTTCTATTTTCTCTTTCATTTCAGCAGGAGGATGATCTTCTAGATCTGCAGCTGCATGCTTCTTCAAAATGTGTAAACATAGTGAACAAGTTGTTTTTGAGTGAGGTGCCTTGTGCAACCTACACCAACCTTTGATTAAAACCTCCTGGGCAGATTTATGCTATCGTGTCATCTTCTTTATTTCCTTTACTAGAAATTCTTCAAACTTAGTCAGGTCACTACCTTTGTCTTCATCAGACAACTCATAATCTGGTTCCATAAAGTAATCACTACCAGGAGTGATCTTTTCTTTTATTTCATTGTTCATCCAATCAGAAACCAGGACTTCTTCTGTTTTCAGGATATGATCATCATGATCTGTCGACTCCTCTGTTTCTGCAGAAGATAGATAAGGATTAGTATCCTCATCATCATCAGATGTAGCATTTACCTCGAAATATGATGATGACGCCTCACTACATGTCTACTCCAGCATCATCATGTCTAAGCATGTTTCACAAATCTTTTCTGAATGTGCTTCATCGTGTAACTTGCACCATCCATCAATCAAAATATCATTAGCAGGTATATTTAATAATTGACAACATTTTACTTGATTAGATAGATGCATTTCAAAGTCTCTGAAGCAATCTATTTCATTCTCATTCTCAGGATTATTATCAGGTTCTACGACTAGCATGTCCTCCTGATGATCATCATCATGATGATAATGCAGATCAAGCATCAGGATCTCTTCTATTTTGACAGTTTGTGGCCTGATGCAGTAAACTCCAGGTTCTACGTCTAGGTATAGGATCTGATTTGTTCGGTTGTACTCAGTGATCATATGTTTCATTCTAGGTTCAACATCAATCCTGATCTGATTAGGTATACCCTTCCATGGTAACCACATATGACTGAACTCCGTGGACATATATCCATTGAGCGTCTTGGACCAGTCTCAGGTAAGCAACATCCCGTAAGTATCAGGTATGTCAACTACCTGAATATCAATATAATATTGGATCCTAGGATCAGACGCTAGTTGCATGTGGATATGAGTTAACTCTCCTACTACACTTACCTCTGTTTTGTCTAACTGTGTCACCTTCTTTAGGGATTTAGTAGGATGTAGTCCTAAAGCGCTACATATTGATAGGGGCATAACGTTAGTGGAAGCTCCTGAATCAACCAGACAGTTGTGCAGGTTCTTGCTGAACATTCTTATGGTTAGGAGGAACGGAGGTGATTCAGTCTTATCCCTATACAAGGTCATTTGGGAGGTTTCAGTAGCTTGGACTATAGCTGACACTTTAGGCTTGATAATATTATCCTTAGCAGCATGATCTTTGCCACTGGATTGACTTGAAAGATGGCCATCCTCCTTAGGAGCAGGATCATCTAGTGATTTCATGAATGCCCTTTTGATGGCAGGAGTTTTCAATAACTTAGACAAGGACAGGCTGATCTTAATTTTCTTCATTTCATCAGCCAGATAGCTGACTAATTTGTCAGATTCATGAGGTGCATTTACAACCTTCGATACTACGTTCTGAGGAGACAAGTATTGAGCATTTACCTTGGGGAACCTCAGGTTATTGCTACCCTTCGGATCAAGAGGTGTATTGAAGTTGTTCGGGGGGAGAGATGATGTCATTGGACCAGTAGGTCTGACTCCTCAAGTTATAATTATGCTTACCAGGATATTGTTGATGATATGCATGTACTTCCTCATGTTCTCTTGCAGGTTCATTTTCATCCTCAAAGGGGAAAACATAATTTGTTTCAAAGGTTAAGGCAGATTCCTCACATACCTGGTTGTGACCCTGATGAGGTTGATTAGTGTACGCTTCTAGCATGAAAGCTGAGTCATATCCACAAGGAACAATCTCATTTCCCTCTGCATGAGGTGGATTTCCAGAAGTATTAGACACTTCAGTCTGAAAGATGCTAGCAGTAATTCTAAATTGTGGATAGTCTAACTCTGCATGTGCATTGGTATTGTGGATCCTACACCAATTAGTAAGGGCTGCTTCAGCAAGATTGACTCTAGTAGTCTGTTTGGTTTCACCAGGAGGCTGATTGTCTAGGGGTGATGGTAATGAGCCATTATTTGGCCTAGAATTCCATACTCTAGGCTATCTCTGAGAATTATTTTTACTTCCACCATTATTGTTGAAATTATTGGTGTTATACCCTCTGTCAGGATAATTTGACCTATCATTGGAATAATTTCTATTCTGGTTTGACTGGGAATAGAAACCCTGATTTCTCAAATGTGTGACTTCTGTGGTGAGTTTTCTCAATTGAACATAAATTTCTTTGATTTCCTCCTTTTCTTCTTGAGCTTTCGCCACTACATTTTCAGTCTGAGGCTTGAAGAAAGAGGACCCATGGTTATTGTTGGACAGATTAGCACCCTGAGGTGTTTGAGCTTATGCAGGATATTGTGCAGAATATGATGTAGGATATTGTGCAGGATATTGTGAATGCACGCCAGGCAAGGTAGGAAATATCATATTTGGGGTAGGAGCAGGTATCAACTGTTGATTTACCTATATAGCTTCTTGAAAAGCTAAGGCTAAAGTGGTGATCCGGGGATGTGTCCTCCTTATGAACATGGAAGTCAAAGGATCCAAAGCTGAATAGTAAATGCTCCTTGCAGCTTCATCGGACACAGTATAAGGAGTGACCACTCTGGACAACATTTTCTGAAACCTAGCATTGAAATTGGCGATAGGCTCATTCTGAAATCTCTTGATAGTAGCAAACAAATGGTAGTTTATTGAGGGATCGACTAGAACTTTAAATCTATCAAGAAAAGCTTTCTCTAATAAGGCCCAGGAATCAATAGAACCCTGACCAAGACTAATAAACCAATTATAGGCTTCTTCCCCTAAGGAAAAGGGAAATAATCTACACACCACATCTTGATGTTCTATCCTAGCTCTGCAGCAAGCTTCCTTAAAAGTCCTGATATGATCTTCAGCATCTTGATAAGGATGATATTTTGGACAAAGTTTGTCTGGGTTCTTTGGTAACTCATGACATGCAGTGAAGGTCAAAGGTGACTCTGCTGCAAAGAAAGACATTGCAAGCTGAGGAGGTTGAGCTGGTGGTGCAACTAGCTGAGGTTGGACTAAAGGTACACCCTGAGGCTGAGCTGGAGGTGTCAAATATTCCAGAAGGTATTTGTAAACCAATAGGAGTTACAGGAGGAGGTTCTGGTGAAGTTCTTGGTGCACTAGACTCTCGAGTATGATGAATGTCTACAGTCCTAGGTCTGAAACCTCTAACAGGCAATTCTTCAAAAATTCCACTAGGTCTAGATCTGGTATTTATCCTGTGAGCCAAGATTTCTCAATTCTGAGGCAAATTGGCTAAAACTTTGTAAATATTGGCTGAATTTCACCGGATGAGGTGATATTTGTAGTCAGATGGCTGATCAAACTGGATATTTATGAGATATTTACGAAGATACTACAAATATGAAAGGGTATTTGAGGTATAATGACCCATAGCACGAGATCTCAAGTGTCTAAGGCTTAAATTCTTCAAAGCTTGAACAAATTTATGTATCTTTGGCCAATATGAGTGAATTCAGAATGATCTAGTATAAAGCTTGCAATATTTATGTGAGATCTGGAAATCTTTACACAAAATGAGCATATACGGGTCTTTTACAGTAAATATTTACGTAATTTTTGAAATTCACAGATGATCGGGGGTTACCTTTCTCTTTGCATCATCAAACCTAAGAATAATGATGATGAGTGTGGTATTTCGGATCAGGCCCTCCTTCTAGCACCAATTTATGTTGGTCATGATGTTAGTCATAAACAAACATAGAATAAAAGTACACATTAACCTTTATTCATCTTGAAAGATACTATGAATTCAAAGAATTTAGGATCTCAAGTCTCCGGTAATTAGGTCTTAATCATCTGAAGTCACTCAGAGGTTAATGTGAGTTGCTGTTTCCATTTTGGGGCCTTACGTGGAAATTTATCATCATCATGACATTCCTGCAGAAATTCTTTACAAAGAAGTCATATTATGCAGTTGCTTGATGAAAAGATGCAGAAATACCTCAGTCTTTGCGTGATATTTTCAATTGTACATGCTGTGTATTCAAATATGCTAAATATTTATGATTATATACGAGATGTCTGCATATTTGTGTTATTTGCTTAAGATCATCAATTATTTGCAATTATGAAGATGAAATGTTCTGAAATTTAAAGAAACTAAAAGGAATACTTCAATTTAAGGCTGAACCTTTAGCTATTGATCCACATACATACTTGATACTGTCATGAGGAGAAGAAATCAAACCATATGTTCACCAGGATATTCCACAGCTAAATACACTTGATGTAAACTTCAGAGGATAATGAATGAAAACAATACATGTAACATGATGAGCACTCCAAGGGACGCAGCAAATCAAAACATATATCCAGAATTCAGACACAGATTACTCAAGATTTACAAAGATTTGTAATTGAAATACTCTTCTCTTTCATTAAGTATGCAGAGACATGTACATATACAATAACTTTGAAAAGAGCCCTGAATATTTCAGCAAACAGATTTCAATTAAGTTTTGAATGAATACAATAAGGCTATAGAATAAGGTGAGGAATCCGTTACAAAAATATCTACAATCTTGATTTATCAATACCAATCTACGGTTGTGATTCACTTGACTTTGTCAACGTTTACAAAATGGCACAAGTTGCCAGCTGGCAACTATCTATACTACTTATGCTTATATCCCCTTCATGATGTGTCTTCATCATGCTTCTCAGCTGATTCATGCAGATCATCATCATGTGCGTCGCTTCCTGAACTTTCGCTATCCTGATGATGATGATGCTGCATATGGGGCTGCATACTACTGTGGACCTGCTCATATGAATGCACAACCTGATCTATTCCTCCACCATCTTGAGTTTTTGCTTTGATGATGGCGTGCTTATGTGCTTCATACTTGTCTCTGCTGTTATCCAGCTTGTTCTTCCTGTCCTGCAGTGTTTCATTATATTTCTCCATCTAGACCTTGATCCTCATTATTTTATCTATCAGTTCTTCTATCAAGTGGACAGGTGGACCATCTGTCTCTGATTGGAAGTTGCTATGTACAGCTTTGATGGCAGACTCTTCATCTTGATTTTCTATTTTTCCTTCCACCTTGCCTTCCAGTGTTTCCAATATCATTGTCTCTTCTGCCATTAAATCACGTAGCCTCATGCTGATATCCCTCAGCTTATTATTGCATCTTTTGAGGACTCCGCATTCGAACTGAATGTCCTTGTACCAGATATCTATCAATAATGTGGTATTACTATTCAATACCTGCTTACTGATAAGCAATTGAGGATTTATCCCCTTTATTTCTCCCAAAAGGCTCAAGACCTTTTCCAATTTATAAGACCTTTTCCCGGTCTGCATCTGTAATTTATCCACTTTAGTCTTGAAGTCACTCAAAATACTCCACCTCTTCAAAGAGGCCTTCATTATTTCTACAGCATCATCCAATGTGGATGACATCCATTTCCTTATTATAGACACCTCATGCTTCATGAGGTCTAATTTATTTACCTCCTCCTGAGAAATGGCAGTCAATGGGACTGCATGTTCAGTTGTGGTATCATCAGGATTGGTCAGCCCTTTGATGTAGGCATGCAACTAAGCAATGTGCTCTTTATGTTGCTTATTCTTCCCCTTCTCTCTTTTCACCTTTTGAATTAGAGAGTCAATAATGTCTTTGGCCTCTTGACCTTCTTGGTCCTCATTGGCAAACCCCAAATCTACTGTACTGATTTGAAATTCATCAACATTGATTTTACCCTTTTCTTTCTCCACCGCAGGTATGGCAATTTGTGTGGTCCTTCTCCCAGTTGTTGGATCTCTCTTGATGGCTAAAGTCATTATGGCCTTCCTCTTGGGTTTCATTATATCTGCGGAGAACAAGGTGGAGACGTCAAATTCTTGAATTTCGAGCTCCTCTTCAATATTTACTTCTTTTGCTAACCATGGAGGCACCTGATCATGTCTTTCAGCATCATCATGATGTTTACCCATATCTCCCATTTCTATCAGCAGATGTTGTGGAGATGGTGACTTTTGCTTTTCTTCTTCTTGATGCTCGCTTTGTTGTTGATCTTGCGGCACCTCCTCCTGTTGAGGAATTTCCTTCTCTGGGGGAGCATCTTCTTGGTGTGGGGAACCCTGTGGCGCATCTATATGCTGATCATGACGATCATGATCTTCCTCTGTCATTACTTCATCCATTCCCAATTCTTCCCCTTGTTGCTTATCCACTGCACCAGATACTGGGGATTCTGCCTAAGGTGCTGGCTGTTCTTCTGTAGCTATTACTTCTTCCGAGCCTGCACTATCAACTTCTTGTATTTTGGCAGCTGGATCCTCTAGTGCCTCCTTCTTCTCATCAGCCTTCGCTTCCTGAACCTCTACTATAGCAGGTTCTTTTGATGTATCATGTGGGCTTTGTTGGCCTAACTCAAGAGCATGGCCCTCTGACTCTGCCATCTCTATCTCTTCTGTTGGATGGCCTTTGTCAGGTGATCCTGCTAGCTGTTCAGGACTTGCATCCTGTTTATCTGTCAGATCTACCACTACAGGACTTGTCACCTCTGTGATTAATGCTTCTAGCCCTATCTCTTGAGCTACCTGCTCTGGGCTCTTTTCTTGCTCTTCTTCTGCTTGTTTCATCTCCTCAAGCACAGTTTGAGCTGGTGGAGGATTGTGAGGAGTCATACTTATATCAGCAGCAAGTGTTTCCATCTTTTGTGCAACCACATCCTGCACTACCTCATCGTCAGACAAATTTATTATCTCATCAAGCGAGACATGTCCTTCTGCTTGTGTCTGAGAGGTTTCTTTCATTTGTTCTTCTGCAAGTTCAGTTTTGAACTTGACTATGGTAGGAAGTGGAACATTATGTTGAAGTTCCTTCGATACTTCACCACCTGCCCCTTGTACTAGTGCAGGGGGTTGGCTTATTCCACCTCTCATGGAGGTCCTTTTTTTCTTAGGTGTGGTAGACACCAGCACCTGTGGAGCTCTCCTCTTTCTTTTTATTATCAATGGAACCTCTTCCTCTTCAGGCTCCTCTTCCATGAGGATATCCTCTGTATCACGTTTCCCTGAGGATTGACCCACTTCTAGGGTCTTAGTTATTCCAGCCTCTGCTGTCTTACTCTTCTTGGGCTTTTCTTTCTTTGCAGGGTCCGGATGCCTCCTCAGCTGTAAATACTACCCTGTCGATTATAACCCCTTTGGGTTGTTTATCCACTTTCTTGCCCCTTGGGGGTCTTTTGCTCTGTTGTTGTGGTGGAGGTAACTTATCTCCCTTAGTCTTCCTTTTCTCAAGCAGGAAGTCATCATATACCTCCCCAAGAATATCCTGTCCCTTTTTCTTGTTGTCCACCGTAATGGCAACACCTTTCTTTTTCAATGCCTCCACCTGATCATCAACCCAAGCTTGAGTTAGTTGTATGGTCCTGGCAATGAATGGGTCCAGAGATATGTCTTCCTGCATGGTGAGGTCAGGTGCAAAGATGGTGTCATTGTATATTTTCTTTTGTTCATATTCATCTGCCATTATCCTGCCATCATCCTTCTTCAATTGTTGGGGAAGAGAGATGCAATCAAAGGTTCTAATTTGGTTCAGAGTCAACCTCTGATACCTTCTTCTCCTGGCTTCTACCTCATCTTCACAGTCAGCCCAAAAATCTTCTAGGTGCCTCTGATGAATAGGCTTTCCTAGTATCTTCTGTATCCTGCCGTAAGGATCATATGGTCTTGTTATCGGAAAAGGTTGTAAATTCATTTTATTTAGGGTGACCATCACCTTCTTTATATTGTCAGAGTCAGGGCACATATAGTTGCCAATGCTGACTGGGAACAAAATTGGTGGTAGCTTCTTGGCATCCTTGTACATTTTTATTATCACGGAGCCCTACCTGATAAATTCCATTAATATTACTGCATCGGTAGGATACCTTGGCAGCATGAGGGGATGTTCCTCAAAACCCTCAACCCTTATATAAGAAAAGGTTGCAAACTAGATATACCAGGCTCCATGCCTGTAAACTACCTCTTGAGCCTGCATGCCCAATCTTTTTGTTCTGTCCCCTTCCATGGTCCTTACCAGATGCATAGAGAGTGCATCATTGACCAGTTTGTAGTCTCTAAGGTAATTGGTTCTCTGTAGCTGGGGATGATGATCCCAAATATATGCAGCATTTGTACCTGTGAGCTTTCCATCTGTAACTAAGGCATCAAAAGTGCCTTTACAAGAACAAGAATAAACAATATATGATGTCATATAAAATGCACAATCTGAACCTCCCAGGTTCATTAGCTGCTCATGTAGAGCATCACTTATTATTTGGCCCCACAGTGGCTTGATGTTTGAATATAGACACATCATGATAATTCCATACATCCAATCCCTGAAACTACCAGCATCAGGTTGGCCTATTACTCGATTCAGGAGTGCAATCATATATTGGTACTCCTCACTGAAATCATACTTGAACATATGCACAGGGAGTTTGGCTGCCGCAGGATATGTGATATTCTTTGCTCTCCATTGATACATGTTCTTTCTGGCCGATTTCTTGTTGGCCTCATACTCCCTTTCCTAACTTCTTGAAGTCCATGCTCTTAACTTTACTGCCTAGTGGCAGTCCAAATGTCTGGGAGAGACCCTTGATGGAGAGGTCTGCATATATCCTTCCATGCTTCACCACTTGCCTCATCTGAGGATTATAATTCCAGGCACATTCTATAACTAGCTCCGGAGATTCCATGGAATATGGGAAACCAGTAGCGTTCCACATTCCTGACACAAATACCGCATCCAGCACAGGACTCTTGTCATGCCCTTCATTCAGTTTAGCTGACCAGGCCTCCAGATTGGTGCTCCCCTGATGGGTGTCTGTAATTGCTCCATACTTAAACAGGACCCCCCTCTTAGAAGAGAACATAGGCCTACTGAATTCCTCTTGACACTTAACGTACCGCTTGTCGGCCATGAGTACCTGCAATTAACAAAATCCTATCTCACAACAGATATACACACATGCATACACATTGTAATTAAAAAATCACTATGCCTACTGCATCTGTTCGGCATTACTTAATCATATGGATGCATAAACCAAAACTTACATCATCATACTCGAATGATAATGACATGATGAGGGTTTCATTTACTTACTTGGTTACGCAAATTTCTCTTTTATACGAGTAGATTGCCAAGACGCTCTGAATTTAGCCAATGATCACCTACTTCCTTCTGTCTGTGAGCTCAGATCGTGCAACAGTCGCTGGTATGAGGATGCGGAAGCTGGTGCTCTGTAAAAACAATTTTATCGCAGGGTAAATGTGAAAATGGTGGTTGAATTACCTTTTAACCTCGTAGTTAGGGTACATTTAGGACAACTCTGACAAGTTAGATCATATTCCTTGATTATTCGTGCAAAAATGCAGGATCCCGCCAGGTGTTTCATTGGGTTCCGGGGTCAGCGGGAACCACCTACCATGTCTGCGCGCATTTAATGATAATGGCGGCAATGGGAGTGGGGGGATATCCATATGACAGGATATCATGGGGGCAGGATGATATTCACAAATATCAGGTTGAGTTTCAATATCATCCTCCCTATTGAAAATGTTATTGCGACAAGATTCGGGTGACAAAAGCACATTTGGTTGTGTTGGGTACATCAGGAGGATATTTTGATGTATCAGGTGATGTTTCAAAATATGATGATGACGAGACAAACTTACTTGTCTCCCTTTCGGAATATCAGGATGACTTCATCCTGATATTCGTTCTTTGTATCGGAAAGGCATCATGACGTCATCATCATGTTAGGTGAACATGATCATGTTTGGAAAATATCCTGTCGAAATATGAATGTGATGATGATGTCATCGTCATGTTTGTTTCTTCATTTATCTGGTTTGGATGATGTCATCAGGATATTTGATAAGGGTGATATTTTGCGTCAGGAGGATATTAAGAAATATCGGGTTACATTCTGAAACATGACGCTTGCGATAGAAAAGACCGCTTGACGGGGAAGATTTACTACTACTTAAAGTTGACGTCCGGATATTTGAGCCGCATGACTTATTGGGAGATATTTCAAATATGATGATGAGCTTCAACAACATGACCGAGGATATAAAAAATATGATCCTCCTCTTGCGAATATCAGGTTTGACCAAAACTTTGACTGTTCATAACTCTCAGATCCTGATGAATATCAGGGTGATGCAAAAGGCAAACCTGCATGGAATTTAATGCTCTTTCAGAATATGAGGTCACAGAAATGAAATGCAAATTTTGACCAACTGACTTCATAATGGTGACTTACCTCATCCTGACTCTACATGATGATGCACATGACTTACTTTTACTAAACCGCCAGAGAGCAGACAACACAAGCCAAAGCAAAAACTTGGGTCCCTATTTTGCCAAGTCAAAATGGGGCATGTTGTGTAACCACACAACAAGACTCTTGACATAAGATTGCTATCTTCAGTTGAAATATGGATAAATTAGAGTTTTATATAGATGTTAATATGGAAATCATCTTATTTTATTTATATTCTAGTTCTATGAAGAAATGTTCTTTTACCCATTTTAGGCTAAGAATAGCCATAAGGATGTCTTGAGAATCATTCTTTATGCCAATGAGAAGTCAAGATTTAGACTCTCATGATGGTTGGAATTCTCTCTTTGATATACTTAAAAGGAAGTATTCAATTTGTATGTTTACGCTTTTATAGCTTATTATCAACAATTTATGATTCAAATAATTATTAAGATAGATAGAGTCTTTTTTTTATAATCAATATGGTTAAAATGTTAACTTAGTTGTGTAGATGACTAGGAAGAGCATGAGATTGGGTAAACAAGCCTTTGAGTAAATGATGAGATGTCATAGACCCAGGATTGCAAGGATGCAAAGAGGGGCTCAATATATGTTTACACTATTCATCTAAATCTCGCCCTAAAATTGTCAGAAATGACTAGTAGATAAAGGGTGTGTCTTTATGACTAATATGGCATTAGTATGACCAAAAGAATGGTTATCTATAAAGGAAATATATGATTAATAAGAATGTTGTCTCCAAGTCGAGAAAAGAGTGAGTGAACATATGACTATATATATATGAAACTTTGGCCAAAGTAATGCAAAAGTCACTGCTTGCATTATCAGTTTACTATGTACCAAATAGCTGAACAATCTGAACGGGTCATACATAGCTAGAGCTAGACTAGAGTTGTAAACCTAATTGTTATTAGCTAGGACACATCACTAGTTCTCAGATGGCACATGGAATTAGCTAAATCTCATTATCTAATACCCTCGTGAAGGGAAGGGCCACTTCTAGAACAAAGGTGTGTGGGGGACCATCAGTCTGTGGTTGGAGGAAAAGCACCAGGGTGATGCTCTCTCTCTCCTGCAATTGACTTTCGAAGACTCCAATTGACTTCCAAAGACTTGTGAACAAGAATACATTGCTTATTTTGTAAATGATATTGATAGAATTTTAAGTCATAATAAATATGACCATTTGTTATTGTGCAAAATTGTAATTTGCAAGTAAAGTGACCTTGTTTTGAAATAAGTATATTGTACATGAATATTGCAAAGGTAATATATGGGTTTTGGATATTTCTCTCCTTATAAAAATATATATATATGCACATATGCTTATTTATGTATGAGTTTTTCTAATATTCCAGTTGGGATGTTACATACATGCTCTGGCCTAACCAAAGTTTTAAGTCAACTCCATCTCTTTTGATTTCCATTTCCAAAATGTACTTAGCTGCCCCTAAATCTTTAATTTCAAACTTTGCTGAAATTTGACACTTCAAATCAGAAATCAAACTTTTACCATTCCCAAAGAACAACATATCATCAACATACAATGCAATAATTAGAATGTGATCATTATCCATTTTGAAATAAACATAATGATTTGATTTCATTATCAGAAATCCTAAACTCAACACAAAGGCATCAAACTTTTGGTACAACATTCTAGGAGACTGGTTTAGGCCATACAAATATATCTTCAACTTGCAAACTAAATGTTCTCTACCTTTCTTAATGTAGTGCTCTAGTTGTGACATATATCGCTTCATCCAACTCACGATGAAGGAAAGATTTCTTCACATCCATATGCTTAAATTCAAGATCATACGCTGTAGCAAGTGATAATAAAAATCTAATGGATGTCAACTTAGCAACAAGAGAAAAATCTCACCATAATCAATTCCCTCAACTTGGAAATAACCTTTTGCTAATAATTTTATTTTTGAACAGCCATTTGTATCCAACGTGTTTACGTTCATCAAGAAAAGGTACCAGATCCCATGTATTATTTTTATTTAGTGCTGTAATCTCTTCTTCAATGGCCTCTTTCGAAGAATTTGCATCATTCATACCCATAACCTCTTTTATAGTCCTAGGCTCATCATTGTTAGTAATTAAAGCAAAGATACAATTCCAATCATTGGGTTAATATCCATACCATTTTGGTGGTTGCCTTTCCCAAGTAGACCTCCTCACATATGGAGGTTGAGGTTCTTCTTCTTCTAAACTTTCTGAACTACTAGAGCTCACCTCTTCTTTAGAACCATCGTGGGCTTTCAGTTCAACTTTTTCAATTATAGGGTAAGTTGAACCACATCCTCTTTCTTTCCTTTCTTTTATGGATGTAGGGCAACAGAAGAAGGATCCATCTCTCTAAAGATAACACTTTTTCTATATAGAACTCTTTCAACCATAGGATCCCAAAGCTTGTACCCTTTCACACCAATACCATAACTGATGAAGATACACTTAATTGCCTTGTTCTCCAATTTTGACCTCTTCTCCCTAGGCACATGTGTATATGCCTCACAACCAAATACTCAAAGATGTCTCAATGAAGGATTTTTTCCTGACCACACCTCCATAGGTGTATTCTCAACAAGTGGTGATGTAGGAGACCTATTAATCAGGTAGCAAGTAGTGGTTACAACTTTGGCCAAAACTTTTTGTTCTAGGATAGCTCCACTAAGCATACTCCTAGTCATCTCCATCAACATTTTGTTCATTCTCCCACAACTCCATTCTTCTGAAGGGTACATATAGAGTTGTCTTGTGCCTCTCAATCCCATGTTCTTTATAGAACTTATCAAAACCTGTTGAACAAAACTCGCTGCCATTATTAGTCCTCAAACACTTAATCTTTTTATCAATCTCATTCTCAAAAAAAGCTTTCAACTCTTTGAATCGACTAAACACTTCAGATTTACTTATAAGGAAATACACCCATGTCCTTCTACTATAATATCAATGAATGATACAAAGCAAATAGATTTAGAAATTGAAGGAACATTAATAGGACCAAGAACATCAAAATGTATCAAGTCCAACACCCTAGACGATTTATGAGAACTAGAATAAAACTAAAAATGATTATGTTTTCCATATACACTATGTTTGCAAAAATCAAACTCAAGATTACAATTATTTATCCCCTCAACAATGTTTTTATTTTTTAGGGCTCTAAGACCCTTGTCACCAATATGATCAAGTCTTTGGTGCCATAACATTGTTTTTTCAGTAGGAATTTTAATTTCCAAAGAATGAGCACCTTTAGGTACCCAAAAAGAACATCCATCAGAAGTAGATGCAACACACCTCTTTTTTCTTGGTTCTAATGGTGAGGATGAAAACTCTAAAATTCTCTTATTAGTATCAGAAGAACTATTGTACTGAACTATACACACATCTAGCTTAAACAAAGTGCCAACCCAAACACCCTTAGCAAGCACCATAGATCCTCTTGTCATCTTACATCCTCCATTCGAGAAAACAATCTGCACACCCACATCATTCAACTTACTCATAGATAACAGGTTCCATGCCAATCCATGAATATGTAGTACACCACTGATCCCCTTCACTCATTCATTAGGGAGTTCAAATACATGAAACCACCAAAATGGAAACTAAAAACCATGAGTTACAACTCCTAGTCATAGAGAATCAAATGCATAGTAATATAGAAAGTTACTAAAACTTTTAGAACATAACTGACTCTCCAAAAATAGGACACTCCATTTTTGGTTCCTAAAATCATACTTGTCATAATTTCCAAAATAACTCCCTCTCACTAGCTCTTTCCATTCTAGCAACTCTTACACACATTCCAAATTGTCACAGTTGCATTTAGAAACTTCCATGACACTATGTAGTAAAAATTGCTAAAATGCAAATAAAGAAACATTTCAAATATTAGAAATTTCAAGGTGTATAATCCCAACATTCTCCCACTTGTTGTATACCTTGCAAGAGCTAGGGAATCCATATCATCATGAACTCAATTGTTAGAGGGTGACAGGCCCATAGACTTTGTCAAGGAATCTACAACATTCGTCAATGTATCAACTTTCTCCAAATTCACTCTTCCATCTTCTACCATGTCATGAAAAAAATGGTACTGGACATCAATGTGCTTTGTTGATGCAGCCCAAGATCCAAGGGCTTTGTCAAGGTACAAAATCAAGTAGCAAAAATGATTAACACCACACCACAAAACAAATGATTCTTTATTCATATGCAAGAGAAGGATTACAACAGGAGTACAATTGACATTACACATGCATTGGCCTCATCCTTACAACATTTCAAGACTCTGATCAATAGATCTTACAACCTGGAGAAACTTATGGTAAACTCCCAAAAACGTACTACCGACGCTTAGCCAAGGAGAATCTACACCTAGGAGAATCTTCCTTCATAGTACATTTTTCCTCTATTTATAGATCCCTCAGGCGGCCACCGACTTCACTTAATGCACATGACATGTGGCATGTCCCCATTTGCTCCAAAACTGGTCGTACACGTGATTTAAAACGGATTTGTCGCCTTCTACGCATTTTGTGGGGATATTATGTGTCACTAGACATTAGGTTTTGCAAGCATTTGCAGGTTGACTGAACATTGGGTTGCAAAAGAAGAGGGATTTCGGGTCATGACCTGATAAGCGGGGTTTTCGACCCTCACTGGATATGTCCTATGTGCAGGTATTTTAGCGCAAGGCACTTTAATGTAGCAAAGCGGGGAAAAGTGACGTGACCATATAGGTGGGGGTTTGATGGTTCACTGGATATATGTAGTGAGCCTCCATTTTAGCACTGGGCTTTTTAACACTTCCAACGGGATTTTCACCCTGCATTGGATTGGTGAGGATTTTTTCGTTTAGTGGATAAGTCCTGTGAGGGTCCCTTTTTGCACTAATCCAGTGAAATCAACTTTTAGCACTAACACCTATTTAATTCTCTAGCAGGGAAATCCATTGTTACTGGACTGACATGGATTATGGTGTTCGCCGAACATGTCTAATGAAACCTGATTTTGACGCAGATCCGGTGAAGAGAAAATTTAGCACAACATCCGGTGAATTCTGACTTTAGCACAAATTTGGTGAAGGATGATTTTAGCGTCAGGCAGTATATCTAGTGCAAAGTCATTTTAGTGCCAAGTGACCCAAATAGCTTAGCGGGAAAAATGAAGGTCAGAGGATATGTAGATCTGGTGATAGGTAAAAACTCCGCCGAGGCATAACTTCTTCAATTTTGATCAGATCTTCACCAAATTTGAGATGTAGATACCCATTTGGGCCTTCTTCAAGATCAATTCATCACTTGGCCAAAATCTTTAGGAAATTCTCTAAAAATTGATCAATCAACTCCTGTAACAACTCCTGCAGCAAAACAAACAACAAGAAAGTAAAGCAAATCTTTTTGGTTGCATTGGATCGGCGAGGATTTTGTTGTTCAGTGGATAAGTCCTGTAAGGGTCCCTTTTTGCACTGATCCAGTGAAATCAACTTTTAGTACTAATACCTATTTAATTCTCCAATAGGGAAATCCACTATTACTGGACTGGTGGGGATTATGGCATCTGCTGAACATGTCCAGTGAAGCCTGATTTTGGTGCAGATCCGGTGAAGAGCAAATTTAGCGCAACATCTAGTGAAGTTTGATTTTAGCACAAATCTGGTGAAGGATGATTTTATCACCAGGTGGTATATCTGGTGCAAATTCATTTTAGTGCCAGGCGACCCAAACAGCTTAGCAGGCAAAATGAAGGTCACAGGATATGCAGATCTGGTGATAGGCAAAAACTTCGCCGAGGCATAACTTCTTCAATTTTGATCGGATCTTCACCAAATTTGAGATGCAGATACCCATTTGGGCATTCTTTAAGATGAATTCATCACTTGGCCAAAATCTTTAGAAAATTCTCTGAAAATTGATCAATCAACTCCTGTAGGAACTCTTGTAGTAAAACAAACAACAAGAAAGTAAAGCAAATCTTTTTGGTTGATGAGGATTGCACGTGAACCTAGATGCTCCTACATCAGACATGCCAGGTAAAATATTTTGTCAGCATGGGCTCACAAAATGGAGTTGGATAGTAGAAGTACCCTTCTAAGTTGTAAACAACCTGCAACAAACTCCATTACTGAATTAGGCTCATCAAAAGACTTCTTCCTTCGCTTCTTCCAACATCTAGCTGGGAAAACCTTCATCCTCCTCCAACAACTCTGCTCTGTACACTTCTCTTCCTCAACCTAGAATTTGATCCACTATAACCTGACCTCCTCAACCAATATGCATCTACACTACCCTCTGCAATATCACACCAATCTTTTCCTACATATAAATCAACACTAGAAAAATCCACCTGTACCATCCCCTCTGCATTCACCATCTCATTCATCTCAACATGCAAATTAGTTTCCACAAATTCACAAGAGTTTAGCGTTACCTCTTGCACCTATTCCTCTGTTACTAATACTACAACATATTCATCTTCATAAACTCCACTCTCATCTTCATCATAAAAATAGAACATATTATGCATTACCTCTTTCTCTGCAACATTTTCTATCATTGTCTGCTGCCATATCTTCACCATTCTCATTCTCTACTACTGCAACCTTAGTATGTGCAACAAGTACATCCTTCTTCTCATCCTCAGTCACTGTTGTAATCTCTTCTCTTTCCTCTTTACCTGCATACACATCATCACCTATAAACACATCTTTATCAGAAAAATAATGGGACTCCTTCATACCCATATTTTCCTCTTCAACTGCTACACTTTTCTTTTCTTCCTCTCTCTCTTTCTCCATGTCTTCCTCATGGCATGCTGCTGCAATCTTTTCCTTTTCATCCTTCCTATCTACTGCAACTTCTTTACCAGTACCTCCTATTTATTCTACAACAGATGGGTGTGTGCAAGAAGTTGTGTCCACTTTTTGGCCAAAAAGTGGAAGTGTTTTTCCTGATTTTCAGAATTTGTCACATTTGACCTAAAAATTTGAAGCACTTAAAGGTGGAATCTTGGAAAAAGTCACTAAATATGAAATGTAGTACTCGGAGTCTAGTTTCCAAATATGTAATTTTTTTCAATACCCAGATGATAGAAATTGATTTTGAATAGGCGTTTCTAAAAACCACTGTTTAAAAGTCACTTTTTTTTACTATACCATGTACGTGTACGTCATCCATATTTTGACCTAAATAATCATATTTTTCAAAATCCTTTTGGGAAAAGCTTTGTAACTCACTGAAGCACGTTTTCCATATTTATTTGTAATTTTTTATTGAATAATTTTTTTTTATTAATTTTTTATTGGTCATTTTTTGTCTTTTAAAAAATCATCGTGTACGTCACGCATAAGATGACCTAAACTTAACATTTTTTGAATTTTTTTTTTTTAAATTGAAAAGAATTGTCTAAAGTACGTTTTCATACAATTTTTTTTACAAAAAAATATTTTAATAAAAAGTTATTAAAATATTAAAAAACCCTGATAATTCAAGGTTATGAACCTATTTCATCATAAATTGATTAAAAAATAAAAAAAATAATTTAATTGTAAAAAAAATTACATATTTAGAATCTACATTGTCTCCTCTATAATGGGTTTTAATTTCGTCAAAATATTCTGCAAAATAGACCTTTAAATATATGCCCAAAGTCACTATTTTGTTGTAACATTGATAGGGCCTTCAAGGTGCAGGTCAAACTAGGACCAGAGGTCAGGGTCGGGTCCCCAAAGCATTTTTCGAAGCGGGTTACAAAGCAAAACCCAAGCCTAAAATTCAAATTTTGAATAACGGGATCTCGTTTATAGAACGCGATCCCGTTTATAAAACGGGATCTCGTTTACTACTCCATCGGTCGTGAATAAAACGAGATCCCGTTTAATAAACTCGGGATCCCGTTTTCCTCTGTCGCCTGTCGCTGTTGAAAATGGGGTCTCTGTTGTTTTTTAAAAAATTTAATACTTTTCACAAACGGGATCCCGTTTTATATAACGAGATCCCGTTATATAAAACGGGATCCCGTTTATAACGGGATCCCATTTTATATAACGGGATCGCGTTTATGGCCTCTAGGTTCGGGATCCCGGGAAAAACAGGATCGCGTTTTTGGTTCTAGGCTCGGAATCCTGAGGCAAAACGGGATCGCGTTTTATATAAACGGGATCCTGTTTTTCGTTCCCCGATTTCGGATTTTTTTCTAACTCCGAAACTTCCACCTTAAGTGGACACAACTTCTTGCATCTACCCAGATCCAAAACAAATTCTTCCCCATCTTTGATTATACTGTAAGTATTATTTCTACCATCATGCATAGCTTCTCTATCCCAAAGCTAGGGTAAACCCAACAGGACATGACATACATCCATGGGTACTACATCACACACAATCTCATCCCTGTATCTACTAATATGAAATTTGAAAACACATTGCTTACTTACCCAAATATGACAATCTCCTCGCATCCACAAAATACTATATGGGCTAGGATGCTTCCTTGTCTTCAATCTCAACTTCTCAACCATTTTTGAAGACACCAAGTTATTTGTGTTACCGCTATCCACAACCACTCTGCAACACTTTCCTCCTGACTTGCAAATAGTTCTAAACACACTCCTTTGTATAGGCTCCTGCTCCTCTTTCTGTGGCTTCAAAAATACTTTCTTCATCATCAAACATTCTCCTGGCCTCCAAGACATTTTGTCAAACAATTGTCGTACACTCTCAATATGTAACCTGCACAAAACACATAATCAATTCATCACAACTTCTCATCTCTCACTTGCTTAGGACTCCTCTCTACCTACAACAATCTTTTGAGCTCTTCACAACTACTTCACTCTCTTCCTCTACCCACAGGTCCTGGCATAGGCTGCCTCACGTTTGACGCTCTACCCATGCACTCAAGAACTCCAACTCTGATACCATTTGATGTAGCTCAAGATCCAGGAGCTTTGTCAAGCTACCAGATCAAGCAAAAAAAATGATTAACACCTGATAAAAAAACAAATGATTCTTTATTCATATGCAAGAGAAGGATTACAACAGGATTACAATTGGCATTACACATGCATTGGCCTCAGCCTTACAACATTTCAAGACTCTGATCAAATAGATCTTACAACCTGGAGAAACTTCTAGTAAACTCCCAAAGACATACTACCGACGCTTGGCCAAGGAGAATTTGCACCCAGGAGAATCTGCCTTCATAGTGCATTTTTCCCCTATTTATAGATCCCTGAGGCAGCCACTGACTTCACTTAATGCACATGACATGTGGCAGGTCCTCATTTGCTCCAAAATCAGCCGTACACATGATTTAAAACTAATTTGTCACCTTCTACGCATTTTGTGGGGATATCACGTATCACCAGACATTGGGTTTTGTGGGAATTTGCAGGTTGACCAGACATCAGGTTGCAAAGGAAGAAGGATTTCAAGTCATGACCCGATAAGTGGGGTTTTTGACCCTCAATGGATATGTCCAGTGTGTGAGTATTTTAGTGCAAGGCACTTCAATGCAGCAAAGCGGGAAAAAGTGACCTAACCAGATAGGCAGAGGTTTGAGGGTTCGCTAGATATATGTAGTGAGGCTCCATTTTAGCGTTGGGCTCTTTAACACTTCCGATGGGATTTTCACCCTGCACTAGATCGGTGGGGAATTTGTTGTTTAGTGGATAAGTCCTGTGAGGGTCCCTTTTCGCGCTAATCCAATGAAATCAACTTTTAGTGCTAACAACTATTTAATTTTTCGGCAGGGAAATCCACTATTACTGGACTGGTGGGGATTATGGCATCTATCGAACATGTCCGGTGAAACCTGATTTTGGCATAGATCCAGTGAAGAGAAAATTTAGCGCAACATCTAGTGAAGTCTAATTTTAGCACAAATCTGGTGAAGGATGATTTTAGCACCAGGTGACCTAAATAGCTTAGCGGGAAAAATAAAGGTTGTAGGATATGTAGATCCGGTAACAGGCAAAAACTCCACCGAGACATAACTTATTCAATTTGATCAGATCTTCACCAAATTTGAGATGCAGATACCCATTTGGGCCTTCTTCAAGATTAATTCATCACTTGGCCAAAATCTTTAGGAAATTCTCCAAAAATTGATCAATCAACTCCTGTAGCAACTCCTGTAGAAAAAAAACAAAAAGAAAGTAAAGCCAATCTTTTTATTTGATGAGGATTGCACATGAACCCAGATGCTCCTGCATCATTTTTCCTTGTTTGGAAGGTCAAATTCTTTGCCAAACATATGGTACTCTAACTATCACAAAAATAGTAATCTTGCCTACACCAAACCCATCATCTGAACACAATATCTTAAGCCAAATGGATTCCTTACAAGCATGAGTTGCTACCATGTACTATGCTTCTGTAGTGGACAAAGCAACTACAACTTGTTGCCTACTCATCCAACTAACAATATCACCAAACTCATGAAAACATATCCACTGGTGGATCTTCTACTGTCAATGTTACCTTCCCAATCAGAATCCACATATCCATGAATACAAACTAAAGGTTGAATCCCTGTAAGACAACCATGATAACATAAGGAATACTCAGAAGTACCCTGTAAATATCTAAACACTCTCTTCATTGCATACTAATGTACTCATTGAGGATTACCCATAAACTAACTAAGGACTTCCACTACTTGGGGAATGTCTAGCCTTGTACAAACCATAGCATACATCAAACTACCAACCACACAAGCCTAAGGTACTCTAGTCATGTCCTCCATCTCAGTAGGAGACTTTAGACAATCCTCAACAGTTAAATTATTTGTCCTCATTGTAACAAGAACACTAAACTGTCTACATGCTGCCATGTTGAATCTCTCCAACACTGAGTTGATATACTTGCTCTGACCTAACCAAATTTTTATGTTAGCTGATTTCCATCCCCAAAATGTACTTATCTACCCCTAAATCTTTCATTTCAAACTATGTCGAAAGCTGAGACTTCAAATTAGAAATCAAACTTTAACCATTCCCAAAGAACAACATATCATCAACATCCAATACAATAATGATAATGTGATCATTATCTATTTTGAAATAAACATAATGATCTGATTTCATTCTCAAAAATCCCAAACTCAACACAAAGGCATTAAACTTTTGGTACCACATTCTAGGAGACTACTTTAGGCCATACAAAGATTTCTTCAACTTGCAAACTAAATGTTCTTTACCTTTCTTAATGTAGTGTTCTAGATGTGGCATATATATCTCTTCCTCCAACTCACCATGAAGGAAATCTTTCTTCACATCCATCTTCTCGACTTCAATATCATACATTGTAGCAAGTGATAGTAAAAATCTAATGGATGCTAGCTTAGAAATGAGAGAAAAAATCTCACCATAATCAATTCCCTCAACTTGGGAATAACCTTTTGCCACCCATCTTGCCTTATAATTCTCAACACTACCATCTAAACCAATTTTCTTTTTGAACACCCATGTGCATCCAACATGTTTACATCCATCAGGCAAAGGTACGAGATCCCATCTCTTCTTCCATGACCTCTTTCCAAGAATTTGCATCATTCATACCCATAACCTCTTTTACACTCCTAGGCTTATCAGTGTTAGTAATAAAAGAAAAGATACAATTCCAATCATCAGGTGTATACCCATACCTTTTTGGTGGTTGCCTTTGCCATGTGGACCTCCTCACAGATGGAGGTTGAGGTTCTTCTTCTGAACTTTTTGAACTACTAGAACTCACCTCTTTTTTAGGTCCATCATGGGATTTCGGTTCAAATTTATCAATTGTAGGGGTAAGTTGAACCACATCCTCTTTCTTTTCTTTCTTTTTTGGTTGCAAAACAACAGAAGAAGGATCCATCTCTCTGAAGATAATACTTCTACTATACATAACTCTGTTAACCATAAGGGATTATGAATGGATGGGGAATGTGATGATTTAGGATTTGTATAGGTTAGTGGAGGGTTTAATGGATTAAGGTTTAGAAGGGTTGATGGGGGATCTAATGAATGATAGACTATAGGGATTAATGGATTGGGAGGTATGTGGAGTAATGGATTAGGATTAATAGGGTTGGAGGGATATTGTGATGGAGGGATTGAAGGGAAAAGATTTGATGGATGAGGGATTTTGTGGGTTATTGGATTAGGATCAAGGTTTACTATGCATGTATTTTGAGTTTGAATGTGATGATTTGGTGGAATATTGACTCCTATGTCGATAAGATACTTAGCCAAGGCCTCTTTGTTATGTAATATAGTGTTGATGAGGTACTTAGCCATGACATCCATGCTTTGTAATAAAGGGTGATGAGCTAATGTGGTGTAACCTTGTTTAGTATTAAGAGGACCATTAGGATTTTTAGGATATTCATTAATCCTCTCATCGTTGTGATACTCATCTTGATCTACAAGGCTATCAACATCATCAAGATAGTTGAAAAGACTCTCATCATCATTAGTGTCAAATTGAGGGCCTCCTAGGATTGTGATTCTGGGTTTGGCATGGAATTCATAAAAAGGAGGGAAATAGGAGTTTTAGCTTGCATAATTAATTTATCAAACCATCTCATGATGCTTATATGTGGATTATGGATTAGGATTAGGCAATTGCTTGGATGGGGATTTTGATTTGATTTATATGGGGTTTGATGATGTAGGATGATGGATGATTTGGGATCAAATGTCAAGACCTTAGGATGATTTGATTTTTTTGGATGAGGAATTGATTTCTATATTTAAGATAGGCAAAGTTCTTAAGAAAGAATTGACTAGGTTTGATTATGGATTTGATCTCTACTTAAGATAGGAAAAGTTCTTAAGAAAGAGGGTGGGGATTGATTTGATTGGATAATTGTACTTAAGATGTGAAGTTCTTAAGCAAGCTTGGATTAAGGATGATAGGTTCAATTTAAGGTCTTGATATTTGATTTGAATGAGAGTTGGGCTTGGATAAAATGGGGGGTTGGATTAAGAAGATGTGATGGGGATTTTGATTTTGGGATTAGGATGAATGATGTAATTGGATTAAGATAGGTGAATTGATTTAGGGATTTGGATTAGATTAAAAGAGATGATGGATGATGGATTAAGGGGTGAATTAGGACATGATTAGGGATGATGATAAAGATCAATGATAGGAGTGGTTAGGGATTAATGAGGATTAGGGAAATGATTAAGATGGATTACATGGATTAGGATTAAAACCTTGATTGGATTAGGAAAATTGATTGGGATTAGGTCCCTTGTTTATGGATTTAAATTAGAAATGATGTGGAAAAGGTGATTAGGATGATTAGAGGATTATTAGGACAAGATGGATGTTTAAGATGATTAGTGGATGATTAGGAAGATTATGGGGTGAGGTGGATAAAATGAATGAGTAGGATGACTAGGGGATGAGGTGGATTGGGAATGATTTGGATTTGGGATAACTATGGATAGGTGGGATGCTTGATCTTAGGGAAATTTTGCAAACAATAAATTTCACACAACATGTACAAGTTTGCAAAAAAATTTGATTTGGGATTTTGGATTCAAGGGGTGCATGGTTTTTGACAAATGAAAACACACGAAGCACATGAACAAGCCTATGCTATTCAAGTAGGAGTGTCAATTTCTGTGGGCCCACTAGTATGCTATCTACCAAGTTGTGAATAGATAGGGAACACAAGTTCATGTACCACCTATACATGCCTTACCAGGGAGGCCAAAGCCTTGCCCATGGTGAGCTCTATCTCAACAAACTTGGAAGAACGACATGAGTAACTTCCTAGGCTTAACTAGCTTATGGTTAACCATGAAAAAGGATGGCCACAAGGTCTTAATCTAGGCTATACAATGCTTCTAGGGGTGTCCCCGATATACACAAGGTATGAGAGGCCAAAGTACGTGAACAAGTGTGTTGTCTAAGGCATGTGACAAGTCACTTTGCCAAGTCCCGCAGGCTCAACGTGGGCCAAAAATAATAGCTCCAATTTAATTATATAAATTATATAATTTATATAATTAAATTATATAATTATGTGTATCCCTTTAGGGACTTCTGCATGTAATGCCTTGATTAATCATACTTAAGCATGTGCAAATAATTAATGATGGTAAGTGATGTGATTTAGTCAACTAATGAAAAATGCACAAAATAGAGGATTAAATAAATATTGAAATTTATTTAATTTTTGGATGAGGTGGGATAGGGTTAGATAAACATTTTTTTTGCATTTACTCATCCACAGTTGGACTATAGAAGAAGATTAATTAATTGAATAAATAGTCTTGACTTGTTTAATCAATTACTGGTGAATAGTGATGAATAGTGATTTTATTAATTAAATAATAAAAACAAGTTTTAAAAATGGAAGGGAAATTCGATAATTAATCATCTAAATATGATTAATTTTAGAAAAAATAGCAAGAGATGACCTAGTTAGAGCTGAAATGGTGATGAAATAGTTTCAGGTGTCTACAGTAATATTAGGCGATACTCTACCTCTGAGTACATAAAATTGTCATATTACCAATCATAAACCTTAGTAGACATTTACCCACCAACCAAATGAAAATGTAAAATTATAATTAAATTATTTAATTCAATTGATGAAAGGGGGAATGGATACTAAGGGATAATCCTAATTAATTAAATAATATAATTTATTTAATTAATTTAATGATGGAAGGGGGGATTTTAAAGGGTAATCCTAGGATGAATGTGGTTTAGGATAGAATTAGGGTGGTGTTAGAGATGTAATTAGGATAATTTTAGGCATCTACACTTCCAAAGGGCTTGATAAACATAGCTATTGCATGGGTATTAATGAGTTAAGGAATCGTACTCCTCAAAATGTTACTTAGGAACAAACACGAATGTGTCATCTTTGATATAGCACATGGACACTCTCCTTGCCTTGGGCGACCTTCAAGTCACTCTTGCTCTTGTGGTAGAAGCTAGTCGAGTTGACGTGTAACTTGGGGGTGGTTCTATTCTCATGGGATCATAATGTCACAGAGAGTGGTTGGCTGGTCCTAGGGTTTGTTGTGGATTGCAATGTGCCGAGCCCTTTCTATGGATTTTGTGGTGGAGATAATAATATGACCTGAAGGGTCACTAGTTATCAATCTCCTATTTGGGTTCCTTAGGTTCCAATGCCTAGATGGATGTCAATTTTGATCATTGATGATCCTAGTACATTGTAACCTATCCTCAATTTCTTGAATGTGTTTTTGTATTTGATCTCTTTGTTGAATTACCCTGAGAGTGTTTTCTTGCTCTTCTACCATTTGTTGTGGTTATTGTGACCTGGGATGTATTTCGTCTATCTCCTCAAGGATGGCACTAACCCACTCACCTTTCACTCCTAGGCACATCAAATGCTTTAGAGGAGAACGAGTTAACTAGGGTTGACCAATAGTTGACCTAGGGTTTGCCTAGTTTGACTTGTGAGTTGCGAATTGTATCTTGTGGTGGAATCGAGGGTTTGAGTTTATAATTTTAAATTATACCTCATGATCAAATCGAGGGTTTGAGTTTTCTAAGTTTTCTAATGTTTTTTGTATTTTTGTGTTTTTCTAGTATGAATGCAAGCTAGTATGGATGCAAAAAAAATTGATTCTTTTCTCAAATGAACATAAAGTTATCTACTTAATCTATAAATTGAAATATGTATGCAATCTACTATGATTTTTCCTAATGCAAGTAATACTATGTTTTTGTATTTTCAAAAATATTTTTTGGTTTAATCTAACAATACTTGGAAATGAAATTAATCTAGAATTGCAATTGAACTACTCAAAGTAAATTTAATATAATCAACTTGAAATAAACCTATCAAGGAAATTGCAACAACAAGATTACTATTCCCAAGAGCAAAGATGATTTAATTAACTATTGAAATTGTAAAGAACATGTATCCTTTTTGGCACATGAGCCTGGTGTATCCTTAGAAATCCTTTTTGTAGCAACCTATTATGCCTTTCATACACATTCCATATTTTTCTTGAGTGACCTGGGACCTCCTTCATTCTTTCTTCTGTTTCCTTTTTGGTTTTGATCTTCCTTGAGTGTTTTGTATCTTTTACCCATTTTTGGGTCCTTATATTTTTTCTGGGTTTGTGTTTTGGCCTTTCTTCTTAGGATTTTGGCCCTTTTTCTCTAGGTGCTGGGGTTTTCCAAAACCTCAGGATCTCAGGTCCTAGATATGTTCCTGACCTAGGCCCTTTTTTTTAGTGCCGAGGTTCTAGTTCTTCCCAAACTCACTACCCCACCACTCTTTTGTTATATGTTTTCAAACTTTTAGGATTCCAGGGAACTTCAAAACCCCGACACCAAGTTTTGAAGTCTAAGTTCTTCCCAAATTCCCACTCTCACACTTCCCATATTTATGTCACACAAATTTTGAGTTAATGATGATATATTTAATTGATTTTGATTGATTTTCTTTCCACTTCGCATTTAAAGATCAAATTTTTAGAGCAGTTTAAACCCTAGCCATCCTGTGCAAGCATAATTTGTTGATTTGCTACCAATTTTTGAGATTTTGGTTTGAAGATTCATGGTTTGGGGTTATTTCTCACCATGAGGCCTATTTTGTGGGATTATTCTTCATCAACCTTCATTTTGTAGGTTGGTGATTCTTGTTTTTCCCGTAGTTTTGTTGTTTTGCCATTTTCCTTTCTTTCTTCATCATTTTTTTAGTTTTTAGTTTTTGTTATTCTTTCCCTTTGTCATTTCCATTTGGAATTGGGGATTTGTAGGTTTGTCTTTTTCTTTAGCTTTAGGGCTTAGATTTTGGTAGGTTTCAATTGCATGCTTTCCATAGGTTAGATTTTGGTTCACCTTAGTTATTTTTAATAAGTTGGACTTGGCCTAGGTTTTCATTTAAAATGTGGAACGTAAAATATGAGTCAAAAACCCTGCATTTCCTGGCCTTCGACAGAAGTAAAATCCAAATGCCCTTCAATATTTTGGATCCTGAAGGATACTTGGAACCAAGTTCCCCAAGTCCCAAGTTTCTCTAAAGTTCCACCACCCACCATTACATTCACATATGTAAATCCCTTCAAAACTTCAGATTCTAATGGAACCTCTTCACCAAATGCCTAAATCCTTATTTTCCTTGGGTTTTCGATCATCGTCATCATTGTTAAAACTAAGTTGTGATCCTTCATTTGAAATAGGTTCTTTTAGGATTTTAGATCTCGAAGGACTTTTAGAACCTTGTCCTTGCATCCCAAGTTCCCCCAAAGATCCCCCACCTAATGTCATAGTTAAAAGTTGTATTCCTTTAGAACTCTAGGTTCCAATGGAACCTTTCCACCAAGTTCTAGAACTCTTTCTGAACTTGATTCCCACAGTACAAGAAAGTGAGTTCCTGTGGAACTTAAAAACCCACAAGAACTTTTACTCTAGGTTCCTAGGTTCCAAGTGTTCCCAAGATCTCGATCCCCACCAAACATGAATAACTATTCAAAATACTAGGATCATAAGAGATCCATGGCCTGAACCTTTTGGTGCTTGATCCTCCTGCCCACCCATGACTCAAAGTCCCGCCTAAGAAAAAATACATGGGATTTGACATATTTAAATGATTATGCTTATAGTATATTATTATGAGGTTTTCTTCTATTTTTAGGTGTTCTAAATTTTAGGAGAGCCATCAGGAAAGGCAACAAAGGAAATAGTTGAAAAAGTGGATAAAAAGGTAGAGAAGAAAGCAAACAAGTTTCCATTAACAATGAAGTATAAGTTCCAGGGAGTCCCTAAGGTCTCCAAATTTACCTTAGAGTTATTGCATATAACAAATATTGATTTAGGTCATGTAGACCTAAATACATTCAGTGAAGATGCTACTCTTGGGGCCAAGAATATAGCCAACTCAAGATTGTCTCATGTAACTTGTTTCCCTATTTCAGTGCAATGTCTTGAATTAATTTTGGTAGTTGTACAACATTATCACCCTAGAGATAGGAAGTGATATGATCCTTATGGCATTGTGATCCTAGACTTGACCTTTTCCATGATTGGGATAGCTTTTGACTTACCTCCCTATGGACTGTTAGGTCAATTATCAGAGCAAGAAGCTAGAGCATCATTTAAGACTAATGTTCATGATCATCTGAAGCATTTAAAGACATCAGTTAAAGGTGGAGAGGAAATCAGTAACCAAGATTCTAGGAAAACTAACAAGGACTAAATTTCAGGTGGAAATTGGTGATATAATCAATCTTTTGAACAAAGTGTTGGGGAAAGAAGATAGCAGGACTTATGAGACCTAGATGTTCCAATATATTATTAATGTCATATTGAAGGGTCAGACTTTCTTGGATTGGGGAAGATTGGTCTTTACAAGATTCATGCTTAAATAACCATAGTGGTAATAGTAAATAAATTTTATATGACATCTTATGTTGTCTACTTAGCTGCTAGAATGGGAAATTTCCCTGGATTAACAACTCAAGGAGTAAGAGGAGAAGCCCCTGGATAAAGAAAAATTTGGGAATTTTATCCTCAATTAGAGTTGAAACAAGTTGAGAAGCACTTCAAAAGAGTAAATGATGCTTTTATTTATACCATTATCACTTAGTTGACAAAGGATATTGGTTTCAGAATGTCACATGAGGCTATGGATCTAGTAAGAGGATGGGGACAATGGTTTATCAAATTCCCTAGGTCTACATACATCAGAATTTTTGGGTTTGAGAAAGCTCCATTCCTCCTTCCAAGGTATTGTAATGATAAAGTGATTCTGATAGAATTTTCAAGACAAATTAATAAAGTACATCTTAAGCTATCAGGGAAGCATAAGGTAAGAGTGAAATATCCATTGAATTTGGGATTTTACTCTTTTTCTACCATTCACGTTGCAAAGATAGCAATAGAGGAATTAGAGGCCCTCAACCTTAAAAATTATGTGCCTAGAAATTATTGACTCTACTAGTAGACTTAAGGAATTATTTCCTACCATGCCATTTCATCATGAACATGTTCTCAAAGACTTCTAGGCTAATTTTGAAGATGGTTTTGAAGTCAGGAAAATGAGCTATTGTAAATTAACTACTTTCCAGTTGAGAGAATTTAACATAAGGAGGATGTTCCTAAAAATTTGTCTGATGATGGACAAGTTTTGAACCCAACATATGATTTAAATAAGGTTAATAATGAGCCCCTATCTGATATAGATTGGTCTTCAAGGGAGGATGTCTCTTTGGATTTTGTTAGTGAGAAAGTTTTGGACTTCTGGCTAGATGCAATGATTATACAATTTGGAAAAGGAAAAGGGAAGGATAAAAGGAAAGAAAGACATACCACAAGTGACTTTGCTTCTTCTAATCCTGAAGTATATATAAGGAAAAAGAGGTCAGGGAAGCCCAAAATGAGTGAAAAAATAGATAGTACAACTCTAGAACAAATGGTTGGTATGATTTGAGAAGCCTTCAAGGAAGTAACATTTACTTACAAATCTGGAGAGGTAGGAATAAGAATTGGATTGGTATCCAAACTCATGGCACAAGTTACCACCACCATGATAGCATTGGGTTAGTTTCCAAGAGAAGGGAAGATCTAAGGTAGCAAATGCCACAAGAACATGAATGAGAAACTACACAATCTTTTGTGCAAACCCATGTCCCTACTTCATTAGTAAAACAAGAAAATATTTTATTAGAGACTAAGCACACAAAAATTTCCTTCTCCCTCTACATAAAGAACAAAGGTATCACAAGAAAGTAAATCTACAGAGGCGGTTGAAAAGGAAGTTTATGATGAAGAATTTCTATATCATGGTCCCGTGATTGATGTCCTTGAAGATTCTAAAGAAAAGGGCATCCCTTCACCTACAAGGAAAGAACAAGAAGAGGAGACATCTCAAGGAGAAGAAGGACAAGAGAGGCATAGTCCTCAATCAAATATGCCAAAGATAGGGACACTCAAAAGATTGAGGAATAAATTGAACAGGGAAAGGAGGATAAGCCTCTAACAAATCTACAAAGTGACCAAAAGCTACAAGACACAAGAGTCACTATTCCTCAAGAGGAGCTACATGAAGAAAACATCCCTAAGAAACAAAGTGCTCAGGAAGATATAGAGTAGGGAAATCAAGAAGACACTTCCTTGTTACAAGAGCATGTTCAAGGGGAATATGTTAAAGAAGATGGACATGATGGAGAGGGAAGCTCTGAGAGAGAAGATATGTAAAATCCAAAGGATCAAGATGAGCTTGTAGATGATACAATGAAAGATATTTTTATAGAGCAGTCATAAGCACATCAGGAACAAATAGGTTAATAGCAAGAAGAAGAGCAAGTTTTAACCTATGAGGAACATCAAGAGTTCATAAACACCATTGAACATCAGACTAAAACTGTTGACACTTCCTTACCAAAGTTTCCTACAAAGGAAGACAAAAGTAAAGAAGATGCTCCACATAATGAAGTTCCTGATAGAGAGGAGATAAAAATAACAGACCATGAGATACTTGATCATGATAAATAAGATGAAAAGTAACAAAATTATCAAGAGTTGTAAAAATCTTCTATTGTGCCTACATGGATGAAGGTCAACTTGGAGAAGCAATAGGTAACAATCAAGCCATTAAGTTTGCAAGACATGGCCATAAAGGTAGAGAAGGAGAAACCAAGGAAGAAAACTAGAATTCTCTCTGCAATTAGAATAAATGAGTTGGGAGAGAGAATTGTTGAGGTTGCTACATTGGTGATAGAAAGATGACAAAGATCTTTTCATCTCTGTTTACTAGGTGTTTAGAGTTATTTTGGGAAAGAAAACCAGAGTTGAACAGATAATATCCTTGGGATCAATAGTTGACATGATGGTCTCAAAGATGTAGGACAAACAGATAAAGGATGAATTAAATTTGTAGATGAAAGGAAGCTAGGTGTGTGGAAACGCTTCCTACACTAATCTATTGAGGAGAGGGCTATGCAAATTCAACTTTATCCTAACTATTACAGCAATGTTGAACCATTAACATGAGATATTGCAGCAAAACACAAGAACTAGAAAGTAGATAGAAGAAGAGAGACAAAGATTTATGGTGGGGAAAACCCTTATCAGGTGAAAAACCCCACACTCAGAAACCTACACAATGTATTAACAAATCTGAATGTTGTTTACAATACACTTGCAATGCAAGATTCAATGGTCTTCGACACTCATGTCTAGAGTCAATCTGGTAGCATAATAGTACCTGTAAACCTGTGATACAAACTCCATCTCCAAGCACCTGTATATAAAGGAAATACAAGGCAATATTGGACCTATCTTGGAATGGGCTTCCAACATGGCATCTTGGACCAAAACCCATGCCTAGGGACACTTGGTCAACATTGTAGAATGTGTCTGACACTTGTCCACAACTCCCATCCCAAAGAGGTCACCTATTACAAAATGGGCTATGACAGATGCTCTTACGACACTTACGACTATCATAGAATATGTCATAGCGGTTACAACTTACAGCTGTAAGAGAATCTGTCATACACATGCTATAAATAGCATATTCTCTTACAACATGTCATATTCCACCTTGGGGCACCCAAATATGCCTTATTCAAAGATGCTACATGACACATGTCATCACCTGTCTTACAACCTTCTATTCTCGACTCTTACATGCCATAGATTCGTCATAGGAATCTGTCATAACCATTTCGGTCAAACATTCCTTACACAACATAGAAGATGCCGACACATGGAAGAATATTCCTACCACTAAGTGGGATGCCTATCTCATAATGTGAGGACAAAAATACAAGTTGTCATAATCCATGTAGGATTGACACATCACCGTGCCACATCCCACAATATGACAATATGGATTTTCCAATTATTTACAACATAGGAAATTAAATAATAAATATAAACATTACAAATGCAAAGAATTACCAAGGTTGAGACACCTTAATTCCCAACATTCTCCCACTTGTCGAACACCTTGTAAGAGCCAATAGAAAACAGGATTTAACTACTATAGGCTAAGAGGCCCATAGACTCCAAACACCATCTGAACTTCTCTGTACCCACTGGTTTCGTCAATGCATCTGGAACATTCTTCAAAGTATCTACCTTCTCCAAATTTACCTTTCCATCCTCAACCATGTCCCTCACAAAGTGAAACTGAACATCATTTTTCTTGGTTCTAGCATGGAAAGTTGGATTCTTTGCAAGGCAAATTGCACTCTGACTGTCACAACTGATCGTGATCTGACCTGCATCAACACCAATATCCACAATCTCTTAAGCCAAATGGCTTCCTTACAAGCATGAGTTTCTACCATATACTCAGTTTCTATCGTGGACAAAGCAACAACAGGTTATCGCTTACTCATCCAACTAATAGCACCACCAAACAGTGTAAAAACATAAGCACTGGTGGATCTCCTGCTATCAATGTCACTTGCCCAATCTGAATCCACAAATCCATGAATATCAATAGAATGCGAAGGTCCTAAAACATTACCATGATAGCAAATGGAATACTCGGAAGTGCCCCTCAAATATCTGAACACTCACTTAACTACATCCCATTGAACCTGTCCAAGATTAGCCATAAATCGACTAAGGACTCCCATTGCTTGGGTAATGTCTGGTCTTGTGTAGACCATAGCATACATCAAACTGCCAACAAAACTAGCATAAGGTACTTTGCTCATGTCCTCCACCTCACTAGGAGATTTTGGACAATCCTCAATAGACAACTTTGTCCCCAAGGAAATGGGAACACACAATGGTCTATAATCTGCCATGCTGAATCTGTCCAACATGGTCTTCACATACTTTCTCTGACTTGACCAAATTTTTTTGTTGGTTCTATCTCTTCTGATTTCCATTCCTAGAATGTGCCTGGCTGCCCCTAAATCTTTCATTTCAAACTGAGCTAACAACTGAGATTTAAAATCAGAAATCATATTCTTACCCTTCCCAATGAGCAACATATCATCAACATACAATGTGACAATGAGAATACGATCACCATCAAATTTATAATACACACAGTGATCCGATTTTGATCTCACAAATCTAATTGACAACACAAAGGTATCAAAATTCAAATACCATCTCCTAGGGGATTGCTTCAAACCATACAAAGACTTCTTAAGTTTGCAAACCAAATTTTCTTTACCTTTCACCATGTAATGCTCTAGCTATGACATGTAGATCTCTTCCTCCAAGTCAGCATGAAGGAAAGCTATCTTCACATCCATATATTCTACCTCCAAGTCATAAGCTGCTGGGAGAGACAACAGGAATTGAATGGATGTCAGCTTTGCAATAGGAGAGAAGATCTCACCATAATCTATACCCTCCACTTGTGAATACCCCTTCGCAACCAATCTGGCCTTATACTTCTGAATACTGCCATCTATACAAATTTTCTTTTTGAACACCCATTTACATCCAACGGGTTTCCATCCAAGAGGCAAAGGCACCAAGTCCCAAGTTTGATTCTTTTCCAAAGAAGCCATTTCTTCCTCCATGGCCTCCTTCTAGGAACCTGCATCCTTCATATCCAAAGCCTCTGATATAGTTCTAGGTTCATCACTGTTAGTAATCAAAGCATAAGCACAACTAGAATCAAGCAATGTAAAACCAAACCTTTCAGGTTACTTTTTTATCCATGTAGACCTCCTCAAGAGCTGAGGTTGAGGTTCAACTTCTTCTTATGAGCTTTCAGAGCTACTAGAGCTCTCCTCATCATTAGGTCCAACATTGTCTTTCTGTTTAGTCTTCTCAGGGGTGAGAGGAAATTGAACAACATTCTCTTTCTTTTCTTTTTCTTCTAGATACAAAATAGTGGAAGAAGGTGTAAGCTCTCTAAAGATGACACTTCTGCTATACAACACTTTTTCAGCCACGGGGTCCCAAAGCTTGTATCCTTTCACACCAACACCATAGCTAATGAAGATACACTTGACAGCTTTGTTCTCCAACTTTGACCACCTCTCCCTAGGCACATGTGCATATGCCTCACAACCAAAAATATGAAGATGCCTTACTGAAGGATTTCTACCAAACCACACCTTCATGGGTGTCTTTCCAACAAGAGCTGATGTAGGAGATCTGTTTACCATATAGCAAGAAGTGGCAATAGCTTCAGCCCAAAACTTTTGTTCTAGACCAGCCCCACTAAGCATACTCCTAGCCTTCTCCATCAGTGTCCTGTTCATCCTCTCTTCAACTCCATTTTGCTACGGTGTGTATGGATTTGTCTTATGTCTTTCAATCCCAAGTTCCTTGGAATACTTATCGAATTCTGTAGAATAGAACTCACCACTGTTGTCAGTTCTCAAACATTTAATCTTTTTACCAGTCTAATTTTCAGCAAAGGCTCTAAACTCCTTAAACTTGCTATAGATTTCATATTTGTTTCTAAGAAAATAAATCCATGTCCTTCTACTGTAATCATCTATAAAAGATACAAAGTATATAGATTTTGATAATGAGGGAACATTAACAGGACCAAACACATCAGAATTAATAAGGTCCAACACACCAAAAGACTTATGAGAACTTGAGTAAAACTGAACACAGTTTTGTTTTCCATAAATGCAATGTTCGCAAAAGTTGAACTCAAGATTACAATCATATAACCCCTCAATGATGTTCTTATTTTTCAAGGTATGGAGACCCTTCTCACCAATGTGGCCAAATCTCTTATGCCATAACATTGTCTTTTATGTAGGAAGTTTAACTTCCAATGCATGATTACAACCATCAAGATTAGAAATAACAGATTTCTTTACTGCTCATTCAGATGGTGGGGATGAAGTGACTACTGCCCTCTTCCTTGAGTCAGAAGAACTATTGCATTGTGCAATGCATGCTTCCAGCTAAAACAAAGTACCTCTCCAAGTACCCTTAGCAAGCACCATAGATCCTCTAGTCATCTTGCATCCTTCTTTCGAAAAGACAACCTGCACACCTACATCATTCAAACTACTTACAGAAAGCAGGTTCCATGCTAAGCCTAGGATGTGCATAACCCCAGAGATCCCCTTCACTCGACCATCAGGGAATCAGATAGAGACTCTTCCATGACCAACGATCTTCAGATGAGAGTCATCACCCAGATACACCTTTCCACCATCGAACTCCTCATACTTAGTGAACCGGTCTCAATGCGAGGTCATGTGGAATGATGCACCAGAGTTGATTAGCCACACATCATCAAATGCATGGGTTGCCAGAGCTACAATGAAAGCATCACCATCATCTTGTGACTTGTTAGAATCTGAATCAGGAGCTTTCTTCTTTTTCTTCTTCTCCTCTTTGCATTCCTTTCAGAAGAGCCCAGTCTTGCCATAGTTCCAACAAAGAGCCTTGGACTTTCTAGGAGATTTGGATCTCCCACAAGATTTGGATCTACCCTTCTCAGCTTTCTTATCCTTCTTCTTCCCTTTCTCCTTGGGTCTTCCACGAACTGCAATGGCCTCTTTGGCTGCCTCAGAAGACTTTCTCTGCATCTCTTCAGACAATAGCGAAGAAACTACTTCTTCCATTTTGAATGTGGATGTGGTGCTTCCGATTGCCATGACAAGATGATTCCATGTGTTCGGTAGAGAACAAAGCAGGGTCATACACTGATCCTCCTCCTCCATCTTTACACCAATAGATGTCAATTGTGTAACCAGCATGTTAAAGGCATTTATATGTTCAACAACAAATCCTCTGTCTTCCATTTGAAGAGAATACAACTTCTTTCTCAGGAAAAGTTTATTGACTAGGAATTTGGCTTGATACACATCCCCCAACTTCTTCCAAAGGTGTTTTGCAGTAGTCTCCTCATGGACATTTAACAACACAGAATCAGAAAGACTAAGTCTTATGAGACCCTTAGCCTTCTGATCCTTAAGATCCCAATTAGCTTGTGACATTGCAATTGGTTTAGTTCCATTCACACTATCCCAAAGGTCTCGGTCAACTAACATGTCTTCCATTTTGAGCTTCCACAACTCAAAATTACTGCCATTGAATTTCTCTACTTCAAGCCTTCCTGATGTGCCTGCCATCTCCTTGCTACAATAAGATACAGAATGCTCTACACAGACTCCCACTCAACCTAATATTAGCTCAAAAAACCCCTACCCAACAACTAGGACCAAAGGTGATCAAGCTCTGATACCAACTGAAAGGAAGCTATGTGTGCAGAAATGCTTCCTACACTAATCTATTGAGGAGAGGGCTATGCAAATTCAACTTTATCCTAACTGTTACAGCAATGTTAAACCATTAACATGAGATATTGCAGCAAAACACAAGAACTAGAAAGTAGACAGAAGAAGAGAGACAAAGATTTACGGTGGGGAAAACCCTTATCGAGTGAAAAACCCCACACTCAGAAACCTGTACAATGTATTAACAAATTTGAATGTTGTTTACAATACACTTGCAATGCAATCTTCAATGGTTTTCAACACTCGTGTCTGGAGTCAATCTGGCAGCATAACAGTACCTATAAACCTGTGATACAAACTCCATCTCCGAGCACCTGTATATAAAGGAAATACAAGGCAATATTGGACCTATCTTGGAATGGGCGTCCAACATGGCATCTTGGACCAAAACCCATGCCTAGGGACACTTGGTCAATATTGTAGAATGTGTCTGACACTTGTCCATAGCTCCCATCCCAAAGAGGTCACCTATTTCAAAATGGGCTATGACAGATGCTCTTACGACACTTACGACTATCATAGAATCTGTCATAGTGGTTACAACTTACAGCTATAAGAGAATCTATCATACACATGCTATAAATAGCATATTCTCTTACAACATGTCATATTCCACCTTGGGGCACCCAAATATTCCTTTTTCAAAGATGCTACATGACACATGTCATCACCTATCTTACAACCTTCTATTCTCAACTCTTACATGTCATAGATTCGTCATAGGAATCCGTCATAACCATTTTGATCAAACATTCCTTACACAACATAGAAGATGCTGACACATGGCAAAATATTCCTACCACTAAGTGGGATGCCTATCTCCTCATGTGGGGACAAAAATACAAGTTGTCATAATCCAAGTAGGATTGACACATCACCGTGCCACATCCCACAATATGACAATATGGATTTTCCAATTATTTACAACATAGGCAATTAAATAATAAATATAAACATTACAAATATAGAGAATTACCAAGGTTGAGACACCTTAATTCCCGACAGTAGATAGGTAAAAAGAAAACATTTATAAAAGAACTTCTTACACCTATCTTCCAATAGGATCTACCTTCAACGACCCCAATCTTAATGACTAAACAAGAAGTAGATTCTTTATAGATAATGAAAGAAAAAGCAAACATACTAGATAACTAGGTTTCTAAGTTTTGAATGAAGCAAATGAAATTTTAGCAATAGGCTATGAACATTCTAAAGAGGCTTATAAATTAGAGAAGCAAATAAATTCTTTCACAGATAATCTCATGGATGAAGAAAAGAGATATGACTAAAATTTGAAGCTTCTCAAGGAATTAGGAAAAATAAGCCTGATGAGATAAAGGGAGCCAATAGTTTACAAGATGAGGAACCCCATTTTGTGGAGAAATGCATAAGTATTTTGACTTTCAAAGTTGAACTAATGGTGGAGTATAGGTCAAGCATTTTGAAGCTCAATAAGAAATTGTATGAGAATTCCTCCAATTTTGAGATCTTTGTGGTCCAAGGGTTGTAGATTCTGACCTCTTCTTGAAAGATAGGAACATGTTGGACACTTTGGATCTAGCCAAAGAATCCTTAAAGAAGCCAATGGAGGGAGAATTGAGTATGTCCTCCAATGCTAATGATGATATCCTAGACAGATATATGGATGCTAAGTTTAACTTCAATCTTATAAGGAATGATACACAAAAGCTTAAGAGGTTTAGTGAGTTTATGTCTAAGAGTTTTGAGAAGACAAAGTTTAGATTCCATTGGGTTGATGGTCCAAATGAGGACCAAGTCAACTAATGTTTGGCTAATTTTTCAAAATACAAATAAGAGCAGAGATCCAAGGGCGCTGCTAGCTGAATTTACTATTTTTAGAATAGTTAATATTTTCTCAAAAGATTCTTTTATTCTTTATAATGTAAAAAGGGATACGTTGCAATTATAAAGTGGTCCCCACCTTTTGCATGTATCTTTTGCATGGATCTTTTTGCATGAGTTTTTTTAAGCATTGGGGATATGCATGCTTTTAAAAGTAAAAATAGGAAAACCTTTTTGGAGTGCTTGCATGAGGATAAGATTAAGCACTACATGTGCTTTCTTTGAAAATAGTTTTGCTTTCTTATGACTCTATAAAAAGAAACTCTTGTCTCATTGAAAGGGTCTGCAGGTTGAAGAATTAGGCCTTTGGTCCAATACTTAGAAATTTTTTATAGTATTTTAGTTAGTTTTGCATTCAATTTCATACCATTTTATATTAGAGGGAGATAGCTTTTGGAATACAAAACCTAAGATTCTAGTGTAGCAATTTGCTAGACTTATACCTAAATCAAAGAGGAAATCTATTACAAAAGATGGTTCCTATTCCTCCAGATTCATGTTCTTGCATGTGGTATAATGCTCAATCTTAAATCTTTGTTTATTCATTACTTGGGAAATATTGTACTTAATTAAAATAGTGAATTTATTTCTGATTTGCATATGAAATATAATAATTAGAAATCATATTTACCTTATTATTAAAAATCCTTTGAATCTTGCATTGTTGGTATGAATGATAGAGTTAGACATCGATCTTAATAATGTAGTCAATAGATTTCTCGATTAATTGATTGGACAAGGATTAAAATAAGAATTTACATTACCTCCTTGCATTACTAAAAATCTTTTGATCTTTTTTTATCATTGAGTAGAGTAGGTTTTAGACTAAAATATCGATCCAATTTGGATACAAAATACTAGGCCCTTTGTATAAAGAGTCCATATTGACCACTCAGTCTAGACAACACAGTTGTGACCTAATGCCTAGGAACTTTGAAGGTGATTTATTTCAAAGTCAATTATTTTTCTCAGAAGAGGTAAGGTGATCTTCACCCTGCCTGTGTTGTATATGTCAATCTAGCCATCAACAAAACTAGTGCTAAAAGGAGGGTGAACATGAATAATTAAAATACTCAAATTGGAGTGTATAAATTCATTCTCTACTAAAAGATTTATAAGAATACTCAGATCCACACTTGATAAAGGAGATCTTTTTGAATTAGGATTTCCAATGAGACCAAGAAGTGTTAGAGGAAAGACCATAGAACAACCCACTACCTCTTTACCAAATCAGTAGCCCATAGTTATCCTTGTCATACCACCTATGCCACCTCCACCAATGGATTACTTCACAAGGGAGTATTCACCCTTGGGAACTATCCCAGGAGTTATTCATGAAATGCCCAAGAAACCAAAGAAGTTCCACCCTAAGTGCATTTATGAAGAAACTAGAAGTGTAGAAGAACACATACATGCTTTCAAGGATGTTGCTGTTATGTCCCAAATAGCACATCAAGATGTGGTATGTAGACTGTTTCCATACTTGCTATGTGATTTTTCTTATAGATAGTATTTGAGTTTACCTTCCCATTCTATAGATAGTTGGGATGATTTGGAAAAAATATTTTACCTATTAGTTCAAGGTATATGAAGACCTGACTATCCTATACCATTAGTTTGCTACATGCAGGAAAGAGCCAAATGAACCTTTAATGATGTTTAATACAAGGTTCTAGAAATTATACAAAAATTTGCAAGCACCTTATACTATTGTAGATGTAGCTATACAAGTGTATTTGAAAGCCATATATCCTTTAACTAGTTTATTTTTGAGGAGAACTCAAAATCCAAATGATATGGATACCTTAGCTAAGGTCTACAATCTAGCAATCAAACTATAGTAAGAAATAGACCCAACACCTATAGGAATAGGTGGCAATTTACCATCTTTAGGGTACCTAGGAGTACCAAATCAGTTTCCTACAATAAATCATGCTCTAGAAAGCAATACACCATTACTGAATCCCATTCTTGGAATGCCTAATACTATTACCATGCCACAACCTCTTAATAAAGTCTATCAACTCCAATTCTAACTTGGCCTACTATGTTCAAAATAACCCTTCTATGCCTCCCGTGCCTAATGGAAATTCATTCTTTGAAAGATAGGTAGTAAGACAAGCACCACAAGTAAATGTACAATCAATAGGTCAAACAAATTAGTCAAATGGAAATAATTCTTCTATAGAGAAAAATGCCCACTTGACATTTGAAATAGAATCTTTGAAGAAAACTTTGTCTCAATTCACTAACAAGTTGACACAGTTTAGAATCAACCCTCCTCAAACTCATAATTAGAATAATTACCAAAATTAGGGGAATTTTTAGAATCAGAACAAAGGGTATAATCAATGAACTTTTAAAAGATAATGGAGTACAAGGCCTAATAATGGTGGAGTTGTTAGCCCAACCAATGGATAGAATATAGGAAACTGATAGCACACTCCCATAAAGCATGCACAAGTACCCCAAACAACCTTCAAATGAGGATCCAATCTTTGCATAATAAAAAGACTTCTACCGATCTTCTGCCATTAAATAACAGGAACTTGGACAACAACATAAAGATTTAAACAAAGCCATTCATACAAATAAGATTCAGACAACATCCCAAATGCGACAGGAGCTTAGGTTCCATAAAGTGATTTAATGATAATACTATTTCAGCTCTAACATGCTACAAGAACTCATACTAATAGTGACAGAAGATTAACAGACAAATTGACTTGAATATCGAATGCACAGTCACATTAATCAGCATGGTCTTTATTCAATACTGACCAATCACATATACACATACTCTTAGACTCTTTCATAATTTTCAAGCTATGAAATAATGCTAGCTGAATTGCCTTCTCTTATGCAAACTATGTTATTCAGTTTTTTCTCCTTCTATCGTCGACCTTCTTTATTGGCCATCCACTGCTTGGCCTCTTCCTATTACTGTCATTCTTCCTCAAGCTCTCCTCTGTTGTCCTTGACTATTTTCCTTTTTGGAACTCTACTCTTGTTGTACTGTCGATCTCTCATACATCAGCCTCTCTTCTTCTGTATTTCTGGCTACCCCTAATTAGTCTATTTGCGTTCATATCAGCCTTTTGCATCAACCTTTCTCCACAAACTTATTTAGCCTTCTATTGTCCTAGCCTTCTCTTATACTCAGCCTCCTGTTATTTTCCTTCTCTTATTCTTTTCAGCCCTAATAGATTGGCCTCTTGTATTTGTTGTCACCCACCTTCCTTACTTTTGATGCCCCTTCCATCAGCCACCTTTTATCAGCATTCATATTTTACCAGTTGTCAATTATTGGCCTTACGACTTGCTTCACCATCGGCCTCCAATCCAAAATGACCTCCTTCTTAGTGGCCTTCCCTCTGCATACTTGGGTGTAATCCACCTTCTTTATTAGCATCAGCCTTCTCTTCTATCTGCCTCTTCTCCATTCGACTATCTTCTTCTTTATGGCCACGATCTCCCACTCATTGACCGCCTCACCTAGATTAGTAACTGCCTCCTCCACATTTAGAAAAAGAATCCTCCTTTATGGCACCACTCACTCTTTTGCCTTCATGTTGCTGTAATTTCTAATTTTAGCCAGTTGTTACGAAGAATCTCAAAATAATTGAAATAACTATTTAAATAGGCATTTCTCCCAAAATAGCAATGGAAACTCCTTACTACCAACCTTCCCTCTCTTACCCAATGTAACCAATTTTTAGTAATAATCACCATCTTCTCCATTTACTCAACTTAATAATCAATCATTATTTTTCTTGTCACTTTGGTGACAGGAGCTTCCTTCCTCATGCTTTCTATTATTGACTTGACACATAAACCCCAAATTTTGAAGGCTAACAAAAATTTTGAAAATTGATAGGATGCCCTTGCATCAGACTCCCCAGGGGACAAATATCATGTGCTCCAGCACATGTGTTCCTCTCCAAACTTAATCAAACTTTTTCTTCTACCTTTTCCATAATTTCTCCATCCCATATGCATTGATCTTTAAACATTTTTGTGCAACACTGTGAGCTGCTTTCACATGACTGTCGGCATCACTTATGATCCACCTCCAATCTCAAATTCTCCTTTCATTAAACAAATCATTATCAAATGGAAAAATTATAACAACTCCTATTTCATTATCAATACTTACAATTCATATATCATCCTCAATACGTTCATCTGTCATATCTTCCAGCCATTCTTCCCTCATTGTCATTTGTTGCAATACCAAATCATTTTTCAGCTTCATCTTTTACCATCTTACTCTTTAAATCTGCAACATCTTCATTCTTTATTTCTGCAACCACTTCTGCACCCTTGTCTTCAATCTTCTTTGTTGTCCTATTTATGCTCACACCTTTAATCTTCTCATTCCATTCTTGCTCAATGGCTACCAACGGCTTCCATAAATCTTCTTCTATGCTTTCTTTTGCTTCTCCTTCTTCTGCATTACTTTCATTCTTCTTCTGTTTACTTTCTTTCTCTGGACCTATGACTGCTCCATCATCATCCTCTTCATCTATAGTTGCTTGATGGGTCAAATCTACATCTTCAACATATACCTCTGCTATCTTCTTTTTCCATATAACTCTTCTATTCCACTTTTCCTCTTTTCTGTTAGACCTGCATTTTTCAAGTTTCCTTTGTCTACATTCTTGCCTTCTCAAATATCTATTTATCCTTATCTGCTTTTCATCTAATAATCTCCTCATATTTTCCTCATTATTATGAATTTCATACAAAGCTTCATCAACATAATAATCAGATTTCTTTTCCCTTACCTTACTTGGCTTCTCTTGTTGCAACTTTACTGTATGCTTCTTCTCCTTCTTGCCATCCTCGACTGGATTCATCTTGCTTCCAGGTTCTAGGGGTTTGTTCTCCTTGTCATGCCTCCAATTCTTTGTCCTTTCTGCAACACATTTGTTTTCTACTGCTTGCTTTACCACCCACATTCTATCACTAGATTACTGTCCCTTCCTTGTTACACTTGTACTTCTCTTCACTTGCTCTATTTTCATCCTCAAATCATTTCCTCTAGGCCTCTTTTCTGGTGAACTCAACCTTACATTAGATTGCCACTTACTCATTTGCTCATCTCTCTTTCTATGCACTTGCTTATTAGCATAAACACAATAAAAAAAATTCATTTCTTTACAACTTAATTATTGCCTTTCATCAATCTTTTTCTTTTGCCAACATGGCACTACATAGCCATGATCCTCAATCACATTTACATTTTCTAATTTCTTTTTCTCATCATCTTGCCTATCCATATTCTCATTTCTACATTCATGATCAAAAGTAACAATTTTACCTTCATTCTTCTGTGCAAGGATCTGATGTCCCAAATTGCATCCACCTTCATCTTCTTGGCTTTTCAACTTTCCTTCTTTACAAGCATATTATGCTGCTGCTGCAACATCTTCACATGCATCATGAAACTCTATGGTTTCCTCTTCATCATCAAATTGAACATTTTAGCATCAACCTTTTCTTGATTTTCAGGTGCTCTGTAACCTTCCTCTACTGTAACCTTCTCAAACTCTTCTTGGCATTCTGCTGCCATCAAGCTTTCCTCATTCACATCTTCCACTCTTTCTTTAGGAGCTATTCTTGCCCCACCTTTCATCATCTTCAAGGTCTCATCCTTGACCTTCCTCCACACATTCTTCATACCTGCATACAAATCTGCAAACATAACATTAGCAAATAAAATGAAGACCATAGTGTCTCCATTAATGCCCTCTTCCTGGACATTCTTCCTTCTTTGTTTCTCTTTTTCTCAAGTGCTACTTGCTGCACCTTTTCCTCTTTCTCTTTTCTCATGTTCTCTTCAATGAGAACTCTCTTGACCTCTTCTAGTCTATGTTGCTCCAATGGCAACTCTCTGCTGTCCCAATCTCTATGGGCACTCTTTTCATCCTTCTCTTCTCTTCTCAAAGCATCTTTTCTCTGCCTTTTTCTCTTCTCAACAATCTCCTTTACTGGCCATTTTACTTTCTTACTCATTGGCCAAACCCAATAATATCCTTGGTCTTGTCCTTCATACCATTGTTTTACCAACATCAAATCCCTCTTCAACTCTACCAATTCTCTTTCAAATTCTATATCTATCATCCTTTTGCCTTCTTTGCTTGTCTCTTTTTGTGAGACTCTCTTTCTTCATTTGTTTCTACATTCTTCTATCTTCTTTCATCTTTCAGACACCTCATTAGGGCTTTCTTCTCTTTCCAATTTGCCCTGTCAGTCAACAACAACAACACAATGCACAGACTTCAAAAGGTCAATAACACATTAAACATTCACACTTAGATCATTCTATGCTCTGATACCAATTTGATAGCACACTCCCATAAAGCATGCAGAAGTACCCCAAACAACCTTCAAATGAGGATCCAGTCTTTGCATAATAAAAAGACTTCTACCGATCGTCTACCATTAAATAATAGAAACTTGGACAACAACATAAAGATTTAAACAAAGCCATTCATGCAAATAAGATTCACACAACATCCCAAAGGCGACAGGAGATTTGGTTCCATAAAGTGATTTAATGATAATACTATTTTAGATCTAACATGCTACAAGAACTCAGACTAATAGTGACAAGAGATTAACAGACAAATTGACTTGAATATTGAATGCATAGTCACATTAATTAGAATGGTCTTTATTCAATACCAACCAATCACATATACACAGACTCTTAGACTCTTTCACAATTTTCAGGCTATGAAACAATGCTAGTTGAATCGCCTTCTCTTATGCAAACTATGTTATTCAATTTTCTCTCCTATTGTCAACCTTTTTTATTGGTCATCCACTGCTCGGCCTCTTCCTATTACTGTCATTCTTCCTCAAGTTCTCCTCTACTATCCTCGACTATTTTCTATTTTAGAACTCTACTCTTATTGCACTGTCGACCTCTCATACATTGGCCTCTCTTCTTCTATATTTCTGGACCCCCAATCAGTCTATCTATGTTCATATCAGCCTTTTGCATCGGCTTTTCTCCACAAACTTATTTGGCCTTCTATTGTCCCGGCCTTCTCTTATACTCAACCTCCTTTTATTTTCCTTCTCTTATTCTTTTCGGTCCTAACAAATTGACCTCTTGCATTTGTTGTCACCTAGCTTCCTTACTTTTGACGGCCCTTCCATTGGTCACCTTTTATCAGCATTCATATTTTACCAGTTGTCAATTATTGGCCTTACGATCTGCTTCACCATTGGCCTCCAATCCAAAATGACCTCCTTATTAGTAGCCTTCCCTCTACGTACTTGGATGTAATCCATCTTCTTTATTAGCATCGGCCTTCTCTTCTATCTGCCTCTTCTCCATTCATCTATCTTCTTCTTTATGGCCATGATCTCCCACTCATTGACCACCTCACCTAGATTAGTAACTGCCTCCTCCACATTCAGAAAAACAATCCTTCTTTATGGCACCACTCACTCTTCTGCCTGCATGTTGTTGTAATTTCTAATTTTAACTAGTTGTTACAAAGAATCTCAAAATAATTGAAATAACTATTTAAATGGGCATTTCTCCCAAAATAGCAATGGAAACTCCTTACTACTAGCCTTCCCTCTCTTTCCCAATGTAACTAATTTTTAGCAATAATCACCATCTTCTCCATTTACTCAACTTAATAATCAATCCTTATTGTTCCTATCACTTTGGCAACATGAGCTTCCTTCCTCATGCTTTATGTTATTGACTTGACACATAAACCCCAAATTTTGAAGGATAACACAAATTTCAAAAATTGACAGGATGCCCCTACATCAAAAACTAAGGGTCTTCAAATATCTCCAACACTAATAATATGGCAGAGCTTAACCCTATGACCAATTGGTCTAGTTTACACAACACTACTGCACACTCAGAACTTAATTGCCCACAAATGGAGAAAATGGCACAAATTTCTTAGGATGACTCACAAACACCCTACAACGCTCCCATTGACAATTGAAGTAATGTAAGTATAGCCATGGTACTAGACACTTATGTGTCCCCTTTTGAAGAAGATAGTGATCCTAAAACAAAAATGTATGACGTTCAATCTTTTCAACAAGGCAAGAACAACCACTTCCTAAGAAGAAAAAATAAAGGTCCTTTCACAACTTCTATACCACCCTATAATAGATTGACTCCTCCATATCCTAAGCTAACAATAATCCACCACCACCTAAGGGACACTCATAACTTCAATTTAAGTGAAATCTAGTTATACTCACTAAAACACATGCTTGAATTGAGACTGGTTATGATATAATAGAAGATTTGAAGAAAACTAAGTCTAACATATCTATCTTTGATGTTTTACAGAATTATCCTAATCAGAGGGAAGATTTGATGAAATTTCTTGATAAAATAGGGGCACCAAAAGATAAAACCAAAATGGTGGCAATAATTAGCACCTATGCTACCATGTACCAAGGGAAATTGGATTCCCCTTCCTCTTGCTGAGCATCAAAATATTTGGTAAAAATCTACACAACTATTTTGTAGACTCAGGTGCATCTGAGAATGTCATGCCTTACTCTATGTGTAAGAAATTAGGAATGACTCCCACCAAAACCCATAAGAAGGTAATCTAGTTAGACAAAACAAAGGTCAATGTGGTTGGGGGACATAAATATGTTCACATTCAACTAGTCTCTGATCCTCAAAACTAGCAACACATTAACATTCAAGTAGTAGATAGCCTAGAAGTATATGGGATGCTATTAAGTAGAGCATGGTCCAAGAGCTTAAATGGGTACTTTGCAATAGACTTCTCACATTTATGGCTCCCCTGTAAAGGAAACCAAAATCAAATAAGAATAGAGAGAGAGCTACGACTCAAACATATGATAACTGAATACAACCATCCCAATGAAGTAACATATACTAACATAGAACCAAGAGTTTATAGGGTTTATGAGATTTTGACAACTTTGGTATTTTCAACTAATCCAACTGAGAACAAAATAGATATACAAGGTGAGCACATTACAACTTTAGGAGAATCTTCTTTTTGCTAAGAGTTTGTAGAAAGATTGGCTTTAGATAAAGGTATATTAGGAGAACATGTGAGTATCATGGATTTAGTTCTCCCTAATTGGTGCAGAATACATCATCAAAACCACTCTAAACTCTTATGTAAATCATGTCTTAGGGTTGTTCAAGAAACTAACCTTGTTGTATTAGATTCAAAGTTAGATTACATAAGGGCAATAGAAGAATCTAGTGACTCAGACTATCACATGCTTGAAAGAGAGACATTGACATCTTCTGAAGAGTTCCAAAACCATGAGATCAATTTGGAAGATATAAGCCAATTATAGTATAAATCTATTCCCATGTTGGATCCACCAATAGCTTCATAGACACTTTGGGAAGGTTTGCAAGTTGATCTGAGTAAATCTAAGGAGGATTTGGCTATGCAAATTGAAGAAGTGGGATCTTCTAAAGAAAGTGATCAAGAAAAAGAAGTATCTAACTTATAAAAATTTCCAGAAGAGAAATCTAAGTTGTTAAAAGATGTGTTAAATATACAAATACCGACCACAAACATATCAAAGAGAATAAGAACTCACAAGAGCCTTAGAATTGGACTCTCAGATTTGATGGTTCTAGATCAAGATAAGGGAGTGGGGCTAGAGTAGAATTGACCAATCTAAAAAGAAGATCTTTCTTAGCCTCCTATAGATTATAATTTGATTGCACTAACAACATGACTAAATATGAGGCTTTGGTAAGAGGATTGATGTTTTCCCACAAAATGGAGTAATTTGTCTAAAAGTACAAGGAGATTTAGAGTTGGTTGTAAAACAAGTGAGAAGTCAATATGCTTGTCATGATAAAAGACTAGTTGCATACTGGAATAGAGTGTGGAGTTTGATTAAAGATTTTGAAGCTTTTGATATAAAGTTGATTCCCAGGAGAAGAAATCACATTTTAGATGCATTGGCTATTGTAGCAAGCACTTTGGAACCTATGACACAATCGAGGTTAAGAAGATTTCCAGTTGAATTAGTTCTTGCACCAACAATCCTGGATAACATTAGAAATTTCTAGGTATTCCAAGATGATGAACACATTTTGGAATTCATCACTAACACCAGGGTTTTTGAAGGACAAATTATTGATGAAGTAGATATAGATCATTTTGATGAAGACAATGAAGGAGTTATCAACTTTAAAACAAATAGTATCCCAAAAGGAATGGTAGCTTTGGAATGAATATTTGATTCAAATCCTAGGGAAAAATAGAAGATACCTCTTGATCCATAAGGAGGGAAATATGAAACATATAATTTGGGGGATGATAATCTAGAGAGGAATATTTTCATTGGTAAGACATATTCTAGAAGAGAAAAGGAGGACATAAAAAAAGTTTTGAAGGATTATAGAGATGTGATAGCTTGGGGATATGAAGACCTCAAGACTTTTGACAATTCTATCATCACTCATACTATTCCCTCAAGCCAGATGTAAAGCCTTTTAGATAGAAACAAAGGCCCGCCAATGCTTTGATAGAACCATTAATATTGAAGGAAGTTTAGAGACTATTAGCAACAAAGATTATATTCCCTATTAGACATTCCACATGAGTGGAAAATTTGGTTTTAGTTAAAAAGAAAAGTAGTGAAATCAGACTGTGTTGATTTTAGAAACCTAAACAAGGCATCAGAAAAGGATAATTACCTGCTACCATATTTAGACGAGGTACTTCAGATAGTTAATGGATCATAGATGATGTATTTCTTGATGGATATTTAGGATATAATCAAGTTCTAGTAAAATACAAAGACTGGAAGAAGACCACTTTAACAACCAAATGGAGAACTTTCACAAACAGGAGAATGCCTTTTGGCATAATAAACACAGGATCAACCTTTTAGAGAGAAATAAATACAAAATTCAAGGATTTGGTAGGAAAATGCATCATCATCTATATGGATGATCTCATAGTCTTCTCCAAAGATAGGGTTGATCACATAGCAGATTTGTTAAAAAGCCTTCACAAATGCAGCCAATATGGAATATCTTTGAACCCAAAAAAGGTGCATCTTCGGAGTCATGGAAGGTAAGTTATTGGGACATGTGATCTAAGAAAAGGGAAATTCTATAGATCCTGAGAGGGTAGAAGCAATTTTTAAATTACTAATGCCTGGTAGCAAAAAGGAGATGAAATCTTTCTTTGGAAAGATCAATTTTGTCAAAAAATTTATCACTAGATTTTTTGAGATTGTCAAGCCATTAAATGACATGATGAAGAAGGATGCAAAGATCAAATGGAGTAATGAAGATAAATCATATTTTTTTATAGATTAAAGAATCTATAACTGAAGCTGCCATCCTAATTAGCCTAGATTATACTCAACCATTCTACATTTAATCTTTTACATCCAAGCATTCTTATGCTGCTATTCTTACGCAAAGGAGGGAGGCTGGAGATGAAAGGCTAATAGCATTCATTAGTTCTCCTTTCAAGAATGCTGAAGTTAGATATCCCTACCTTGAGAAACAAGATTTTGCTTTGATAAGAGTGATAAAGAAGTTCTAATATTATATTCTACAAAGCAAAACCTTTTCCATTTTTCCTGACCTAGTAGTCAATTCATTGCTAATGCAAAGTGAGTTAGGTGAAAGATGAGGAAAATGGATGGCCATATTGCAAGAATTTGACCTAGAGATCCATCCCATGAATCTCATTAGAGGACAAGGGTTATCTAAGACTATGGTTGACTTCAATCCCCAAATAAGTTGTCAACAATACATAGTGGATTTGGTTACAAAATACCAGTGGTACAAAGACATAGTATACTTCCTATTGAATCATAAATGTCTAGAAGGATTAAACTCTACATAAAAAAGGGAATTAAGACTAAAAAGTGAAAATTATATGATGAAGAGTGGATTTTTGTTCTTAAAGAATTTTGAAGGTAGTTATTTGAGGTGCTTGGAACAACAAGAAGCTAAACAAGCACTCTCAGAATTTCATGAAAAATATGGAACTAGACATAGTTCAGGTGACTCTACTACACATTAGATACTCATATCTAGATACTATTGGCCCCATATTTTCAAAGATGGACATCAACATGTGAGAATATGCCATGTCTATTAGACTACTGCCTCTAGAGAGTGAAACCCCGCAATGCCACTACAACCCATGTATGAGGTAAGATCGTTCGCTCAATGGGCTTTATATTTTATTGGTATGATTAATCCCAATTATTCTATAGGTCACAAGTTCATCTTGCCAACTACAAATTATTCAACCTTGTAGAAATTGCACCACATATGTGGTAATCAATTTTTTAGAAGAAAACATCATCACAAGGTTTGGAATACCTTTTTCTCAGCTATGTGACAATGGCTTTGCCTTTTCATCTACACAATAAATGCAATGGTCTTTTGAGCATGAGGTAACTCTAAAATTTTTATCTAGTTACTATTGTAGATACCTAAAATTGTCCATGTCTTACGACATCACCTTGTCAATACATTAAACTTAAGACATCTTGCAACATTTTGTCCTTGATCCCTTTCATTAGCCAATTAATTAAATAAACCTTATTTATTTAATTAATTTTTCATCCTAATCCCATTTATTCCACTAGCCAATTAATTAAATAAATCCTATTTATTTATTTAATTTCCCACCTTTCCTCTAATTTAAATAAATAAAATATTTATTTAAATTAGCCCTCTCCCATTTTCCAACTAATTTAAATAAAATATTTGAATTAGTCCTCACCTTTCACCATAATCCAACACATGTCCCATACTACATTTTTCATTTAATGCTTTTCCCATGTCCAACTAATTTAAATAAAATATTATTTAAATTAGTCACCTCTATTCTTATCTGCACACTTGTCACATGACTACAACTCCTTGTGGAGTGGGAAACCCTATCAATCTTAGCCATCCACATCATTCAAATCAACTTTCAATCTTAGCCATCAATTTAAATCACTCATCTGCTATAAATCAAGCCTCACCCAAGCCATTTGGGGGATCCAATTTTCAAGTAACATGATGCTGTCAAAATGATTCTAGATCCTCTCTTCATTCATCTTCAATCTAGTGTTATGATGTTGAAATGAGAAATCAACATTCATCCAAGAACAACAATCTTTGATATTTTGCATTCCTATGCAAAATGGAGAAGGGTAATGGAGGAGAGTCAAGCTTAGCATAGGGATATGATCTAGTTTTCTTTCATGCTTGGATTTCTATGTCTATTTTGCACTCCATTGTTTAGTTAGGGTTTCGTGATTGATCTTAATGATTTATGCCATGATTTTTCCTAGCTTACATTGGTGAACCTGATTTAGACCCTAACCTCCAGGATAACCACTACCATAAACTATTGCATGTGATCACTTTGAACTACTAACTACTAGGAGTTAATTCTAAACTACCAGGCTTGTCGTTTTGCCCTTCAAGCCCTAGAAGAGCATTACTTTTCTTTTCTTCATAACTTTTGCATAATAGGTCAAAATTTTGTGAAACAAGAGGCGTCGGGAAGCTGGTTTGCCCAGCTACACTGTGGCAAAAGAATTTTTAGGTGACTATATCATTTTCATTATTTTTTTTTAGTCAAAGTTAGCTCTTTTTTGCAACTTGAAACACTTATAACTTGAGCAATTTATTAGATTTTGACAAAAAAAAATTCAAACAACATAGAATTTCATGAAATTTTTGATGATGCTATGTATTTTTCTATAGGTGATCATTTAAGTCATATTTTTATTAGATTGCTTCTTTTTCATGTGACACACTTGCTTTCCAAAGTTTCTTGTCTTTTCTTTGTCTTGGTGGATTCTAGGTGATCTTAAGGGGACTGTAACAACATCAACATCAACATTCATAGCAGGTCTGAAGCAAAAATTTCTAGGTGCACTCATTTCATTCTCTCATCTTTTATTTGATCAATTCAACTTGCTTGCCTCACACTTCAATTTGGGCATTAAAACGAATCTTGTTTGTAATCACATTGAAAGTGGGCTTAAAACGAACCAGTGTCTTCATTCACACATTTGGCTTTGGATTTAAAAAGAACAAGTTCTTTTAATTTCTTGGTGGACTTGAGTGTGATTAAGGGTGTGTACACTCTTCTCATGCACTTTGTGTGATCTTGAGAATTAAAAACACCTTTCATCCATTCAATTTCACACCACACATTTCATTTTCTAAGGGGAAATATACATTGTGAGTGTGAGTCTAGTGTGTGTGTGTGTGCTCTCTCCTCGCACCGCAAGGTGATCTTAGAGATCAAAAGCACCCACTTGATTTTTTTTGTCACCCTTCCTAGGAGGCCTACTTGGAGACATGCCACTCCAAGGGACAACCTCAACTCTAGCGTTCTGACAAAGTCTAAATAGCAAGGTGTGAATCGAAAGACACCCTCTTGGAAGTTGAAATATTCTCATTCAGGCTAAGCCCCCAAGAACTTTATACCTTGGGGAAGTGAAGGTGAAGGGTGGGTTACCCCTTTCTCTCAACTATTTGGCATTATTTCACTTTCATTTCACAGAATTGGGCCCCCGTACCTTGAGTATATTGGGGACATCCTTAGAAACTTGTGTATCCTAGAGTAAGACCTATTTGGCCACACCCACTTGACTAATCTCAGGATTGTTGATGTGTCTTCAAATGTTTGCCTAATCAAAAAATTCAATTTTCAAAGTTAAACTTGCTAAAATGTCTTGTGTGTGTGATTCATGCATGTACATGTGAAATCATTTGTTTGAAAATTGCCAAATCAAGCTATCAACACAAACACATAAACACATCATCTAAACATCCCTGCCATCACATTCATTCTAAGTCACCTTCATCCTAGTCAAAACCCTAATCATCCTAATCACCTCATCCCTAATCAGATCCTATCTATCCTAATCATTCCACATCATTATCCTCGTCCTAGTCAATCACTTGTCAAAATGGTGGTCATCATTAACAAGCCTAAGCCCAATCCAAAGCCCACACTCATACTTCGATGGAACCCTCCTCCTAGTTCCAACAACGATGAGAATCATGTTGCATACCTTGAAGAACAAGATGAAATACGAAGATGCAAACACATGTGTAACTCCATGCCAACACTAGAGAACAAGGTTCTAGCACCCCACCTACAATCCATCATCCGAACACTTCACCAAATGCCACAACCCCTAGACCAACAAACCATACAACAATTACAAGACATCATCCAACCACTTCAACAAAACCAATTACCTCTAATACAACTCCTAGCCCAAGTGTAACAACTTATAGTCACCCACCAATCCTAAATTCAACAAACACAAACACAACCTAAACATCAAAAAATACCACCTCAATCCTATGTGTCACCTTCATCATCATATAAACTTAGTCCATCTACCTATCAAGTTCATCCTACATCAATCTCTCCCACTTCTTTCAATGTTAACCAACATCCATATCAATTCACTTCACAACAAGAACATGCAAGCCTAAGTCACTCCTTGCAACAAGATCAAGTGCCTTTGAGTCCTTATGCTACCTTTGACAAGGGGAACACCACTCTACCTTATCCATCCTATAAGTATCCTCCGCCATCTAATCCTCCATCAACTCCATGTCCTAAATTCAAATCATACAAAAGAAAATCCAAACCACCCATCTGATGCCAATCTCATCTAGCATAAGTAATCCCAATACTAATTCATCCAATCCCTTTCACCCTTCATCTAATCAAAATCAAAGTCCTAAGCCTACAACATCTTCCATCCCTTTTACTCCACCATGTGAAATTTCCACTCCTAATCCCAATCCATCCACCCTCATTATCCATCCATTATATTGTTCATCCACCCATACCCTTATGAAGGATGTGATCCATTGGCTACTAGCAAGGAATCAACTATGTCACCAAACATCTATCCTTGAGTCTACCAAAGAGTCTTCCAATACCATGCCTAATATTCCAAATCTATCATGTAGTCCACAAACCATCGAGCCTATTCAAGAGTCTTTTAGCATGAGCCCAAGTCAAGCCCCATTGTACCCTCATGTTGTTGACCATCAAGGATCTATCAAGCCTCTCCAAGAGTCTCCCACATCCACTTCCATTAAACCACGAGAGCTATGTCAAGAGTCTAATCCTAAGTATATGGAAACATCAGGCCCACATTCCAATCAAGATCAAATCCATTCCATTCAACCCATTCATAATCAAATTTATGCCATCTATATCACACTTAATCCCATTTATGATAAATCTCCCATCTATGATAAATCTCCCATCTATGATCAAGATCCCGTCTATGATCAAGAAATCCATGATGATCCTCTTAGCCAACTTTATGCAATCCATGGTCAAGAGCTTATCACTTCATCTATCCATAATCCTATAAATATCCATGAGCAAGAAATCCAAATTGCTCCTATCCATCTTCCATCTAGCCCTATCTATGATCTAAAGACATACACTTCCCTTAATGAGACACTTGGCTCCCAAGTAAAGATAGATGATCAAACCAATAGCTTGGATCTTAGTGAGCATAATTATAATAAAGATCCTAATGATCCTTCCTCATCCACTATCAATAATGTTGTAAATCCATCATACCCCCTTGGTCTTACCACCTTCATTCATGAATTTTCCTCCTTAGAACAACAACAACCAATATCCATCCCCTGACCCTCTCCATCCAATAATGAGATCAAGTCTAGTGTTCAAAACACCCATAGTTCCATTGTCCATTGCATACTCCAAAAAATGAACTATCAAGGTAAAGTCTTAGGCCTTCATGAACAAGGTATTTTGGAGCCCATCCATGTCAATGTCCCTCCATGCTCATATGGCCTTGGATATACACCCCAAGGACAACAATCTTAATATGTTTGTACTTCTTCCATGCCTCCTAAATATACCACTTTCCATCACAAATCCTATCATACTCCCAAAACATATGTTGCCATTCCACCTCCATTGTATTGCAAATCTCAAAAGCATGTGACCATCCACCTTCCACTATCCAATCTTCCTCCACTTATTCCAACTCCTAATATCCCTCCATCCACTCTACCACCATTTTTCCCAATGCCTAATATCCCTATCATCCAATCCCCTTATCCATTTCTCCAAAAATCCACTTTTAATCACTCCATCCCTAAGTCCTCTAAAAATCCTAATCATGACCAATCAATGCACACATCATTTAAACAAGAAGCTTTCACCAAACCCATGGGATTCAAAAACAAAAATTTGGATGCCTCTACCCATAAAGCTAAAAATCCTAAGGATCCTCATGCCTTGGGGCACAAGTACAAAGAATCAAAGCCAAATACATCCAAAAGGCTACCCAAGCCCATACCTTCACAAGAAAAGGTCAAAACTAAAATGGTTTGGGTCCCTAAACAAAAAGACATCAAGTCAAATGAAGCATCCTCTTCTATCCAAAAATCCAAAAAATCCCATTCCATTCAAAAATCTCAAATTCTTTCATCCCACAAGAAATACAAAAGTCATAAAAATCCTAAGTCAATATGAGTCCCTAAATTCTTATATTGACCATCCCATAAAGAAACATGTCCATTCCTTCCTACACCTCCTTCAAATCAAAAGCTTCAATGTTTATCATGGTGTGTGCAACTATTGGTCACGATTCCTTTCCATTCCACAATGTTCCCACATACCTCAATCTCCCCATCTTTCATCCACTATCCTACATATCTTCCCCATCCTATCCCTATGGTCCATGCTTTTGCATAATCTTTTCATCCATCCTTTTGCCTAAATCTTACATAATCCACATCACAATCTACTATATTTCCCTACATAATCCACATCATAATTCACTATCTTTCCCTCCATAATCCACATCATAATCCATTATCTACCTTATCCATCTTCCCTTTCATGCAATCCCCTACCAACATCTATGAGATAATGACATTTGACATGGTCCATGTGCGATGACATCCATCTCTAATGGGACTATCACCTTTCATGGAACTAGATGCTTAAGTCCCTCTTATCCATATCCACCTACCCCATTCAAATATTCCAAAAAATGAAAAAGTTTAAAAAAAGAAATGAGAAAAAGAATCAAAATAGTAAAGAGAAATCCCTTCATCCAATGGTGAAAACCACCCTTGGTGGCACCTTGGATAGGTACCATGATGAAAACCTGGCAAACAGGCATCATGTGTAAGTTGATCTTCTATGTCACACTTGAGGGCATGTTGTCTCATCCAACCTATCATTTTCCATCTTATCATATCCTACCATTTCCATACCATTTCCCATCCCATCCTACCATCCTTATCCATTACACCCACATACATATACCTATCATATTGAGTCCATCCATCTACCCTTCCTTCTTTTGATCTTGATAAGGATATGGGGCAAAATGTTGACAAATGTTTTGGATATCTCTTGATATACCTCATCCTTTCCAAACAAGCCTATCATCACCTTATTGCCATAAGCTTTGTCATGTAAAATCCTAAGCATTACACTTAGAATGGGGCATGTTATTCCTATGTGACATAGCCTTTGGAGATCACATACTAGCTCCTTTATGATGCACCCATCCATTCCATCCACTATTGCTTATTCTTTTATCCATTCATTCAATCCTACATTATCCTTGCACCTAGACTTAGTTTTCCCTTGTCATTGGTATCTAGCAAAAAGGCTACCCAAATTGTAATCCATTGACATCCCAAAACATTCCAAAAAATACAAAAAAATCAAAACATTGCAAAAACACAAAAAAAATCAAGACATTGCAAAAATACAAAAAAAAATCAAAACATTTAAAATCCAAAAAAAATCAAAACATTCCCAAAAATACAAAAAAAATCAAAACATTTCAAAAATCCAAAAAAACTCAAAACATTCAAAAATACAAAAAATCAAAACATGTCAAAAATCCAAGAAAATCAAAACATTTCAAAAATATAAAAAATCAAAACATTTCAAAAATACAAAAAAATCAAAAACATTTCCAAAATACAAAAAAGTCAAATATCCAACAAAAATCCAAGCAATAAAATCAATCAAATCATTCCAATCAATTCAATTCATCCAATCAAATCCATCAAGTCAATCCAAATCCAATCCAATCACCAAATCAATGCATCTATCAAATTCTTCAAAATCAAATCAATCTGATTCCTCAAACAAATTCTTCCAATCAATTCAATCACATCAAATCACTTCATCAAAATTAATCAAATCACCCAATTCTTCAATCAAATCAATCAAATCATCATTATCAAAATCCATCAATCAATCCAAGCAATAAATCCAAATACAAGTCAACCTTAATCCATCCAATCAAGTCAATCAATCTTGTCAAATTATCCAGTTACATCAATGGTCTTGATCCTAGCCTTGTTGTAAAGCAAATCAATCAATCAGTCGATCAATTAATCAAATCCTGGTGTTGATTCACATGGCCAACAACACTAGTGTCAATCAATCATATCAATTGTCTTATACAAGATGTTGCATTGTTGAAACTAGACTAGGCATCTTGTACGACATGTTTCATTTCCTAAAACCAGACATCATCATTAATCAATCAATCATCAATAAATTAATCATTGGTTTACAACTTGACAGGGGCAATCCTTGTTTGTTTTTGTATCATTTATACGTACTTGCTTGCTTTCTTGTGTGTGTTATCATTTTATCTTGCATTTGCATCAAACCCATCTCTTTCCATCTATTTTATAGGAAAAGAGGGAAGAGGGTAAATAGCTAGATCCTCCTTTCACTACAAACATTCAACTGAGTTGAATCACAACTCTTGCAAGATGATTCACCTACAGGTTGATGTGTCACTTGTAATGATGTGGAAATTTAGAATTTGTCAATTAATGTATTAATTTAATGCTCAAATATGCTCAAAATCCTAATTATGTAAAATTGTAAGAAAATAGATAAATCACGACAAATGCTCCCAGACCAAGACAATAGACAGAGATTAGTTACTGACCATTTTTCAAAGTTCGGGATGCTTAAGAATCAGGGTCTTCATGAGTAGTGCCCTAGCCCAATGCAGTCTTTTCTTTAGAGGGTTCCAAACTCCTTATGACACTAATAATCATTGTTCTGTCTATTTCTGTCACAGAAGATACGGAGGTCACTGTGACTCGCATCCAAGACCAAGGTAGGATGTTCTTCAGGATGTCGAGACTTCTTTTAATACTGAATATCACTATCATGGAGATTTCTATACCTATAACCTCAGAGGGCTTTTCCCCTAGCGCCCTAGTCGTGACAATGCACCAAACTACTTCTTTCTGTTGGATCCAAAATCCTTATCTTCTACAACCTTCCTCTGCAACTCCACTCCACAAAATCTGATACTTGTAACCTACAATCACAAGGAGTGTGGTTGGGCATTGTGATGTTTAGGAGCTTGTCTCAGTCAAGCTCCAAAATGGCATTCAAGCCTTCCAACACTATTTTTTGATACAAAGAGTGTGTATCCTTATGGGATAGAGGCAACACCAAATTGATAAATGATTAATTCAACACAAATATATATCACCTTAGAGGTGTAGCTCGTATGTAGATGAAAATCCTTCAACACGAGAAGATGAAGCTAAATCTGCAATCACAAACACAACAATATTCTACTGTACAACAATGGATATCTTGAATGTTCTAAAATCATCTTCTAGTTTGCAAATGAATCCCTAAACATGCTTATATATGCTTTCCCACTTTAATTTCGTAAATCAAACTTGAGGTGTCAGCAATGGAACCTTCTAACAGTCACATAACTGAAATTCAAATTTGGGACCTGCCTAAAATAGGACAGGACTAGGGCGTGAGTGCCCAAGCCCTCAGGTTCTATTTTAGGGCAGTGTCAAATGCCACAATGTCCCTCAGGCCCCATTTGACATGGGTTTTGGGCCATTTTTCATCGAGAGTTAAAATGAACATGCAAGATGCAAAACAACGAACCTGGGAGCTAAACTTAGGAGGTAAAAATCCTAGGGGACATTTTATGACATAACATTTAGCCCCCACTTTAATGTATGTATGAATGCATGGCCCATACAAGCATTAAAGTACGGTCAAAACACAGAAAACACTCTAGGCACTTGAAGCTAATGCATACACAAAGATTGAGGGATAATTTCTAGCCCTCAGTCTCAGGTACACATTAGAGAAAACATGTCGCAGACATGCCAAACACAGTGAAGACAGTACTAGGCATGCAAAACATGGAGAAGACAATAACAGGAACACAAGACATAGAGAAGATAGTATTGAAGACATGAAAAATACGATGAATATAGTGAATGCCGTGATTATTTCTTTTTTTGATTTTCACATATATATGAATGAATGCAGATACATGGAAAGTAAAAATGTAACACACATTTGGACAACATATGGGGTAGCAGACACGCAATACAAATCTCAGAGTGTAGGAGGGGCATTTTGTTAGGGTTAGCCGGTAGAAGATATCAATTAAATGCAAATAAAGATTAAACAGAGGAATGGAAATACACAAAAATAATAATAGCGAGAGACAAGTTTTAACATGGTTCACCCAAACTTGGGCTACATCCACCAAATAGAGAGTCCAGTATTATTATCCAGTAAATCAAACCAATTACAACCAGCAATCCCTGCAACTCAATACCACTACAAATGCTACAATACAATATCAACTAAAACCCTAACCCTTAACCATTTTTATCACAACTTTTGTCGGTTACAAAATAGGGTTTTTTTATGTCGGCCAATGAAAAATAACTCCCGACACCTTAATAAAATAACAAAAAACCATCCTTGCGCATTGACCCCGTCTTGGGGGCATTTCCCCTTCACCCCATAGGAATTCGGGGGGAAACCACACGAAAAAAGTGGGGAAAATTTAACCTCCGAGTCTGATTAGGCTCCATATAACAACACATTTTGCCATGCTCTTTGGACTACACTTGAGAATAAGCACGCCATACAAATCCCAAAGAATAGGAGGGGCATTTCACCATGTTCTTTGGACTATACTAGGAAAAAAACATGCCATACAAATCCCAAAGAATAGGAGGGGCATTTCACCACTCTTTGGACTATACTTGGGAACAAACACACAGAAGACACACAGAAAACACGAGCATTGTATAGCATGTCAAATACATACTATACATCTAAAACACGGCAAACAAGATGATGGAAGGAACTTATTGCTAAGCCCTCACCATCTCAAGCACACTACAGGCACACATGATGGTTGGGCTTATGCCATAACAACTACCAAAGACACGCTTAAGGGATGATACAACAACCCCACCTACTTAGAGGACTTTTGAAATAGAAGGGATGTGCACTAGCTCAAGAGATACACCATCCCTGCCTCCACAAAGGGCTTTAAATAAAAGGATATGCACTAGCTCAAGAGATACCATATCCCACCTCCATAGAGGGCTTTCTGATTGCAATATAAAATAAAGATGTGCACTTGCACGGAGATACCGCATCTCGCCTCCATAGAGGGCTTACAAACATGCTTCATTAGTACCAAAATCATCAGACAACTTACCTTATATACCCCCACCTTAAGGTGGTTGATATCATGTATCGATATCAAGCACGTTAAGGTAGAGAGAAAACACACAAGGGAATGAGAACTCACGCAAAGCCCATGCCCCCAAAGGTGACATGTACTTTACGATTGCCAAATGTTCCCACAAACACAATTTCCTGCAAGAAGAGAGGTTAGAAATCTTTCTCTAAGATAATAACCACATCACATGATAAAAGCAATGCATAAAAAATAATCACATCAAGAGCCAATGTTATACTACAGATTTGGAAACTAAGTATAACCATGGGGCTATACTACAGAGATCTCAGAACTGAGTGTAACCAAGGTGAGACCCAAGATAAACAAAGTGTATGGAGCAGCTATATTGTTATGGTTTGTTACAAAATATAAGACATCATCAAAATATCACACGGAGTGATTCTACTAGCCAAGTGTCAGATAATATATATCAACCCCATTGTCATGTATGGACTAGGTCCATTTTTGCTTACTCCATGAAGGAACACATGGTTTGTATCAGTATATGTTTGTTTTTCATCATCTGCCAACTAGATATAACCCCTAGAAGAAGGTAAACAAAAAATCAAGAGAGGAGAACAAGTACCTTAGGTTTGTCACATAGGAAGGTACCCCCAGGTCACCAACCACAATGCTATGCCCCTGAGGCATAGCACACAACAATAAAAATAGAGTCCAGAGGCAAGATAGAAGAATGATGATACAAATTGAAAAAGGGTCACAACAGAGGTGGTCTCCTAGTATCCTTGAACTTACAAGAGTATCAAGGGTCATCCAAGGAGGCCTAAACAATACATAACACATCACGGGGGAAACACAACAAAAAGAGAAAGGGTTAGAAATACTTACTTGTTGATATGCCCATAATAGAATTTGTGACTTACGAGCATCTTAGAAAGATGCTCCATCAAGTTTTGTGTGAAGCTTGAGTGGTTCATATTAGATTGTTCTTTGTTCCTAGGATATTCCTGTGGTGCTTGTTTCCCAAATCCTTGTAAATTTGAAATCTTTTGTTGCTTACAAGGTAGAGAACCGCTTTTATTTCCTACTAATGATAACCATCTTATCCTTATTTGATCCTTTGATTTCTTATTTTGTTGAATTCATCTATCATAGTGAGAAGAACTATTTTCCATCGTATCAACATTTTCTTGTGTCATAATCTCTTGTTTCAGTTGTTTTGTTTATCTTTCCAATGCATTTTGGTTGACTCCTAATCCTTGAAGGGATAATGGTAGAGGAACCTCAACATATATACCATTTCTTTGTGGACGAGGTGAGTTATCAAACTTTTCCTTATCCACTTCTATCATCCCCACCATTTCATCATAATCCAAATAGTCATCTTCCACTTCTACTGTATTTTGTTCTACCATATTGCTATCGTTGTGCTTAGGAAAGGGATTAGTAAAAATCTGTAAATTCTAATTCAGAGGAGCAACTGACTTATTTCTATTATCATTCACACCATATACCTGTATAACATTCAAGTCGATGATGTTATGTATTTCATGTTTAAGACACATGCATCGTTCAGTATCATGTCCTTGTTGTCGATGAAAGTGACAAAAAACATTAGCATCAAAATAAGCTCCTTGCAATCTACTAGGATCCAATGGCTTAATCAGGAAGCTTCAAGAGGTTATTACTCATAGCTTGATTCATGAGCTAGAGTGTAAGGAATCAGATATCGGAGTGAATTGTCTTTGCTATTGTCTATTTTGAAATGGTGTCCTCTTCGAATTAGTGATAGCTGATACTTGTGAAATTTTTTTTGAATTATGGTCATTAATCTTGATGAAACTCTTATTGTCATCAGGGCAAAAATCAAGTCTGAAACCAAAACAACAATATATCAAACCCTAACTAGCACAATAGAGCAAGAGCAAGTATGAAAATCAAAATAACAAACGAATGCAAACCCAAATCCATGCTAAACTCGATTTATCTCCATTGCTCTTCTCAACCTCACATAGGAATGCAAGATTTCGAAGGATTATTGATGGAGGAATGTTGGTTGCTCACCGTTACAGCAGCATAATAGTATTCAAGAGCTAGAAATTGAAAATTGAAGAGCATGAGGCTATTCAAAAACTAGATGATCAAATGACTTGTGAGAGGGTTGATTTACAGGAAAGGTTGACTAGGGATTCCATCCTCTACAAGATAAGAGGGAATTTCCAATTTGAGGATATGATGAGGTGTAAAATCAGATAAACTTGCCTAATTTATTTGATTTATTGAGATAATAAAAGGGTCTTTTTCCCTTAAGTGAGGGGTTGTGACATGTGTAGTATAAGTCTAATTTAAATAATGTTTTATTTAAATTAGTTGTGTATATGGTAAAAGGTGAGGGGATAATTCAAATGTTTTATTTAAATTATTTGAGACATGTGAAAGGAGGAACTAATTAAATAAAAAAGATTTATTAAATTAATTGGTTAGGTGATTAAGTTGGATTATAAGTGGGATTATGCAAGGACCTAGGGCAAAATATTGTAAGATGTCTCACAAGGTGATGTCGCAAGACATGTACAAATTTACGTGTCTACATTTTGCCCCTCTTTGAGATGATGTTGCGACCAAGTGACATCATTTCAAAGAAGCTAAGGAAACATGATAAAGATGAAAGGATAGGATGACAATGCCCGCTCAAGAGGATGGGCGGGTTGGACATACACCATGATGTTTGACATAGTACTAGACATTATGCACCAAGGTATAAGGACCAAAGTGACGACGTGTCTCGTGCCCTAGCATAATACAACCTTGTCTAGATACAAGATATGAATACTAGCTTGGAATGATTTGGATTTGATACAAATGCAAGAAATAATGATAACACACACAAGCAAGCAAGCATGCACAAATGAGACAAAAACAAACAAGGTATTGCCCCTATCAAATTCTAAACCAATCACTAGTAGAAATATGGCAAGTAAATGACTAGGTGACTAAAACTTTTTGCAACACAACTATAAATGACTAAATAAATGACTATTACTCCTCCATTAGATTAATAAATAAATAATATAATATAATATTTATATTATATATTATATAATAATATAATATTATAATATATATAAATATATTATAATATTATAAAATGATATAATTATTATATTATAATATAAAATAATATTTATATTATATAATAATATAATATAATATTATATTATATAATATTATAATATATTTAATTACCCTAACCTATCATATGCGTGCCAAAATTTATAGTAATTTAACTCCTGATTAAACTTGAAACGACGTCGTTGATTTTTCTTTGAAAATATGCTTGGCGCCAATGCACAGGAAATATCAGAGGTCTCTATTGTTGCCGCTCATTAAAGGTTAGTGAAAATGGCTCCTGCTCCCAACTGAAGCTCCCATTGATAAAATGGAGTTTGGGTATATGGTTTGTGTTATAGAATGTCTCTGCGTTGAGATTGGAGGAACCCCAATATGCAGTGGTGCATCAATAATTTGATTTCAAGGTGAGATTTTATAGAGCAATGACTTGGATGTCTGCATCTCCTATTCAGGATGTTTCTTTTGAGAAGGCCACACTCGAAGGCTTCCACAGGTACTCATCTTCTCTTCTTTAAGTGCACTATGCAACAAACCTGTAAAAGCTTAAATTAAGCACTTGGACGGTTTGTGCTAAAATGTGTTTTTTATCCCACAAGATGATTTTTTATTTTCTTTTTGATTTGGCCTCTAGCACTTTAAAATTGGATTTTGTTTGTTGGGTATTTAATGATTTTGATTTTGGTTAGTGAAAATGGCTCCTGTTCCAGCCCACACCAGCAATGGTAATGTGGAAGCACCTCTTCCTCCATCTAAGGATGCTAAGAAAATCAAAGATGAGAAGAAGGAAGAAGACCTGGTATTTATTTGCCTAGTTTTTGTAATAATTAATCTACTCAAAGCTAGGGTTAGGGTTTTGATTCATTTTCCTTTTATGCTCTTTCTGTAGAAATAGTCAGAGGAAGATTTATCTTTGAAACATCTATTAGAACTATATGTCGTAAGAGTTTAGGATTCAGATCTGGAACTGCAGAAGATAGCTCTGGAAAGCATGAGGTACGATACTCTATTGTTTTACCATTTTTAATTTTTCGACCATTCTGGAAACTTAATCACATTTTAAGACTATCAATTTTTTTCTTTTTCTTTCTTTCAATATGGCAAAGGGTATGCTTCCCCTTGTAAAAATAAAAAGCATGGATGTGATCTATCTCTTACACAAAAAGCATGTACCATTTTATGCCCTTCAATCCAATTGCATCCGGGGATTTTTTTAATTCCTCTATCTTTCATCAATCTCCTTACCTCACCACACCTGCCCACTTCTAGATAGATGTTTGAGAGAAGAACATAAGTTGTGCAACATTTTTAGGATCCAAATCAAAAAGTAGTGTTTCTATAAATACTCCTAAGCCTTTATTCATATGTGATCTATAGGCAACAAGAAAACACATCCATACAACTAGCACAAATTTAACAGGTATCTCAATGATAAAGTTTAGGGTGTCTTCAAGATAGCCATCATGAGAAAGGAGGTCAACCATGCACACATAATGATCAACTGTAGGTGTAATGCAATAAGGGTTACAAATGTGATTGAAGTATGTACAACTCTCATCCACTAAACCTGCATGGTTGCATGCACCTAGAATACAAGCAAAGCTTACAATGTTAGGATATGTTCCAGAGTGCTTAAAATTAATTCAAAGATTTTGAGAGTGTCCTTGCAAAATCCATTTTGTGCATATCCTGCAATCATTGTATTCCATGAGATGACATCTCTTTGAGGAATTCTATCAAATAGTTCACGTTTTTTGTCTATGATTCCATATTTTGCATACATGTCTATGAGAGCATTTCAAACTATAATATCTCACAAGAATCCCCTTACCATTATGCTTTTAAGGATGTCCATACCTTGTTCCAAAGCTCCCATTTGGGCATAGGCAAGGAGAATGCTGGCAAAGGTTACAAAATTTGGATTTACAGCTGTCAATTGCATTTGCTTGAAAGTTTCTGAAGCTTGTTCAACAAATCCATTTTGTGCAATCCTACAATCATTGTATTCCATGAGATGACATCTCTTTGAGGCATTCTGTCAAATAGTTTGTGTGCCTTGTCTGTGCTTCCACATTTTTCATATATGTCTATTAGAGCATTTCCAACTATAATATCTGACAAAAATTTGCCTTCTATTATGCCTTGATGGATGTCCATACCCTATTCCAAAGCTTACCATTTTGATACAGGCAAAGAGGATGCTAGCAAAGGTTGTGCAATCTGGCTTTACACCTACCAATTTCATTTGCATGAAAGGTTCTAAAGCCTTTTGAACAAATCCATTTTGTGCATATAATGCAATCATTGTAGTCTATTAGACCACATTTCTTTCAGGGATTTTGTCAAACAATTCACATGCCTTGTCTATGCTTTGACATACATCTCTCTCTGTATATGTATATTCAATTGCATTTTCTTGAAAGTTTTTAATGCTTTAACATGTCTAATAGGGCAGTTGAAACTACAACATCTGATAAAATTCCTCTATCCTTTATGTTTTGATGGATGTCCAAACCCTATTCCAAAGCTCCCATTTTGACACAAGCATGGAGGATGCTGGCCAAGGTTGTGGAGTTTGGCTTTACACTAGCCAATTGCATTTGCTTTAAAATTTCTAAAGCATTTTCAACAAATTGATTTTAATAAAAGAGGGTGAGTCCTTGCTTTATATAAAAATGTGTCGGACTATGTGGATCTATCTCCCTTTGCAAAGAACATATGGTGTTGATTGGTGATCTTACAAGGATCTGTATGCTGGATAATTGGAACAATACATAATTAACAATTATACATTGCTGGAATATTTTTTTTCCTAAGCTTCATTTTTACTTATTATGTGTTTTGTGTAAGAAAAGATTGTTAACCTTTGTGAAATGCAACACATCTTGTCTAATTTGGACTTTTTGATTGTATTGGTCTAGGTTAATGAGGATGCAAGTGATAAAGTGCTAGAGGTGGAACAGAAATATAATGAGATACGACAGACATATTATGCCAAATGCAATGAAGTCATTTAGACAATCCGTGATTTTTGGCTAACTGCATTATGTTTTTCTTTTTTCATTAGCTAAGTTTGTTCTTGAATTGTGCAATTCATTGTTACATATATCAAAAGGAATAGTTGATACAACCTTAATGGAACTTATTTTGTTGCTAACTTCTTTTATCTATAGTTTTTGAGCCATCCTGCTTTAGGTGACCTTCTAACTGAAGAAGACCAAAAGGTTGTGTTTTATTATCTTTTTGAAATCCTTTCACTATTTCATTTATATTATATTATGTGGGATTTCCTTGTTTTTTTAGACTGAATATCTGACAAATATATGACACTCTAAAAAGTCTTCAAGATCCTTACCTTGTTATATAGATTTAGTCACTACATGACGAGGCTTTTTGTGTTATCACAAAACCTATAGGGGTACACATTGGTTTGGGTTATTACCCTAACCTACATACCACTGTATAATGCTCTTCATGACTATTTAGGCTATGCATACTTGAAATCTATTTCCCAATCTGTATATTGCATCATAGAGTATTCAATAGACTTATTCAATGCCTTTCTCAACTGTATAATGTAGTGAAACTGCTCACTATCCTTATTGACATGCTTGGACAAGAATAGAGTCTCCAACAAAGGGTCAAACTATCTTCAATCTATAAGAATATGAACTTATAGATAGACTTGCTACCCTCTATCCGAAATGCTTACTATTCTAGGCCCTTTTAGACTATGCAAATTCTTTAATGCAGAATACAAACCTTGTAAAAGATTTGATAGGTTTTGACAAATGTTACTATACAAATTCCTTTCTTTTCTTTGAAATCTACTCATAAATCTAATTTTGTTTAAACTTCTGTTTACACTAGCCAATTGCATTTGCTTTAAAGTTTCTAAGGCCTTTTCAACAAATCCATTTTGTGCAATCCTGCAATCATTGCATTCCATGAGATGACATCTCTTTGAGGCATTCTGTCAAACAGTTTGTCTGCCTTGTCTGTGCTTCCACATTTTTCATATATGTCTATTAGAGCATTTCCAACTATAATATCTAACAAAAATCTACCTTCTATTATCCCATTCTCCAAGTCCTCAAGCTTTAAAGGTGAGACATGCATAGGTTTCTTGAAAACAATTAAATGTCATGACATTGTCGTTGTATCATACAATAGGACTTTAACAAATAACCCATCAATAAATACAGGCAATGATGCACATTGCTTACTATACATCTGATTTTATGAAGTCAACAGCATGGAGTAGATCTCCTAACACTTTGAAAAACAATTTCTAGGAAATAGAAATAAAATCTTGTCCCTGTTTTTTTTTTTCACTTCAAATCTAACATTGTACACCTTAAAAACATAAGGTTTTAAAAAACACTTCAGATCTGACATTGTACACCTTAAAAACATAAGGTTTTCATAGTCCAAACCACTTAGTATAAAACTTTTGAAGGAAACTATGGAGAAGATTTTGTATCAACATTTTAGATTACACTCATAATTTTTTCTCCATACAAAATCATACAAAATCTTCTACATAGGTTTTACCAAAAGCTTTCTGCTGACTGTACACTTCATTATAATACAGGCCAATGTTTATAGATTACTTTACTTATCTTTTCCAATAACCTCCTATCACCAATAATCTCTGTAAGAACACTATCCATTTTTGAAATGATGAAAGCTATTTGCATCTCGCACAACAATTTCTCTTGCAACAACCTTGGAGATAAACTTGGTTGTAGTATGGCAGTCATCACATATTCAAAGGTTCTTCACAACTTGAATAGTTGTTCCAGGTGGTGTGTTTAACAATCCAAATGCAATTTCCAACTTAGCACTATGGTGGCAGAGAAGTAATTCGTTTTCCTTCTCTTCCAAGTCATTCAGTACTATTCTTGTATCTAGAGAATACCCTGCTGCCTTAATCTCCACAGATAATTCCTCCAACTTTGCAAGGATCTCCTATGTCTATGGGTGCAATCTATCTCCTACACAAAAAGCAGGTACTATTTTATGACCTTGAATCCAACTACACCCAGGGATCTTTTTAATTCCTCTATCTTTGATCATCTCCTTACCATTTGAACCTCACCCCAATTGCCCACTTCTGCATAAATGTTTGAGAGAAGAACATAAGTCACAGCATTTTTAGGATCTAAATAAAAAAGAAGCATTGTTGTAAATACTCCTAAGCCTATATTCATATGTTCAATGTACAAGCACCAAGAAAACACATCCACACAACCACCACAAGTTTAACTGACATCTTAATGATAAAGTTTAGGCTGTCGTCAAGATAGCCAGCATGGGCAAGAAGGTCAACCATGCACACATAATGATCGACTGTAGGAGTAATGCAATAAGGGTTACTCATGTGATTGAAGTATGTATAGCCCTCATCCACTAAACCTGAATAGCTACATGCACATAGAACACAAGAAAAGCTTACAATGTTAGGATATGCTCTAGAGTGCTTCATTAATTCAAATGCTCCTTCATTTCCTCATCAACATCATTCAACACGACATTTGTGTCAGGCACATATCCTAAATCCTCCATTTTCCCAGCTAAGCTTTTTAAAGTTGCATATATTTCCTTAGATTGAGGATGTGATTTGTCTCTGTATACACCTAAAATTGGCTCAGGTTGAATTAAGTAAATATTTTGATATTTATCTTAATTCTTATTTCCTTCTATCAATTAAATAAATATTATAAGTTTATTTGATTGATTCATTATCCTACAATTAAATAAAATCATTTTATTTAATTCCGTAAATTTTTCTAATGTCTCAAGTCCTAAAATCCACCTCACAAAATCCACCTCATCAATCCACCTCATCTCTTCCACCTCACCATGTTGCACATGTAATTAAATATTCTTAATATTTAATTAGCTAATATCCTCTATTATCCAAAATAAATCTTTAATTCAATTATCCTCCACCAAATTGAATATTTAATTCAATGTTCCCCACTAGCCTTCACCAATTGAATATTTAATTCAATGTTCCCCACTAGCCTTCACCAATTGAATATTTAATTCAATGTTCCCCACTAGCCTTCACCAATTGAATATTTAATTCAATATTCCCCACTAGCCTTCACCAATTGAATATTTAATTCAATGTTCCCCACTAGCCTTCACCAATTGAATACTTAATTCAATGTTCGCCACTATCCTCCACCAATTGAATTCTTAATTCAATTGTTCCCCACTATCCTCCACCAATTGAATTTTCAATTCAATTGTTCCCCACTATCCTCCACTCTTCCCAAAAAATGAATTTTTAACTCATCCACTATCCTCCACTCTTCCCAAAAAATGAATTTTTAATTCATCCACTATGAATAAAAGATTCACTTTTATTCCTAGCCATTGATCTCATCTATTGATCTTCACCCTCCATTCCTTTTTTAGAAAATCTATAAATAAGACTCCTCTCTAAACAATTAAGAGGACTTCTTTCAGGTATCCTTACCATGTCCAATTTCTTCTAGAAACTTCATTCTAGCAACCTAGTCATGCCCACATTCTTCTCAAATCTCCTCATTCTAGCCATTCCAATATCATTCAGTATCATTATGTTTGGAGTTCATCTTCAACACAACAAGTATCATAGCCATTTCTCCTTGTAATCTTGAGGAATCGAAGCAAGGAAGCAAGCTCCCTGAGGGCCCATCTTCATCACTCAAGATCAAGAAAGAATAGGCGAGCAATGGAAGTCAAAAGGTAAAGGTTGTAAGTATCACTTGTTTGTTATTTAAATCTCCTTTTCCTTCATATTTCATTGTTGTTTGGGTTTTATTGTTCTTTATTGATCAAATCTATTTCACCCCTCACATTTTGGCGCCCACCATGATCTAATCCACTTTGTTTGTGAGGTTTTGTCTTAGAAGTTTTGTTGCAGGATACAAGTGTTTTCCAGAGCACATCTGGGCATCAACTTCCACAAACGACCTCCTACGCACAAACTGAGCTCACCGTTGAGTCCAAAAGGCCTCAGAGGTAAGCAATCACCTATCACTTCTCCAATTTTGTTACTTGAAAATTTTTTGAATTTTTTTTTACTTTTCGAAATTTTTTTTTGCAAAAACTCAAAAAACAAAAAAAATATAAAACAATACAAAAAAAAAAGCAAAAAAAAAAATTTGCCTTAGGTTTTATGTGTGATTCTATTTTAACATTTTAATTTAAATATATATATATATATAAATTAAAAAAAAACACAAAATCAAAAACACCCCCCCCCCCCGACCCCTCTCATCCCCCCACCCCCTCTCCCCTCCCCCGAACCCTCCCTGCACTCACCCCTCCACTCACCCAAACCCCTTCCCCCATCCCTCCCTACCCCCCAACCCTCCCCTCTCCCCAATCATCCCTCGGCCCCCTGTGTGCCCCTCCCCCCAAACCCCTCTCCCCATCCCCCCCCGTGCCTTTTCCTCCCTCCACACTGCGTACCCCTTCCTCAAACCCGCCATCCCCCAGCCCTGCCCCAAACCCCCCATTCAGCCCCTCCTCCCATCCGATCTCCCCTCCCTCCCGCGGCCTCCCCACCCCCCGATCCCTTCCCCCTGCGCTCTCCCTCCCGTGCCATCCTCCCTGCCACCCCCCTTCCTCCCTCTGCTCCGCCCCCCGCGCCACCCCCTGCAACGCTTCTGCCATCCCGCCGCTCCCCTCAGTCTAGCCTGCGCCACTCCCCTTCTTCTACCCATCCTCCCTGCGCCACTCCCCTTCCGCTGCCCATCCTCCCTGCATGCCTTTCCCTCCGCTCACCGCTCGACCCAACCCCTGCACGCCGCCCATCCGCTGTCCTCTCCTACACAGCCACCGCCACCTCCACCCAACCACCACCTGTGCCACTCCACCTCCGCCCAGTGCTCCACCACCCCTGCCACCCACAACCCTAGCTCCTCCACCCTGCACCACCTATACACACCCACAAAAAAATAAATAAACAATAATATAAGAACAAAAACAAAAACAATATATCATAATAATAATATTAAAAAATTTAAGACATTCAGCCCCTGGTCACATGGAGGACCAGGGGTCTATTTAGAACCCTTGCCTTAACCTTAACCGCCAGGAATTAACACTTACCATGTGACCAAACTTTTCGAAAAAGCTAGCGGTTAAGTATCAAACGGTCAGCTGGCCTTGTGCTCTCTCTATGCCCTAAGAGGGGCATTTTTTTCTTTTTGCTATAAATCGGTCATACGACATCGAAATCACACAAATTTGGGCTCACTGGAAAGCTAACAATATGACCTACACAACAGTGAGGAATTTTTCAGGTGACTGTACTGTTTTACAACATTTTTTTGCAGTCAAAGTCAAAGTTCTTTTAAAACTTCAAACCATCATAACTTGAGCAATTTTGATCGGTTTTTAGCAAAAAAAAATTTCAAATCGTATAGAATTTCGTTTAGAATCTATTTATGAAATTATTTTTTCTATATCAGTTCATTTTTCATCAAATTTTATCAGATTATTGATTTTCACATAACAATCTCCTATGCTAGTCTACTGGTTTCTTTTCAATTTTGGTGACTTGTAGGGACATCATTCGGGGCTGGAACAACATCAGGATCAACATCTACATCAATTTGGATAGCGAAAACAATCCAGGTGCACTCATTCTATCTTTCATTTCTTCATAATCTTGTTTGTATACACACTTCGATTTGGGCTCATAAAACAAACATTGATTGATCACACATATCAAATTGAGCATAAAATCAACAAGTGTCTTCATCACACATTTGGACTTGGGCTATAAAAAGAACTAGTGTCTTCATTGTTTGGTGAATTTGTATGTGATCAGGGGTGTGTATGCTCTTCTCATGCGCTTCATGCGATCTTGAGAATCAAAAACACCTCTTATCCATTCAATTTTGACACACACATTTCAATTTCTTAAGGGTCAATTTACAAGTGTGCGTGTGTATGCTCTCTCCTCGCACCGCAAGGTGACCTTAGAGGTCAAAAACACCTCACTTGATTTGTTGTTGTCTACCCTTTCCTAGGAGGCTTGCTAGGGGATTTCATCACCCCTAGGGATGACCTCATTCGAGGCTGAATTGAAAGACACCCTCATTGAAATCAAAATCTTGTCACTCTTGGCTAAGCCCCAAAGAACTTTCTACCTTTGGGAAGTGAAGGTGAAGGGTGGGTTACCCCCTTCTCCCGACTGTGTGACAGGATTTCACTTTCAAATCATTAGTTAACCTCGTCTAAACATTGACCAAACCTAATTGGCCATACCCTACATCAAGCTAGACATTAGGGCATGTTGATATCTCTTCCACTGTGCTTGTTTACTAATCATCATATTCTTCAAATTCAACATTCAAAGTTGCTTATGTGTCTTGCATGAGTGAATCATGTTTGTACATGTGTGATCATTGCCAAATCAAGTTAAACACCAAACACATAAGACAAGTCATTCAACTCATTCTTCCAAGCACACTTGTCTCAACTTGTGACGCATTTGCACTCTGTTATAGATGCCTTTATTACTGCGCATCCAAACTAGTAAGCTTTTCTAGTCTTGTGTCAATGGCAAACAAATTAGAATATCTTGATCAAAAACTCCAATCTCTGAAATTGCAAATAAACTTAGGTCCCTTGCCCCAAGATTGTTTAGCAATTATTCAACAAATTGATGTCTTACAACAAGAATTGACAAACTTGCAAGCTGAACGTGCCAGTACTAGCTATGCCTCACCCCAAACTCCTATGTCTTTTTCTCATACTCATGACAAGGCAACTGCCACCTCAAGAGGGAAATCGTATACCACTTTGGCTCCTCATCCTCCTTCACCATATCCTAAAACACATATCCCAAAACATACTAGTCCTATGCCAACACCACCATCTAGTTCCTCAAATTTTAAATGGCACACCAAAAAAGAATCAAATGAGTGGTGGGAAAAATGTTTTCCACATTTATACAACAAAAACAAAGCTAGGGAGAAAGCCAAATCCACTCATCCATCCCCTCATTCATCTACCCATACACCTGCGACGGATGTGATCCAAGGGCTACTAGCAGAGAGTCAACCATGTCCCCAAACTCTGGTCCTTGACCTTACCAAAGATTCGTCCACGACCATGTCAAATCCTACAACCTCGTCATGTCTTCTGCAACCCCTTGAGCTTATCAAAGAGCCTTCTACCATGAAACCAAGTCAAGAGTCATCATGTTCTCATGTTGTTGACAGTGAGCCCATCCAAGCGCCTTCCACTTCCATTCAAGCAACCCAAGAGGTATGTCAAAGGTTTAATCCTAAGCATGTGGAAATATTAAGCCCTAGTCCAACTCAAGATCAAATCACTTTTATGCAACCCATCCATAATATGTATCTTTTCCATGATCAAGATGCTAGCCATAATGATGAATCTATCCATGAGCCACTTGATCCTATCCATCTCCCAACAACCATTCATGAGCAAGCTATCCAAATTCAACCCATCCATAACATTTACCTTCTTTATGATCAAGATAATATCTATGATGAAGAATCTATCCATGAGCACCTTGATCCTATCCATAATCCTCTATCCATCCATGAGCAAGATATCCAAATTACTCCTAGTCATCTGTCATCAGGCCCTATCTAGAATGAGAAAACATCCACTTGTCATGATGAGACACTTGTCCCCCAAGAAAGCATAGAAGATCAAACAAATAATACTCCTCTGCCATCCATTATTGACCAAGCTACAAATCCTCCACCATATATCCTTGGTCTTACTACCTTCTTGCATGAATGTTCTTTCTTAGAACACCAACAACCATTATCTGCTATCACATCTTCCTCATCCAATAAAGAACTCGCTGCTAGTGCACCTATACATAATCTTGTTGTCCACCGCATACTCCAGAATATGAACTATCAAGGTAAAGGCTTAGGCCTTCATGAGCAAGGTATTTTGGAGCCCGTCCATGTTAATGTTCCTCCTCCTTCATACGGCCTAGAATACATACCCCAAGGTGAGCAAACTTGAGATGTTGGTACTTCCTCCACTCCTCCAAAGTCCATGACTTTCCATCGTAAATCCTATCATATTCCCAAAACATGTGTCACCATCCCACCTCCCTTATCATACACATCCCAAAAGCATGTGACTATACACCTTCCACCATCCAATCTACCTCTGCTACTTCCAACTCCTAATATCTCACCATTCAATCTCTCTCTGCTACTTCCAACTCCTAATATCCCACCATCCAATCTACCTCTGCTACTTCCAACTCCTAACACCCCTCCATGCTTTTTACAACCACTTCTTCCAACACCCTATCCATACCTCTATAAATCCTCTAAATATTCCAATCATGGCCGACAAATGCACATATGGTCTAAACAAGGAGCTTTCACCAACCTCACTTCTACCATCCCACGGGGATTCAATAACAAATATGTGGATGCCTCTACCTAGGATATAAAAGCCAAGAATCAAAGAAGTATCCATATCAAAAGCTGCATACACCCATACACCTCAATGCCAAACTAAACAAGGTGTGGACCCCCAAGAAACAAATGATTCATCCAAAAGTTGCACAATAGCTGCATACACCCATACACCTTAATGCCAAATTGAAACAGGTGTGGGTCGCCAAGCAACAAAGGATTACTCCAAAAGCTACACAAAAGCTACATACACCCAAACCCATACCTCCATAGGTACTATCTAAAAGCAAAAGGGTTTGGGTACCTAAGAAAAAATCATTCAAGATACATGAGGCATCCACCTCTCAAGAATCTCAACCATCCACTTTCTCCCATTCCATCCATAAGTCTGAAATTCCTCCATCCCACATGGCAAACAAAAATCAAAAAAATCCTAAGTCTATGTGGGTCCATAAATTCCTAAATCATTCATCCATAAGCAAAAGTCTCTATTGCCTCCTACACTACTCTCCCATCACCAGCTTCAATGTTTACCATGGTATGTGCAATCGTTGGTCATGATTCCCTTCCATTCTACAACATTTTCATATACCTCCATCTCCCTTTCCTTCTACTATTATCCTACATATCTTCCTCATCCTATTCTTACGGTCCATGCTTTTGCATAAGCCTTCCCTCCATATTCTGGATCACAATCCACTATCTACCTACACCATATCACTTTCATGCAATCCCCTACCAACATCTGTGAGAACACTTAACATTGTTCATGCGACAACATCCATCTAGCAGGACTATCACCTTTCCAAGAACTCTATACTTGAGTCTTTCCATATACACATTCTCCTATCTAAATTTTCAAAAATAAAAAAACAAAAATGAAAAAAGTAAAGAGAAATCCCTTCGTCCAATGGTGAAAACTTGGCAAACAAGTGCCTTGGATAAGTACCGTGATGAAAACCTAGCAAATAGGCGTCATGTGTAAAGTTGATCTTCTATGTCACCTACACTTGGGGGCACCTTGTCTAATTGGCATATCACTCTTCCATTACATTTCCTATCCTATCCTCTATCCATTGCATACCTATCCCGTCCCGTCCATCCATCCAAACTTCCTTTCCTCTATTCTTTGGTCTTAATAAAGATTGGGGGCACAATGTTGACAAATGTTCTAGATGTCTCTTGACATACCTTATCCCTCCATACCATGCAAATCATTCATTATCCTCTCATCCTCCTATCATCATTAGCATTGCCATAAAAAATCCTAAGTATTCTACCTACAATGGGGCATGTTATACTTATGCGACATAGTCCTTGGAGATCACATCCATGTTTTCTTCTACATAACCATCCGTATCTACTATCACCCATACATCTACCTATCCGTGGTGCTTCCTTGTCATTAGTATTATCTATTCCATATCTATTCCATATCTGATCCATATCATGTCCTATCTGATCCATGGTTGTTCCATATTTGATCCATATCGGTTCTATACTATGTCTCATTTGATCCATATCTTAGGTCCATTAGGGTTCTTGTCGAACTACGTCGCCTCTGAGCTATCACGTAGGCAAGGCCATTATCAATGCACCCCCGAGGCTCTACTTCCCTGTCCATCTCATATCTTGTCGTCTATCCTCTAGTCCATCCATGGTCCAAATCCTGAACTACGTCGCCTCTAATCTATCACGTAGGCAAGGCCATTATCCATGCGCCCCCGAGGCTCCACTTTCCCGTTCATCCCATGTCTTGTCGTACGTCCCTTTACCCATCAGTGTCTGCACCTTTCACTAGACAAACAAGAGCAGCAAAGTAAGCTACCAAAAAAACAAAAATCTTGACGCAAAAACATCAACCTGTTCTAAACAAAGCAGTGCACCATACTAAAACATTCAAGTTAAATTCTATATCAATTATGGCAACAAGACACATCTAATGCAAGAATGTTTTGTAAACAGGTTGACTTACAAAGTCTTGGATTTTTGTCATTTTGTCTTCCTATGCTACTCAAGGATGCCAAAAGCTAGAGATGCTATGATGGGGGCATAATCTTTTTCTTTGTCTGCTGCTTGTGGATCAAACTTTAGTAATGTGATGACTTTTGTCTAATGACATGATCGGCAAAAGATCATCGAGGACTCTGAGGTCTAAACATGAAAAGGGGCAATCCTTGTCTATTAAAATGCAAGAAATACTCAGGTCATCTAGATTCAACTTTGACTAGATTCTTGTATTAACTTGCTAAATCAAAATCCATGTAAGTAATACTTAGGTCATCTCAGTTTAATTATACCTAGATGCTTGTATTTTCTTACAACATAATAAAGCCCAATGATGAAAGCGCTTCAAAATACTTGCTATATCAAGGTGACAAATATCCATATCCATACCATATCCAACTGCACTACATATCCATTTCCATATCCATACCGTATCCAATTGCAAGTCTATCCTTAATCCATGCCAATCAAGTCAAGTCAATCTTGTCAAATGATCCAATCAAAATCAGTGGTCTTGATCCTTGTCCAGTCATAAACCATATCGATTAGTCATAACTATCCTTCGTGTTGCTCTAGGGATACATCACTCCCCGCCATGACAACACTATTGTATATTGTTATCATATCAAATGTCTTAGATAGGATGTTGTATTGTCGAAACCAAACCCGGAGTCTTATACGACATACTTCATTCTTGAAACCAGACATCATTGACCTATATTATTGGTTTACCGCTCGACAGGGGCACTACTTTGTTTGTTCCTGTATCATTTGTGCATACTTGCTTACTTGCTTGTGTGTGTCATCTTTCTATCTTGCATTCCATATCATTCATCCCTTTCTTCTGCATCCAACCATTTCATCTCCTGTCAACCTATCTCATCGTGAGATTGTCCATCTCACGCCTTCTACCTTCTCCCTGTCCAATCTCTTGAGGGGGCATCCTATCATCATAACCTATACCAGGGGCAAACTGGGGCATGTATCATTATCAGACTATTCTTATTCTTTGAAACAACGTGATAAAACACATTGCTTCAAAGAGGGGCAAAATGTATACACCTACAATTGGCTCAGGTTGAATTAAGTAAATATTTTAATATTTCTCTTAATTCTTATTTCCTTCTGTCAATTAAATAAATATTATAAGTTTATTTGATTGATTCATTATCCTACAATTAAATAAAATCATTTTATTTAATTCCCTAAATTCTTCTAATGTCTCAAGTCCTAAAAGCCACCTCACAAAATCCACCTCATCAATCCACCTCATCTCTTCCACCTCACCATGTTGCACATGTAATTAAATATTCTTAATATTTAATTAGCTAATATCCTCTATTATCCAAAATAAATCTTTAATTCAATTATCCTCCACCAAATTGAATATTTAATTCAATGTTCCCCACTAGCCTTCACCAATTGAATATTTAATTCAATGTTCCCCACTAGCCTTCACCAATTGAATATTTAATTCAATATTCCCCACTAGCCTTCACCAATTGAATATTTAATTCAATGTTCCCCACTAGCCTTCACCAATTGAATACTTAATTCAATATTCCCCACTAGCCTTCACCAATTGAATATTTAATTCAATGTTCCCCACTATCCTCCACCAATTGAATTCTTAATTCAATTGTTCCCCACTATCCTCCACCAATTGAATTTCAATTCAATTGTTCCCCACTATCCTCCACTCTTCCCAAAAAATAAATTTTTAACTCATCCACTATCCTCCACTCTTCCCAAAAAATGAATTTTTAATTCATCCACTATGAATAAAAGATTCACTTTTATTCCTAGCCATTGATCTCATCTATTGATCTTCACCCTCCATTCCTTTTTTAGAAAATCTATAAATAAGACTCCTCTCTAAGCAATTAGGAGGACTTCTTTCAGGTATCCTTACCATGTCCAATTCTTCTAGATACTTCATTCTGGCATCCTGGTCATGCCCACATTCTTCTCAAATCTCCTCATTCTAGCCATTCCAATATCATCCAGTATCATTGTGTTTGGAGTTCATCTTCAACACAACAAGTATTATAGCCATTTCTCCTTGTCATCTTGAGGAATCGAAGCAAGGAAGCAAGCTCCCTGAGGGCCCATCTTCATCACTCAAGATCAAGAAAGAATAGGCGAGCAATGGAAGTCGAAAGGTAAAGGTTGTAAGTATCACTTGTTTGTTATTTAAATCTCCTTTTCCTTCATATTTCATTGTTGTTTGGGTTTTATTGTTCTTTATTGATCAAATCTATTTCACCCCTCACAGTCTCCTATAAGGAATGAATGAATGTTGTTTTTAACTTCAATCACGCTACACCCTGGTGTCTTTTTCAACCCACTATCCTTCATCAACGACCTTACCCTCTCCACATTCTCCCATTTTCCAGTTGTGGCATAGATGTTTGATAGTAGTACATAGTATCCAAGATCTTCAGGGTTCAAGTCTAGTAGGTGTCCAGCCACATGTTCTCTAAGTACAATATTTGAGTGAATTTTGCAGGCAGCAAGCAAGGCTCCCCAAATTGAAGAATTAGGTTCCAATGGCATCTTTTTTATGAAGTCTAGTGCTTCATCCAAATGACCAGCATGGCCAAGAATGTCAACCATGCATCATAATGTTTCACCATGGGTGTAATGCAATAATCTCACTGCATAGAATGAAAACAGTGCCAGCCCTCTTCTACCAGACCTGCATGACTCCAAGCAGACAAAGCATAAATGAAGGTGGCATGGTTTGGTTTTGGACCAAGTTGCTTCATTTGAGCAAAAAGAACAAGGGTACTGTGGTCTTGCCCATGCATTCCATACCCTACAATCAATGCACTCGACACCACAACATTTGTTTGCACATTTTTTGGAAAACTTGGTGGGCAATGTCTATACTACCACATTTGGCATATATATCTATAAGGGCTACTCCAACAAAGACATCTATTGCAAATCCACTTCTAATTATGTACTTATGAATCCACTTGCCTTTTTGCAGAGCTCCTAAATGAAGATTTTGAGAGCATCCTTGCAAAATCCATTTTGTGCATATCCTGCAATCATGGCATTCCATGAGACCACATTTATTTGAGGCATTTTGTCAAATAGGTCACATGCCTTGTCTATACTTCCACATTTTGCATACATGTCTACCAAAGCATTTCCAACTATAATTTATGACAAAAACCCCCTTTCCATTATGCTTTGATGGATGCCCATACCACCCACAATTGGAAATCACAAATCAAATAAGATAAATTAATCTGGAAAAATCTACAGTCAATGTCTTTGACAGGGCAATCTTTTACATTCTAAAACCACCCTTCCCACAATTGTTAAACCTTCTTTTAACAACATAATTCAAGAAAATTCTCTAGAGTCTTGAAATTGTTGAGCAACCCAAACAACTAAACGATGAATTTGATAATGTGAATCATCTCACCTATTAATACGATTTATGATCTTCTGTAGAAACTTTCCATTTTCTTCCTCTACAACTCTAAAGAGACATTCAATAAACATCTATCTTTTAGTGAAGGTGAGCTTATGAACATCCACTTCCTTGTGAAGCATTGAATTGTCTTCCTGAGTCACACTCTGCATAATTGTAGTTCTGAGCCTATTATAAGTTGGCAGCTTCTCAAGGGCTACCCGTCGAAGAGCTTCTTCATCATCATCAATTCTTTGTCTCTGTGATCGAGTGTTGCTACGCCTCACAAACACATCTTCTATTTTGGCACAGGCAAGGAGGATGCTTGCAAAGGTTGTGGAATTTGGCTTTAGACCTGCCAATTGCATTTTCTTGAAAGTCTCTAAAGCCTTTTCAAAAAATGATCCATTTTGTGCATATCCTGCAATCATTGCATTCCATGAGTTGACATCTCTTTGAGGCATTCTGCCAAATAGTTCACATGACTTGTCAATGCTTCCACATTTGCATCAAGAGCTCTCCCGCAGGCACTTCAAGTCATGCATGCGGTGATGCGGGCTTCCCCGCATCACCACAGGCATGACTTGAAGTGCCTGTGGGAGAGCGGGTGATGCATTTCTTTGAGGCATTCTATCAAATAGTTCATGTGCCTTGTCTATGCTTCCACATTTTGCATACATGTCTAACAAGGCAGTTGCAACTACAACATCTAACAAAATTCCTCTATCCTTTATGTTTTGATGGATGTCCATACCCTATTCCAAAGCTCCCATTTTGACACAGGCAGGGAGGATGCAATAGAGAGAAAATTAGAGGTGCATGCCTCTAAAACAACAATATAATTAACAAAATTTTAGCAATTTAGTCACCTATTTCAGGAAAGAAAGAGTCCAGAGCCTTGCTTGAATCTATATGTGCCTGGTGTGACATGATAATATTTTCTTAAAGTGGCAAAATTCCTCTCCTGCCTCAAGTTGTTTGGTGAGAGTTTTAGTGTTAATGTTTAAAATAAAACTCTAGAGAGTTGTGTATAAAAATTTTAATTGTTTATGGCCTCCCAAAAGTTTACAGTACTTGAACTCAATGAAGCATTTGAAACTGAAGTTGAAATGGATATCTTGAATGTTCTAAAATCATAAGTTTGCCAAAATTTCATTATCATCTTCTAGTTTGCAAATGAATCCCTAAACATGCTTATATATGCTTTTCCACTTTAATTTTGTAATTCAAACTTAAGATGTCAACAATGGAACCTTCTAACGGTCACATAACCGAAATTCAAATTTTGGACCTACCTAAAATAGGGAAGGACTAGAGCGCGAGTGCCCAAGCCGTCGGGTTCTATTTTAGGGCATGGTCAAATGCCACAATGTCCCTCAGGCCCCATTTGACATGGGTTTCGGGCCATTTTTCATCGAGAGTTAAAATGAACATGCAAGATGCAAAACAACAAACCTAGGAGCTAAACTTAGGAGGTAAAAGTCCTAGGGGACATTTTATGACATAACATTTAGCCCCCACTTTAATGTATGTATGAACACATGGCCCATACAAGCATTAAAGTACGGTCAAAACACATAAAACACTCCAGGCACTTGAAGCTAATGCATACACAAAGATTGAGGGATAATTTCTAGCCCTCAGTCTTAGGTACACATTAGAGAAAACATGCCACAGACATGCCAAACACAATGAAGATAGTATTAGGCACGCAAAACACGGAGAAGATAGTAACAGGAATGCAAGACATGGAGAAGATAGTATTAAAGACATGTAAAATACGATGAATACAGCGAATGCCGTGATTATTTCTTTTTTTTTTATTTTCACATATATATGAATGAATGCAGATACAAGGAAAGTAAAAATGCAACACACAAACCCAAAATAAGTGATTTTTTTATTGGCTAATATTCACCAATTGGCTAATAGTTGAAATTGGGGATTCAAAATTTGGTTAATAGTACAAGCTATAAGGTGACTTGAATCACCACATTTTTACCAAATTTTATTTTAGTCCTAGTTAAATCGCCAGAATATTTATTCTATTAAAATTTTAAACTAAAAAATTTGCCACAATATTTGATACATAATTTGATCATATTCGCTTAAAGTTTATAAGTTTTAGTAGAAAATGAAATTAATTTGCCAATAATACTATATAATGATTGGTTACTTTAGGGCCATATCACCAATTTTTAATCACCATCATTGATTTTATTTTAAATCTAATAACTGCAGTTAATTCCATGGGTTAAAATGTACCCATGGAGCTCCAATGCCCATTGAGCCTGAAATTGTATTTGGGCAGTTGATCTCAATTTATAATCTAACAGTTAGGATTAAATTCCATGGGCCAAAATGTACCCACAGAGCTCCAATGCCCATGGGGCCCAAATGCAATTTTGGGCCTGCATGTGGGCCCCATGGGCATTGAAGCTCCATGGGTATATTTTGGTCCACAAAATAAAACTCAAACCATTAGATTATAAATAAAATCAATGGTGGTGAAAAATAATTTGGGGCTAATTTAAAATATTTAATTTTGATTTAAAATATTAAGGAATTAAGGAATTATAGACATGAGCACTACACCTTAAACTAGCCAATCACTACCACCTTCAAGCCTTTACTTTTCCATAAGAATTTAATTTGTTTTCTAGGAAGGATTCGCTATGGTAGTTAATGCACTTTCCTATTTTTTGTCAAGATTCACTAGAATTTTCTACAAATTTCTTGTGATTTAAAAAATTCGCCAATAAAATTAAATATGTTTTTCAAAAAAAGGAAAGATTCGCCAATAGAAATTAATATTTTTTTCCAAAAAATTGGAAGATTCACTAGGATTTTATATCTTTTTTTAGGAGGGGTTTCTTAAAGTTATCACTACCCAAAATGTAGGAGGGGCATTTCATCATGCTCTTTGGACTACATATCAGGTAGCAGACATGCAATACAAATCTTAGAGTGTAGGAGGGGCATTTTGCCACACTCTTTGGACTACACTTGAGAACAAGCACGCCATACAAATCCTAAAGCATAGGAGGGGCATTTCACCATGTTCTTTGGACTATACTTGGGAAAAAACATGCCATACAAATCCCAAAGCATAGGAGGGGCATTTCACCACACTCTTTGGACTATACTTGGGAACAAACACATAGAAGACACACAGAAAACATGAGCATCGTATAGCATGCCAAATACATACTATACGTCTAAAACACGACAAATAAGGTGATGGAAGGAACTTATTGCTAAGCCCTAATCATCTCAAGAATGCTACAGGCACACATGACAGTTGGGCTTATGCCATAGCAACTGCCAAAGACATGCTTAAGGGAGGATACACCAACCCCACCTACTTAGAGGACTTTTCAAATAAAAAGGATGTGCACTAGCTCAAGAGATACACCATCCCCACCTCCGCAGAGGGCTTTAGATAAAAAGATATGGACTAGCTCAAGAGATATCATATCCCACCTCCATAGAGGGATTTCTGATTGCAATATATAATAAAGATGTGCACTCGTGCGGAGATACCACATCATGCCTCCATAGAGGGCTTACAAACATGCTTCATTAGTACCAAAATCATCAGACAACTTACCTTATATGCCCCCACCTTAAGGTGGTCGATATCATGTATCGATATCAAGCACGTTAAGGTAGAGAGAAAACACACAAGGGAACAAGAGCTCACGCAAAGCCCATGCCCCCAAAGGTGACATGTACTTTAAGATCACCGAATGTTCCCACAAATACACAATTTTCTGCAAGAAGAGAGGTTAGAAATCTTTCTCTAAGATAATAACCACATCACATGATAAAAGCAATGCATGAAAAATAATCACATCAAGAGCCAAGGTTATAATACAGATTTGGAAACTGAGTATAACCATGGGGCTATACTATAGAGATCTCAGAACTGAGTGTAACCAAGGCAAGACCCAAGATAAACAAAGTGCATGGAGCCACTATATTGTTATGATTTGTTAGAAAATATAAGACATCATCAAAATATCACATGGAGTGATTCTACTAGCCAAGCGTCAGATAATATATATCAACCCCATCGTCATGTATGGACTAGGTCCATTTTTGCTTACTCACTGAAGGAACACATGGTCCGTATCAGTATATGTTTGTTTTTCGTCATCCACCAACTAGATAGAACCACTAGCAGAAGGTAAACAATAAATCAAGAGAGGAGAACAAGTGCCTTAGGTTTGTCACGTAGGAAGGTGCCCCCAGGTCACCAACTGCAATGTTATGCCCCTAAGGCACGACACACAACAATAAAAATAGAGTCCAGAGGCAAGATAGAAGAATGATGATACAAATAGAAGAAGGGTCACAACAGAGGTAGTCTCCTAGTATCCTTGAACTTACAAGAGTATTAAGGGTCATCCAAGGAGGTCTAAACAATACATAACACATCACGGGGGAAACACGACATAGAGAGAAAGGGTTAGAAATACTTACTTGTTGATATGCCCATACTAGAATTTATGACTTGCGAGCATCTTAGAAAGATGTTCCATCAAGTTTTGTGTGAAGCTTGAGTGGTTCATATTAGATTGTTCTTTGTTCCTACGATATTCCTGTGGTACTGTTTCCCAAATCCTTGTAAATTTGAAATCTTTTGTTTCTTACAAGGTAGAGAACCACTTTTATTTCCTACTAATGATAACTATCTTATTCTTTTCTAATCCTTTGATTTCTTATTTTGTTGAATTCAACTATCATAGTTCGAAGAACTATTTTCCATCGTCTCAACATTTTCTTGTCTCATAATCTCTTGTTTCAGTTGTTTTGTTTGTCTTTCCACTGTATTTTGGTAGGCTTCTAATCCTTGAAGGGATAATGGCAGAGGAACCTCAGCATATATACCATTTCTTTGTGGATGAGGTGAGTTATCAAAATTTTCCTTATCCACTTCTATCATCCCCACTATTTCATCATAATCCAAATAGTCATCTTCCACTTTATTTTGTTCTACCATATTGCTATCATTGTGCTTAAGAAAGCGATTAGTAAAAATCTATAAATTCTAATTCCGAGGAGCAACCAACTTATTTCTATTATCATTCACACCATATACCTATATAACATTCAAGTCAATGATGTTTTGTATTTCATGTTTAAGATGCATGCATCATTCAGTATCATGTCCTTGTTGTCGATGAGAGTGACAAAAATCATTAGCATCAAAATAAGGTCCTTGCATTCTACTAGGATCCAATGGTTTAATCAGAGCAAGCTTCAAGAGGTTATTACTCACAACTTGATTCATGATCTAGAATCTAAGGAATCAGATATCAAAGTGAATTGTCTTTGCTATTGTCTATTTTGAAATGGTGTCCTCTTCAAATTAGTGATAGTGGATACTTGTGAAAAATTGTTTGAATTATGTTCATTAATCTTGATGAAACTCTTATTGTCATCAGGGCAAAAATCAAGTCTGAAACCAAAACAACAATATATCAAACCTTAACTGGCACAATAGAGCACAAGCAAGCATGAAAATCAATATATAACAAACGAATGCAAACCCAAATCCATGCTAAACTTGATTTATTTCCATTGCTCTTCTCAACCTCACATAGGAATACAAGATTTTGAAGGATTATTGATTGAGGAATGTTGGTTGCTCACCGTTATAGCAGCATAATAGTATTCAAGAGATAGATATTAAAAATTCAAGAGCATGAGGCTATTTGAAAACTAGATGATCAAATGACTTGTGAGAGGGTTGATTTACAGGAAAGGTTGACTAGGGTTTCCATCCTCTACAAGATAAGAGGGAATTTCCAATTTGAGGATATGATGAGGTGTAAAATTAGATAAACTTGCCCAATTTATTTGATTTATTGAGATAATAAAAGGGGCTTTTTCCTTTAAGTGAGGGGTTGTGACATGTGTAGGATAAGTGTAATTTAAATAATGTTTTATTTAAATTAGTTGTGCATATGGTAAAAGGTGATGGGATAATTCAAATGTTTTATTTGAATTATTTGAGACATGTGAAAGGAGGAACTAATTAAATAAATATGATTTATTAAATTAATTGGTTAGGTGATTAAGTTGGATTATAAGTGGGATTACGCAAGGACCTAGGGCAAAACATTGTAAGATGACTCACAAGGTGATGTCGCAAGACATGTACAAATTTAGGTGTCTACATTTTGCCCCTCTTTGAGATGATGTTGCAACCAAGTGACATCATTTCAAAAAAGCTAAGGAAACGTGATGAAGATGAAAGGATAGGATGACGATGCCCCCTCGAGAGGATAGGCGGGCTGGACAAACACGGGTAGGCTCTTGAAATGAAATAGATTGGTCATGAGGGAATGGATAAAAAAGGGAAGGATGCATTATGCTGCAATGAAGGTGAGAAACCATGATGTTTGATATAGCACTAGACATTATGCACCAAGGTATAAGGACCAAAGTGATGACGTGTCTTGTGCCCCAGCATAATACAACCTTTCCTAGATACAAGAAATGAATACTAGTTAGGAATGACTTGGATTTGATACAAATGCAAGAAAATAATGATAACACACACAAGAAAGCAATCATGCACAAATGATACAAAAATAAACAAGGTATTGCCCCTGTCAAATTTTAAACCAATCACTAGTAGAAATATGGCAAATAAATGACCAGGTGACTAAAACTTTTAGTCACGTGACCAAACTTTTAGTCACATGACTAAAACTTTTTGCAACATAACTATAAATGACTAAACAAATGACTAATTTGTTCATCGGTTGAAATGACTAAATACATGACTAATTTGGTCATCGGCCAAAAAATGCAACTAAATAATTGGTCAGACAAATAAAAATGACTAAATAAATAACTATTACTCCTCCATTATATTAATAAATAAATAATATAATATAATATTTATATTTTATATTATATAATAATATAATATTATAATATTATATTACTATATAATATAATATATATTATATATAGTATTATATTATATTATAAAATAATATAATTATTATATTATAATAAAAAATAATATTTATATTATATAATATTATATTATAATATTATATAATATTATAATACATTTAATTACCCTAACCTATCATATGGGCACCAAAATTTATAGTAATTTAAGCCCTGATTAAAATTGAAATGGCGTCATTGATTTTTCCTTTGAAAATATGCTTGGCTCCAATGCACAGGAAATATCAGAGGTCTTCATTGTTGCCACTCAATAAAGGTTAGTGAAAATGGCTCCTACTCCCAACTAAAGCTCCCATTGATAAAATGGAGTTTGGGTATATGGTTTGTGTTATAGAATGTCTCTGTGTTGAGATTGGAGGAACCCCAATATGCAGTGGTGCATCAATAATTTGATTTCAAGGTGAGATTTTATAGAGCAATAACTTGGATGTCCGCATCTCCCATTCAGGAAGTTTCTTTTGAGAAGGCCACACTTGAAGACTTCCACAAGTACCCATTTTCTCTTCTTTATGTGCAGTATGCAACAAACCTGTAAAAACTTAAATTAAGCACTTGGACAGTTTGTGCTCAAATGTGTTTTTAATCCCACATGATGATTTTTTATTTTCTTTTTGATCTGGCCTCTGGCACTTTAAAATTGGATTTTGTTTGTTGGTTATTTAATTATTTTGGTTTTGGTTAGTGAAAATGGCTCCTACTCTAGCCCACACTGGCAATGGCAATGTGGAAGCACCTCTTCCTCCATCAAGGATGCTAAGAAAATCAAAGATGAGAAGAAGGAAGAAGACCTGGTATTTATTTGCCAATTTTTAGTACTAATTAATCTACTCAGAGCTAGGGTTAGGGTTTTGATTCATTTTCCTTTTATGCTCTTTTTGTGGAAATAGTCAAAGGAAGATTTAGCTTTGAAACATCAGTTACAAGTATATGTCAAAAAAGTTTAGGATTCGGATCCAGGACTGCAGAAGACGGATCTCAAGAGCATGAGGTACGATACTCTATTGTTTCACCATTTTTATTTTTTTGACCTTCTGGAAATTAAATTACATTTTTAGACTGTCAATTTTTTTTCTTTTTCTTTCTTTCAATATGGAAAAGGGTATGCTTCCCCTTGCAAAAATAAAAAGCATGGATGTGATCTATCTCCTACACAAAAAGCATGTACCATTTTATGCCCTTCAATCCAACTGCATCCGGGGATTTTTTTAATTCCTCTATCTTTCATCAATCTCCTTACCTCACCACACCTGCCCACTTCTAGATAGATGTTTGAGAGAAGAACATAAATTGTGCAACATTTTTAGGATCCAAATCAAAAAGCAGTGTTGCTATAAATACTCCTAAGCCTATATTCATATGTGATCTATAGGCACCAAGAAAACACATCCATACAACCAGTACAAATTTAACAAGTATCTCAATGATAAAGTTTAGGGTGTCTTCAAGATAGCCAGCACGGGCAAGGAGGTCAACCATGCACACATAATGATCAACTGTAGGTGTAATACAATAAGGGTTACAAATGTGATTGAAGTATGTACAACTCTCATCCACTAAACCTGCATGGCTGCATGCACCTAGAATACAAGCAAAGCTTACAATGTTAGGATATGTTCCAGAGTGCTTAATTAATTTAAAGATTTTGAGAGTGTCCTTGCAAAATCCATTTTGTACATATCCTATAATCATTGCATTCCGTGAGATGACATCTCTTTGAGGAATTTTGTCAAACAGTTCACATTTTTTGTCTATGATTCCATATTTTGCATACATGTCTATGAGAGCATTTCAAACTATAATATCTCACAAGAATCCCCCTACCATTATGCTTTGAAGGATGTCCATACCCTGTTCCAAAGCTCCCATTTGGGCATAGACAGGGAGGATACTAGCAAAGGTTGTAGAATTTGGATTTACAACTGTCAATTGCATTTTCTTGAAAGTTTCTAAAGCCTATTCAACAAATCCATTTTGTGCAATCCTACAATCATTGTATTCCATGAGAAGATATCTCTTTGAGGCATTCTGACAAATAGTTTGTGTTCCTTGTCTGTGCTTCCACATTTTTCATATATGTCTATCAGAGCATTTCCAACTATAATATCTGACAAAAATCTGCCTTCTATTATGCCTTGATGGATGTCCATACCTTGTTCCAAAGCTTACCATTTTGATACAATCAAAGAGGATGTTGGCAAAGGTTGTAGAATCTGGCCTTACACCTGCCAATTTCATTTGCATGAAAGGTTCTAAAGCCTTTTCAACAAATCCATTTTGTGCATATCATGCAATCATTGCACTCTATTAGACCACATTTCTTTCAGGGATTTTGTCAAATAGTTCACATGCCTTGTCTATGCTTCCACATACATATCTCTCTCTATATATGAATATTCAATTGTATTTTCTTGAAAGTCTTTAATGCATTAACATGTCTAACAGGGTAGTCACAACTACAACATCTGACAAAATTCCTATATCCTTTATGTTTTGATGGATGTCCATACCCTATTCCAAAGCTCCCATTTTGACACAAGCAGGGAGGATGCTGGCCAAGGTTGTGGAGTTTGGCTTTACACCAGCCAATTGCATTTGCTTTAAAATTTCTAAAGCCTTTTCAACAAATCGATTTTAATAAAAGAGGGTGAGTCCTTGCTTTATATTAAAATGTGTCAGACTATGTGGATCTATCTCCCTTTGCAAAGAACATATGGTGTTGATTGGTGATCTTACAAGGATCTGTATGCTGGATAATTGGAACAATACATAATTAACAATTATACATTGCTTGAATAATTTTTTTCCTAAGCATGATTTTTACTTATTATGTGTTTTGTGTAAGAAAAGATTGTTAACCTTTGTGAAATGGAACACATCTTGTCTAATTTGGACTTTATGATTGTATTGGTCTAGGTTAATGAGGAAGGAAGTGATAAAGTGCTAGAGGTGGAACATAAATATAATGAGATACGGCGGATGTATTATGCCAAATGCAATGAAGTCATTCAGACAATTGCTGATTTTTGGCAAACTGCAGTATGTTTTTCTTTTTTCATTAGCTAAGTTTGTTCTTGAATTGTGCAATTCATTGTTACATATATCAAAAGGAATAGTTGATACAACCTTAATGGAACTTGTTTTGTTGCTAACTTCTTTTATTTACAGTTTCTGAGTCATCCTGCTTTAGGTGACCTTCTAACTAGAGAAGACCAAAAGGTTGTGTTTTATTATCTTTTTGAAATCATTTCACTATTTCATTTATATTATATTATGTGGGATTTCCTTGTTTTTTAGACTGAATCTCTGACAAATATATGACACTCTAAAAAGTCTTCAAGATCCTTACCTTGTTATATAGATTTAGTCACTACATGATGAGGCTTTTTGTGTTATCAGAAAACCTATAGGGGTAAACATTGGTTTGGGTTATTACCCTAACCTACATACCACTGTATAATGCTCTTCATGACTATTTAGGCTATGCATACTTGAAATATGTTTCCCAATCTGTATATTACATCATAGAGTATTCAATGCCTTTCTTAACTATATAATGTAGTGAAACTACTCACTATCCTTATTGACATGCTTGGACAAGAATGGAGTCTCCAACAAAGGCTCAAACTATCTTCAATCTATAAGAATATGAACTTATACATAGACTTTCTGCCCTGTATCTGAAATGCTTACTATTCTAGGCCCTTTTAGACTATGCAAATTCTTTAATGCAGAATACAAACCTTGTAAAAGATTTGATAGGTTTTGACAAATGTTACTATACAAATTCCTTTCTTTTCTTTAAAAGCTACTCATAAATCTAGTTCTGTTTAAACTTCTGTTTACACCTGCCAATTGCATTTGCTTTAAAGTTTCTAAGGCCTTTTCAACAAATCCATTTTGTGCAATCTTGCAATCATTGCATTCCATGCGATGAGATCTCTTTGAGGCATTCCATCAAATAGTTTGTGCCCCTTATCTATGCTTCCACATTTTTCAAAATTTCTATCAGAGCATTTCCAACTATAATATCTAACAAAAATCTACCTTCTATTATCCCATTCTCCAAGTCCTTGAGATTTAAAGGTGAGACATGCATAGGTTTCTTAAAAATAGTTAAATGTCATGACACCATCATTGTATCATACAATAGGACTTTAACAAATAACCCATCAGTATATACAGGCAGTGATGTACATTGCTTACTATACATATGATTTTATGAAGTCAACAACATGGACTAGATCTCCAAACACATTGAAAAACAATTTCTAGGAACTGGAAATAAAACCTTGTCCCTATTTTTTTTCACTTCAGATCTGACATTGTACACCTTAAAAACATAAGGTTTTAAAAAAACACTTTAGATCTAACATTGTACACCTTAAAAACATAAGGTTTTCACAGTCCAAACCATTAAGTAGAAAACTTTTGAAGGAAACTGTGTAGAAGATTTTGTATCAACATTTTAGATTACACTCATAATTTTCTCTCCATACAAAATCTTCTACATAGTTTTCGCCAAAAGCTTTCTGTTGATTGTACAATTCATTATAATGCAGGCCAATGTTTAAAGATTACTTTACTTAGCTTTGCCAATAACCTCCTATCACCAATAATCCTTGCAAGAACACTGTCCATTTTGAAATGATGAAACCTATTTGCATCTCTCACAACAATATCTCTTGCAACAACCTTGGAGATAAACTTGGTTGCAGTATGGCAGTCATCACATATTTGAAGGTTCTTCACAACTTGAATAGTTGTTCCAGGTGTTGTGTTTAACAATGCAAATGCAATTACCAGCTTCTCACTATGGTGGCAGAGAAGTAATTCTTTTTCCTCCTCTTCTAAGTCATTCAGTACTATTCTTGTATTTGGAGAATACCCTACTGCCTTCATCTCCACAGACAATTATTCCAACTTTGCAAGGATCTCCTATGTCTATGGGTGTAGTCTGTCTCCTACACAAAAAGCATGTACTATTTTATGACCTTGAATCCAACTACACCCAGGGATCTTTTTAATTCCTCTATCTTTCATCATCTCCTTACCATTTGAACCTCACCCCAGCTGCCCACTTATGCATATATGTTTGAGAGAAGAACATAAGTCGTAGCATTTTGAGGATCCAAATCAAAAAGTATCATTGTTGTAAATATTCCTAAGCCTATATTCATATGTTCAATTTATAGGCACCAAGATAACACATCCACACAACCACCACAAGTTTAATTGACATCTTAATGATTAAGTTTAGGTTGTCCTCAAGATAGCCATCTCGGGTAAGAAGGTCAACCATGCAAACATAATGATCGACTGTAGGAGTAATGAAATAAGAGTTACTTGTGATTGAAGTATGTACAACCCTCATCCACTAAACTTGAATAGCTACATGCACATAGAACACAAGCAAAACTTACAATGTTAGGATATGGTCCAGAGTGCTTCATTAATTCAAGTTCTCCTTCATTTCCTCATCAACATCATGCAACATGACATTTGTGTTAGGCACATATCCTAAATCCTCCATCTACCCAGCTAAGCTTTGTAAAGTTGCATATATTTCCTCAGATTGAGGATGTGATCTGTCTTCTGTAAGGAATGAATGAATGTTGTTTTTAACTTCAATCACGCTGCACCCTGGTGTCTTTTTCAACCCACTATATTTCATCAACAACCTTACCCTCTCCACATTCTCCCATTTTCTAGCCAGGATCTTCAGGGTTCAAGTCCAGTAGGTGTCCAACCACATGTTCTCCAAGCACAATATTTGAGTGAATTTTGCAGGCAGCAAGAAAGGCTCCCCAAATTGAAGAATTAGGTTCCAATGCCATCTTTTTGATGAAGTCTAGTGCTTCATCCAAATGACCAACACAGCCAAGAACATCAACCATGCATGCATAATGTTTCACCATGGGTGTAATGCAATAATCTCGCTACATAGAGTGAAAACAGTGCCAACCCTCTTCTACTAGACCTGCATGACTGCAATTAGATAAAACATAAATGAAGGTGGCATGGTTTGGTTTTGGACCAAGCTACTTCATTTGAGCAAAAGGAGAAAGGACACTTGGCCTTTCCCATGCATTCCATACCTTGCAATCAATGCACTCCACACCACAACATTTTTTTTGCACATTTTTTTGAAAACTTGATGGGCAATGTCTATACTACCACATTTGGCATACATATCTATAAGGGCTGCTCCAAAAAAGACATCTATTGCAAATCCACTTCTAATTATGTACCACTTGCCTTTTTACAGAGCTCCTAAATGAAGATTTTGAGAGCATCCTTGCAAAATCCATTTTGTGCATATCATGCAATCATGGCATTCCATGAGACCACATTTCTTTGAGGCATTTTGTCAAACAGGTCACGTGCCTTGTCTATACTTCCACATTTTGTATACATGTCTACCAGAGCATTTCCAACTATAAGTCCTGACAAAAATCCCCCTTCCATTATGCTTTGATGGATGCCCATACCACCCACAATTGGAAATCACAAATCAAATAAGATAAATTAATCTGGAAAAATCTACAGTCAATGTCTTTCACAGGGAAAGCTTTTAAATTCTAAAACCACCCTTCCCGCAATTGTTAAACCTTCTTTTAACAGCATAATTCAAGAAAATTCTCCAGAGTCTTGAAATTGTTGAGCAACCCAAATAGCTAAATGATGAATTTGATGATGTGAATCGTCTCACCTATCAATACGATTTCTGACCTTTTGCAGAAACTTTTCATTGTCTTCCTCTGCAACTCTGAAGAGACGTTCAATAAACATCTATTGTTTAGTGAAGCTAAGCTTACGAATATCCACTTCCTTGTGAAGCGTTGAATCGTCTTCCTAAGTAACACTCTGCATGATATAAGTTCTAAGCCTATTATAAGTCAGAAGCTTCTCAAGGGCTGCCCATTGAAGAGCTTCTTCGTCATCATCAATTCTCTATCTCTATGACCGAGTGTTGCTATGCCTCACAAACACATCTTCCATTTTGGCATAGGCAGGGAGGATACTGGAAAAGGTTGTGGAATTTGGCTTTAGACCTGCCAATTGCATTTGCTTGAAAGTTTCTAAAGCCTTTTCAAAAAATGATCCATTTTGTGCATATCCCACAATCATTTCATTCCATGAGATGACATATCTTTGAGGCATTCTACCAAACAGTTCACATGCCTTGTCAATGCTTCCACATTTGCATCAAGTGCTCTCCCACAAGTACTTAAAGTCATGCCTGCAATGATGCAAGCTTCCTCGCATCACCATAGGCATGACTTGAAGTGCCTGCAGGAGAGCGGGTGATGCATTTCTTTGAGGCATTCTATCAAATAGTTCACATGCCTTGTCTATGCTTCCACATTTTACATACATGTCTAACAAGGCAATTGCAACTACAACATCTGACAAAATTCCTCTATCCTTTATGTTTTGATGGATGTCCATACCCTATTCCAAAGCTCCCATTTTGACACAGGCAGGGAGGATGCAATAGAGACAATATTAGAGGTGCATGCCTCTGAGAAAACAATATAATTAACAAAATTTTAGCAATTCAGTCACCTATTTCAAGAAAGAAAGAGTTTAGAGCCTTGTTTGAATCTATATGTACTTGGTGTGACATGATAATGTTTTCTTAAATTGCAAAATTCTTCTCCTGTCTCAAGTTGTTTGGTGAGAGTTTTAGTGTTAATGTTTAAAATAAAACTCTAGAGAGTTGTGTATAAAAAGTTTAACTGTTCATGGCCTCCAAAAATTTTACAGTACTTGAACTCAATGAAGCATTTGAAACTGGAGTTTAATTTCTTGAGATTTTATTCAGTCACTTGGCTTCTTAGTTAGCTATAGTTTCAAAAGGTTTTGAAATGTGCCATTTCTTTTATGTAGGCATGAGACAGAGCAATTACTACAAGTCTCTTAGTTCTAGACTATTCTTATATTTGCTCCATGCAATTGTCTTCCCATGGTCCACTATAATGTGTTTATTTAACATTAAGGCCAAAGTGACATATCTTTTATTATCATGACAGTATTAAACTGGTGTAGAGTCTCATATTGACAACACCCTTTTTCTAAACATTTGCAATCAATAGAACGATTGGCTTGATATTGCAGCACCAGTTTAAACAGAGCTTTCTTATCTCAATCCATTTTTGCTAGATTCTAAATGGAGGAATGGTATTGCTTGTTATAGATTGACACTAGTAATGGTTTACTAGTAATTGACACTCCTGGGCATGAATCTTTCACAAATTTGAGAGCTCGAGGTTCTAGCTTATGTGATATTGCTATATTGGTTGTTGATATTATGCATGGCTTGGAACCACAAACACTTGAGTCGCTAAATCTTTTGAAAATGCAACATATGCCCTTTGTAGTTGCCTTGAATAAGGTAAGTCTATATGGTAGTTTCAATGTGTATTCAATATCTATCTGCCATTAATTTTCATGAAAAATTTCCTACCTTGAAAAATCAATGACACAAAAGGATTTCACTGTGTGCTTGACTTATTAAGGTGGATGGGCTCTATGGTTGGAAGGCTCGTCCAAATGCTCCTATAAGAATGACCTTTAAGCAACAATCAAAAGATGTTCAAAATGAGTTTGAACTCTGGCTCACTCAGGTTTGGCTTTGTACAAGCTTCATTTTTCTAATGGGATCTAGAACATACAATCATAGAATGAAAAAGTCTATCTCTAAAAGTAGGGTTCAAAGATTGGAAATATTTTATCAGGCTTTCACATTGTTCTTTAGTCTAAACATTTTTTTGCAATGAATGCAGGGTATTACAGAGATTAAAGAACAAGGACTAAATTCTGAGTTATATTTTAGAAATAAAGAAGTGAAGAAATATGTTAGTATTGTGCCAACTAGCGCAATCAGGTATGACTTGAGCTTTTCCAATTTATCAAAATTTACCCAACTTAGCAGTGAAGAAGAATTCAATGTCAAGTTTAATGGTTATTTTTCAAGTGTGTGTGCACGCTACTACATAGGCTTCAAAGAATAGGTAGGATGATCATGATCCAAACATTAGGGAACTAGGATTTCTGTCACATAAGCATTGTAGCTTCTTATAATCTCTTTTTTTCTGTGTTCAAGTCCATATTTAGTTGAGGTTGAATATACTGGATTTATGTAAAATAGCCAAAGACTAAAATCTTGAAACATGAAGGCTTAGGCTCTCCTGGCAAGATTACTCCTTAAATAACAACAGATACAAACTTTATTCTGGGTTCATTTCTTGTTCAAACTTTTGTGTAACTCAAGATAGTCTTTTAACTTTTTAAGTAGCATGCAATCATTGTTGTTGGCAAGGTTACCAATGTGACAACTATGTCATGTTCCTACAAAAGACTTCTTGTAGGAAAATCTATTAAAAATATTAACAAATTTTGAGTTTTTTTATTGTGGACAGGTACAGAGCAAGAAGAAAATGCAAAACCAGTGCCTTCTAGATGCATTTACATCCCATCCCATGTGCAATAATGGCATCACTGAAGACATGCATTCACATTGATGGCTTTTTAGCTTTAGTTTTAGTTTTTTTCAATTTTAAAAGCATAATAAATCAGCAGTTTGCATACTACAAAAAGATTATGTCTTGAAAACTCTATATATAGAGTTCTTTGTAACATATTTTATATACAGTTTGAATATACAGTGAATTATTTTCCAGCATTGTTGTTTCAATCCTTTGAGCAGATTTGTTGAAGTTTATCAACAAAAAATGGCATAGTTGATGCTTATCATGTACTAGTTGTTTATATATGACCAGTTGACAGAAAAATAATGATTAAAATGACCAAATATACTACCAATGGATGGAAATTAGTTAATACAAATGACTAAATATACTACCAATTGATGATAATTAATGATAATAGTGACTAAATAAATTTGGTCATGAGATAAATGACCGGCAATAAACTACCAAAGGTCACATGACTAAATATACTACCAAATTACCAAATTGATGACTAATTATACTACCAAATTAATGACTAAAATTTGTTTGTTCATAAATTTGGTCACGAGATAAATGATCGGCAATAAACTACCAGTGGTCACGTGACCAAACTACTGATCACATGACCAATTTTTGGTAGTGTTTTTAGTCATTTATTTTTGTTTTTCTACTAGTGAATGATTGATTGATGATAATGATGTCTGGTTTTAGGAAATAAAACATGTCGTATAAGACGCCTAGTCTAGTTTCAACAATGCAACATCATGTATAAGACAATGGATATGACTGATTGATTGACACTAGTGTTGTTGGCCATGCGAGAAACACCAGGATTTGATTAATGATTAATTGATTGTTTGACTGGGTTTACAACAAGGCTAGGATCAAGACCATTGATGTAATTCGTTAATTTGACTTGGTTGATTGACTTGATTGGTATGGATAAAGGATGACTTGCATTTGGATTATTGGATTGGATTGACTTGATTTGGTTTGGATGATTAATTGAAGAATGATTGAAATGGTAAGAATTATTTGATTGAAATGATTGGAAGAATTGATTTGAAGAACTTGATTGATTGATAGATGTGAAGGATTGATGTGATGAATTGAATTGAATTGAATTGAATTGATTTGATGATTAGAAGGAGGAATTGAATTGATTTTATTGCTTCAATTTTTGTTGCATATTTGATTTTTTTTGTATTTTTGGGGATGTTTTGACTCTTTTTTGTATTTTTGGAATATTTGAATGTTTTTAGATTTTTTGGAAATATTTGGATGTTTTTGGATTTTGATATTTTTTTATTTTTTTAGGTTTTTTGATATGTTTTGATTTTTTCGGATTTTTGGAATATTTCGATAGTGAATGAGATGGATGTGTGCATCATGAGGGGGGAGGATGTGATCTCCAAAGGCTATGTCACATAGGAACAACATGCCCCATTTTAAGTACAATACGTAGGATTTTGTATGACAAAGCTCATGACAATAAGATGATAAGATGGATTGTTTGGATAGGATGAGGTATATCAAGAGATATTCAAAACATTTGTCAACATTTTTTGCCCCCATATCTTGATCAAGGTCAAAAAGAGGAAGGGAGGATGAATGGATAAAGATGGTAGGATAAGATAGTAAATGGTATGGAAATGGTATGATAAGATATGATAGGATGGAAAATGATAGGAGGATTTGGACAATGTGCCCCCAAGTGTAGGTGACATAGAAGATCAACCTACGCATGACGCCTATTTGCCAAGTTTTCATCATGGTACTTATCCAAGGCACTTGTTTGCCAAGTTTTCACCATTGGACGAATTATTTCTCTTTACTTTTTTTTTTTTGGAATGGAAGAAGGGGAATATGGATAGACAGGACTCAAATGTCTAGGCCCATGAAAGGTGATAGTCCCATTAGAGATGTATGTTGCATGGATGATGTCAAGCCATTATGCTCACAGATGTTGGTAAGGGTATTGCATGAAAGTGAGATGGAGTAAGTAGATAGTGGATTATGAGGGGAATGATGGTGGATTATGATGTGGATTATGTAGGACTTATGATGTGGATGGATGGAAGGCTTATGCAAAAGCATGGACCATAGGAAGGTGATGGGTGAAATATGTAGGATAGTGGATGAAAGAAGGGGAGATGGAGGTTTGCAGGGATGTTGTGGAATGGAAGGGAACCATGACCAATGGTTGTACACACCATAATAAACATTGAAGCTTATGATGGGAAGATGGTGTAGGAAGCAATGGAGATTTTTGCTTAGTGGATGGGTGATTTAGGCATTTAGGGACCCACATAGACTTAGTATTTTTCTAATTTTTCCTTGACTTGTGGGTTTTTTGGAATTTTTGAATGGAGTGGAATTTTTGAATGGAAAAAGATGGTTGGGATTTTTGAGATGTGAATGCCTCTTTTGACTTGCTTGATTTTTGCTTAGGGACCCATACCATTTTAGTTTTTGACTTTCCTTGTGAAGGTATGGGCTTAGGTAGATTTTTGAATGTACTTTGCTTTGACTTTTTGCATTGATGTCCTAAGGCATGAGCATCCTTAGGATTTTTGACTTTATGAGTGGAGGCATCCAATTTTTTATTTTTGAATCCCATGTGGCGGGTGGAATGAGTGGAAGCTCCTTGATTAGACAATGTGCACATTTGTTGGTCATGATTAGGAATGTGAGGGAATTTATGAATGATATGGATGTTAGGTGTTGGAAGCAATGGTGGCAAAGTGGATGGGGGGATATTGTGAGTCAGAAGAAGTGGAGGTAAATTGGATGGTGGAAGGTGGATGGTCACATGCTTTTGACATTTGTAGAATGATGGAGGTGCAATGGCAACATATGTCTTAGGAGTATGATAGGATGTGCGATGGAAAGTGGTGGACTTACGAGGGATGGAGGAATTACCAACATCTTTTGCTTGTTGACCTTAGGGTGTGTATCCAAGGCCATATGAGTGTGGGGGGACATTGACATGTATGGGCTCCAAAATACCTTGTTCATGAAGGCCAAAGCCTTTACCTTGGTAGTTCATGTTTTGGACCATGCAATTGACTATGGGACTATGTTTATTTTTGGAACTAGACTTGAGTTCATTATTGGATGGAGAAGGGGAAGTGGAAGACCAAAGTTTTTGTTCCAAGGAGGAACATTCATGAATCATGGTGGATTTGAAATGGGATTAGTGGTGGATGATATAGAAGAATTAGGATCTTGATTATGTTCATTAAGATCTAAGTTATTTTTTTGCTCTTCTATGTGTATTTGGGAGGCACTTGTCTCATCATGGGAAGTGGATATTGTGGGATCATGAATAGGACTAGAAGGAGGATGGATGAATAAGGTGATAAGCTCTTGACCATAGAATGCATAAAGTTGACTAAGATGATCATTATGGTCTTCTTGATCATAGAGGGGATCGTGATCATATATGGGAGATTGATCATGGAAAGGGTTAAGTGTGTTATTGATAGGATCATTAGGAGGGCTTTGATCTTGATTAGAATTAAAGGCTAATGTTTCCTTGTGTTTAGGATAATTCTCTTGACTTCCTTGAAGGGAGGTGGAAATGGAATTGGATAACTCTTGTAGAGGCTTGATGGTTTGTGGACCACATGATAGGGTGGAAGAATTGGACATGGCATTCAAAGGTTCTTTGATAGTCTCATGAATGGGTGTTTGACATGGGGATGGTTTATCCCTAGCTAGGAGCCATTGGATCACATCCTTTGCAAGTGCATGTGTGGAAAACAATATAGTGGATGGACAATGAGGGTAGATGATGTGGACTTGTGATTAGCATTAGATGGAGTGGAAAGTTCCCATGGTGGAGGGATAAGAGGGATAGATGGTTTGTAGGATTAGGATTCAAACTTTTGTTGAATAAAGGATCAAAAGGATTGGATGAAGTGGTAGATTTGGATGACTCCACATGTTTACTTTTTTAATGTTTAAACCTAGGGCGTGGAGTTAATGGGGGATTAGAGGATGGTGGTAGAATGTACTTATAGGATGGATGATGTAGACTTATGTTCCCCTTGTCAAAGTAGAATGAGAATTTAAAGGCACTTTGTCTTGTTGCCAAGGTAGACTTGGGTAATCTTGTGGATAGGCTTGGGGTGCTAGAACCTTGTTATCTAGTGTTGGCATCGAATGACACATGTTTTCACATTGTTGTAGTTGATCTTGTTTCTCAAGGCATGCAACATGAGTCTTTTCATCATTGGAAGTTGGAGGAGGAGCTCCTCGAAGGATAAGTTTAGGCTTTGGTTTGGCCATAGGATCACTAAGGATTAGGACCATGTTGACAAGTGCTTGACTAGGATTAGGGTAATGATAAGGTGGAATGACTAGGAATGATAGGATGAAGTGATGCAAATAGGATTAGGATGTGATTAGGATGATGTCGAATGACAAGAATAATGAATAGGATGTTTAGGATGAAATTGGTTGGACTAGTATGGTGATGTGTAATGATTAGGATATAGGAATGACTAGGAGGATCTACTCCCTTTCTCTTCTTTTTGCAACCGTGTCTCTACCAAATGAGACTTATGAATTGTGGGATGCTATGGGGATGTCGATGCAAGGTGATGAGGCCTAGACTATGATAGATGCTAATGGATATTAGTCTTTGAAAAGTCTAGCTCCAAGAGGATACTCTCATCTACTAATAACCTTGTCAAAGTATAAATTGGATTTATTGATACCTTGAGGTGTGTAAGAAATGATTGATTAAACTGAACCCATGAGTTTCAGAATTCACTTGGAAGGATGGACTTAAACTAGCCTTGTGATATTAAGACCAAGTTGTAATTGATTTGAAAACTATATCAAGGTCTCTTGGTCCAGATTTGTACTTGTGATACAGTCAAGCTTCGACAGTTTCTCCTTATGTTTCAACCTTAGGAAGGCTATTTTTGGGAAGCTATATAGATGTCGAGGGCTGAATTCTAATGAAATCTTGTGATGAAACTTGAACCTAAAGGAATGAAATTGAATATGTAGTGGGTGAACAGAACCAACAGGTCTATAATGTATTGACACAGTTACAATCATATTTGATAGGGAGAATAGATGCTTAAAGGTTTCCCTATTGTTGTAGTGTATTGTGATTGAAAATGATTAGGATGAAATTGATTGGATTGAAATGAATGATTAGGATGTGATTGATTGGATTAAAATGAAGATGATGAAGTGTAGTGATAAGATTAGATGATTTGAATTGATTAGGAAACAATTAAGATGATGTTGATTGGATTATGAATGAAGATGATTAGGGTTTTGACTAGGAATGATGACTAGGATGGTTAAGATGATGGTGATTGGATGAAAGAGGTGATTAGGGTGTGACAAGGATGATGTGGATTGGATGAGGAAGATGATGTGTAATAATTAGGAATGATAAATAGGATATGATTGGGATGAGGTGGAATGATTTGAAATAATTAGGATGTTGAGGAATGACAAGATTGAATGACTTGGACCAATTAGGATGAAAATGGGTTAGGACATATGGAATGACAAGGATGATGGTTAGGTGTTGGTTTGACTTGGAATAGTGTTGGTTGGAATATTAGAAAGAGGATGACGTGGAATGATGATAATTTAATTAGGATGTGTTTAGGATAGGACAAGTAGGATGATTAAGATGTGGGTTATGTGAATGATAAGGATGATTAGGGTTTGGACTAGGATGGAATGAGAAGGAGGATGTGATTAGGAAGAGTGATTAGGATATGATGACTTGGAATGAATGGATAAAATTTTTTAGGGTGATGACTAAGAAAGCACACACATCAATCATAGAAGACACTTGACAGTCAGATTGGCTATTTTTGGTGACTCTTGACAAGTTTGAAAACACTTGTAAACATGCACAACCCTAGGCTAGCAAAGATAATATTTGTTGGATTCCCACTGTGGATAAATCTGAGCTGCACTTATTTAGAGCAGATAGCTTAGAAGTTTGGTGGCACTGGCTCCCCCTTACATGACACTCACTTCTCGAGCACACCAAACATCAAATTCCCTAAGACCTGAAGATCTCAAGGAATTTGCTATCTCTACTTTGAACTACGAGAACGTGGGACGACTTCAGAGGTCCGACCTCCTATGCCAGTAAATAGAAGGATTTTGGCCACTAGTACAAAGGTTATTAATCAATGTTTTGTGGTATAATGGTGTCTATACATGTAGCGGTTCACTTGATTAAGAGGCCTCCCAACCCTTAGAGAGGGGTTTCATGCATCACAAGGATACTGAGGGAGACATCCATTGGTATAGAACAACAACACCAGGTGATTGATGACTTTCATCAGAACCACGATTATTTGTATAGTGGGCCGAAATGAAATCACTGCTTAGGTTGTTCCCTCTCACAACTTGGGAGGTAGGCCCTCTAAAGGTTACAAAAGCAACACAAGTAAATGTTTTTGATCTCTACGTTCATACTAGGATGTGAGGAGAGAACATACACATTTACTTGGTCACACTAGCACATGTTCATTCACCCTTATAAATTTGAATGTGGTGTGATTATGAAAGTGTTGAGAGATGCTTTTGATTCCCAAGAACACATAACATGTGAGGGAAGAGTGTACACACCTCAAAATACCAACATGATTACCAAACAAAGAAGACAGTGATTCATTTTAAGCCCAAACCAAGTGTGAAAAAAACAAGATGATATTCATTTTATTGCACCAAATCCAAATGTTCCTATGATAAAAAAAAGCACATGCACATGAAAATGAAAGGAACCCTGCATAAAATGTTTTAGTAGTTTCAGTTTGATTTCTTTGTCCAACGAATGCCACAAGCTAAAAATCAGACATTAGTAGCATAAAATCTCATGTCAACGTATGCAAAACATAAATCATCAAGTAGACACCCCCTTTTTGGACACCACCAAGTCAAAAAGCCATGAAACTGAATCTGGAAAAAATCTAAGAAAATTGATCAATTGTAGAAAAAATAGCAGCAAAATCAGATTTTTCAAGAAATCCCATGCACTTTTAAAAAAATTCATGAAAAAAGGATCAAATTTGCACTAGTTATGAGCGTTTGAAGTTTGTGAGCAAGTTTTACTTTGACTGCAAAAAAATACTAGAAAATGACACATTCACCTAATAATTTATTCACCACTGCATAGTTGACAAAGCCAGCTTTCCGATGAGTCCTCGTTTGTGCGATTTAGCCTCTGTATGTGAAAGTTATGAGAAAAAGAAAAAAGACCCTATTAGGGCATGCGGGGAGCACAAGAGGTCACTTGATTGTTTGCATTAACTGCTAATCATTTTCCAGTCTTGGTCACATGAAATAGTTATCTACTGGTGGTCAGTGTTTGTATGAAAGTTTATGTTTTAGGCCCCTGGTTACCCATGTGACCAGGGGCCGAAATCCTGGAAAAATAAAAAAAAAGCAAATAAAATGAGGGGGCTTAAAAGGCCCCACCTACGGTCACAAGGTGACCAACCCCCATAAGGCAAAGGAATGAAAGGGATTTAAAATAAACCCCTAGTGCCAAAGCTGCAAAGGAAGTTTAAAGTCTGATGCCCTAGTCTAAGGGTCGAGCCACCATAAGACTGCAGTCAACAGACAAGGGTTTTACGACGGTGGAGGAGGACTTAGTCACCACCAATGGTGGTGACTGAGTTAAGGCTCGGTGGTGACAATGAAAGGAGTGGCGACCTAGTGTATCAAGTGGTGGTAAAAATCTATGGGATGGGCGGAAGCTAGGGTTTTTTGATGGTTGGTGGTTTGTGATGGTGGTGGCTCAGAATTTTGAGTCAGGTGGTAGTGTGGTGCTAGTCACCACCAATGGCGATGACTGGGTGGACATCAAGTGATAGTGGAGATAGGGGTTTAAGTCAATAGGAGATTGTGTGCATGTGCCAACAAGTCAGCAAAAGTTGATACAGGTATGGGATGATGTTTTCCGTGGTCAAAGCACAGACAGGTGAAGCCAAGGGTGACAGGATCTTAGAATCCTATGGTTTTGGAGGTGGTAAGTGACAGCTTGTATACGAGTTTTGACAAGAGTTTGGATAGGCAAGGGTAGAATAGGGTTTCATCCTGTAGCCTCGAACCAAAATCTTAAACCCTTATCCCTACAATTGAATAATAGACCCTCCAACATAGAAGAATTGTTTATCTCTTTATCCCTGCAAATGACATTAGACAGTAGAAATCAAATGAAAACTAGAGTTGTTTTGATCAGGTCCCTATGTAGAGGCCGTATGGGTCCGTACGGTATGGCCCTGTGGCAGGAGCCAAACTAAAAACATTTTCATTTTTTTTTAGTAATGAAAATCAACAAATTTTATATGGTTTCTAGGGTTTTCGCATCTTCCAGACTCAATGACAAGGTCCGTTTGAGATCTGGAGGTCACCTACAAAAGTCAATCACAAGAACTCAACTAAAAATGTTAGATTTTTGCATGTTCATGTTAGGTTCACTAGAATGTTGTCAGGGTAAAAATCAAGTTTGAAACCAAAACAACAATTTATCAAACCCTAACTACACTAGTACAAAAAGAGCAATATATTACTAAAAAACTACTAAAAACTGCTTATAAATTACCAAACATGGTCATGTGACCATTAGTAGTTTATTACCAGTCATTTATAACTCGAGTAAATTGATGACTAAACCATTTTTAGTCATTTATTGGTTGTTTTGATTGATCGATTTGGTAGTATATTTAGTTGTTGATTTAGTCATTGATTGTTGTAATCTGGTCACTTATTTAGACATTTTTTCACTGATATATTTACTCATTAATTTAGTGATTGATTGTTGTTAACTGGTCACTTATTTAGTCATTTTTATTCACTGATTTCTATCCATTGATAGTGTATTTAGTCATTAATTTTAATCATCATTTTGATCAATTTGGTAGTATATTTAGTCATTTTTATTCACTGGTTTAATTCTAGTCATATATTTAGTCATATTTATTCACTATTCACTGATTTTTCTCAATTAGTAGTATATTTAGTGAATTTAATTATTAATTGATGTCAATTAGTAGTCTATTTAGTCATTTTGAAGCTTACATTTAGTCATTAGTATATTTAGTAGTATATTTTGAAGCTTGCACAATGAAACAACTTTGAGAAGGTAAAAACAACTTGTTTTATTGATAAAAAATACTTACAAACAACATACAGATCTAAAAATAAGTTACAATGCTTTTTCTTTGCTAAAAAAACCTTCATGGCTACAATACATAGGTCAAAGAATGAGAAAGAAACTAATTTTCTGAGTATCACTGAGCATAGAAGCACAAAGACATTCATAGATGTCTTCTTCACAAATCCATGACTGTCCTATATTGAAGCTCACTATCCTAGTTCAAGATCACACTGTCATCTCTGTAGAAATCATGTCTCATGCACCCAACTTGCTCTAGTTCATAAGCTGCCACTGTGAATTGTTACCTTTGACATCACTGCATCTTTTCGAAATTCCTTGAAAATAGTTCATCACTACAACTGTTACTTAAGTATGCACTCTATGTCATCTACCAGACTATTACAAGTTCACACAGTCCATCATTAGTCCTATCACTTATCACATCACTATCATGAACAACTGTCATATCATATCATCACCTCTAATATAGAATTCAACATCCCATTATGATACTATTGTTGCAAAATATCTGTGTCTTGGCAGATAGCTCATGATAACCCTCAACCTTGTTGCTGCTCACTTGTACCAACTCTATGGTACTATCCTCGGTGTTGCATCTAACATGAAGACTCTTGACTATCATGAGATTTGACACTGTCAAATGCATACTAGAAGGCTATCTCCTTACCCCTTCAAAATGCCTCTTGAGACACTGACAAGATTGTAACCTTTGCATAGTTCTTCTCATTGACTCTAAGATTATATTTTAATGTTTGCATGATCACTATCTTTTGCATGAATTGCTGCCCCTTGACATTCACATCTTGTAGGTTTTCTTCATGCATAGCTGGAAGCTCTTTCATAGAGTATCCTTTCAAACAACAAAGAGAGGACCTACAAAACAAAAATATAGTTTTCAGTACTCAATCAATGATTGGCAGTTCTAAAGCTAAATTTTACAACCTTTGCCATCATCCTCTTAGCCTGTGACAAAATGGGAGCTTTGCAACAGGGTATAGAAATCCATCAAAGAATAAAGGATAGAGAAATTTTGTTAGATGTTGTAGTGGCAACTACCCTGGTACACATGTATGCAAAATGTGGAAACATAGACAAAGCACATCAACTATTTGACAAAATTCCTTAAAGAAATGTGGTCTCATGGACTGCAATGATTGCAGGATATGCACAAATTGAACTTTTTGAGAAGACTTTAGAAACTTTCAAGCAGATGTAATTAGCAGGTGTAAAGCCAAACTCCACAACCTTTTCTAGCATCCTCCCTACCTGTGCCAAAGTGGGAGCTTTGGAACATGGTATAGACATCCATCAAAGCATGAAGGATAGAGGAATTTTGTCAGATGTAGTTACAACTACCCTGGTAGACATGTATGCAAGCAAAATGTGCATAAAGAGAGCTTAGAGAGAGCCTCCTGATCGACTGCAATATAAAGGAGGAAAGAAGAATGAAGAGAGGTGTAAGTAATGCAGCCGTACAGGATGAACTTGCTTAGAAATTTAGGGAAGACATCTATTGGGTATTTCATTTGGCGTGATTGCTCCCCTGCAGCCTCGCAAGGAGCCAGGGTATGAGGGCATGGGATGGCGGGCTCTCCCCATATCCTCATGAAGGAACTTTTGTGTGTGCCCGGGGATGTGAGAAGAACAAAAATGTGGTCTCATGGACTGCATAAAGAGAGCTTAGAGAGAGCTTTTAACCACTTAGAGAGAGTTCATATGATTGAGAAGGCAGCATGAAACTTTCATGGTATGTACAATGATTTGAATGGTAGTGTGTTCATATTGTTATCCTCCTGATCAAGTGCAATATAAAGGATGAAAGAAGAATGAAGAGAAGTGTAAGTAATGTAGCCGTGTAGGATGAACCTTCTTAAAAATTTAGGGAAGATATCTGTTGGGTATTTCATTTGGCATGATTGTTGCCTCACCTACTTATCTCTATGCAATCTAGGCTCCCCTGCAGCCTTGCAAGGAGCCAAGGCATGAGGGTATAGGATAGCGAGCTCTCCACACATCCCCGTGAAGGAACTTTTCTATGTGTGTGGGGATGCGGGGAAAGCAATTATTGTTGGATATGCACAAAATGGATTTGTTGGAAAGACTTTACAAACTTTCAAGAAAATGCAATTGGTAGGTGTAAAGACAAATTCCACAACCTTTGCTAGCATCCTTCCTGCCTGCGCCAAAATGGGAACATTGGAACAAGGTATGGAGATCCATAAAAAATTAATGGATAGAGGAATTTTGTCAAATGTTGTAGTTTCAACTGCCCTAGTAGGCATGTATACAAAATTTGGAAGCATTGACAAGGCATGTGAACTGTTTGGCAGAATGCCTCAAAGAGATGTCATCTCATGGAATGCAATGATTGTAGGATATGCACAAAATAGATTTTTTGAAAAGGCTTTAGAAACTTTCAAGAAAATGCAATTAGTAGGCGTAAAGATAAATTCGACAACCTTTGCCAACATCCTCCCTACCTGTGCCAAACTGGGAGCTTTGGAACAAGGTATGGACATCCATCATAACATAATGGAAGGGGGATTTTTGTCAGATATTATAGTTGGAAATGCTCTGGTAGACATGTATCCAAAATGTGGAAGTATAGATAAGGCACATGAACTATTCGATGGAATGCCTCAAAGAGATGTCATCTCTTGGAATGCAATGATTGTAGAATATGCACAAAATGGATTTTTTGAAATGGATTTAGAAACTTTCAAGCAAATGCAATTAGCAAGTGTAAATCCAAATTTGACAACCTTTCCTAGCATCCTACCTATGATATCATGGATACCTGCTCTCCCGCAAGCACTTCAAGTCATGCCTACGGTAATGCGGGGCTTTCCCGCGTCACCACAGGCATGACTTGAAGTGCTTACGGGAGAGCGGGTGATGCGGGGTTATCTAATTCTTGAGATAAATGAAGAAGCAAGCTAAATTTCTATAATATATTTGTGCAAAGCCATATTTATGGGAAAGCCTCGCATCACCTGCTCTCCCGCAAGTACTTCAAGTCATGCCTGTGGTGATGCAAGAAAGCCTCACATCACCGCAGGCATGACTTGAAGTGCTTGCGGGAGAGCAGGTATCCATGATATCACATTTCTTTGAGCCATTTTTTGAAACAGTTTGCTTGCCTTGTCTATTCTTCCACATTTTCATGTATGTCTAGCAGGGCACTTGTAACTACAACATATGACAAAAAACAAGGATCGTCGAGTCTGATACACTTACTTGGGACTGTGGATTCTTAGTGTATCTTATTCTTGTGGCTATGAGGTGGAAGTTTTGACTGTCCAAGTGATGGGTTCAGAATTTTCACAATCACGATATGGTGGTCATTGTGAGAGGGTTGTCATAGTACAATAAAATGCCAAACAAAAATGATGAAAGGACAGTGACCAATTTGATTAAGGTAGTGACTTCACAAATGTTGAAGGGATAATCCTAGTATCTTTTTTTTGAAGGTTAGTGATTTCAATGTTGGAAGACAGTGATGTAGATTCTTCTATACCACCAACTTCAAGAAACAACACAATTGGCTGAAGGAGCTTCTCATTTTACACAATGCAGTTCACCAAGCTCATTAGAAGCTGCACATAAATATAACAAAATGAAATATGAACCTAAGAATGAATGCATATGAGATTATTCTTTACCTCCAAGTGAGAACACAGTGAGTAAGAAGTAAAAGAGCACTGGATCATAGCACTGCAAAATGGTCATGAGTTACGCAATGAACTTCACTGTTCTTTTGATCACAAAGGAGATCAAGATAATAACCAACATACTGATGTTCATAGTGAATGTTCATGGAGGAGTACAAACTTCCTTACAAAGTAATTACCACAGCAGAGTTTGAGGTGAATTGCACCTGATATTTTATGTTGATATGTATATGTTCTAACCTGTAGTTAATTGTTGTAGCATAATAGATAGGCTAAATAGTTGTTCATCTACCATTGTTTCAAATTCAAAATTTCTATACCTTATTCTAGAAGCAAATCACAGGGGGAGTCTATACATAAGACACCATTGTTTCAAATTCAAAATTCCTAGCTCTTTCACAATTGTATGCTTCATTTATTTGATCTAAGACAGCTTGTTGTATAGAACATGCTCTCAAAATCACAATAAAATACTTTATTCTGGGAAGACTGTTCAGAATCTTCTCATCATAACAATGAACAAAAGCGTCATTCATTAACCTAAACTTTGCAAGAGTTTCATCAAATTCTACTTTTCCACTCTCTTTTCCATTCTAAATTTTATTCCCAATTTCATCCATGAACTTCCTCAGCCTATAGATCATGCTATTAGCCATAACTTTACCAAGTGTCAAGGATAGCTTCGAGTTTTTAACCAAGCAGCAATTGACAAAATTTAGCCTTACCAGATACAATGTGTTGAAAAGCTCTTTGAAGTTATTCTGGAAAAGAGTTCCTGAGAGTATAATGTGTAGTTTTGAATTAACCTTTTTGCATGAATTCCATTGTATCTGGTAAGGCTGAATTTTGTCAGTTGCTACTTTTTATCAAAATTTGGCCTTACCAGATACAATGGAATTCATGCAAAAAGGTTAATTCAAAATTGTGTATTATACTCTCAGGAACTCTTTTCTAGAATAACTTCAAAGAGCTTTTCAACACATTGTATATGGTAAGGCCAAATTTTGTCAATTACTGCTTGGGTAAAAAATCGAAGCTATCCTCAACACCTAGTAAAGTTATGGCTAACAACAGGATCTATAGGCTGAGGAAGTTCTTCATGAATGAAATTGGGAATAAAATTTAGAATGGAAAAGAGAGTGGAAAAGTAGAATTTGATGAAACTCTTGCAAAGTTTAGGTTAATGACTGATGCTTTTGTTCATTGTTATGGTCGAAAGATTCTGAACAGTCTTCCTAGAATAAAGGATTTTACTATGATTTTGAGAGCATCTTCTGTACAATAGGTTGTCTTAAATCAAATAAATGAAGCAAACAATTGTGAAAGAGCCAGCAATTTTGAATTTGAAACAATGGTGTCTTATGTATAGACTCCCCCTGTGATTTGCTCCTAAAATAAGGTATAGCAATTTTAAATTAGAAACAATGGTATATGAACAACTATTTATCCTATCTGTTATGCTATAACAATTAACTATAAGTTACAGCATATCCATATTAGCATAAAATAGCAAGTGCAATTCACCTCAAACTCTGATGTGGTAATTGCTTGGTAAGGAAGTTTGCACTCCATGAACATTCTCTATGCACATAGCCAAACATTTAAAGTTCTTAACCAAAGCTCCAAAAATGAGTATCTTGTCATTGCATGACTCCTACTTTTGCTCTGAGTATGATAGTACATGAGCTTCTGGTGTTTCTAGACAAAACCTATGGGTAAAAGTACAAAGTTGTGTCACACTTTGGGCTAACCGAATAATTTTGGCCAAGTCAATTACGACCGACTATGTTTTGGCCAAGTGGCATTCGGCCGAATTGACATGGCGCCCTTTTGGTGCCGATGTGGTGCCTATGTGGCCTCATAAATTTGGTCAAGTCGGTATCGACCGAGGGGCATTCGACCAAATGCATTAAATATAAAATTAAAAAAAAATAGCGGTAGTAGGTATTTTGCGTTTTTGGCCGAATTTGTTGCATCTAGACACTTCTCACCCGACAACTCAGCCTACATATTCATCCAACCCCCAGGGAAGAATTCATTTGAAGCATTCTTGTTATTTCATTTTTCATCAAGTTTAAATTCGGCAGCTTTCATGATTTCATAGGATATGTTTAAATGTTATATGTGTAGGTTATATTGTTTGTTTTCTTTTGTTGTTTGTTTACATTATATTACTAAGAAGGTTGTTTTTGTGTTCAGCACTGTGGATGCTTGTTCATGCTTATAATCGGTTGGGTTAAACAGATTAAATTTTTTATTAAATTTTTTAAAACCTTAGCTGCCATGATTAGGGAAAAGGAAATGGATCTCATAAAATGGAACTCATAAACCCTAGCCACCATGATTAGGGCAAAATAAATGGAACTGAAACCCTAGCTGTCATTGTAAACATTTGACAGGATGCAGTTTGACCTATGGAAGAGCACAAGAGTTCGAGCATAATCTAGAAGGGTATATCAAATCAATCAGACTTCTAGACTTTTATAAAGCTTGCTTTCTCTGTCCTATCATATAGGAATACATATGCGAGCTTCCTAGAATAGAGACATCTAGTACAATAAGTGAAGCATAGAAGTAGTCAAATGTGAAATCAAACTTGTTTGGCATCCTTAAGCAATACAAGTCATAATTGTTTATATGTAGTAAGGTTGTATATATCAGTCCAACTTCACTCAAATGCATGCCAGATACATTACAGAGAATGTGCTGTAGTGAAGTTGATGAAGCCATGATCGAGTATAACGAAATGCCTCTTTTGGTCCAAAGAAAGAATATCGAATTATCTCTGCAACGACCAACTAATCACCAAGCTGCTAACAAGCCAACTAGTTCTCACCTGAAGAAAACTATGCAAGATTCCCCAAGTAACAAACAACCTTGAGCCCATTTGAGGAAGAGTTGTTGAGATAGGAGATCTCACAAGCCTTACTTGACCATGGAATATGTTCACAATGGCTTTTGTTTAGGTTAACTGCAAAGGTTTTTTGACTGCTCCATAAACTGCAGTAGGACTAGACTCTCTCAATGTATTCCTAACAAAATAAAGAACCTAGAACCTGCCTACAAAAACCACCCAATCTTATTAAGGATGGTAAAGAATGGAAATTTGTAGAAAGATATTCCAACTAAGAGCATCTTGATAGATCTAACTCTTCCAAGTAAGCAAAATCACCAAACTTATTCAAGAAATTTCAACAAACTATTGCATTTAGACAAGTCTAATTTTTTGAATGCTCTAAGGCAATGTAAGTCACTGTACTATTCTTGTAAGTTTTCACATTCCTATAAGTCTAAATACTTAAGGCAACTGAGTTCTAAGAGCCAACTAGGAAGCATCTTCAAACTAGAGCATCTTCCCCAATGAAATACTTATCATTATAAATTTACAAATTTCTTCTGATAGTTATCTTCCCCAATGAAATACTAGAGCATCTTCCTAAGATACTAGAGGATCTAGTTCTCACATGGTCAAGGTCTTTTGAGAATCAACCTAAGATATTAGATCCTATCTAATCCTTTAAAGCAACTTTCCTTAAGTTAATACAATTTCCTTTAATACTTGTAACCTATTTTTTAACCTACAAATCAATCCTCAATACCAATTTATTTATCCTTTCACTAGAACCATTAGCTTATTAACGCATTTGTTGTACTTTTGAACTAGCCTTCGAATCAATTCATAGTGCCTCAAATTCAACCCATGGAAACACCACAACTTTGGTTAGAAAGAAATACAATCCTTTGAATGTTTTAGGGCTTGGTCATGATTTGCCTAAGAATCCTTGCAAATTTATCCTAAAATTTCAATATAAAAAAGTTTGCATAGCCAAAGAGCACATATATGCTCATAAGGATGCCCAATCCATGCCCAAATTCACCATGAGGATGTGGCATGCCAAATATTCCCATACACATTGGATGAATCTACTTATAATTGGTATCTTAGCTTGCCAACAAGATCAACACCTCTTGGGATGATTTATAAAATATGTTCCTCAACCATTTCAATCTACCCATTAATTCCACTATTGTATATCATTAGTTCACCACTTTTCATATTGAGAACCTAACGAGTCTATGAGCATCTTTAATAGTTAGTTTTATAAACTATACACTAGGCTAGTTTCTCCTTATGAAATAGTAGAGGTCATGACCATTTAGATGTACCTTAATGCTCTTGATTCATTGACATTTATGTTCATAAGGAGTGCTCTTGCATTGGCTACTTTATTCTAGGTGTACAATTAGGCCATGATGGTAGATAGATAATTGAGGCCCCAAGGGTATGGTTTAGGACTATATATGTGTTAATAGATGTGCCAAATTTTGAGAGGACATGTGACTTGATGCTATATAGATGCTTGCATAAAAATGTACATATTTTCAAAAAAAAATAGTAGATGATGTGCAGTCTACACATACAAAATTAAATTGTTTGAAATAAACAATTATGTGTTGAATTATATTTAGAAAACCTTATTTATACCGAGCTATAGTTGCATTAGGATGGCCATGTTGAACCTATTCATGACTAATATGTCTCACCAACATCAGTGATAACTAGTGGACCTACTTTGGAAGTTGTTGAACAACATCAACAATACACACCTACATCAGAGAAGAAATTGTATGTTGATAGGCAAGAGCAACACAACATCCCTATCTACTCTGATGTAGGTGTGTGTGTTGATACATTTGTTCCATAGTCCAAAGTAGACACTATCAATGATGTTGGTGAGACATATCAGTCATCAAGTGTAGAGAATTAGTTCAACATGGCCATCCTAATGCAACTATAGAGGTATAAATAAGGTTTTGTAAGTATAATTCAACATATGTACCAACAAAACCTCAGTAGCATCTGCTAGAAAATAATATAAAAATAAAACATAATTAAAATCTTTGCATTAATAAAGGTACCATTTAGCTTAGCCATTCATAAATTAAGTTTTTCCAATATCAAGAAAATTATTTCATCAATTAATTAGTTTGAAGACATGCCAATAATAATGTTTTTGGAATTGTCCCAAATTATCAACAATAACATCATAGCTAATTATAGTCTGATAAAATCTTTCCCAAGAGTGGATGTTATAGGGTGATAGGCTTCTTTCTGGTGCTTGATCATTCATTTTTAATTTCTAAACTCAAAGCTTCGATCCACTGCAATTTATCCTCAGCAAATGGGTACCATTTTTAGAACCTTTTACCTCAAAAGCTAAGTTCTTTAAAGCTATTTACAATTGTCAGTTGTTAAACACAAATATTAATCAAAAAGTAGATACAATATTAGTTCTTTCTTAAAAGACACAACTCAATATTACATACCCTGTAAGACTTATTCTCGAGTGTGGTTGACTTTGGCATTAGACAATGAATGAAACCAATCATCTAAGAGTACTAGAGTTGAGGTTATTTGTATTATTGTTTGTAAGAGACATCATGTTTCCACAGTCCATATTAGTGAATATGATTTTTTTTAGATTCAATTGTGTGAGAGTTCAACATTTCAAATTAAATGGATCATGGAGTGTGATTTGATCATCTTGATGATGGATCATGGAGTGTGATCTAAAACATTGATGCATGAAACTCTCACATAGGTAAATCCAAAAGCATTTGTATTCATTATTGTTGGTGTTTCATGCTTTGAGTTTAGAATGATGTTAGTTAGAGAAATAATGTTGGCCATATCTTTCTAGGTGAAGAGTGGATACTGATTTTACTATATGATGAGCTCTAATTTAGAAAAAATCATAATTGACCATTTAATTAGTTTTGCAAGGTTGCCATTGGAAGCATCTGTATGAGGCAGGCTAAGATTTCAGAGGACACTAATAGCAATCAGGCTCAGGCTCCAGGGCCTCAAATTTAGTATCCATGTTTGGATTGTGCTTGGTAAAGTTCTTTTATATGCATTTGTAGGTGCAAACTTATATATTACCTGAATAAAATGAAAAAAAAGTATATAATTGACTCTACATTTAGAGAGACAATAAACTTTGCATGAATGCTAGACATTGCTCTTTCTAGCATGGAAACTAGTCACATAGCATGGATGGCTACTCAAACCTATTGATTCTATCATCTCTCTTGTATGTCAATTCCATAAATTTCCCATAAAATGGACATAACTGTTTGTAACTTCAAATTTTGAGCCACAAATAATCTTTGCAAGTTAACCAGTCCCATTGAACAAGTGACTGCTTGGACTTATTGATGCTATTATCTCTTTTCATATATCAAATCTAAAAGTAGCATATGGCTTGGCTATAACTAAACAAGCTTCCATATGGAGGAGCAATTGAATTTTTGAAATAAACTTCATCATATTTGTGTTCATGCTCAGATTGTACTCACATCTTAGTTTTTACTTTTGAATGTTAATAAAATGTTAGAACCTCATCTAGCATATAGATAATGTAAGCTCAGCTTTTTTGCAGCATGAGACACCCTCAAACTATATTGTGTAGCTCTATTGTCTGACAACCATAGATAAAGAAAGAAGTAAATTAAATTAATGTCTTGAATGACCAAATTAGGTCAATTGTGAAATTGTGACTCCAACTTAGACAATGTTGTTGTGTATGCATGTTGTTGAAATTCATTGCCACATATAATGTAGGCTGAATAAGAATGAAATTTGGAAAAAAATGATATTGTCTTCATGATAGTCCCTTCAATAGAATTCAAACTTAATTTTAGCTTCTCCTACAGTATTGTTCCTTAGGCAATATATATTAGTCAATCTCTTCAAATGCCCACCTCTTTTATATGTCTATAATAGTTAGGCACAAACTCATATTGTTGAAAAAATCATATTCTGCCTAAAAATGTATATAATTTACTCTACATTTAGAGTCACAATAAATATTGCATGAATTCTAGAGACTACTCTTTCTAGCATGGAAACTAGTCAGATAACATAGGTGGCTGCTCAAACCTGTTGATGTTGTCATCTCTTTTGTATGTCAATTTCCATAAATTTCCCATAAAATGAACATAATTGTTGGTAACTTCAATTCTCTTTATTTGATAATGCATTAGATTTCTCCCATTATGTAGTTATGAAAAGTTGAATCCTGTAAATTGCCCAAGCTTATCTTTGAATCTTTTTCCTTTGCACGCAAATCTAAACTCTATGTTTATTCAGATGATCTAGATGTTGCATTTTTATATTTTTGTATGCTTAAAAGAAAAATGCTTGTACATATTTTTTTTTGTTTTAATTAAATGCAAATCTCTTTACATATTCATATCTAGATATGGCTGATGATCAGGGATCTCATCATTCCATGCAGTCTTAGCACGAAGCTGAGGCTAGGAATAATTTTTATAATGATAGCATTTCTAGATTAGAGAATGCCTTGAAATGTTTGGACCAAACTATACACAACTCCCCAAATTTGGCTAATAGAGATAGATTAGTCAATATTCAGTATGAGATTAGACATATGATTGAGATGATAAAATCATATAATCCATATGATGATATTAGCACTGAGGAGTTTTATAGGTTGCTTTCCAGGGCTGTTACTCGCACTGAGAATATCAAATCTATTTCTGATAGAGTTTCATTACATAATGCGCATAGTATGTTCCCTTTTTATACTGGGAAAGACAAAGTTAGAGGATATACTATTACCAAGTGTACAGATCCACTTGTTGGTCCATTTATATATCCCAGATTTTTGGCAGCCAATCATAGATGGCCTCATAATGACGAGTTGCCACTATATTTTTGCAAATAATTATATGCTGAGTTCCATTTAGGATTAGCTGTGGATTACACATCTATACCTACACATGTTGGACAGGGCAAGGGAGGTTTGCCAATAAACCTCAATTTAGATGTCCAAATTTTCCACCGCATGAAAATAAGAGGGCATTAGTTGGTCCAAACCTTTTGGTTCTTCCAAAATGTTTGGAACTAGCAGCAGTAGGAGATGCAACAGTCGCACCGACTAGATCTAGGCTTTTTGACAGTATGACCACAATTGCTACTTCGGTTGATCAGATGTCATCTGATCATGTAGGGAGATACTTATTACATCCACGAATTAGTCTTCCTCCCACTGAGGCTACATCTATGAATTATGACCCCTACGTTTTTCCAAATTTGCCATTCCCATCAGATGTGACCCATATGAGTGACATCACTGTACATAATGTGTCTTCAGCTTCCATTGTTGATTTATTATCAGCATACCAGTATATCAATGACAAGTATGGGATTCCTTTGGATGTTGTACTGACTCATATTAGATGACATAATGGTAGACATTCAGGTCAAGGTGAGGCAGCTTCAGAGGACTAGAATATTCTAGACTAGCCTACAACCCCCACACAGCATCAGGATGTACCTCATGTACATGGCACATATAGCACACTTCTCCTTAGCACTAGTCCTTTACCTTTAGATATAGGTGTCCCTGATGTTTCCATTCATTCTTGTGACATTAGTGGGATTGGTAGAGTGCTCCAGGATGTGCAAGTACTTGAATAATTTCTATATTTTGCATTCTACAAATTCACATATATATATTAAATAAACTTGACTTAAAAGTAGTTCTCACTATTCATTGAAATCTTGTATTTGAAAATTTCTAGCAACACAGGGATAATTTGTTATGCTTCAAATATTTGGAGCATATAGAGGATCTCGTGCACGATACATTTGAGGTACATTTATAATATAAATTACTTGATAAATTTAGACATGTTGAAAGTACAAAACTTTAAGATGACTTTACATTTATATACACATGTACATGAAATTAAATAATGTACTTTCTTATGCAGGGAGGTGCATCAGGATAGGGATTGGGATCCATATAGAGATCGAGACATGGATCCACACATGGATTGGGAGATAGATCTATACATATGTTGTCATAGTAGACACCCTACTCTCTGACTTGTAATGGTTTCGCATGTTATGAACTTTCACATTATGGTTCATGTCTTATTATGTTTTACAATATATACATTTTACATTATGGTTTCACATTATATACATTTTATATTATGGTTTTGAACATTATGGTTCATGTCTTATTATGTTTACAGTATATACATTTGACATTATGGTTTCACATTATATACATTTTACATTATGGTTTCATATTATGGTTCTTAAATTGTGATTTGTCATGTATCATGGTTTGAATATGATTTCTTTAATGATCTCTCTAGAATTAAAATAGATAACATTTTTTGTCTCATTTTTTGGATACAACTTAATATAGAAATATAGAATTTCTTGAAGCTATTAGGGTTTTGAGTTGGAAATCTAAATAATATTCTTGCTCACTTTAAATCTATATAAAAAATTGAGTTAATTTAATGTTCATAATCAAATTTAGGAAAAACATACAAAAAAGACATCACATATATAGTGCATTGTTAGTTGATGAAAGGAAATGTACGATTAGTTAATAGCTAATACTAATCTAGATAATATTCTCTAATGTCTAAATTTTGTTTACTTTATATACATATAATAAATGAAAGCCACTTGTATAAAGATATGAGTCAGTTTGTTTTATATAGATACATTTAGTTTTATAGAGTGTAATAAAGTCTCCAGACATCAACCACCAAACATAGAGAATTACAATAAATGCAAATTATTAGATCAAGGCTCCTTCTCTAATAAATATTTCTTGAATCATACACCTTCAAAACAAGGGGAGATCATTTTCAATTACATACAACTAAATTCTCAACTATCACAAGAGCTATTGGTTTGATTTTAAAATTAATTCAAATAAAGTTTGAATAGATATCATTGCATTAAAATAAACCAATAAATCTAACTTGGTCCTCCCTAGAAGATAGCATCTAATTTCATCAAATCAGAATATCTTGAATTATGTACCAAAAATATAACTTAATTCAATTCACTATGATCTACAACTACAAGAATTAACATTATAACTAATAAAAATCCAATCATTTAGGGGGATTATGCATAATAGAACCTAATGTTTACTTGTCATTGCTATTCAAGTTATGCAAAAAAAAGATCATATCAAGCATATAAGTAAACTAAGGAATGATATTGAAACTCAATAAAATTTCATTCACTTGTATAGACACAATTACATTGAATTTGGATATTTAGATAAAAGAAATATCTAAGTATAACAATATATATCACTAACATTAAGCTATTAAAGACTAAAATAGTTCTAGAGTTTACATCCCTCACAAATGTCAAGGAGTCTAGTATATAGATCTCCCTTGTTCAAGAAAATAGCAAATTCCCTCATTTAATTCTATATATAGGGTTGGTGAATATATGATTTTAATACATAGATACCCCCTTAGGTGTAAATCAATTTGAGCAAAATAAGATCTTTTAGGCAATAAGATCAAGAATCCCTTTGGCAATGTGGTAACATTCAATTCTATAGGCACTTAGTCCCTCAAGAATTTTCATTTCAAATTGGTTACACAAGTCCTCTTTAAACAAAATTTTTTTTTTCTCATATCAAGACATTCTCCTTGAATTGTATTATATTTAAAAATAAGGTAAGTTTGAATGAAAGTATGCAATCATAATCTCTACTATAACAAGATCTAAATGGTGCAATTTGGAAGAAAATAAGGAATCATTACTCTAATTAGACACCACTACATTAGGATTTGAAACCAACAAGTCTTGGATGTACTCCTCACTTAACTCATCAACTCTTGAAACCAATTTCCAAGATTCGAAGTTTAATTTATATTAGATGTGCATTAAGCTATCAAGACATTCTTGTATATAGTGGCAAAAAAGTCCCATCATGAGAAAATCATAAATGATTCATTTAATAAAAAAATTTAAATGAAGCCTTGCATTCCAAGAAATACATTAGATTTAAATAAATAATTGGAAAAGATAAAATTATTGTTCTACAAGTAATTAAAAAATATGTCCACTTATTCCAACTAGATAAGACGGAGCAATAGTTTTATTTAAATAAGAAAATAAAAGTTTCTCCTTTTTTGGTCAATAAGACCAAAAATCTCTAAATCTAAATAATTATTATGCGCTTTGTGATTCCAATTCATGTCTTTTGCAATTTTGGTTCTTCATCATAAAAAATCATGGTATGATAATTCTAATACAACTCCTTAATTTCTCTATTCATGTTCAAGTTTGTGGCTCATAGCCAGCCTTGTAAGACATTCATTGTATTCTTGATCATAGGGAAAATATCAATAGAAATAGTATTCAGAGCTACAATTAATTGATGACCTATCTAATTCATCACTCTATCTCTTCAAGTTCAAAATAGGGTATTCAGAGCTACAAGCATGGAATCAAATTAGATTGTGATCATATATTTGAGGCATAGGATATGAAAAAATGTCAAAAATTACACCTCATGAGGCCCCTTTGCCTATATAGCTAGTTTGATGTATCTTTGTTTCTTTACTCTATTATTTGAACCATATGATGCTATTGGGAAAAGGGTTTAATGTATGTGAATACATGGGAATGAAATTTTAACTCTACTAGACGGTTTGGACAAAGTTACCAACCCTTTTGAAACCATAACTCCGATTACATCACTCCAAAATTCTAAATTACATAACCTATTCATTTTCTCTATTTTATTTTTATTTCCAACTAGCATAACTTCATATACTTGAATTTAAAATACCTATATAATGAGAGCCCTTCTAAGAAAATTAAAAGATTGTTATGTTGTGTTGCACTTGTTAAAATAATCATGCATGATGTAGAACTATATATTTTAAGGAGATATATAAACCTAATTACAATTATTTTCATGCATGACATATGTATATTGTTTAGAGTGATTCAAAAACCATGATTAAACAAGCTTGTATAATGAAATTTAGTGACAAATTTCTAGGAGTTTCATGTGCTCATGGTGGGATTGCTATGAATCTTGCTTATATTTTATTCGTTTCACTTTAATTAGTGTACCTCAAATCTTAGGGACTAACATCCCAAGATTATCTATCCTAAAGAGAAGAATTTTAACCTTGTCTTAAGGATTGGCCTTGAACTATCCTTTGCCTAATTATAAGCTATAACTTTTGGTCTTGAGATTGGCATTTCCTAGCCTCAAGAACTAAGCTTACACCATAGAGTCATTAGAAAATAGCTAAGATCACCAACATGTTGATTTAACAAATAACTTGGTGAACACATAAATGACTACACACATGCATCATACTCAATCATCTAGAATATTCACCTATAAATACTTATTAGGCCTTAAAAACTAAACTTTATCATGACATCCAAAAATAACTCAATTCAATTAAGCTACATTAAGATAAAAGAAGATAGCCAATAACTTTATCATGACATCCATGATATCTAGAATTTCCTCCATAGAAGATAGCCTCTAATTTCATCGAATCACAATATCTTAGGATGACCTGAATATCCTAAGATCTGAACACCAAAATGTAAGAAAATAAAACATACGGGCTATAATTAATTGATGACCTGTCTAATTCGATGATTAAGAAAAAATTAATGTATCACCACATTGAATGAAATTTTTTGAATTCAACATAAAATAAAAAGATTTTCAAATTTAGGTCCATATATATATATATATATATATATATATATATATATATATATATATATATATATATATATATATATATATATATATATATATATATATATATATATATATATTGTCATAGAATTATATACATGTATGAAAATAGCTTAAAGTTCTTGGTAAATATAATATGGATCCTCTCTATCTTTTATTATCTCTAAAATATTTTCATGATCTTCACTATGAAACCTCCACCTTTGTTTGGCACATCCTCTTTTTGATAAAGTTTCAAGATTTATTCATGTTGCTATAACTAAAAGACTATAATGTAGAACCTTTTGACATAGCATATAATCAATAAATATAATACCATTTGTATCTATCTTTGTTTGTTGATAGTATGTGCCTTCAACAACCACTGATCTAGTAGTATACTCTTGTCCATCACCATCTGTCATTGATTCTGACAATTTACATTTTGGTTGCATACATCTTAGTAGATAGTAATCTACACCTTTCGTATTGTCAGGATCTGCAAGAACAACAAAAATATCTCCTATACACACCATGTAGTAAACCATGCTCAACTTAAGTAAAATATATTATAAATCAAAAGTACAAGTTAAAATTCAATTTAAAAATTTAAAAATTTAAAATTTACCTGTAACAACTAAATTTGATACACGTTCATAATTAGTTGAATACAAAGGATCATAGACATCTACAATGTCATTATCTTCAAAAGGGTCCGACGTGGCCACTAATTGTTTTATTTCCCATTCATAAACATACCCATATCTAATATTCTCACATTGTAGAGTATTTGCATTATTCTCAATGCAATCAGCACAAAAACATGATTTTTCTCACTTGAATTACAGGAGGCCTGCTATGTCCTGCTGTCATGATTTGATGCAAACTTCTAATACCACTAATTGTTTGATAACTAGTAAGAGTTGATCAATCAATATCTGTAAATTTAAATCATCCAATTAAAAAGTGTATAAAACTGAAAATTCAATTCATGTACACACATTGAAATTCAAAAAAAAATTATTTATGTACCTTTAACTTCCCAAAAATAGCGTGTGTTGTATATTGAGTCACGGACAACAAAATGACTTTTACACCATTCAACAATTTCATTTGCATTCCTTATGGAATTACCTGCAAGTTCATGTTGGTGAAATGTCAGGTTAAGAGGTTTTCTAGTTGAAAGGAAAAGACAATCTCAAAAAACATAATTAGTTTTTTTTTTTTAAATCCAACACGTGAGCAATGTTGAAAATCTGTAACATTGGATATATATCAAAACCACTATTGCATAATGGTAAGCTTCCACTTCTCAACACATGAAATATATTGATCTATACTTCTTTCCTAACAGGTTTAAGTTCATTTAAAATATATTTAAGAATTTAAATTTGTAGTCCGTATGGTATTACTTGCAAGTTTATGTTGTCGAAGTGCACGCTTCACACATGCTCCAGCTCCATCATGCTCTCCTTTTCCATGTCCACTCTCATAGAAATTTGACAAAAAATTTATTTTTCGTTTAATATGTTGTTGGCTTAACCAATTAAATCTTTTGCAGACTTAAATTGTCCTGTGAAGTTAATAACAATTTCAAATTTATAACCAGAATATTTTTAAAACCTATATACATACCTGTTAGATCTAGGGCACACAACTGAGAGGGGGGGGTGAATCAGTTGTACAAAAACTTGCTTCTACTTCAAACACTTGATTCTTCTTTGTTAGTTAATAGCATATCAATTAACCATTCATGAAAGCATAATGCATAAACACAGGAGTAGATAAATATCAACACATTGGACACTAAGATTTTGACGTGGAAAACCCGGTTAAAGGAAAAACCACAGGGTGATTAACCCAAGGATTATTCTCTATTAGAAGAATAAGAAAAATGAATGGCACATGCCAATTAAGGCTCATTGCCCAAGAATACTGCTCACAAAGAGGCACACTACCTACAAGAGACACACTGTCTACAAAGTGATAAGAATCACAAACTTGAACTGGAGATTGACATCTTTACCATGTCTAGATCAGTTCCATTTAAGCCTAAGATACTTCTGCTCTGCCCTTCGCTCTTTCGCTATGCCACACTCATCTGCTCCACACCACACTTTGAAATGAACTCACAAACCTTTATTTATACAAGGCATCAACTTAGGAACAATCATCTAAGTCAGGAATCATCCATAAGAGCATTCGCAAGTCAGCAATCATCCACAAGAACATTTGCAAGATGAATAACTCATCCGGTTGGCCAGTCTGAATAAAAATATCTTCATCTGGAAGAATATCTTCAATTTCAGGCTCTAACACTAATGCGGACCGACAACACAACCTCAACATGATCCAAGAACCTTCACAAGCTTGCCTGAATGACCAGGTACATCCGCACTTCCTCTACTCATAGGAATCTCTTTTCCTCTTCATCTGGAACTTCAAGAACACATTCTATCGCAACTGTCAAACTAAAAAAGGTTCTTCCGGACCTCCAAACTTTGTACAAACTAAGATGACACATCACAAGGACATCCCAAACACTCCTTCCAATCTGCAGAGTCTAATAATGCACCTCTGGATCTCACCAGACCTTTTTGTAACACTCTGTCCCTCCGGAGCATCTCCCAGAACCGGTTCTACTTGACCGATCACAACTTTTTCATATCTTCATGCGAACCTCTGAAATCTTAACTAGATCATCTCAAGACTCATATCTACAAACCCTTTAATCCACATCCTTTGATCCTCAACCTATTGAGTATATTTGCCTTCTTCTTATCACTGTTCTTCACTGTTCCTGATTGAGACTAATTTTCTCAATATCCTCAACACACAGCTCATCCAAACCTTCTTACCAATGCAATATGAGTATGTTGACATCAATGACAACACTAGTTAACCTCATACTTGCAACAATCTCCCCCTTTGTCATTGATGGCAACATATGATGTGAAAAACCATCAAGACAAGAACTTCTCTTTTCTGTCACAGCTCCCCCTATCAGCAACAACTCTTCACATGTCTTCTCTTCCTTTACTGCTCCCCCTTTGATCATCAACCACTTGTTTTTCACATGTCTTCTCTCCCCCTTTGACATCAATGGAAAAGGGCTCATACTTGCAATTGTAACATATCAGAATCATACCAGCTGCTCCCCCTTAGTAGCAGCTCCCCATCATCAATCTGGATCACAAGATATGACTGTGATATCCACCGGACTAATGCACATCAGTGCATCCTAGTTCATCACCGAAGGGGCCATGACCCCTAACTTCTCCCTGAGATACTCAAAAGAGTCTTTGGGAAGAGGTTTAGTAAAAATATCTGCAAGCTGATCCTTGGACGGCACATACTCCAATCTGACTTCACCCTTGTTCACTTGTTCTCTCAAAAAGTGAAATTTGATAGATATATGCTTGGTCTTAGAATGCAATACCAGATTCTTAGAAATATTTATTGCACTTGAATTATCACAGAAAATTGTGATAGGCTCCTCATATTCAACTTTCATGTCTCTTAACAACTGCTTCATCCATAAGATTTGAGTGCAACTGCCTACTGCTGCAATATATTCTGCTTCAGTTGTAGACAGAGATATTGCCTCTTGTTTCTTTCTTAGCCAAGAAACCAATCTCTTTCCCAAGAAGAATGCTCCACCACTAGTGCTCTTCCAGTCATCCACATCTCCTGCCCAATCTGCATCTGTATATGCATGAAGAGAGAAATCCTAATCTCTAGGATATCATAGGCCATACTCAACTATCCCCTTTAGATATCTAAAAATCCTCTTGATTGCCATAACATGAGATTCTCTAGGGTTAGCCTAAAATCTTGCCACAAGACCAACAGCCTGTATTATATCTGGTCTAGTCTGAGTGAGATACAATAATCCTCCAATCATTGATCTGTACCTGGTCTGATTTGTCTTAGGAGAGTCGTCATCTTTGCTCAACTTACATCCGGTTGCCATAGGAGTGTTCATTGGCTTTGAATCTTCCATTCCAAATTTTCTCAACAATTCTTTCACATATTTGGTCTGAGAGTTAAAGATACCTTTCTTTGTCTGAGTAATTTATAGACCCAAGAAGAAATTCATTTCACCAAGCATTGACATTTCAAACTCACTTTTCATTTGATTTGCAAAGGTTTTACATAAACTATCTCTTCCTCCAAAAATGATATCATCAACAAATACTTCAACAATCAAGATGTTTTCATTATCTATTTGGAAATATAGATTACTGTCAGCAGTACCTTTGTTGAAACCAATCTGCACAAGATGCTTATCCAACCTTTCATACCATGCTCTTGGGGCTTGCTTCAATCCATATAGTGCTTTCTTCAACTTGCAGACCATATCATCATGATCAGACAATTGAAATCCATCCGGTTGTTCAATGTATACTTCTTCTTCCAAATCACCATTTAGGAAGGCAGACTTGACATCCATCTGATATACCTTGAAGTCTTTGAAGGTAGCATATGCAAGAAATAATCTGACTACTTCAATTCTTGCTACCGGAGCAAAGGTTTCTTTAAAATCAATTCCTTCTATTTGAGAGTAGCCTTTGCAGACCAATCTGGCTTTGTTTCTGATTACTTCACCAACCTCATTTAGTTTGTTCTGGAAGACCCATTTGGTTCCAATCACATTCTTGTTTCTAGGTCCGGGAATAAGATCCCAAGTGTGATTTTTTTCAATTTGCATCAACTCTTCCTCCATTGCTTTGGTCCAGTTTTCATCATTGCAAGCTTCATTTATTGTCTTAGGTTCAATCTTTGAAATCAGACAGTATTCATTTGAATTTTGAGCAATTCTCCTCCTTGTTTGTACCCCTTTGCTTTTGTCACCTATGATCTGATCTTTAGAGTGATTTAAAGTTACATACCTTGGAACTTTGGGAGTCTCTTGCACTGCTGTTTCTTGATCAGGTTCATTCAGACAAACCTCTTCTTCCTGATTTACCATATCAGTCTGAATCTGACTTTTAGGAAGGGATTGAGTTCCTTGAATCAGAGCACCATCCTGATCATCTTCATCATATTCATAAAACCTTGAGGGCTTCTCAATTCCTTCATCAACCTTCACATTTGTACTTTCTATCATCTTTTTTCGTCTCTTATTGTAACACCGGTATGCTTTGCTTTGAGTGGAATAACCCAAGAAAATACCTTCATCACTTCTAGCATCAAACTTTCCTAGATCTTCATCTCTTTTGATGTAACACTTGCTACCAAATACTCTGAAATATCTCATAGTAGGAGTTATACCAAACCAAAGTTCATAAGGAGTCTTACCGGTATTGTTTCTGATTTGAACTCGGTTAAGAGTGTAGACTGCAGTGCTGACAGCTTCTCTCCAAAACATCTGAGGAACATTTGCTTCCATCATCATTGTCCTGGAAGCTTCCTGGATGGTCTGGTTCTTTCTCTCAACTACTGCATTCTACTGTGGAGTCCTAGGAGAAGACAACTGTCTCTTTATGCCATGCTTCTCACAAAAGTCTATGAATTCACCGGATGTGAATTCACCACCTCTATCAGACCTTAAACACTTCAGTTTTAATCTGGTTTGATTCTCTACCATAGCCTTGAAGATTTTGAACTTCTCAAAGGCTTCTGATTTCTCTTTTAGAAAGGTAACCCACATCATCCGGGAATGATCATCAATCAGTAACATGAAATATCTATCACCTTGCATACTCTTGATTCTTGTCAGACCACATAGATCAGTATGAACTAATTCCAATAATTCGGTAGAGGACTGATCTTTGCTTTTGAAAGAGACTCTGCTCTGTTTACCTAGTTGACATTCTTTGCACAAACTATTTGTAGGTTTCACCAATTTTGGAAGATCTCTTACAGCCTGAATATTGCTTATCTTGATGATGTTATCAAAATTTACATGACACATCCTTCTATGCCATAGCCAACTCTGATCAACTTGAACAAATAGATAACTTTTATTTGAACCAACTAGATGGAAGATGTTACCTTTTGTTTGAGTACCGGATGCAATCTCAGTTCCGGAGCTTTCACAGATCTTGCATCTTCCATTTTTGAACCAGAGATCATAACCTTTGTCTACTAACTATCCAACACTGAGAAGATTGTGCTTCAATCCTTCAACATACAGTACATTACCAGTTTTTCTCTTTCCATCAAAATAAATAGTTCCCCTTCCTCTGATTCTACCTGCAGAATTGTCACCAAACTTTACCATTCCTCCTTCATACCTTTCTAAATCTAAGAACTTGTTCTTATCACCTGTCATGTGGTGAGAGCATCCACTGTCAATAACCCAATCATCCTTTTCTTCAACTTGGGCAGCCAAAGCTCTTTCTACAACCTTATGATTGACAGATTTAGAGGATATTGGTTCTTCTTCCTTGATGGCAATAAACACCCATTCATTTCTGGATTTGTCTCCTATCTCTGATTCATCATCTGTTACTCCTTCATTATCAGCTTCTTCATGAACATAATAACAGTTCTTTTGGAACCTTTGTCTGTTGGAGTTTGACCTTGCAGATCTTTCTGGACATCTTGAAGTAAAATGACCAATCTTATTGCAATTGAAGCACTTAAAGGGTAACTTTCCTTCATACTTACCGGATCCTCTTGGCAATCTCTTTGCAATTAGGGCTTCAAGATGAGCTGTTTCTATTTCTTCCTCTTCCATGTCTTTCCTTTCTTGATCATACCATGACAGCTTCCTTGAAGAGTTTTCTCCTGAATCAAATCTTTGTTTGCTTGTCACATAGGCACTGGCTTTGAATGCAGATTTAGTCTTGGGGGGATCATCTCCAAACTTTGTCACTTTAAATGCAGCCAGTTTGCCAACCAATTGCTCTCTTGTGACAGTTGCATGGGCTCTGAATTCATCAATGGCAACAACCTTGATCTTGTAGGCAGCAGGAAGGGATCTGAGAATCTTGCAAACAATTTCATTTTCATCCAAAACTCCACCAGCATTCCTGATTCCACACACTAGCTCATTCACTCTTGGCATAAAGGTAGTGATATTTTCATCATCTCTCGTCTTCAATCTTTCAAATTTCCCTTTCAAACTTTGCAACCTTGCACTCTTAACAAACTCATCTCCTTCATGCAGAAGTTCTAGTTTAACCCAGATCTCATATGCAGTTGGTAGGTCAATGACATTTGAGAGCTCTGAATCATTCGATGCACTTAGAAGAGCTTCTTTGGTCTGCAAATTGTTTTTAGCATCTGTGATCTCATTCAGAGTTGTCGGACCACCATGTGGAGGTACATATGGTTTTGAGACCATGGCCAAGTATGCTTTTCCCATACACTCCAAGTGACATTTCATGCGACCTTTCCAGAGAGTGAAGTTGGTTTCATCGAACTTCAGACTATCCTTCTTGTATGATGACATCCTGGATCTCCTCAAGTGGTTAAGCTCCTTTTAGAGGAACTTGGCTCTGATACCAATTGTTAGATCTAGGGCACACAACTGAGAGGGGGGGTGAATCAGTTGTACAAAAACTTGCTTCTACTTCAAACACTTGATTCTTCTTTGTTAGTTAATAGCATATCAATTAACCATTCATGAAAGCATAATGCATAAACACAGGAGTAGATAAACATCAACACATTGGACACCAAGATTTTGACGTGGAAAACCTGGTTAAGGGAAAAACCACGGGGTGATTAACCCAAGGATTATTCTCTGTTAGAAGAATAAGAAAAATGAATGGCACATGCCAATTAGGGCTCACTGCCTGAGCACACTGCTCACAAAGAGGCACACTGCCTACAAGAGACACACTGTCTACAAAGTGATAAGAATCACAAACTTGAACTGGAGATTGACATCTTTACCATGTCTGGATCAGTTCCATTTAAGCTCGAGATACTTCTACTCTGCCCTTCGCTCTTTCGCTATGCCACACTCATCTGCTCCACACCACACTTTGAAATGAACTCACAAACCTTTATTTATACAAGCCATCGACTTAGGAACAATCATCTAAGTCAGCAATCATCCATAAGAGCATTTGCAAGTCAGCAATCATCCACAAGAACATTCGTAAGATGAATAACTCATCCAGTCGGCCAGTCTAAATAAGAATATCTTCAATTCCAGGCTCTAACACTAATGCAGACCGACAACACAACCTCAACATGATCCAAGAACCTTCACAAGCTTGCCTGAATGACCAGGTACATCTGCACTTCCTCTACTCACAGGAATCTCTTTTCCTCTTCATCCAAAACTTCAAGAACACAGTCTGTCGTGACTGTCAAACTGAAAAAGGTTCTTTTGGACCTCCAAACTTTGTACAAACTGAGATGACACATCACAAGGACATCCCAAACACTCCTTCCAATCTGCAGAGTCTGATAATGCACCTCCGGATCTCACCAGACCTTTTTGTAACACTCTGTCCCTCCAGAGCATCTCCCGGAACGGGTTCTACTTGACCAATCACAACTTTTTCATATCTTCATGCAGACCTCTGAAATCTTAACTGGATCATCTCAAGACTCATATCTACAAACCCTTTAATCCGCATCCTTTGATCCTCAACCTATTGAGTATATTTGCCTTCTTCTTATCACTGTTCTTCACTGTTCCTGATTGAGACTAATTTTCTCAATATCCTCAACACACAGCTCATCCAAACCTTCTTACCAATGCAATATGAGTATTTTGACATCAATGACAACACTAGTTAACCTCATACTTGCAACAATACCTACAACATATAAGTAACTGAACAAATCATGACTACAAGTTAATTACACAAATAAATATAATATAATTTTTTAAAAAAATTAAATCAACACTTACCAGCACATCCATCAGACCATATCCAATGTTGTGAATCATCTATTTGACGTTGTCTCAGGTCTTCAAAAAACATTGCAAAATAATGGGCCCTGCATAGCTTCTATCATGACCTATATCATCACTGATATAAAAGTGAACCTCTTTGATGATAATTCGTTCATCTTTGCTACTTTGTACACCATCCACATGTTCTTCGGCATGCCTATAACAAACTTGTACAAATATTACAACTTGCTCTGAATGATAATATTGACTTTGAATCTCACTTTGAGGACTAAATGTATAGTTCTCAAATAAATCAACAATAGAGAGAATACAACCTGGTGGAAAACAATTCTTTGAGTCACAAAATTGCTTAGCTTGCCATCGAGCACCATGACAATGTTCAATATGTGGATATATGATATTGCAAAATTTATTCATAAACTCATTGTAAGACAATTCACTCTCTTTGAGAACAATTTTTTTGCTCTCAACTCCTGACTTTGTTGAGTACTTCTCATATTCAAATCTCTTCCACATAACTTGCATTGAATGATCAATATTGTCAACCTGTACAAGATTCTTCAAATTTCCACAATCATTACATATATTTTTTATACACTACACTTTGAATTCATCTGAATCTTCTAATTTTTCACATAGAAGAGACTTCACAAATTATGTTGTACTTCCAGGATGACTATATTTGGATTAATTACTGCCATAGCTTTTTTATATGACTGTAGGTGTAGATGAAATTTGACATGATTTTAACAATAACAAGTCTCACGTACCTTATTTATACATACAAAACTTGGTCGTAGTCTCTCAAACATCTTTTGACAAATCTTCACATCTAAAAATTCTTGCTTGAATGCTTCAAAAAGTTCACTTTGTGTTGTATCTATAAAATATTTTGGATGTGACATTTTTGTGCCATCTTCACCTTTTATCTGTATAGTGTCCCTTCTATTGGAAGAAACACAAGAGTGGCTGGTCCAATATTCAATCACCTATTCCTTTACATCTTCTGAGATTATATCTTTTTGGGGAACTCTGCAAATATTTACCCAATTATTCTCAATATTTCCATCCAATCTATTTCTCTTTGCAATATATCTTTGAATAGTTCTCCTAGAAACATTGAGTAATTGGGAAATTGCTTGAACTTGTCTTCTATGTGATAATTTCTTACTAGAAATTACAGTCATCAATGCTCTACATGTAGCACTTAAATCAACAGCTCAATTCTTGCTTCAATAGAATTCAATGCTTCTTGTAGGTTTTCAACTATTGTTTGCTTTAATGAACCTAATGACTTTTACTTATTATCAACCCCTAACAACTCCAAAATAGGGGTCATCTCTTTCCTCCTAAATAACTTTGCAAATAATTGTGCTCTTCCAATTATAGACTTATTTTCAAAAAAAATTGTCCCGTATTTTTTTAGAGTGTAATTTTACTGTGCTTTTAGATACCATATCTTTAGATTAAATATTTTTGAAAAGCGAATCCTCATCCATCTCCATCAGATTTTCCATACCAAGGAAAAAATTTCTATCACCACCTTCAATTTGTTTTGGTACCTATACTCCTTGGTCATCAACAATTTCCATGGGTTGTTCTTGAGTAGATGTTCCTTCATCGACATTTGTAGTATCTCTTCTTCAATCATACAACCTTTTTCTTGTCTTTTTATTGCCCATCACAAATTGCTCAAATTTGAATTCACCTGCATACAAAAATAACACATACAAATACTTTAACCTCTATTTTTGAAGATCTAGGTCTACATTCAATAAATCACTGATTTAATCAATCACACATTTTAGATCATGGTACTTGAGAAACAACTTTGCCCCTATTGAAATCAGTGTTTCTTTTTTCTCTAAATTTATATAATTTAATAATTAAAAAAAGACAAAAAAAAGCCAAAAAAAGATTAAAAAAAGCCAAAAAAGGCATTAAAAAAAATATTTTCAGATCATGGTGTTTTTGAATATGACTCTGCCCTGTCGAAATCAGTCTTTTTTTCTCTAAATTTATTGTAATTCAACAATTAAAAAAAATTTAAAAAGCCACAAATTCTTTTAAAAAAAAGCAATCAAATAGTTTTGACCAAATGGGATTCGGTCGAATCCCATTTGATCGAGTTTGTCTAGGTGGCATCCTACTTGGTAGCCAAGTCACCATTTTTTCAATTTTTTTGAAACTTCCAACTTCTGCTAAATATTTCTGCAATCAAAATTATTTTTTTAAAAAAAGAAAAATACCCTTTTGTAGAGGTTGGAGTACTGAATCCGGAAATATATATATATATTATATTTTAAGTAATTTTAGGATATAAATATTTGAAAATAATGCAAGTAGGTTGTTCAATCTCAAAAAGAGGCTGATTTGAAATTTAAAAAAAATAGTAAAACATGATAAAAAAAAAAATTGGAAAATCTATGATGCCCTAGAGGAGAGAATCTTCTTCAAAAGGGTATAATTTGTTTTTTGAAAATGAAAAAAAAAAACAATAGTTGACGTCAACTGAAAACTATCAAATTCGGGTACGTTTGAGTTTAAAACGTTATTGCAAGAAAAATATAGATAAAAAATTCAATTTTTTTTCCATGCCCTAGATATTGAAGTCACCTATTTGGGAAAAAAAATTTAGGAGAAAATGTAGTTTTTTTCTAATTGTTTCTTGACGTCAATTGAATGTCACTTTTTCTTCAAATTTTCAGCATTACAAAATCTACTCTTAAATTGATAAAAAAAATATCAAAACAATTTTTTTAAAAATCTAAAAAATTAGAGGAATAAACTTCAACAAGAGATCTAGGTATTCTTGGTTTACATCATTTTGAAATTCAAAACATAAAGACCACTTTTATGTGGTCAAAGTTGAGATTTTTTTTATGTTGGCCGATTCCTTTATAAAGTGTGACACAGGTTTGTACTTTTACCCCTAAGTAGATAGTAGAAAAGTGGAGTCTCCATCTGAAGGAACCATCTTCAGAGCTCTTCCCTGAAATGAGGGTTGAAAATATTTGAAGGAAAGCAATACCATAATTCTAAAGTAACAATTTGTATCAAGACAAATGTCAGAAAGTATAATTAAAAAGATAAATCCTTACAATTGGACCTCAAATTGGACCAAACAAATTTATGATTTTATCTTTAGAATGTAGGAACTTTATCTGTCAGAGCTTCACGACCTCAAATTGGATCTCAAATTGGACCACATATTTATGATTTTATCTTTAGAATGTAGGAACTTTCTCTATCCGATATTCACGACCTCAAATCAGATCCAAAATTAGACGAGCGGATTTATGATTTTCTCTGTCCACCGACGTTTGTATTCCTATACTCAGGTTCTGCTTCCGAGCGAAAACACCCAGAAGTGTTTCAGACTGGCTCAAGGTACTCTCCAACCTGGTTATGTCATTGATAGTAATCCAAGTATGCATGAACCGTCCATACCCGAATGTTGCATCACAATCTATTCTTCCTACACATCAAATCCCACATATTAACCCCTTCTAAATAAAACATTTTTTCATCATAAAACTATAATTAATAAATCATTTCAATTTTAGAAAGAATCCGATGTCATTTACTATCAAAACAAAAGCTATATAAATCACCAAAAATCTATGAAGCTTCCTAAATGTATCTTAAAGCAAGTTTACAGGATGGGTTTTAGCATAAGAAGCTTTCTACTACAACTCTCAATGAATGTATTATAAGAAGAAAACAAAATTCTCCACACTCGAAGTAATGCAATCAAACATTTATTCCAAAAGTATGTTAGTAGGAGTTAACTAAAAATAAAATGATTTTTTGCTTGATTTCTTTTATCAATATGCCATGTGGAAATGGAATAATCACTAAGAAACCCTAACAACAAAAAATCAAGTAAAGGTTGAAGAAAGGAAATTCCAATGTACTATTGTGTAATGGTGATGAAGGCACTTATATGAGCATGACCTACATACAAATCCCTACCATTGAATTGCCATCCATCCAAAGAGAAAATAAGAAATGTAAGGATTTGTGCAATATAAGTCCAAAGGGTTATGTTGTAATGGTAATGGAATCACCATAAGAGCACAACTGAAGAACAAATTCTTGTGACTGCAATTATATGATCCATAACTCTATTGGTCATGTGGCACAGTTGTGCTATAACAAATACAAGATGCATTCATGTGTGACCCAAGTTTAATGTGGCTATGTTGTGATAGAAATGGAGGCACTCATATGAGCACAATTCATGTACAAATTAATCACTGTCATCACAATTAGGTGTCAATCATCATTGGGTACATTCAGGTTGACTCAAGCTTAACAGGTTAAAATGTAATGATAGCATGATCCAAGAGCAATTACCTCTTATTACAATAAAGAGCCTATAACTCTGGTTGATATGTAGAGTGGTTGTGTTATATCAATTATGTAGTACATTCAAGCACAACCCATGTTTAATGGGCTATTCTAGAGAGTGATCAAGATTTTCTAAACCTTATGAATGTTACTTAAAAGTGTATAGCTTAAACTATAGACCAAGTTTGTTACATACTTGAATGCAATCTTGGGTTACCACAAACTATAATAATGTGATCTGCTAATAACCATTATGGGAAGTATTAAAGCAAGACCCATGCTATATAGGATACATTTCCCTGATCAGGTTTACATACCTTAATAATCAAACACAAGATTCCCATGCAGTTCAGGTTACAATCCAAGATCATACCACACCCTATCAAGATAACTAATTTTCTGAGCCAAGATTTAAGGTTGTTTTTTAATACCAACAAAAGTATTGGTAAGAGCATGACTAGGGTACAAACCCTAGGCCTCCGTAGAAACATAAACCATAACTCTAGTGGATTAGTGAGGTTGAAATACCAAAAAGATTGAGACATTGTAGCCAATAACAAAATCTTGCAACTAAAGATTGTAGCCAATAACAAGCACACTATGTAGCTTAGTGACATTTGTAAATGCAATCTATTGTAAGAAGAATGATAGTCACTTGAGGTGTGACAGTCAAAAAGAGGTTGAGCAGTGACAAGATAATAAAGCTCAAACCTTGCATAGTAAAACTGGAGATTTTAACAGTGAGTTTCCTTACCCCCTTGCTGACCTTAAGGGTTTTTGAAATGCTATTGACAGTGTTAGACAAGGCAAATGCAATCAGGGAATGACTGTCCAAATGAAGTAACAGTGGTAATCACAGGTTCAATGTTTCTTCTTAGCCATTGTATAATGGAGGTAGAAGATTGCATGTTTGAGCAGTGTTTTGAGACTCATCAAAGATGGGAGAATAGTGAATAATACCTTGTGGACTGTGAAGTAGTGACAATAAGGTTGAAGAATCTTAAGACCCACAATACCATGAAACAATGAGTCCCCTGTAGTAAATAAGTAGGCAATCTATAGGGCATGGTTTGATTTTATAGAAGGATGCTCATGAAAGGAATCTTCAAGTGATAGTGAGTGAGTTGTTTGAGATTGTAGCTGAGGGTGCAATATCCAGTCTTAAAGGAAGTTAGCAAAGCAGTAAATATGCAAGAAAATCAAACCCTACACATCAAACAATTCATAATGTTATCTTGCATAATGTCTTGAATTTGAAGACAAAAATCTCATTGTATCGTAGTGACCTTAATGGTCAATCACTGGCAACCATGATTTTAAAACATGCTATTGTGCTTATGGAGGCAACATTTTAAGCAAGGCAGTGAGTGGTGGTTTGGAACAATGGTAGGTATGAAGGACTTGCTTTATATGCATACTATGCAATCTATCTTAAGACAACGCTCTTAGAAGAGATTGAAGGTGGATTATGGAACTCAAGGGTTACCATGATAAAGATTAAAGCAAAGACCAAGATCTATTTAAAAGCCACTATCATGAAGATATTAAAGATGTCACATGCAAAACCCTAGCAGCTAGAGTAATGAATACAGTGCCAAAGAGGACAGTGAGCTAGGGCAAATTTAGGAGATCTCCACATTATCTAATCATAGGCAAATACATCATTTATTTTTTTTTTTAAATTAAAAGAAATCATTCTAAACCCTATATAGGATACATTGATACTTCAAAAGCATCTGAATTAGGAATTTGAGATTATGCAAATATATGTCAATTAAATACCTAGATAACAAACAGTAGCACGAACAATGTAACCCTTGTTGAGCAGAGTAGGAATGAGATAAGAAGCAATGAATCCTATGCCTCCTGTCACGCACATCTCCTTAATATTCTCTATCATTCTTTACTGAAACACTTCTCCATTTTGGCATGCTATGCCTGAAAATAAGGTTTGGATGAAGGTTTTAGAGTATGTACATTAAAATGAAAACTCCATTTTAGCGGGCTATGCCTGAAAATAAGATTTCAACGAAAGTTTTAGAGTATTTTGGTGGTCTATTGATTTTTGATTCCTTAAATGATTTATTCAAATGGATTGTGATAAATAAATGACTAACTTAGTCATTTTTATTTGTGTGACTAAATATTTTTTTAGTCAATGACCAAATTAGTCATTTGTTTACTCATTTATAGATGAGTTGTAAAAAATTAGTAGAATTTAGTCATTTTTAGTTGTTGTGACTAAAAGTTTTAGTCACTTAGTCATTTATTTGCCAAAATTCTACTAGTGCTAGCACAATAGAGCATGAGCAAGCATGAAAATCGAAATAACAAATGAATGCAAACCCAAATCTAGGGTAAACTCGATTTATCTCCATTTCTCTTCTCAACCTCGCATAGGAATGCAAGATTTTAAAGGATTGTTGATGGAGGAATGTCGGTTGCTCACCATTACAGTACCATAATAGTATTTGAGAGCTAGATATTGAAAATTGAAGAGCATGAGGCTATTCAAAAACTAGATGATCAAATGACTTGTGAGAGGGTTGATTTATAGGAAAGGTTGACTAGGGTTTCCATCCTCTACAAGATAAGAGGGAATTTCTAATTTTGAGGATATGATGAGGTGTAAAATTAGATAAACTTTCCTAATTTATTTGATTTATTGAGATAAGAAAAGGGGCTTTTTCCCTTAAGTGAGGGGTTGTGACATGTGTAGAATAAGTCTAATTTAAATAATGTTTTATTTAAATTAGTTGTGCATATGGTAAAAGGTGAGGGGATAATTCAAATGTTTTATTTGAATTATTTAAGACATGTGAAAGGAGGAACTAATTAAATAAATAAGATTTATTAAATTAATTAGTTAGGTGATTAAGTTGGATTATAAGTGGGATTATACAAGGACCTAGGGCAAAACATTGTAAGATGTCTCACAAGGTGATGTCACAAGACATGTACAAATTTAGGTGTCTACACTTATTATTCATCTTAAATTTATTTTGTGAAAGTCGACCCATGGATTGACCAACTTGAGTCGATGAGTTTTGGTTTTCATACTGACCAGATGAAAGTTGGTAATCATGAAGGCTGTGCATAAATATGAAGAGAGTTATACTTCATCAAGAGAATCTTATCATAGATGTTAGGTTGTAGATTTGTAATAAATACCTTCTAAACATCCTCATCCTTCATCTGGTATTGAATTTGTGCATAAAGAGCTTGATACTGACTAATAAACTTAGTTAAATTCTCTTTTGGACCTTGTTTGCAATGAACTAAATCAATCAGCGAGACTTGAGGTCCAATGTTTGCCTGAAAATATTGTAAGAATTGATCAACTAGTTGAGAGAAAGAGTGTATTGAATTTAGAGGTAAAGAGAAAAACCATTCTAAAGTAATATCTTTGAGAGATCGTGAGAAAATTTTTGCTAAAAAGTCCTCTTCAAAGTAGAAATCACTACACATAGCCGTGAATGCTGCCACATGAGTATTAGGATCACCTTTTCCACCATATTTTTCAAAGCAAGGAGTTTCAAACTTCTTAGGCATAGGAGTTCTCAGGATTGCATAAGATAGAGGATTATGAGCATGATAAGTTGGTATAATAGGTTGTGAAGAATTAGTCAATCTCGTCACCTTTTGTTGTAAAGAGATCATGCCTTGCAAGAGTTAGTTTAAGAGGGCATCATTAGGAGATGCGGTTTGAGAATTTGAAGTCGTGTGCATGACATTTTGAGAAGATTGATTGTGAGTGGAAATCAAAGGTGGTTGAGAGTAATTGTGAGTGGTAGGTGGTTGCGAATAGTTGTATGTAAGAGGTGGTTGAGAGTGATTGTTCATAAAAGAAGTCACCCTAGGTGCTAAGTTTTGATAGTTGAATACCATAGCTTTGTAATTTTGTGAATTATTGCCATTAGATACTCCAATACCAGTGGTAGCATTCCTACAAGCATTTGCATTAGTAGTTAAAATCATTTATGTAAATGTAGACATTCCAGTAGTTAGTATAGGTGCCAATACTTGTGCATGAGACGATGATAACATGTTATTAATAACATTTGCACATTCAGTCACTGGCATAACATTAAGATGTACTATATGAATTAAGCCTTGAAGTGCATTAACACTATCTTGTCCTTCTTTTAACAATTACCTTATGTTATGAATTACAGGTATAGCTTCATCTGCTATCCTTTCATTTTCCATAAATGCTTGAAAATTGGCTAGTTCTTTATCAAGTTTGTTTATTTTCTCATTAGGTACATGTCTTATCACATAAATAGGGTCCTCAACATCATGAAATATTTTTTCTTCCATTGTAGTTATAGGAGGTATGTTATCTTGTAAATTTTGTTTCTCTCCTTTTGTAAAGGTGTTCAATGGATTTTTTGAGGTAGGAATACCATTTGTTTCAAGAGCACTAGAACCCATTAGTCTAATAATTCCCCTTAAAGGGATATTTCTATTAGGGTAGCGGGTTATAAGACTCGTGAAAAAGCATACAGCACTCAATGCACAAACTAATAGAACAAACCCTAGGATGAAGGTATTTTTGTTGAAATACATAATGTGTAAATGCAAGAACACACTATAATGAAACAATACAATAAAAAATCAGTCCTAAAAGAGTGTTTTAAAAAGTAGTAAAATCTGAAACAAGATTTTAACTACAAACCCTAGATACTACAAAGACTAGGTTTTATGAAAAATGCACAATTTCAAGCGAAATCTAACAAATTAAGCATGAAAATGCAATGCAAATGATTAATTAATGATGTACTACTGTAATTTATATTAGATCTGATTCAAAAATTAGAAGTTAAATTAAATTAAATTAAATTAATGCAAACTATGTCAAAATGCAAGCCTAAGATGCCAATTTTTTTCAATTTTTTCAATTTTTTTGTAAATTTTTAAATGCAATAAGATGAAATTTAAATGAATGAATGTAAATCTAAAGTAGGACACTCAGCAAGGTGCAAAATTCAATAAAAACATGGGTTCACCAAAAAAATTTATGGGAAAAGAGGGAAAAGGGTAAATAGCTAGATTCTCCTTTCACTACAAACATTCAAGGACATTCAACTAAGTTGAATCACAACTCTTGCAAGAGGATTCACTTACAGGTTGATGTGTCACTTGTAACGATGTGGAAATTTAGAATTTTTTAATTAATGTATTAATTTAATCCTCAAATATGCTCAAAACCCTAATTATGTAAAATCGTAAGCAAACAGATAAATCATGACAAATGCTCACAAACCAAGACAATAGACAGAGATTAGTTACTGACCATTTTTTGAAGTTCAAGGTGTAGAACAATTAGGGTCTTCGTGACTAGCACCCTAGCCCAATGTAGTCTTTTCTCTGGAGGGTCCCAAACTCCTTCCGATGCTAATAATCATTGTTTTGTCTGTTTCTATCACGAAAGATGCAGAGGTCACTATGACTCGCACCCAAGACCAAGGCAAGATGTTCTTCAGGATGTCAGGACTTCTTCTAATGTTGAATATCACTGTCATAGAGATTTATGTACCTGCAACCTCAGAGCGCTTTGCCCCTAGCGCCCTAGCCCCGACAGTGCACCAAACTACTTCTTTCCACCGGATCTAGAATCATTATCTTCTACAACCTTCCTCTACAACTCCACTCCGTGAAATCTGATACCTGTAACATGCAATCACATGGAGTGTGGTTGGGGGTTGTGGTGTTAAGGAGCTTTCCTCAGTCGAGCCCTGGAATGGCATTCAAGCCTTCCAACACCATTGTTTGATAAAGAGTGTGTATCCCTGTGGGATAGAGGAAAAAATAATTTGATAAATGATTGATTCAACACAAATAGATATCACCTTGGAGGTGTAGCTCGCATGTAGATGAAAATCCTTCAACATGTGAGAAGATAAAGCTAAATTTGTAATCATAAACACAATAAAAATATTTTGCTCTGCAACAATGGATATCTTGAATGCTTTAAAATCATAAGTTCGCCAAAAGTTCATAATCATCTTCTAGTTTGCAAATGAATCCCTAAACATGCTTATATCCATTCCCACTTTAATTTCATAATTCAAACATGAGATGTCGGCAATGGAACCTTCTAACGGTCACATAACCAACATTCAAATTTGGGACTTGCCTAAAATAGGGCAGGACTAGGACATGAGCACCCAAGCCCTCGGGTCCTATTTTAGGGCAAGGTCAAATGCCACAATGTCCCTCAACCTCCATTTCACATGGGTTTCAGGCCATTTTTTATTGGGAGTTAAAATGTGTTGTCCTCAAAATCTGATGCACTCATTTTGTAGGACGACCCCTACGAAACTTGTTTGTTTCGTAGCCTACACTCTAAGTTCACATTTCAAGGAAAGTCTTCTTGACCTCATGTGAATTCATCTGACACCTAAGAATAGCTTGTAACATTCCCCTAGGTTTGGTCCTCAAAGTTCGTGAAATTGACTAGGTTACAAGCTTGTCAAAATATCAATTTTGACCTTTTTAGGGTGTTAGAAGTTTCTCATAGTTTACATGCAAAGGCAGCCAAAAACCCCACCCTTACATGTAACTTGTTTGTCCATATGCGTGGGTGGGAAAATTGACCACCCGGACATGTGTTTAATCAACTTTCATGCAGGAGCGGTCAAAGGTACCGCCCATGCATGTCTTGTTTTGTAACTTAAACTTTAAAGTGCATGCATAGCCAATTCTACCGCTCATGCAATTTATTTTGGTTTTCAACTTTTTGATGTAAGGGCGGTGATTTTCTCCACACGAACATCTCTAAGTTAAGTTGAGTGCATTAATGGCACTCGTGTGACGTTTTAATACATCTCCTTTTAAACCTTTTAAATCATTTTTCATTTTTATTTTTACTTATTCTTCGTCTGTGAACCCCCTTGGTATGAATCAAAACCCTCGTGACCTCTGTCATTATTATTGTGCATAATTTTCTACTCTAGATCTTTGCTGAAATCAAGTTGTGATTTTACAAGGTGAGTTTTTCTTATTTTTTACTGTCATGGTTTCCTTTAAGAGATCATTCTTTTCATTTTCAAGATTTCCCCTTTGATGTCATTTTTGATCTAGGGTTTCTGGTTTTAGTTGTTATTTTAGTTTAAATGCTTTATTTTTATCTGTGTGAGTAACGCGGTGAAAGTTGCCGCTTGTCTGTCAACCCTAGTTTTGTATTGAATGACTTAGATTTTCTTTAGGTGTGTGAGGGCGACGATTTTGGTTGCTCCCACATATTTGTTTATTTATATGTATTGGTGGTCAAAAACCCCACTGATACATCTATGTTATCTTTTGTTTATGTTTGCGATACCTTATGTAAGGGCAACGATTTTTGCCGCCCCTACACAAACCTTAATGTATTTTTCCCTCATATACATAAGCGGGAAAAATTGCCGCTTAAACACTTCCTTCACTTAAACTCCCTCATGCACCAAAGGTCAAATCGGCCGCTCTTACACAAAACCAGTTTCACCCCTTACATGTATTAGCAGTATTTTTCGCCACTTATGCACTACCAAATCATCTCTTTGCATACAAGAGCGGCCAAATCGACTGCCTTTACACCGAAATGCAATATACCCTCATGCAGGAGCAGTCAAAATGACCGCCCATGCATGATTCCCTAAAATTTTCCTAACACTGGGAATTTTTACAAAATAATACCTTTGACCCGCTTTCGCCAAATTTCTTGACTTGCGCACTCTCAAGCCATTTTAAGCATATTCCTATGAACATGATCATTACTTGGTAGTGTCCCTAATTTGCCAATTTTTCCCCTGACTACGAGACCATGAACTTTTGCAGTTTCATCAAGCAACTGTGATTGACACTGTTTCTAGTGTTCTCTTCAAAGCTGATGTTAGAGCCATCTCCATCTAAAGCTAAGATCATGAAGTACAAATACCAAGGAGTTTTCCCTATCACTTCAGTATAGTCCAATGTTGATGAGATTAGAGATACGGATATAGGACATGTAGATATGACAGAATTTGTGGAGAGGACTAAACAAGCTAATCCTCCTGGCTATATGCAGAAGATCATTGATAGCAATATACACCTAGTTGCATCTTTTCCTATTGCTGCTCATAATCTAGAGTTTGTCCTCCAAGTGGCAAGTCACTATGATAAAGATACCAGAACTATAACTGATTCTCAGGGGAATGTTATCATGAGACTAGATGCCGAGTTCTTTGATAAGATTTTCATGTGTCCACCCATAGAGAATGTTGGGGAAATTGACTTTGCTAAAGGTCAGAAGGATTTTGATGCTGATGTTGAATCTACAAAGAGGCACATTAATAGCAAATGGTTGAAAACTCCTAGGAGCAATCTATCAAGATGGCCCAAGGAACTTCTGAGGAGTGATTTTGTGGAAGAAGTTAGTGATCCGATCACTTTGTTGAGTAGAATCAGAGGTCTTTCTTCTTCCTCTAAATTCCATGAATGGATGTACACATATATCAAGATTATTCTCAGAGGGAAACAGAAGATATTCTAAGGGGAGAAAATCAGCAATGCTTTACATGATCAGTTGCTTAAGGTCAATACTACTTTCTAGAGGGTGAATGATGCCTTCTTTTTAGTTTTTATGTGCTTATGGAATAATGAGCTAGAACAGAAAAGAGTATCTGATGAAGCATGGGAATTTGTTAATTCCTTTGGTTGTTTATTTCTCCAATTTCCTACTTTTACTTATTTGAGAGTTGGATACTATCTAGGTTACCTATATATGTTGCCTAGATATCCAAGTGATAAGGTGATTCTAATGGAATTATACAGACAGCTAATTGGTGTACATAATAAACAAATGGAATTGAAAAAGTCAGGGATTAAGTTTCCTATGGAGATTGGAATATATTCAGTTCAATCTGCTAATAAGGCTAAGGCAATTGAAGCAGAGATGCAGCTGGTTACAATGAAACAATTAAAGAAGAGAAATTATTTTGATTTCTGAAAAGTACAGGACAAGATTAAAAGGAGATCAGTGTTTCATGTTCCCATGATAGAGGGTATTTGGGCTAACTTGAGGACCCAAAATGAGATAAGAAAATTGGATTACTATAGGTTGCATCTGATTCAAATAGAAGAACTGGGGTTAGCTAATGTTCTGGAAGGCATGGAGGATGAGGATGATGTTCTAGACCCTAAGTACAACATTGAAAACATTGAAGCTTCAGCCTTACTGGAAATTATGTGGTCAGTGAAAGAAGAGACTTCTATGAGGAAAAGATTCCAACCTATACTAGTTAACACCAATATATGGTTGCAGAGCAAGGGTATTAGTTTGAAAGAGTTCCTTACTGGGTCAGAGATGGAGATTTAGGAACAAATGGGAAAGAAGGTGGAAAACAGGACTAAGAACAAAAGTGAAACTCCTTCTTCTAAGGTGTCAAAACCAAGGATCAAGTTTGTTTCTAAAGGAGGTAAAGCAAAGGAAGATGCAGAGAGTTCTAATGTGGAAGATCCAGGTACTAAAGAAATGAATGTTGATAATATGGAATCTGAAAATGCTGAAATAGAACAATAGGATATTGAAGAACCAGATACTAAACATATAGAGCTGAGTGAGAATCCAGTTGATGAAAGTGATGAGGAATAAGAAATAGAAAGAGATGTAGAACAGGAACAATTGGGTGGTTTACAAAAATCTCCCCAAAATGATATTTCCCAAGAGCCACAAGTTTCTACAGCTTTGCCTCATATTTCTACTACTAATACTCTAGTGGTTTCTAATGTTCTCACTTCTCCTTGTTGATAACTGAGAGGGGGGGTGAATTAGTTATCCTAATTATTTCTTTTGAACTTTCTTATTAATCAATGCAGCATTAATTCAAACAAGCAAACATTACCATGAAATGGAAAAACACATGACACAGTATTTTTTGACGTGGAAACCCTGTTAAGGGAAAAAAACCATGGGGTGATTAACCCAAGGATTATTCTCTGTTAGAAGAATAAGGAAATACAAAATGGCACTTGCCAATTAGGGCTCACTGCCCAAGTACACTGCTCACAAAGGAGGCACACTGCCTACAAGGAGACACACTGTCTACAAAAGAATGTTAGACAATACTTGAACTGATTGGAAGCATCCACATATGCTGGAGTTCAGTTCTAGTTAGGCTCAGTACACTGACCTATTGCACTTCATCTTTCCTCTTCTCTTATGTTGCTTTCCTTTCACATACCGGACCTTCCTTACTGCTTCTGCTCTGCTCTGCTTTTATTTGCATATCACATATCACCAATACACTTCTCACAACTAAATCCATTGTATATATATATATATATATCCGCACAAGTAATTTCATCACCTTTCTAGTCGGCACCCGGAATAGTCAATCTTTTCACTAATTTTGATATGTCGGCTGAATCCTAGCACATCAAGTAATGCGGATCAAGTATATGCTTGTAGAAATCATTAATCATGTCAGCCAAACATGATTCATGCCTTCATAACCTTTAACACCATCAATAACACATCCGGAAAGTAGTCTGATGTTCTGTCAGTTAGTTCTTCCTCTGTTCACACTATCACTCAGGAACCTGGTACTCAACTATTCATATCTTTTTCCTCATCTATCACCGAAGGCTAAATCCTTGGAATACACCACTCAAGGTAGTCCTCTTGACTTCCCCAAATCCGCACTGCACCAAGATACTTCCTCTGAGAGATCCGGACCTGTCTGTCGGACCTTGCCACATGCTCTGTTCTTGTTTACCGGACCACAACATTCTTCACTCTGACTTTCGGTAGAGACACACCATGTCCTGCGGATGTGTGGGATGAACTTTGTTGCCATCAATGACAACAATCATGAATCCATATAGTGTCTCTTGCCAATGGCAACACTTAGTGAAAAATGACTAAGTGTTTACACTAGGCTCACCCTTGGCTGATGCTCTGTCTTTATATACATTTTTTGGAGCTCCCCCTTAGTTGGATTCCTCATTTTTCACTGCTCCTCACTCCCCCTTTAACATCAATGGCAAAGGGTAGGGTCCACACACCAAAATTTTCAAGAATTTTACTATACTTAGCTGCATAAGTATATATATACAAGTTGTACTTACATATACTTAAGTATGTCTGCAAAAGTGTTCTTCAACTGTACAACTTCTATCACCCAACTCTGCTTCATCCTGTCCAAATTTGAGATATGCCCACTCAACAAGAATGCAAACACATCTACCCTTTTTAGATCTGTCAGATCATTGGTCTGGGCTGTAATTTGGGCTTCTGTTATAGCCTCATGCATGGCCTCTAGCTTAGGGACAATTAACCCCCTAAGCTCACTTAACTTGCTTATTCTATTTTTCCTTTCCTTCTCCAATTTCTTGATTTCACTCAAGACTGCGATAGTCTAACATTCTTGATTTGTTATAGAGGATGAAAGAGGATCAAAACTTTGAGACAAGCTTAGTAGTTTGTCCTCTTGCTCTTTTATTTTCTTCTCAATCTCCACTATTACCTTGGACTAGGAGATACAAAATTTGTATATTTCACCACCATCCTTAAGAGCATTTTCTAAGCTCTTTATCCCAATGTTCATGTTTCTCCTATGATTACTTATCAGACCTTGTACCTCTGATAATCTTTTTGCAAGAAATTCCTTCCGGACCTTATCTTTTGCTGACTTCTCTAGTGAATCAAAATGTGTATTGAGACTGTTGACTAGAGTTTTGAGATTACCGAAAGTGGAGGCTGTGGGATCTTTCTAAACCGATGGCATAATCTTTTCAAGCACTCTGGAAGCAACTTCTATCAACTCACAGTCTTCCATATGAGACTTTAGGAGTTTTTCATTAGCCTTAGCATTTGCAAATGAAGCTATCTTCATTGTCTGTACCAGAGAAAGAGAATCAAAATTGAATGGACCTTGTAGAAGCTCCGGTTCATCAATCTCCATTTTTTCTTTGTTCAGGAATTCTTGGATAGTTTGTGCAGTGTCTCTTGCCAGAGACAGATGTTTCTTCTCTTCTGCAGTCTTGGAGCTATCCTTAGGAGTTTTCTCTCCTTCACCACTAGCAGTTGTGGTTTTCTCTGCTAAAGTCTTCTCTCCTTCTACAACCTTAGCACTGTCATCTTCTTTTTCCTTCACCTTTGCTTCTTTCTCCTGTGATTTTTCTTCTCCTTTAGATCCGGAGACTATAGGGGAAACTGGAGGGGAAATGTTAGTCTGTTCGGGGCCCACGTCTTCTGACATTTTCTCAGGAGTTTCTTCTGCAACATTTGTAGTGGAGGGATCAGTACCCAAGTCCTCTATGATAGGAAGATTAAATCTTTTGAAGGTTTTCTGGAGAATCTCTTCAGTGTCCTTGGCTACCTTGTCGGTCTCACCAAGCATAAGTTGATTCATCCTTGCTTTGCTCCTGAATTCATCCTTGCAGTCTTTGAATACCATGTTCATTGTCTTGAGATCAATTGAAGGATATAGCTGAATAGCTATCTGTTCACGGATCTCAAGGTCTTTTGCCATGGCATTAGTCTTTCTCATTTCCAACTCCTTCTCTAGACTCTTAGGAATTAGAGAGATAATTTCAATAAAAGCTTTATTGTAAATGTTCAAAAACTTAACTGTGGCTTCCTCCAGAATCTTTTTATCTGCTTCATTATAATAATCATAGAATTCTGTTAAGGGTTGTAGGTTGCCATCCACAGTGACTGCTTTTACTACATCATCTAAGGAGAGAGTAGTTTTTTTCAACAAATTCCTCTTCCTTCTCTTCTTCTCCTTGACTAGATGATTTCTTCTTCTTCTTTAGTTTCCTAATCCCCTCATCTAATTCAGTTTCCTCTTCATCCTTTTGACTTGCATAAGCCCTTGTGGCTTTTGTCTTTGATCTTTTCTCTCTTTTATCAGATGCCTGGACTTCCAGTTTTGAGCTTTTGGCTGTGACAGGTGTAGATCTTTTTGATGATCTGGTCCGGGTTGAGGTTTCTACTGGAGTACTTTCCTTGCTTTTCTTTTCTGCCTCTTTCTTCTCTTCCTCAGCCCTTTCCATCCTTTTCTTGTGGGCATCAAGTGCCTCCTTTGAGATGCCAAGGCCTTGAGCAATATTCTCTACTTCTTTTCTCACCTTCCTTTTGATCTCTAGTTCTCTGAGTTCAACATGGATTTTTATACTCAGCTCCTCAAAGGTTCCAAACCTTTCTACTTTTGGATCTTTAGGCTAGCTTAACATGTGTTGAACATGTAGCTCCACAATCTGTTCATCAACTTCATACCCCATGGGCATGATCCAGATTGTCCTTGGTTCTACTGCCTCCATTAGGCACTGATCTGTCTCTACCATAAAGCATATTGTATCTTTGTATTTCTCAACAAGAGACTGGGGAATCCTTTCTCTTGCTTGCATCATGTTCTGAAAGTTCTTGAAATACCCCCACAGAGTTGTATTTTGTGCTTTGTTGTCACCAAGTCCATGTAAATAATCTCTGATTTGGATAGCTACCGGTCTATCATTCTCCCATACCCAGCCATTAGATCTGGGAAGCTCATTCATAAAGTAGAAGAATAAGCACAATATCAATCCTCCATACTTGAATGAATTCTTTTTGTCTTTCTTGATTTTCTGCAGATTCTCCAAGAGGTGGTTTAAGAGAAGCTGACAAAGATCATAGTCTACATCCTTTCTTAACATTTCATAAGCGGTATAGATGGTAGTTCCAGGTACAGAATTTTCTCTGCTAGAATGATATATCTTATATCCAATGATCATAGAAGAAAACTTGACATCCGGATCAGTGATGTCATCTACTGTCATTGCTCTTTTGTCAAACTTGGATCTGGTAGCATCACTCACAATTTGGTTCTTTACAAATTTAAGAACAGGAATCCCACCAGATGAGTGTAATCCGGTAACTGCCTTGATGGCATCCTTAGTGATCTTGAATGGTCCATTCAACCATATGAAGTTGTCATGTATTCTGCTCAGAATGTACATAACTCATTCATCCTCTATAAAACAGGGGAAATGTATGTATTGTGTAAAGTGCTTGTTCTGAAGGCCTATGTATTGGGGTTTGAGCTCAAATGAATCATCTAACAGTTGTTTGTGATAGATATCTCTTAGTTTGAATTCCCCAAACTCTTCAACATTTGCATGTATATAAACCCTAATATCTTCAGTGTGCAATACACCATGTGGAACACTGGAAAATGCACCTAGGGGATCTACCTCCAAGGATTTATATGGATGTTTCTTAAATGAGGGCCGAGGTCTATCAGAGATCTTTACTATATTCAGAGTTGCCATCATCAAACAATCTTACTGAAGGATATCAAGAATGATAAATACCTTTTACGCAGGTTAGGGCACACGAAGAAATCCGAATAGAGCTGTATGAAGAGTTGCCTTGATCTTTTGGGAGAAGTTGTTTGCAGAGCTCCTTTTCTTTCTTCTTCACATGTGAGTGTACAAGTGTGTAAATGACAGACAAATGAACTCTTTTATTCCAAGAAGCTCTAATTTTCACCCTACAATAAATACGCAACCTAATTCATTCCGGTTTGCCTGGTTTTCCTATTCAAGGAGGAAGAAACTCATCCAGATCATTATGATTCCCTTGTGATCGATGTTAGTGATGAATCATCATATCCACTTGTCCTTCTGATCATCTTATGTATCCGCAGATCAAGCTGTATCAATTTGGATTCATACCGGGCCAATCTTGTGAGAAACCTATTTTACCGGAAGACTTGCTTAACTAGACCAATTCTGAAGGAATTGAACCTTTTAAATTTTCTTGCAAATCTCTCAGATCTTTACCTAACCTTCTTTACATGTTTCTCTAGAAACCCTTTGATCCACAGCTTCTCATGTGCCAATTTCAAGCACCACTTAACTGGCTAGGGGAACAAGGTTTTCTTTGTGTCTCCCCCTGAGCTAGAGCTCACCTTTTAGTTTCCAGAAGGAATATCAGCACCAGAGTCTGGTGCGGATCCAACCTCTACATTCTCTAAACTTTTCTTCACCCAAATCTTGTTCATCTCATTCCTAACTTCATCCACATTCACCTTTTGTTTACCCTTATCTTGATTCTGATTATGATATACCGGACCTCTTTTCTCCTGATTCTTGCTTCTACAAAATTTTACATTATGACCAGACCTATTACAAATTTGGCAAACAACATTTCTTTGCATATTTGACTGATATCCTCTTGATCTACATTGATTAGCCATATGACCTACTCTATTGCATGCAAATCATCTACTATTGAATGATTTGTTCATTTGCATATTTCTGCATTCATGAGACTTGTGACCATACCTTTTGCAGTTGAAACATTGTCTGGAGAAGAGTGAATTTGTTTGATTCATTCTCTTTCTACACTGATTAGCTTTGTGACCAAAGTGATTGCAGTTGTGGCAGTATCCATTGAAGGATGGATATCTTTGAGCATTGGGCTATCTTACCAGAGGTCTTCTAGGCCTGTTCCTTGGATTTTCTGATCCAAAATTCTTCTGACCGAATCCGGAGCTTTCTCCTTTCTCATATCCCAAACCACACTTGTCATCTACCTTCTTTTGACTTTCAAGAAGAACTTCAAGTTGAGCAGAACTTATCTTGAATTTCTCTTTATACTCATTTGTTGTTTGAAGATCCCTTTTTAGAGAGACAATTTGATCCTCAAATTTTTCTTCATTATCTTTAGCATCTTCAAGATCAGATTCAAGATGTCTGATAATTCTATCCATCTGGTGGCAATCTTCTGATTTCTCCTTGAGAGATTGTCTTAGATCATCTTCAGTTTTTCTTTTCTCTTCAATTTCTTGGGTAAACTTTATAACTCCTAATTCCATTGCATGTCTTACCATAATGATTTCTTTTGATAACTTTTCACATAACTTGGTTTTCTCAGTCAGCTCTTCATTTGCATTATTTTCTTCACCTTATCTTGCCAATTGCTGAAGCAGCTCCTTTCTCTTTTTCATAGAGAGACTTAATTTATCTTTTAGTTCTCTCATGAAATCATCAGCCTATTTGAGTCTTTCCTTTAATTCATTGACTTCAGAGTTTAACTGTTCAAGATCATCAAGGGCAGTCTTGATTTGCTCTCTTAAACCATATGCATCCATTTGAACTCCCAAATCTTCCTCAAGTTGTTAGGCTCTGTTAGGAGGAACTTAGCTCTAATACCAATTGTTGATAACTAAGAGGGGGGGTGAATCAGTTATCCTAATTATTTCTTCTTCTAAACTTTCTTATTAATCAATGCAGCATTAATTCAAACAAGCAAACATTGCCATGAAATGGAAAAACACATGACACAGTATTTTTTGACGTGGAAACCCTATTAAGGGAAAAAAACCACGTGGTGATTAACCCAAGGATTATTCTCTGTTAGAAGAATAAGGAAATACAAAATGGCACTTGCCAATTAGGGCTCACTGCCCGAGCACACTGCTCACAAAGGAGGCACACTGCCTACAAGGAGACACACTATCTATAAAAGAATGTTATACAATACTTGAACTGATTGGAAGCATCCACATATGCTAGAGTTCAGTTCCGGTTAGGCTCAGTACACTAATCTGCTGCACTTCATCTTTCCTCTTCTCTTATGTTGCTTTCCTTTCACATACCGGGCCTTCCTTGCTGCTTCTTCTCTACTCTGCTTTTATTTGCATATCACATATCACCACTACACTTCTCAAAACTAAATCCATTGTGTATATATATCGGCTCAAGTAATTTCATCACCTTTCTAGTCGGCACCCAGAATAGTCAATCTTTTCACTAATTCAGATCTGTCAGCTGAATCCTAGCACATCAAGTAATGCGGATCAAGTATATTCTTGTAGAAATCATTAATCATGTCAGCCAAACATGATTCATGCCTTCATAACCTTTAACACCATCAGTAACACATCCAGAAAGTAGTCTGATGTTCTGTCAGTCAGTTCTTCCTCTGTTCACACTGTCACTCAGGAACCTGGTACTCAACTATTCATATCTTTTTCCTCATCTATCACCAGAGGCTAAATCCTTGGAATACACCACTCAAGGTAGTCCTCTTGACTTCCCCAAATCTACACTATACCAAGATACTTCCTCTGAGAGATCCGGACCTGTTTGTCAGACCTTGCCACATGCTCTGTTCTTGTTTACCGGACCACAACATTCTTCACTTTGACTTCCAGTAGAGACACACCATGTCCTGCAGATGTGTGGGATGAACTTTGTTGCCATCAATGACAACAATCATGAATCCATATAGTGTCTCTTGCCAACACTCCTATTATTGTATCATTTGATTCTACACCCCTTTCTATAAAGACTATTTTTGGAACTATTTTTTATTCCTCTAGCTCAATACCTAGTTTATCTTCTCCTTATTTTGATATTGGAGAGAAAACTGTTCTGAATCATTTTCTTGATAGTTCAAAGAAAAATGTTGATACTATAGGTATATTTTTTACCACTGCTTCTCCAATTATTACCATAACAAGTGCCAGCATGGATCCTGCTAACTAGATAATTGATTCATCTCCAAATGTCAATGTTCAAACACTGCCTCCATGGTTGTCTGCTTACACACCAAAAAGAAAGAAGTGGGCTATTTCACCATATGACATTGATATTGGAAAGTTAGTACCTGCTAGGCCAAAAGCTCAAAAGAAAAAGCCTAAGATATGACATTGATATTGATGACAAAGGAATCAGATATGCAGAGATTGCAAGACCTCCTCCTGATGCCACCATAGACACTTCTGATGTAAATGATTACATTGTTTCTAGAGTTGAATTGGGTAACCTGACTCATGAAGGCCTTAAATTAGATTTTGAAGCAACAACAAGCTCCTTGCTTGTGAAATTTGATGAGGAAAAGGAAGAAAAAGAACACTATAAAGCTAAGGCTGAAGTCGTCAGAAATTGTGGAACCAATGTTAGTCACTGTTGAAGATCCTTTGATTCAAAAGGTGGAAAAGTTTCAAACAAGAGAAAGAGTTGTTGGTGAGATTATGGACCGATTGTTGACACAGGGCAAAGTTCTTTTGAAGACTATAGTGGAGAGGAAAGAAAAAATGGAAAAGGAAAAAGCTAAGTCGGATAATCTTGTTGATTCATTATCTCAGGTACTTCAAGACCAAGAAGACACTTTAGAGGAATGGGTTGAGATGAAGAAAATGAAGATAAAGAATTTGATTACAACTGGTGTTGTGTCAAATCAAGAATCATATGTCAAGACCAAAGAATCCTTGACTCATTGCATCAATGTGTTAAGAAGCTTGCTTTAAGATTTGTCACAAGTACAAGAAATCAGTGAAGACAGTGATGTCTGACTTTTGCACAGACTAGAGGACCTACCATGTACTCTAATAGGTGAAAATCAGAAATTTCTTTCTGTGGATGAAATGATTGATGCTTTTGAGAAATTGATTCAAAAGAATTTTGAAGATGAGGTGTTTTCAGTTGCTTTAATGGATAATCTTTATGATTACCATTCAATCTTTGAGAATTTGAAAGATAACCTTTGAAAGCATGAAAATTTGATAAAGGTAGTCAAAGATGCAATTGTCAAGTCCCATACTATTTTAGACAATACAGCTGGACTAGATGTGTATGAGATGTCAGTAGTGAAGACCATGTACCAAGATTTTATGAAGAAGAATGATGGTGGTAGATGAAATTCTTCTTCATGCCTTAGTTTATTTTTAGTTTTGTATATGTAATTTGTAGTTAGTTTTGGACATATCCATATGCATTTTTATAAAATGTAATTATATATGGAACAAAGGAAATCCTAAGTCAAATAGGACTCTTTTGTTGAATAAGTCAAAGTAGTTGTAGATTTCCTATTTTTTCTCCAGGCTCCTCCCTATAAATGAAGAGGGCCTCTTTTGTAATCTTTATCTTTTGTCTATTACAAGAAAACTCTAGCGAATTGAAAAGCAAATCAAGACTTTGTGCTTCTTTGTGAGAATCAATTATCAAATATTTATCAATACAAGAAAGCAAGTTCGATTCCAATCTTTGTCTTGGAGTTATTTGTGTTATGATAGCATTGTACTTACATAGATTACTATCATAATCTTCTTTGGTAATAATTGAAGTGTGGAGATTGTTTCAAGTGATTAAAGAGCATTCTTAATTTGATTGTGATAGACTTTGTATTATCAAATCATTTGTGAGGGTTGTGTTTATGTTTGTGAGAGTAAAATAGCTTGAAGACTTTGCGCTACAAGTTGTTGTATTCAATCTACTTATATCATTTTGGAGAAGAGTGAAGACTTTGGGCTGCAGTCAACTTCAAATAATTTTATTTGTAATTAGTAAGTGAGGTGACAGAAGACTTTGTGTTTTTGTAGTTTTGTGATAGTTTATAACTTTTTTAATATCAATTTCATTGAAGTCATAATCTTAAAGTAGAAGCATCTATTCTAAAAAAAAGAGAATAGGATGAAATGGAACCACCACAAATATAGTGTTTATTATACATATGTTTCATAAGTTATTTCTTTGTAATAGGTAAGCAACTAGAGGGAACCTCCCCTTGGTGAGAGGAGAGACTTTGTCTCATCATAGCTATAGCTGATATAACCATTTTGTTGTTAGTGAGTTAACGAAAAAATATTCACCCAACAGTTTTTTGGTGACTCTACTAGGGACCGAATGCGCAACTTAGAGCATCATGCTTTGAGTTGAAGCATTTCGGCCTCATTGCTTGAGATAAGTTTGTTCAAGTTTTTATCTTTGTTAAGTATATTACATTCTGGCAGAATCAAGGTATATAAGAAGTAAAAGAGCTCAAGGAATTATTGATCCTGTGTTTGAGTTAATGCAACAAAATAATTTTGGTCTTTTGCCTCCAATACCAAGACTTCAGCGTACAAGAAGTTTCCCTCCTACCAATGCCAGGTCTCCTATACTGGGTGAAGCTTCCAATACAAATACTAATAGAGTTTTATATACTCAAATTCCTTAAAGGTTTGTTATCGTGCCTTTCAACCAGCGTACAATGGCAGTTCAAGGCCCTTGGGGTAATTCGTTTGGACCCCTGAATTTGACACCACCGTTGCATGAACTACCCCGTAGTTCAATAAATAATATTCCCAAATTCTATGGTGATGGGAAAGTCCATCCTGACGAGCACATTGCGGCTTTTTGCATAGCGTGTGGTGTGCTAGGGGTGGAGTACAAGGATGTATCTATGAGACTGTTTGTGGAGACACTTCAAGGCGTCACTTCGAATTGGTTCTACCATCTTCTAGCTTGAACTATTACTGGTTGGGATATTCTTAAAACTAAGTTTGAGGCAAGGTTCAAACCTGCCGAAGATGCTCATGCACTATTAGTTCAGTTGACTCAGATGAGAAAAGAAATGCAATAACCCATGCGAGAATTTATGCTAAGTTCAACAAGCTGACTAACAAGATTCCTACCAGTGCTTAGCCTATGGCTAAGAATAAAAATGTTTCTTTATAAATACTCAGCTGTCGGAGGTGAGTTTTCTTTTGTGGCGGGCAAATCCAGTGGATTTGACAGCAGCTCAGAATCTTGCAATAGAAATTGAAGATGATTTCATTCTTGCAGGTAAGATAAGAAAAGATACTAACAGAAATAGAGGGCAACCCTATAATGAAGTATCTTCTACCAGCACCAATGATCCCATGGTGCAAAAAATAGCTAACGAATTGTTAGCTTTGAAGAAACAGATGTCTCAAGGTGTATCCATTCCTTCCTATAGGGATCTACCAAGGAGGAAATTTCCCAATACTCAATATCAGGGCAATGCTGCTAAAAACCAAGGGCAGAATAGGCTTCCGCCAACACAAGGAAGGCTTGCCATAGAAGCACCACTGGTCAACTCAGCAATTGGCTACTATGAAGCTGAGCATGAAAATTTTCCACAACCTGACTTGGATCAAGAAAACAGTGTCAATCTCTTTATGGAAGGAGAAGAAGAATTGGCTAGCAACTTGAACATTGGGTTCCTGAATTATCAGGATGAGGTAGAAAGAGGAGAAGATGCACATAGCGAAGCATATGTCATTTTCACCAGATCTCAAAATCAGTCAAACCCTTAAGTGGCTAATAAAGGTAAATCAAAAGAAGATTCTCAACTAGTAATTTCTATTGCTAAGCGAGGAACTCCTTTACCTTTTCAATCAAAGGATCCGGTTGGTCAAAAACAAGTAAGTTCCTCTAATACTCCTACTTCTTCTACTGCTATTCCTCAGGCCAATACTTCCACAATGAAACCTCAGAATGAAAGTTTTCCTACTTCTATGTCTAATTAATTTTAGCTTTTTGATATAATTGACCATGCTAGGAAAACCAAAATTCAAATGTTTGAGATGGAATATTTGCAAGCTAACCCTGACCAATTTGAAAGGTTAGCCTGACTTGTTAAATATAAGATTGCCTCTATAGGGAAAGATAATTCCAAGACTATTCCTGACCCCTCAAAGACTAGGTCATCTCAAAATAACCTAGTTACCACTCCTCTTATTGCTTCAATGAAAATTGAACCTTTCTATGTTTCTTTGTTAGTCAATGGTCACAAACTTAGTAATTGTGTCATAGATTCAGGAGCTTTTGACAATGTTATGCCTGCCAAGGTAGTAGATGCTCTAGGATTGACTCTAACAAAGACCTTTGGAAGGTGCTTTTCAATGGAAAACAAATAGGTGCCTTTGTTAGGCCAGATTAAGGATGCGCGGTTCACATTCATAACTTTTCCAGAGAAAAGAAAAAAGATGATTGTCCTAGTTACTGATGTTCTGGTTTCATATGGTATTTTACTGGGAGAAAACTTTTGTAAAGATGTAGGAGGAGATCTTAACATGGATTTATCCGAAGCAAGGATACCTGTCAAAGGTGTCATGCAGAAATTGTTTGTTGAAAGGGAAGTGAAATATATTGTCACTCAATTTGAAGACCCAACAACTCAAATTTTATTTGAATCATCAGGTTTAGGTAACTATTTGCTGACTATAGAATATCCTTCTAGTTTGTCAAATGATAGTTCATTAGATGATTGTTCTGGTGAAAGTTTGGTGATGGAAGATTCTTCTTCTTCTTCAGGCGAAGAGTCTGCTAATCATAGAGATGTTGAACCAGAAAGTTCAAATGATATTTGGACTTTGGAATTTGAAGGTAACTATTTTTCTATAGGATCAAGGGTTGGAGTAGTCCTAATATCTCCTCAAGGTGATATTTTTCCTTTTTCATATAAGCTATAGTTTGACAATACTAACAATACTGCTGAGTACAAGTCTTTGTTACTTAGAATGGAGGCTACTTGTACAAAGGGAATAAAAAATCTCCATGCACAAGGAGATGCAGAGTTGATTGTTTGTTAGGTAAGAAATTTGTACCAAATGAAAAATGAAAGGTTAAAGCATTACCAAAATCAGGTTTGGGATTGCATTGATAAATTTGATGCATTTGATATTTCTGTTGTTCCTAGAGAATATAATGATAGAGCTAACTCATTGGCAGTATCAGATACCCTTATGATCCCGCATAAGGATTTTAAGGGTGATAAGTATACTATTGAGTTGGTCTTCCGGCCAAGTGTACCTAATAATGCTAACCATTGGCAAGTTTTTAATGGTGATAATCAGATTATAGCTTTTCTAGAGAAAATAGATAGCTTTGATGAACTATACTTTGAGGGGAGTGATTCTCCAACTTGAGAGTATGTTTCTGAAGTAAACTCAGAGACTGGTGAAGAGTTTCTTCAATTAAAAGGAAACAAAACTCCAAAAGGTTTAGTTTCCCTTGAAAATCTTTTTGATAAACATGATCGTTATATCAAGCAAAAGTAGCAACTTGATTCAAGTTCATCAATGGAATTTGAACAAGTGAACCTGAATACAAAAGCAGATCCTAAAATAGTCAAAATTGGGAAATGTTGCACTAAAGATGAGAAGTTCAAGTTTACTACACTTCTACACCACTACATTGATGTGCTGGCATATGCATATAATGATTTGAAGTCCATTAGACCAAAAGAGATCCAGGATGAGATTATGTTCAAGGTGGGATCATTGCCTCATAAACAGAAGTAGAGGCAGTACAATCCTAAAATATTAGGTACTATCCTTGCTGAAATTCAAAAGATGTTGAATGGTAGGATAATTTTCCCTATTCATCATTCAACTTGGATTGCAAACATTGTTCCTGTAAGGAAGAAAAATGGAGAAATCCGTATTTGTGTAGATTTCAAGAATCTAAATCAATCTTCCTTGAAAGATAACTACCCTTTGCCCATAATGGATCAAGTGTTACAAACAGTAACTGGTTTAGAGATGCCATCTATGTTGGAAGGCTTTTTGGGCTACAATCAGGTAGAGGTCAGTGAAGTGGATCAGTACAAAACTACTTTCACAACTCAATGGGGTACTTTTGCATATTGCAAGATGCCATTTGGGTTGATCAACGCTGGTGCTACTTTCCAGAGAGCAATGGACTTGGCATTTAGAGATGAAATGGGTAAGTTCATTATGGTATACCTTGATGATTTGATTATTTTCTCCAAGAAACATCAAGATCATGCTTACCACTTGCAGCAAGTTTTGGAACGATGCTGTCAGAATGGTATTTCTCTTAACCCAAAGAAGTCAGTTTTTGGGTAACTTATAGAAGGAAAACTTCTTGGTCACATTGTGTCTAAAGAAGGAACGAATATTGACTCTGAAAGAGTCAAATCTATCCAAGGTCTTACTTTACCTACAAGTAAGATGGTTGTTCATTCTTTCTTCGGGAAAGTAAACTTCCTGCAAAGGTTCATTCTAGAGTTTATAGAGAAGACTCATCATATTGTTAATATGATGAAAGGTAAGACCACTGTCCGTTGGAGCACAGAAGGTAAAGCAGCCTTTGAGGACATAAAAAGAGCCATAGCCCATGCTCCAGTTTTGGTGTGTCTTGCATTATGTATAGTTATGCTTCAGAGCATACATTGTCAGCAATTCTGGTTCAACAGAATGAGGAAGGCATAGAATCACCAATTTCATTCATGAGTTGTCCATTGAAAGCTAATGAACTCAAGTATTCTAACATGGAGAAACATGCTTTTGTTGTAGTGAAGGTTGTGAAACATTTCAAATTTTACATATTGAACTCACATACTGTTGCTTTGGTGCCAGATACAACAATAAAATCAATCTTGACTCAATAGGAGTTTGGGACTAAGAGAGGCAATTGGATTTCCAAAATTTAGGAATTTGATCTTGACATTAAACCCACTAAGCTTGTGTGTGGGAGAGGTTTGTCTCATCTGATTGCTGATAATGTCCCAAAGGAAACAGGTGATGAAGAGACAGAGATTGAAGATGTTCCAATTGTCCTTTTTATTACTACAACTGATGAGTGGTATTCTAATATCGCTTACTTTCTCACATATGGTGAGTGCCCTTCTCATTTGTCTTACAAGGAAAAATAGACTATCAAGCTTAAGGCTGCAAACTTTGTCTTATGGGATAATGCTTTGTACATGAGAAGTCTTGATGGAGTTTTCCTCCGTTGTGTTGATAAAGCACAACAAAGTAAGTTACTAGAGTCTTTCAATAATTTGGCATGTGGAGGACACTTCTCAGCACTAGTAATAGCTCATAAGATTCTAAGAGCCAGGTAGTATTACCTGACCTTGTTCTAGGACACATAAAGCTGGGTGCGAAAGTGTGGACTTTGTCAGCAATTTGTGGGGAAGCCCAAGTTGGCTGCACTACCATTGAAATCAGTTGTAATTGAAGAACCATTTTAGTAGTGGGGTATTGACTTCATTAGCATTGTGAATCCACCATCAAGTGTGGGACATAGCTATGTTCTTACTGCAACTGATTATTTCACCAAGTGGGTGGAAGCTATACTAGTTAAGCATGCTACTTTTGAAGTGGAAGCTGGTAGATGATAATCAGAGAACATGGCATAAGGCATTGTTTGATGCTTTATGGGCATATAGAATTACCCCAAAGAGGGCTATTGGTATGTCACCATTTCAGTTGTTATATGGTTTGAATACAGAGATACCAATAACCTTGGAATTGCCAGCTTTGAAGTTCTCAAAGGCGGTTGAGGATGGAACTTTTGAAAGTTCTATTGATAAATGCATAATGTACCTTTCTAAACTTGAAGAGTAGTGAGTTATGTGGTGGACCATATAGCTAAACACCAAAGTCAAGTCAAGAAGTTGTTTGATAAGAAAGTAAAGGCCAAAGATTTTTAGATTGGGGATCAAGTCTTGTTGTGGGACAAGAGGAGAGAGCCAAAGGGGATGCATGGGAAATTTGATTCCCTATGGAGAGGCCCATTTATTATTCACCAGTTCTATGGTGAAAATAGTTTCTTTCTACAATATCAAGATGGGACACCGTTCTTGTTGCCGCATAGCAGACAGCATCTGAAGCTTTTCAATCCATGAAGCAATAGATAAGTTCACTTATATATTTGTACAATTTGTGTTTTTCTTTTTCATTTTTAGTCTTTTTATGTCTTTTGTTTTGTTTGCTTGACTCTATGGCCCAACGGCATGGATGAAGGCACTTAGAGACTAGATTGTTCACTTATGAAGGAAGCTCCCCAGTTAGAGCCAGTTGTTGTCCTCAAAATCTACTGCGCTCATTTTGTAGGACGACCCCTACGAAACTTATCCATTTAGTAGCCTACACTCTAAGTTCACATTTCAAGGCAAGTCTTCTTGACCTCATGTGAAGTCATTCAACACCTCAGAATAGCCTATAACATTCCCCTAGGTTAGTTCCTCAAAGTTCATGAAATTGACTAGGTTACAAGCTTGTCAAAATATCAATTTTGACCTTTTTAGGGTGTTAGAAGTTTTTCATAGTTTACATGTAAAGATGACCAAAAACCCTGCCCTTACCTGTAACTTGTTTGTCCATATGCACAGGCAGGGAAACTAACCACCCGGACATGTGTGTAATCATCTTTCATGCAAGAGCGGCTAGAAGTACCGCCCATGCATGTCTTGTTTTGTAACTTAAACTTTAAAGTGCATGAGCGGCCAATTATACCACTCATGCAAGTTATTTTGGTTTTCAACTTTTTGATGTAAGGGTGGTGATTTTATCCACTTGAATATCTCTAAGTTAAGTTGAGTGCATTAATGGCACTCGTGTGATGTTTTAATACTTCTCTTTTTAAACCTTTTAAATCATTTTTAATTATTATTTTTACTTATTCTTAGTTTGTGAACCCCCTTAGTGCTAATAAAAACCCTTGTGACCTCTGGCATTATCGTGCGTAATTTTCTACTCCAGATCTTCGCTGAAATCAAGTTATGATTTTACTAGGTGAGTTTTTCTTGTTTTCTCCTGTCGTGATTTCCTTTAAGAGATCATTCTTTTTGTTTTTAATGTTGTTAGTTTTAAACTCTTCTTTTTGTTTGAAATTTTCAAGAATCGTTTATAATTTTCAAGATTTCCCCTTTGATGTTGTTTTTGATCTAGGGTTTTTGGTTTTAGTTGTTATTTTAGTTTAAATGCTTTATTTTTATCTATGTGAATAACACGGTGAAAGTCGCCACTTGTCTGTAAACCCTAGTTTTGTATTGAATGATGTAGGTTTTCTTTAGGTGTGTGAGGGCGACAATTTTTGCCACTCCCACATGTTTGTTTATTATATGTATCGGCGGTCAAAAAACCCGCCAATACATCTATGTTGTCTTTTGTTTGTGTTTGCAATAGCTTATGTAAGGGCACTAATTTTTTCTGCCCCTACACAAACCTTAATGTATGTTCCCTCATATGCATAAGAGGGAAAAATTGCTGCTTAAACACTTCCTTCACTTAAACTCCCTCATCCGCTAGTGGTCAAATTGGCCGCTCTTACACAAAACAAGTTTTACCCCTTACATGTATTACCAGTACTTTTCACTGCTTATGCACTACCAATCATCTTTTTGCATACAGGAAGAGTTAAATCAACCTCCTTTACATCAAAATGCAATATACCCTCATGCAGGAGCGGTCAAAATGACCGCCCATGCATGACTCCCTGAAAATTTCCTAACACTGGGAATTTTTGCAAAATAATACCTTTGACCTACTTTCACCAAATTTCTTGACTTGCGCACTCTCAATCCATTTCAATCATATTCATATGAACATGATCATTAATTCACAGTGTCCCTAATTTGCTAATTTTTCCCCTAACTACGAGATCATGAACTTTTGTAGTTTCATCAAGCAGCTGTGATCGACACTGTTTCCAGTGTTCTCTTTAAAGCTGATGTCAGAGTTGTCTCCATCCAAAGCTAATATCATGAAGTACAAATACCAAGGAGTTTTCCCTGTCACTTCAGTACATTCCAATGTTGATGAGATCAAGGATATGGAGATAGGACATGTAGATATGATAGAATTTTTGGAGAGGACTAAACAAGCTAATCCTCCCCGCTTCATTGATAGCAATATACACCTAGTTGCATCTTTTCCTATTGCTACTCATAATCCAGAGTTTGTCCTCCAAGTGGCAAGTCACTATGATAAGGATACCAGAACTATAACTGATTCTCAAGGGAATGTTATCATGAGACTAGATGTCACGTTCTTTGATAAGATTTTCATGTGTCCACCCATAGAGAATGTTGGGGAAATTGACTTCGCTAAATGTCAGAAGGATTTTGATGCTAATGTTGAATCTACAAAGAGGCACATTAATAGAAAATGGTTGAAAAATCCTAGGAGCAATCTATCAAGATGGCCCAAGGAACTTTCGAGGAGTGATTTTGTAGAAGAATTTAGTGATCTGATCACTTTGTTCACTAGAATTAGAGGTCTTTCTTCTTCCTCTAAATTCCATGAATGGATGTACACATATATCAAGGTTATTCTCAGAGGGCAACAGAAGATATTCTAGGGGTAGAAAATCAGTAATGCTTTACATGATCAGTTGCTTAAAGTCAATACTACTTTCAAGTTCTATATGACCTCCTATTTGGTATATGTTGTTGCATCCATGAGGATATTTCAAGGTCTTACTTGGGACGGGGATCAAAGGCTTGTGCCATTTTTTTAGTATTATCAACAACTAACCCTAAAAGGGTCTATTCACGATTTTCGGAGGGTGGATGATGCCTTCTTTTCAGTTTTTATGTGCTTATGGAATAATGAGCTAGAAGAAAAAAGAGTATCTGATGAAGCATGGGAAGTTGTTAATTACTTTGGTTGTTTGTTTCTTCAATTTCCTAGTTTTACTTATTTGATAGTTGGATACTATGCATGTTACCCATATATGTTGCCTAGATATCCAAGTGATAAGGTGATTCTAATGGAATTATGTAGACAACTAATTGTTGTACATAATAAACAAATGGAATTGAAAAAGTCAGGGATTAAGTTTACTGTGGAGATTGGAAGATATTCAGTTCAATCTACTACTAAGGCTAAGGCAGTTGAAGCAAAGATGTAGCTGGTTACAATGAAACAATTCAAGAAGAGAAATTATTTTGATTTCTTAAAAGTACAAGACAAGATTAAAAAGAGATCAGTGTTTCATGTTCCCATGATAGAGGATATTTGGGATGACTTGAGGACCCAAGATGAGACAAGAAAATTGGATTGGTATAGGTTACATCTGAGTCAGATAGAAGAACTGGGGTTAGCTGATGTTCCGGAAGGCATGGAGGATCAGGGTGATGTTCTAGACCCTAAGTACAACATTGAAAACATTGAAGCTTCAGCCTTGCCAGAAATCAAGTGGTCAGTGAAAGAAGAGACTTCCCTTAGGAAAAGATTCCAACCTATACTAGCTAACACCAATATATGATTACAAAGTAAGGGTATCAGTTTCAAAGAGTTCCTTACTGGGTTAGAGATAGAGATTCAGGAACAAACGGGAAAGAAGGTGGAAAATAGGACTAAGAACAAAAGTGACACTCCTTCCAAGGTGTCAAAACCAAGGATCAAGTTTGTTTCTAAAGAAGCTAAAGCAAAGGAAGATGCAGAGAGTTCAAATGTGGAAGATCCAGGTACTGAAGAAATGAATGTTGATAATATGGAAGTTGAAAATGTTGAAATAGAACAACAAGATATTGAAGAACCAGATACTGAACATATAGAGATGAGTGAGAATCCAACTAATGAAAGTGATGAGGAACAAGAAATAGAGAGAGATGTAGAACAGGAACAACTTGGTGGTTTGCAAAAATCTCCCCAAAAATATATTTCCCAAGAGCCACAAGTTTCTACAGCTTTGCCTCATATTTCTGCTTTTGTTAATATTCCAATGGTTTCTAATGTTCTCACTTCTTCTATTATTGTATCTTCTGATTCTACCCCGCTTTCTGTAAAGACTAGTTTTGGAAGTATTTTTTATTCCTCTAGCTCAATACCTAGTTTATCTTCTCCTTCTTTTCATATTGGAGAACAAACTATTCTGGATCATTTTATTGATAGCTCAGAGAAAAATGTAGACACTACAGATATAGTTTTTACCACCACTGCTCCAATTGTTACCATAATAGGTGCCAACATAGATCCTGCTAACTAAATAATTGATTCATCTCCAAATGTCAATGTTCAAACACTACCTCCATGGTTGTCTTCTTACACACCAAAAAGAAAGAAGAAAGCTATTTCACCAGATGACATTGATATTGGGAAGTTGCTACCTACTAAGCCAAAAGCTCAAAAGAAAAAGCCTAAGACTGTCTCTAGCCTTATTGATAACAAAGGAATCAGATATGCAAATATTGCAAGACCTCCTCCTGATGCCACCACATACACTTTTGATGGAAATGATTACATTGTTTCTAGAGTTGAACTGGGTAAGCTGACTCATGAAGGCCTTAAATCAGATTTTCAAGCAACAGCAAGCTCCTTGCTTGTGAAATTTGATGAGGAAAAGAACAATATAAAGCTAAGGCTAACCAGCTCGCTGCCATTATTCAAAATATAGTTAAGTCATCAGAAATTATGGAACCAATGGTAGTCACTGTTGAAGATTCTTTTGATTCAAAAGGTGGAAAAGGTTCAAACGAGAGGAAGAATTGTTGGTGAGATTATGGACCAATTGTTGACACAAGGCAGAGTTCTTCTGAAGACTGTAGTGGAGAGGAAAGAAATAATCGGAAAGGCAAAAGATGAGCTGGATAATCTTGTTGATTCATTATCTCAGGTACTTCAAGACCAAGAAGACACTTTAGAGGAATGGGTTGAGATGAAGAAAATGAAGACAAAGAATTTAATTGCGATTATAGTCATGTCAAATCGAGAATCATAAGTCAAGACCAAAGAATCTTTGACTCATCACATCAATGTATTAAGAAGCTTGCTTAAAGATTTGTCACAAGTACGAGAAATCAGTGAAGATAGTGATGTCTCACTTTTCCATAGACTAGAGGAGCTACCATGTACTCTAATAGGTGAAAATCACAAATTTCATTCTGTGGATGAAATGATTGATGCTTTTGAGAAAATGGTTCAAAATAATTTAGAAGATGAGGTGTTTTTAGTTGCTTCAATGGATAATCTTTATGATTACCATTCAACCTTTGAGAATTTGAAAGATAACCTTAGAAATCATGAAAAAGTGATAACGGTAGTCAAAGATGCAATTGTTAAGGCTCACACTACTTCAGACAATACAGCTGGACCAGATGTGTATGAGATGTCAGCAGTGAAGACCATGTACCGAGATTTTCTGAAGAAGAATGATGGTGGCAGCTGAAATTCTTCTTCATGCCTTAGTTTATTTTTAGTTTTGTATATGTAATTTGTAATTAGTTTTGGACATATCCATGTGCATTTTTATAAAATGTAATTACATATGGAACAAAGCAAATCCTAAGTCAAATAGGACTCATTTGTTGAATAGGTCAAAGTAGTTGTAGATTTCATATTTTTGCTCCAGGATCCTCCCTATAAATAAAGAGGGCCTCTTTTGTAATCTTTATCTTTTCTCTATTGAAAGAAAACTCTGGTGAATTGAAAAGCAAATCAAGACTTTGTGCTTCTTTGTGATAATCAATTATCAAATATTTATCAATACAAGAAAGCAAGTTCGATTCCAATCATTGTCTTGGAGTTATTTGTGTTATGATAGCATTGTACTTACGTCTTACTATCATAATCTTCTCTGGTAATAATTGAAGTGCGGAGATTGTTTCAAGTGATTAAAGAGCATTCTTAATTTGATTGTGATACACTTTGTGTTATCAAATCATTTGTGAGGATTGTGTTTATGTTTGTGAGAGTAAAATTGCTTGAAGACTTTACGCTGCAAGTAGTTGTATTCAATCTACTTTTATCATTTTGGAGAAGAGTGAAGACTTTGGGCTGCATTCAACTTCAAATAATTTTATTTGCAATTAGTAAGTGAGGTGACAGAAGACTTTGTGTTTCTGTAGTTTTGTGATAGTTTATAAGTTCTTTAATATCAATTTCATTGAAGTCATCATCTTGAATTAGAAGCATCTATTCTAAAAAAAGAGAATATGATGAAATGGAACCACCACAAATATAGTGTTTAGTGTATATAAGTTTCATAAGTTATTTCTTTGTAATAGCTAAGAAACTAGAGGAAACCTCCCCTTGCTGAGAGGAGAGACTTTGTCTCATCATTGTTGTGGCTAATATAACCATTTTTCTGTTAGTGCGTTAACGACAAAATATTCACCCAACACAATGAACATGCAAGATGCAAAACAAGGGACCCGAGAGGTAAAATTAGGAGGTAAAAGTCCTAGGAGGACATTTTATGATGTAACAACAGCTAATGTTCATATCTTGTGTATGTTGGAAGAGATTTTTGCATTATCCTTTGCATCTAAGGTCATATCATACCTTTTGTGCATTAGGGCTTCAATGCTCTAAGTTTCTTCCTCATACGTTAGACAAGGTTGTATTATGTTGGGTGCACAAGACACATTGTCACATTAGTCCTTATACCTTGGTGCATAACATCTAGTGCTACATCAAACTTCATGGTTTCTCACCTTCATTGTAGCATAACATATCATTTATCTCTTTCATTCATCCCTTATCTTTCATCCTCCATTTTCTTATCCATTCTTTATCATTTCATTTCATTTCGAGAGCATACCCATGTTCGTCTAACCTGCCTATCCTCTCGAGGGGGCATCATCATCCTATCCCTACATCATCATCCTTTCCTTCTATCCATTGCTTATCTTCTTTGAAATGATGTTACTTCTCTAAATCACAACACCATCTCAAAGAGAGGCAAAATGTAGACATCTAAAATTGTCCATGTCTTACAACACCATCTTGTCGATACATTAAGACATCTTGTGACATTTTGTCCTAGATCCCTTTCATTAGCCAATTAATTAAATAAATCCTATTTATTGAATTAATCTCCCACCTTTCCTCTAATTTAAATAAATAAAATATTTATTTAAATTAGGCCTCTCTCATTTTCCAACTAATTTAAATAAAATATTTGAATTAGTCCTCACCTTTCACCATAATCCAACACATGTCCCATACTACATTTTTCATTTAATGCTTTTCACATGTCCAACTAATTTAAATAAAATATTATTTAAATTAGGTCACCTCTATTCTTATCCGCACACTTGTCACATGATTACAACTCCTTGTGGAGTGGGAAACCCTATTCAATATTAGTCGTCCACATCATTCAAATCAACTTTTAATCTTAGCCATCAATTCAAATCACTCATCTCCTATAAATCAAGCCTCACCCAAGCCATTTGGGGGATCCAATTTGCAAGTAACATGATGTTGTTGAAATGATTCTATATCCTCTCTTCATTCATCTTCAATCTAGTGTTATGTTGCTGAAATGAGCAATCAACATTCATCCAAGAACAATAATCTTTGATATTTTGCATTCCTATGCAAAATGGAGAAGGGCAATGGAGGAGAGCCAAGCTTAGCATAGGGATTTGATTTAGTTTGCTTTCATGCTTGGATTTCTATGTATATTTTAAACTCCATTATTTAGTTAAGGTTTTGTGATTGATCTTAATGATTTATGTCCTAATTTTCCCTAGCTTACAACTATCCTTAAAATAATGGAGTAGCTGAGTCTACAAATAAGAACTTGATACATTTACGAAGCTACTAGAAAATAATCATAAGGATTGGCACACCCAACTCAAATTTGTCTTATGGGCATATTGAACTAGAATTAAAGCTTCTATAGAAACATTGCCAAATCAATTAGGTTACAGAGTAAACTAAGTTTTCCCTATGAACTTGCAAATCTCAGTCATCAAATTCATGAATGATTTTATTATAGATGAGGATAAAGTAGATGCTAGACTTATGAGTTTTTTGAGTATAGAAGAGAAAAGATATGTTTCCCTCCAACACATTGTTAAACATCAAGAAGTAGTTAAAAAATGGTTTGATAAGAGAGCTAAGATTAAATCTTTCAGAATATCTGATTTTGTTTTTTTGTGGGACAAAGGTAAGGAGAAGAAGGGTGACCACTAGAAATTTGACAAGCTTTGGCTAGGTCTATATCAAATCTCTAGAATTCTAAAAGAAAATACCTTTAGGATTAGTTCTTTGACTGGAGAAATTATTTCATTTCCCATCAATGGATAGTTTCTCAAACATTATTCTGGTCCACACAAAGGTGTTTTGAAACCATCTACCATAGTTAGTTTAGGGTGTCTTTTTTCTATTTGTTTTTTTGTATTTCTAGCTTGGTTGTTTGCTTTGTTTTTTGTGTTTTCATTTTGTTCCTCATCTGTTCAGTAAGAGATTCAATTTGTATGCAAGGCATTACTTAAGGTTGTCATTTTTGGAATCTGGTTGTTTAGTATTTTCTAATATATAGACAGTTGTTTCTTTGAAACTATTATGTCAGAAAATGTACCCTTGGGGGATTTTTCCTCTTAAGGTTTAGTTCCTGGGTCTTATTATTGCATTTAGAGCATCTTGTGTTTTATTTCTGACTCCTAATGAGAAAACCCTAAAGTCTTATGGCAAATAGGACCTAGGGGATTGCATTTTGATGAATCTTGAACCAAAATGTAGCACCCTAGTCCTGTTCTATTCTAGGTCTGCCATAATTTCAAATGTCAGTTTAGTGACCATTATTTAGGTCCTATGCTGACATCTAAAGTTTGAATTATGAAATTCTTAGTGGGAACCTTTGTAGTTGCATTTATAAGCATAATTAGGTTTCATTTGCAAACTAGATGGAAATTGGATCAACATTGTGATTTTGTGAAAGTGATTCAAGGCATTCATTGTGTTACAAAGCAGTACTTTTTTGTTATTGTGTTTGTATTTGCAAATTTGACATCCATCGCCTCATGGCATGAAGAGCATCTTCCTTCCATGAGATCTACACTTCAAGGTGATATCTATTGTGTTTTCTATCATTTATCATTTGGATTTTTTCCTCTATCTCATCAGGATATGCACTCTTATCTAACAACGGTGTTCGGAAGACTTGAATTTCTCTCCGGGGCTTGACTGAGGTATGCCTCTAAACACCACAACCCCCTCCCACACTTATTTTGATTGCATGTTACAAGTGTCACATCTGGAAGAAGTGGGTTGCAAGGAAGGTTGGCAGATATGAAGGATTCAGGATTTGAAAAGAAGCTGGACATTGGAGCTTTTTCGAGACTAAGGCGTTAGTCCTCGTGTCCTCCAGTTTTCCTGAAGCAGAAACAGAAGTTGCAGTGTAAATCAGTGTCAGAAAGATATTAAGATTTCGCAAAGAAATAGGTACCTTAGACTTGGGCACTAGGCCCCGTGTCCCTGACTTCTCCACCTTTCAAAATTTGAAAAATAGTGAGCTAAATATCTTTGTCCCTCATCTAAATCTGAAAGGATTTGTCGTCATTCGATAATTTGCTTACTATTTTGCATATTTAGGGTTTTATGTGAAATTGAGCATTAAATTGAGATATTGTTTGACACATCCAAGATTCCACATCTTCCCAAGTCACTACCTAGCCTGATAGGTGAATCATCTTGCACAAATTGGAGGTTCAACTCAGTTAATAGGCCCTTGGAATGTTTGTAGGAAAAGGAGGATTCTGCATAAACCCTTAAAACCACACCACACATCTCACACCACCTAAACATTTTGGTGAACCTGTGTTTTTGGACTTTTCAGCACCTTGCTGAGTGTTGTTTGATATATTTGCATTAATTCATCTTATTGCATTTGAAAAATTACAAAAAATTAGAAAAATTACAAAAAAAATTTGCATCTTTGACTTGCACTTTAGCATAATTTGACTTATTTTGCATTTAATTTCATTATAATTTTTCTATTCTCAGAATATCTAATTTAAATTACAAAAATTCATCATTTAGTATTCACTCGCATTGCATTTTTGGGCTCAAATTGTTAAAAAATTGGTTGAAATTGTGCATTTGTCATAAAAACCTAGTTTTGCATTAACTAGGGTTTGTAGTCAAAATCTTGTTTCATATTTTACTACCCTTTTCAAACACTCATTAGGACTAATTTCTAATAGTAATGTTGCATCATAGTGGTCTTCTTGCAAAATTTCATGTCTAGGGTTTGAAAACCTTGCATTTTCACTAGATTTGGCCTTATTGTCTCTTTAGATTTGCACTAGAAGCATGTTGTAAGGGATTTTTCTGCATTAATTAGCTTTTATTAGAGTTATTATCTTCTTCCCCTCCTCATAATCCTTACAACACCCTTTCTAATAGGCCTTTGCATTGAAAATTTGTGAAAATTTGGCATGTTTTACCACATTTTCACTAGGTTTTGACTTGTCATCACTCTAGGTTTGCATTAAAAGCATGTTGTGAAAGATATTTCTGCATCATTAGACTGTTATTAGTCATATTATTTTCTATCCCTCTTGAAAATTTTCACAACACCTTTTCTCCTAGCAATTTGAATTCAAAAAAGTTGAAAACTCAAGCAATTTAGGTCATTTTCATACGTACTTTAGCACTTGTTCTTGCATAAGTTTTGAAAATCTTTGTAATCTCATTTGGCACTCCTTTGAACACATCCACATAGATTCTCACTAAAAAAATATTGCTAGGCTTCCTCCTAGGCCTCATTTGAAAAGACGAGCCCCTGAACTTGAAATAACATTTACACCTCATGACAAAGTGATGGTAGATACTGAAGGGCCTCTTTATATTATAGTAAACATAATGAAAATACTTGTGAATGGAACACTCACAGACCCTAATTGCATTACTAATGTGCTTACATAATATTTCCTTCTTAAACATGATACTGAAAATATAGAGATGAGTGAGAAGCCAACTAATGAAAGTGATGACGAACAAGAAATAGAGAGAGATGTAGAACAGGAACAACTTGGTGGTTTGGAAAAATCTCCCAAAAGTTTATTTCCCAAGAGCCACAAGTTTCTATAGCTTTGCCTAATATTTCTACTTTTGCTAATATTCCAATGGTTTCTAATGTTCTCACTTCTCCTATTATTGTATCTTCTGATTCTACCCCGCTTTCTGTAAAGACTAGTTTTGGAACTATTTTTTATTCCTCTAGCTCAATACCTAGTTTATCTTCTCCTTCTTTTGATATTGGAGAGAAAACTATTCTGGATCATTTTATTGATAGCTCAGAGAAAAATGTAGATACTACAGGTATAGTTTTTACCACCACTGCTCCAATTGTTACCATAATAGGTACCAACATGGATCTTGCTAACTAGATAATTGATTCATCTCCAAATGTTGATGTTCAAACACTACCTCCATGGTTGTCTTCTTACACACCAAAAAGAAAGAAGCAAGCTATTTCACCAGATGACATTGATATTGGGAAGTTACTACCTACTAAGCCAAAAGCTCAAAAGAAAAAGCCTAAGACTATCTCTAGGTTTATTGATAACAAAGGAATCAAATATGCGGAGATTGCAAGACCTCCTCCTGATGCCACCACATACACTTTTGATGTAAATGATTACATTATTTCTAGAGTTGAATTGGGTAAGCTGACTCATGAAGGCCTTAAATTAGATTTTCAAGCAACAACAAGCTCCTTGCTTGTGAAATTTGATGAGGAAAAGAACACTATAAAGCTAAGGCTGAGCAACTTGCTGCCATTCTTCAAAATATAGTCAAGTCATCAGAAATTATGGAACCAATTGTAGTCACTGTTGAAGATCCTTTTGATTCAAAAGGTGGAAAAGGTTCAAACGAGAGGAGTTGTTGGTGAGATTATGGACCAATTGTTGACATAGGGAAAAGTTCTTCTGAAGACTACAGTGGAGAGGAAAGAAACAATCGAAAAGGCAAAAGTTGAGCTGGATAATCTTGTTGATTCATTATCTTAGGTACTTTAAGACCAAGAAGACACTTTAGAGGAATGGGTTGAGATGAAGAAAATGAAGATAAGAATTTGATTGTGATTATTGTCGTGTCAAATCGAGAATAATATGCCAAGACCAAAGAATCCTTGACTCATCGCATCAATGTATTAAGAAGCTTTCTTAAAGATTTGTCACAAGTACGAGAAATCAGTGAAGACAGTGATGTCTCACTTTTGTATAGACTAGAGGAGCTACCATGTACTCTAACAGGTGAAAATCACAAATTTCTTTCTGCAGATGAAATGATTGATGCTTTTGAGAAAATGGTTCAAAATAATTTTGAAGATGAGGTGTTTTTAGTTGCTTCAATGGATAATCTTTATGATTACCATTCAACCTTTGAGAATTTGAAAGATAACCTTGGAAATCATGAAAAAGTGATAACGACAGTCAAAGATGCAATTGTTAGGGCTCATACTACTTCAGACAATACAGCCTGGCCAGATGTGTTGAGATGTCAACAATGAAGACCATGTATCGAGATTTTCTGAAGAAGAATGATGGTGGGAGCTAAAATTCTTCTTTATGCCATAGTTTATTTTCAGTTTTGTATATGTAATTTGTAATTAGTTTTGGACATATCCATATGCATTTTTATAAAATGTAATTACATATGGAACAAAGGTAATCCTAAGTCAAAGAGGACTCATTTGTTGAATAGGTCAAAGTAGTTGTAGATTTCATATTTTTGCTCCAGGCTCGTCCCTATAAATAAAGAGGGCCTCTTTTGCAATCTTTATCTTTTTTCTATTGCAAGAAAACTTTGGTGAATTGAAAAGCAAATCAAGACTTTGTGCTTCTTTGTGATAATCAATTATCAAATATTTATCAATACAAGAAAGCAAGTTCGATTCCAATCTTTGTCTTGGAGTTATTTGTGTTATGATAGCATTGTACTTACATCTCACTATCATAATCTTCTTTGGTAATAATTGAAATGTGGAGATTGTTTCAAGTGATTAAAGAGCATTCTTAATTTGATTGTGATAGACTTTGTGTTATCAAATCATTTGTGAGGATTGTGTTTTTGTTTGTGAGAGTAAAATAGCTTGAAGACTTTGTAGTGCAAGTTGTTGTATTCAATCTACTTTTATCATTTTAGAGAAGAGTGAAGACTTTGGGCTGCATTCAACTTCAAATAATTTTATTTGCAATTAGTAAGTGAGGTGACAAAAGACTTTATGTTTCTGTAGTTTTGTGATAGTTTATAAGTTCTTTAATATTAGTTTCATTGAAGTCATCATCTGAATTAGAAGCATCTATTATGAAAAAAGAGAATAGGATGAAATGGAACCACCACAAATATAGTGTTTAGTGTACATAAGTTTCATAACTTATTTCTATGCAATAGCTAAGAAACTAGAGGAAACCTCCCCTTGCTAAGAGGAGAGACTTTGTCTCATCATTGTTGTGGCTAATATAACCATTTTGCTGTTAGTGAGTTAACAACAAAATGTTCACCTAACAAAATGAACATGCAAGATGCAAAAGAAGGGACATGAGAGCTAAACTTAGGAGGTAAAAGTCCTAGGGGGACATTTTATGATGTAACAACAGCTAATGTTCATATCTTGTGTATGTTGGAAGAGATTTTTGCATTATCCTTTGCATCTAAGGTCATATCATACCTTTTGTGCATTAGGGCTTCAATGCTCTAAGTTTCTTCCTCATACGTTAGACAAGGTTGTATTATGTTGGGTGCACAAGACACATTGTCACATTGGTCCTTATACCTTGGTGCATAACATCTAGGGCTACATCAAACTTCATGGTTTCTCACTTTCATTGCAGCATAATGTATCATTCATCTCTTTCATTCATCCCTTATCTTTCATCCTCCATTTTCTTATCCATTCTTTATCATTTCATTTCATTTCAAGAGCATACCCGTGTTTGTCTAACCTACCTATCCTCTCGAGGGAGCATCATCATCCTATCCTTACATCATCATCATTTCCTTCTATCCATACCTTATCTTCTTTGAAATGATGTTACTTCTCTTAATCACAACACCATCTCAAAGAGGGGCAAAATGTAGACACCTAAAATTGTCCATGTCTTACAACATCACCTTGTCGATACATTAAGTAAGACATCTTGCGACATGTTGTCCTAGATCCCTTTCATTAGCCAATTAATTAAATAAACCATATTTATTTAATTAATTTCCCATACTAATCCCATTTATCCCACTACCCAATTAATTAAATAAATCCTATTTATTGAATTAATCTTCCACCTTTCCTCTAATTTAAATAAATAAAATATTTATTTAAATTAGCCCTCTCTCATTTTCCAACTAATTTAAATAAAATATTTGAATTAGTCCTCACCTTTCACCATAATCCAACACATGTCCCATACTACATTTTTCATTTAATGCTTTTCACATGTCCAACTAATTTAAATAAAATATTATTTAAATTAGGTCACCTCTATTCTTATCTGCACACTTGTCACATGACTACAACTCCTTGTGGAGTGGGAAACCCTATTCAATATTAGTCATCCACATCATTCAAATCACTCATCTCCTATAAATCAAGCCTCACCCAAGCCATTTGGGGGATCCAATTTTCAAGTAACATGATGTTGTTGAAATGATTCTATATCCTCTCTTCATTCATCTTCAATCTAGTGTTATGTTGCTGAAATGAGCAATCAACATTCATCCAAGAACAATAATCTTTGATATTTTGCATTCCTATGCAAAATGGAGAAGGGCAATGGAGGAGAGCCAAGCTTAGCATAGGGATTTGATTTAGTTTGCTTTCATGCTTGGATTTCTATGTCTATTTAAAACTCCATTATTCAGTTAGGGTTTTGTGATTGATCTTAATGATTTATGCCCTAATTTTCCCTAGCTTACAACTATCCTTAAAATAATGGAGTAGCTGAGTCTACAAATAAGAACTTGATGTCTTTAAGAAGCTACTAGAAAATAATCATAAGGATTGGCACACCCAACTCAAATTTGTTTTATGGGCAGATCAAACTAGAATTAAAGCCTCTATAGAAACTTTGCCAAATCAATTAGGTTACAGAGTAAACTGAGTTTTCCCTATAAACTTGCAAATCCCAGTCATCAAATTCATGAATGATTTTATTATAGATGAGGATAAAGTAGATGCTAGACTTATGAATTTTTTGAGTCTAGAAGAGAAAAGATATGTTTCCCTCCAACACATTGTTAAACATCAAGAAGTAGTTAAAAAATGCTTCGATAAGAGAGCTAAGATTAAATCTTTCATAATATCTAATTTAGTTTTTTTGTGGGACAAAGGTGAGGAGAAGAAGGGTGACCACTAGAAATTTGACAAGCTTTGGCTAGGTCTATATCAAATCTCTAGAATTCTAAAAGAAAATACCTTTAGGATTAGTTCTTTGACTGGAGAAATTGTTTCCTTTCCCATCAATGGACAGTTTCTCAAACATTATTCTGGTTCACACGAAGGTGGTTTGAAACCAACTACCATAGTTAGGTTGGGGTGTTTTTTTTCTATTTGTTTTTTGGTCTTTCTTGTTTGGTTGTTTGCTTTGTTTTTTGTTCCTTTTGTTTAGTGTTTTCCTTTTGTTCCTCATCTATTCAGTAAGAGATTCAATTTGTATGCAAGGCATTACTTGAGGTTTTCATTTTTGGAATCTTGTTGTTTAGTATTTTCTAATATATAGACAGTTGTTTCTTTGAAACTGTTATGTCAGAAAATGTCCCCTTGGGGGCTTTTTCCTCTTAAGGTTTAGTTCCTGGGTCCTGTTATTGCATTTAGAGCATCTTGTGTTTTATTTCTAACTCTTGATGAGAAAACCCTGAAGTCTTATGGCAAATAGGACCTAGGGGATTGCATTTTGATGAATCTTGATCCAAAATGTAGCGCCCTAGTCCTGTTCTATTCTGGGTCTGCCCTAATTTCAAATGTCAGTTTAGTGACCGTTATTTAGGTCCTATGCCGACATCTAAAGTTTGAATTATGAAATTCTTAGCGGGAGCCTTTATAGTTGCATATATAAGCATAATTAGGTTTCATTTGTAAACTAGATGGAAATTGGATCAACATTGTGATTTTGTGAAAGTGATTCAAGGCATTCATTGTGTTGCAGAGCAGTACTTTGTTGTTATTGTGTTTGTGTTTGCAGATTTGGCATCCATCGCCTCATGGCATGAAGAGCATCTTCCTTCCATGACATCTACACTTCAAGGTGATATCTATTGTGTTTTCTAACATTTATCATTTGGATTTTTTCCTCTATCTCATTGACATATGCACTCTTATCTGACAACGGTGTTCAGAAGACTTGAATTTCTCTCTGGCGCTTGACTGAGGTAAGCCTCTAAACACCACAACCCCCTCCCACATGTATTGTGATTACAGGTTACAGGTGTCACATTTGGAAGAAGTGGGTTGCAAGGAAGGTTGGAAGACATCAAGGATTCAAGATCTGAAAAGAAGCTGGACATTGGAGCTTTTCTCAGACTAGGGCGCTAGTCCCCGTGTCCTCCAGTTTTCCTAAAGCAGAAACAAAAGTTGCAGTGCAAATCAATGTCGGAAGGAGATTAGGATTCCATAAAGAAATAGGTACCTTGGACTTGGGCACAAGTCCCCATGTCCCTAACTTCTCCACCTTTCAAACTTTGAAAAATAGTGAGCTAAATATCTCTGTCTCTCATCTTAGTTTGAAAGGATTTGTCGTGATTCGATAATTTGCTTACTGTTTTGCATATTTAGGGTTTTAAGTGAAATTGAGTATTAAATTGAGATATTATTTGACACATCCAAGATTCCACGTATTCCCAAGTTGCTACCTAGCCTGATAGGTGAATCATCTTGCACAAATTGGAGGTTCAACTCAGTTAATAGGCCCTTGGAATGTTTGTAGGAAAAGGAGGATTCTGCATAAACCCTTAAAACCACACCACACATCTCACACCACCTAAACATTTTGGTGAACCTGTGTTTTTGGACTTTTCAGCACTTTGCTGAGTGTTGTTTGATATATTTGCATTAATTCATCTTATTGCATTTGAAAAATTACAAAAAAATTGAAAATTTTGAAAATTTTGAAAAAATTGGCATCTTTGGCTTGCACTTTAGCATAATTTGACTTATTTGGCATTCAATTTCATTAATTTTTTTTATTCTTAGAATATCTGATTTAAATTACAGAAATTCATCATTTAGTATTCACTCGCATTGCATTTTTGTGCTCAAATTGTTAAAAAAATTGGTTGAAATTGTGCATTTTTCATAAAAACCTAGTTTTGCATTAACTAGGGTCTGTAGTCAAAATCTTGTTTCAGATTTTATTACCCTTTTCAAACACTCATTAGGACTCATTGCTAATATTAATGTTGCATCAGAGTGGTCTTCTTGCAAAATTTCATGTCTAGGGTTTGAAAACCTTGCATTTTCACTAGATTTGGCCTTATCGTCTCTTTAGATTTGCACTACAAGCATGTTGTAAGGGATTTTTCTGCATTAATTAGCTTTTATTAGAGTTATTATCTTCTTCCCCTCCTCATAATCCTTACAACACCCTTTCTACTAGGCCTTTGCATTGAAAATTTGTGAAAATTTGGTATATTTTACCACATTTTCACTAGGTTTTGACTTGTCATCACTCTAGGTTTGCATTAAAAGCATGTTGTGAAAGATATTTCTATTGATAACTAAGATGGGGGGGGTGAATCAGTTATCTCAATTTATTTAACTTTTTTTCTTCTTTTAGCAACTAGTATAGTATCAAAACACATAAGCTTAAATAGAAATAAACTCAGTACACATGACACAATATTTTTGATGTGGAAACCTTGTTAAGGGAGAAAACCATGGGGTGATTAACCCAAGAGTGCATTCTCTGTTAGAATAATAGAAATACAAAATGGCACTTGCCAATTAGGGCTTACTACCCGAGCACACTACTCATAAGAGGCTCACTGCCTACAAGAGACTCACTATCTACAAGTTGTAAGAAGAATAACAAGATCCTTGAACTGATGAGAAGCATCCACATATGCTGAGGTTCAGTTCTGGTTAGGCTCAATACACTAATCTGTTGCACTTCATCCTTCCTCTTCTTTGATGTTGTTGTCCTGTCACATACCGGACCTGCCTTCCTTCTTTCACACTGCTCTTCTGCTTTTCTTCACACAACTCAACACACTACACACACCTTCACATCCAAATCTATCTGGTATATATATCCACACAAAGGATTTCATCCTCTTTCTAGTCGGCATCCAGAATAGTCAATATTTTCCCAAACTCTAGTCCGTCGGCTGAATCCTTACTTACCAAGTGATGTGAATCAAGGAGATACTTATAGAAGTCATCTAACATGTTGGCCAATCATGGATGATACCTTAAGAACCTTGATCACCATCAATATCTCATCCAGACTAATTCTGATGCTCTGTCGGTTAGTTCTTCCTTTGCCTACTCTACCAAACCGGACCCCAATACTTAGACGCTCATATCTCTTCACTCTTTCATCACCGGAGGCTTAATCCCTAGAATCTATCAGTCAAGGTATTCCTCTTAACTTCCCCAAGTCCACACTTTACAAATATACTTCCTCTAAGAGATCCAAACCTGACTATCAAACCTTGCTGCATGCTCTGTTCTTGCTTACCGGACCAAAGTATTCTTCAATCTGACTTTTGGTAAAGATACACCATGTCCTACGGATGTGTGGAAGGGTCTTTGTTGCCATCAATGAAGACACACAGTGTCTCTTGCCAAGAATTTCTATATCATTAGATTGTTATTAGGCATATTATTTTCTATCCCTCTTGAAAATTTTCACAACACCTTTTCTCCTAGTGATTTGAATTGAAAAAAGGTTGAAAACTCAAGCATTTTAGGTCATTTTCATGCGTACTTTAGCACTTGTTCTTGCATAAGTTTTGAAAATATTTGCAATCTGATTTGGCACTCCTTTGAACACATCCACATAGATTCTCACTAAAAAATATTGCTAGGCTTCCTCCTAGGCCTCATTTGAAAAGACGAGCCCCTGAACTTGAAATAACATTTACACCTCACGACAAAGAGATGGTAGATACTGAAGGGTCTCTTTATATTACAGTGAAAATAATGAAAATACTTGTGAATGGAACACTCACAGACCCTAATTGCATTACTAATGTGCTTACAGAATATTTCCTTCTTAAACATGATACTAAACATCTAGAGATGAGTGAGAAGCCAACTAATGAAAGTGATGAGGAACAATAAATAGAGAGAGATGTAGAACACGAACAACTTGGTGGTTTGCGAAAATCTCCCCAAAAATATATTACCCAAGAGCCACAAGTTTCTACAGCTTTGCCTCATATTTTTGCTTTTCCTAATATTCCAATGGTTTCTAATGTTATCACTTCTATTATTGTATCTTCTAATTCTACCCCGCTTTCTGTAAAGACTAGTTTTGGAACTATTTTTTATTCCTCTAGCTCAATACCTAGTTTATCTTCTCCTTCTTTTGATATTGGAGAGAAAACTATTCTGGATCATTTTATTGATAGCTCAGAGAAAAATGTAGATACTACAGGTATAGTTTTTACCACCACTGCTCCAATTGTTACCATAATAGGTGCCAACATGGATCCTGCTAACTAGATAATTGATTCATCTCCAAATGTTGATGTTCAAACACTACCTCCATGGTTGTCTTCTTACACACCAAAAAGAAAGAAGCAAGCTATTTCACCAGATGACATTGATATTGGGAAGTTGCTACCTGCTAAGCCAAAAGCTCAAAAGAAAAAGCCTAAGACTATCTCTAGGTTTATTGATAACAAAGGAATCAGATATGCGGAGATTGCAAGACCTCCTCTTGATGCCACCACATACACTTTTGATGTAAATGATTACATTATTTCTAGAGTTGAATTGGGTAAGCTAACTCATGAAGGCCTTAAATCAGATTTTCAAGCAACAGCAAGCTCCTTGCTTGTGAAATTTGATGAGGAAAAGAACACTATAAAGCTAAGGCTGAGCAACTCGCTGCCATTCTTCAAAATATAGTCAAGTCATCAAAAATTATGGAACCAATGGTAGTCACTATTGAAGATCCTTTTGATTCAAAAGGTGGAAAAGGTTCAAACGAGAGGAAGAGATGTTGGTGAGATTATGGACCAATTGTTGACATAGGGCAAAGTTCTTCTGAAGACTGCAGTGGAGAGGAAAGAAACAATTGAAAAGGCAAAAGATGGCTGGATAATATTGTTGATTCATTATCTCAGGTACTTCAAGGCCAAGAAGACACTTTAGAGGAATGGGTTGAGATGAAGAAAATGAAGATAAAGAATTTGATTGCAATTATTGTCATGTCAAATCAAGAATCATATGTCAATACCAAAGAATCCTTGACTCATCGCATCAATGTATTAAGAAGCTTGCTTAAAGATTTGTCACAAGTACGAGAAATCGGTGAAGACAGTGATGTCTCACTTTTTCATAGACTAGAGGAGCTACCATGTACTCTAACAGGTGAAAATCACAAATTTCTTTTTGCGGATGAAATGATTGATGCTTTTAAGAAAATGGTTCAAAATAATTTTGAAGATGAGGTGTTTTTAGTTGCTTCAATGGATAATCTTTATGATTACCATTCAACCTTTGAGAATTTGAAAGATAACCTTGGAAATCATGAAAAAGTGATAATGGCAGTCAAAGATGCAATTGTCAGGGCTCATACTACTTCAGGTAATACAGCCGGACCAGATGTGTATAAGATGTCAGTAGTGAAGACCATGTACCGAGATTTTCTGAAGAAGAATGATGGTGGGAGCTCAAATTCTTCTTCATGCCTTAGTTTATTTTCAGTTTTGTATATGTAATTTGTAATTAGTTTTGGACATATCCATATGCATTTTTATAAAATGTAATTACATATGGAACAAAGGAAATCCTAAGTCAAATAGGACTCATTTGTTGAATAGGTCAAAGTAGTTGTAGATTTCATATTTTTGCTCCAGGATCCTCCCTAAAAATTAAGAGGGCCTCTTTTGTAATCTTTATCTTTTTTCTATTCTAAGAAAACTCTGGTGAATTGAAAAGCAAATCAAGACTTTGTGCTTCTTTGTGATAATCAATTATCAAATATTTATCAATACAAGAAAGCAAGTTCGATTCCAATCTTTGTCTTGGAGTTATTTGTGTTATAATAGCATTGTACTTACATCTTACTATCATAATCTTCTTTGGTAATAATTGAAGTGTGGAGATTGTTTCAAGTGATTAAAGAGCATTCTTAATTTGATTGTGATAGACTTTGTGTTATCAAATCATTTGTGAGGATTGTGTTTATGTTTGTGAGAGTAAAATAGCTTGAAGACTTTGCATTGCAAGTTGCTGTATTCAATCTACTTTTATCATTTTGGAGAAGAGTGAAAACTTTGGGCTACATTCAACTTCAAATAATTTTATTTGCAATTACTAAGTGAGGTGACAAAAGACTTTGTGTTTCTGAAGTTTTGTGATAGTTTATAAGTTCTTTAATATCAGTTTCATTGAAGTCATCATCTTGAATTAGAAGCATCTATTCTGAAAAAATAGAATAGGATGAAATGGAACCACCACAAATATAGTGTTTAGTGTACATAAGTTTCATAAGTTATTTCTTTGTAATAGCTAAGAAACTAGAAGAAACCTCCCCTTGCTGAGAGCAGAGACTTGGTCTCATCATTGTTGTGGCTAATATAACCATTTTTCCATTAGTGAGTTAACAACAAAATATTCACCCAACAAAATGAACATGCAAGATGCAAAACAAGAGACCCGAGAGCTAAAATTAGGAGGTAAAAGTCCTAGGTGGGACATTTTATGATGTAACAATAGCTAATGCTCATATCTTGTGTATGTTGGAAGAGATATTTGCATTATCCTTTGCATCTAAGGTCATATCATACCTTTTGTGCATTAGGGCTTCAATGCTCTAAGTTTCTTCCTCATACGTTAGACAAGGTTGTATTATGTTGGGTGCACAAGACACATTGTCACATTGGTCCTTATACCTTGGTGCATAACATCTAGTGCTACATCAAACTTCATGGTTTCTCACCTTCATTGCAGCATAACATATCATTCGTCTCTTTCATTCATCCCTTATCTTTCATCCTCCATTTTCTTATCCATTCTTTATCATTTCCTTTCATTTCGAGAGCATACCCGTGTTCATATAACCCACCTATCCTCTCGGGGAGTATCATCATCCTATCCTTACATCATCATCCTTTCCTTCTATCCATACCTTATCTTCTTTGAAATGATGTTACTTCTCTTAATCACAACACCATCTCAAAGAGGGACAAAATGTAGACACCTAAAATTGTCCATGTCTTACAACATCACCTTGTCGATACATTAAGTAAGACATCTTGCGACATTTTATCCTAGATCCCTTTCATTAGCTAATTAATTAAATAAACCTTATTTATTTAATTAATTTCCCATACTAATCCCATTTATCCCACTAGCCAATTAATTAAATAAATCCTATTTATTCAATTAATCTCCCACCTTTCCTCTAATTTAAATAAATAAAATATTTATTTAAATTAGCCCTCTCATTTTCCAACTAATTTAAATAAAATATTTGAATTAGTCCTCACCTTTCACCATAATCCAACACGTCCTATACTACATTTTTCATTTAATGCTTTTCACATGTCCAACTAATTGAAATAAAATATTATTTAAATTAGGTCACCTCTATTCTTATCCGCACATTTGTCACATGACTACAACTCCTTGTAGAGTGGGAAACCCTATTCGATATTAGTCGTCCACATCATTCAAATCAACTTTCAATCTTAGCCATCAATTCAAATCACTCATCTCCTATAAATCAAGCCTCACCCAAGCCATTTGGGGGATCCAATTTTCAAGTAACATGATGTTGTCGAAATGATTCTATATCCTCTCTTCATTCATCTTCAATCCAGTGTTATGTTGCTGAAATGAGCAATCAACATTCATCCAAGAACAATAATCTTTGATATTTTGCATTCCTATGCAAAATGGAGAAGGGCAATGGAGGAGAGCCAAGCTAAGCATAGGGATTTGATTTAGTTTTCTTTCATGCTTGGATTTCTATGTATACTTTGCACTCCATTATTCAGTTAGGGTTTTGTGATTGATCTTAATGATTTATGCCCTAATTTTCCCTAGCTTACAACTATCCTTAAAATAATATAGTAGCTGAGTCTAAAAATAAGAAATTGATGTCTTTAAGAAGCTACTGGAAAATAATCATAAGGATTGGTACACCCAACTCAAATTTGTGTTATGGGTAGATCGAACTAGAATTAAAGCCTCTATAGAAACTTTGCCAAATCAATTAGGTTACAGAGTAAACTGAGTTTTCCCTGTGAACTTGCAAATCCCAATCATCAAATTCATGAATGATTTTATTATAGATGAGGATAAAGTAGATGCTAGACTTATGAATTTTTTGAGTCTAGAAGAGAAAAGATATGTTTCCCTCCAACACATTGTTAAACATCAAGAAGTAGTTAAAAAATGTTTCGATAAGAGAGCTAAGATTAAATCTTTCAGAATATCTGATTTATTTTTTTTGTGGGACAAAGGTGAGGAGAAGAAGGGTGACCACTAGAAATTTGACAAGCTTTGGCTAGGTCTATATCAAGTCTCTAGAATTCTGAAAGAAAATACCTTTAGGATTAGTTCTTTGATTGGAGAAATTGTTTCATTTCCCATCAATGGATAGTTTCTCAAACATTATTCTGGTCCACATGAAGGTGGTTTGAAACCATCTACCATAGTTAGGTTAGGGTGTCTTTTTTCTATTTGTTTTTTGGTCTTTCTTGTTTGGTTGTTTGCTTTGTTTTTCGTTCCTTTTGTTTGGTGTTTTCCTTTTGTTCCTCATCTTTTCAGTAAGAGATTCAATTTGTATGCAAGGCATTACTTGAGGTTGTCATTTTTAGAATCTGGTTGTTTAGTATTTTCTAATATATAGACAGTTGTTTCTTTGAAACTGTTATGTCAGAAAATGTCCCCTTGGGGGTTTTTCCTCTTAAGGTTTAGTTCCTTGGTCCTGTTATTGCATTTAGAGCGTCTTGTGTTTTATTTCTAACTCCTGATGAGAAAACCCTAAAGTCTTATGGCAAATAGGACCTAGGGGATTGCATTTTGATGAATCTTGAACCAAAATGTAGCGCCCTAGTCCTGTTCTATTCTAGGTCTGCCATAATTTCAAATGTCAGTTTAGTGACCGTTATTTAGGTCCTATGCCGACATCTAAAGTTTGAATTATGAAATTCTTAGCGGGAACCTTTGTAGTTGCATTTATAAGCATAATTAGGTTTCATTTTCAAACTTGATGGAAATTGGATCAACATTGTGATTTTGTGAAAGTGAATCAAAGCATTCATTGTGTTGCAGAGCCGTACTTTGTTGTTATTATGTTTGTATTTGTAGATTTGACATCCATTGCCTCATGGCATGAAGAGCATCTTCCTTCCATGACATCTACACTTCAAGGTGATATCTATTGTGTTTTCTATCATTTATCATTTGGATGTTTTCCTCTATCTCGTCAGGATATGCACTCTTATCTAACAATGGTGTTCGAAAGACTTGAATTTCTCTCCGGGGCTTGACTGAGGAAAGCCTCAAAATAGCGCAACCCCCTCCCAAACTTATTGTGATTTCAAGTTACAGGTGTCACATCTACAAGGAGTGGGTTGCAAGGAAGGATGGCAGACATCAAGGATTTAGGATCTGAAAAGAAGGAGCTTTTCTAGGACTAGGGTGCTAGTCCCCATATCCTCCAGTTTTCCTGAAGCAGAAACAAAAGTTGCAGTGCAAATCAGTGTCGAAAGGAGATTAGGATTCTACAAAGAAATAAGTACCTTGGACTTGGGTACTAGTCCCCATGTCCCTGACTTCTCCACCTTTTGAACTTTGAAAAATAGTGAGCTAAATATCTCCGTCCCTCATCTTAGTCTGAAAGGATTTGTTGTGATTCGATAATTTGCTTACTGTTTTGCATATTTGGGGTTTTAAGTGAAATTGAGCATTAAATTGAGATATTGTTTGACACATCCAAGATTCCACATCCTCCCAAGTCGCTACCTAGCCTGATAGGTGAATCATCTTGCACAAATTGGAGGTTCAACTTAGTTAATAGGCCCTTGGAATGTTTGTAGGAAAAGGAGGATTCCGCATAAACCCTTAAAACCACACCACATATCTCACACCACCTAAACATTTTGGTGAACCTGTGTTTTTGGACTTTTCAGAACCTTGTTGAGTGTTGTTTGATATATTTGCATTAATTCATCTTATTGCATTTGAAAAATTACAAAAAGTTGAAAATTTTGAAAAAATTGGCATCTTTGGCTTGCACTTTAGCATAAATTGACTTATTTGGCATTCAATTTCATTAATTTTTTTTATTCTCAGAATATCTGATTTAAATTACAGAAATTCATCATTTAGTATTTACTCGCATTGCATTTTTGTGCTCAAATTGTTAAAAAATTGGTTGAAATTGTGCATTTTTCATAAAAACCTAGTTTTGCATTAACTAGGGTCTGTAGTCAAAATCTTGTTTCAGATTTTACTACCCTTTTCAAACACTCATTAGGACTAATTTCTAATAGTAATGTTGCATCAGAATGGTCTTCTTGCAAAATTTCATGTCTAGGGTTTGAAAACCTTACATTTTCACTAGATTTGGCCTTATCGTCTCTTTAGATTTGCACTACAAGCATGTTGTAAGGGATTTTTCTACATTAATTATCTTTTATTAGAGTTATTATCTTCTTCCCCTCCTCATAATCCTTACAACACCCTTTCTACTAGGCCTTTGCATTGAAAATTTATAAAAATTTGGCATATTTTACCACATTTTCACTAGGTTTTGACTTGTCATCACTCTAGGTTTGCATTAAAAGCATGTTGTAAAAGATATTTCTGCATCATTAGACTGTTATTAGGCATTTTATTTTCTATCCCTCTTGAAAATTTTCATAACACCTTTTCTCCTAGTGATTTGAATTGAAAAAATGTTGAAAACTCAAGCATTTTAGGTCATTTTCATACGTACTTTAGCACTTGTTCTTGCATAAGTTTTGAAAATATTTGCATCTGATTTGGCACTCCTTTGAACACATCCACATAGATTCTCACTAAAAAAATATTTTTAGGCTTCCTCCTAGGCCTCATTTGAAAAGACGAGCCCCTGAACTTGAACTAACATTTACACCTCATGACAAAGAGATGGTAGATACTTAAGGGCCTCTTTATATTACAGTGAATGTAATGAAAATACTTGTGAATGGAACACTCACAGACCCTAATTGCATTACTAATGTGCTTATAAAATATTTCCTTCGTAAACATGATACTAAACATATAGAGATGAGTGAGAAGCCAACTAATGAAAGTGATGAGGAACAAGAAATAGAGAGAGATGTAGAACAGGAACAACTTGGTGGTTTGCAAAAATCTCCCCAAAAATATATTTCCCAAGAGCCACAAGTTTCTACAGCTTTGCCTCATATTTATGCTTTTGCTAATATTCCAATGGTTTCTAATGTTCTCACTTCTCCTATTATTGTATCTTCTGATTCTACACTGCTTTCTTCAAACACTAGTTTTGGAACTATTTTTTATTCCTCTAGCTCAATACCTAGTTTATCTTCTCCTTCTTTTGATATTGGAGAGCAAACTATTCTGGATCATTTTATTCATAGCTCAGAGAAATATGTAGATACTACAGGTATAGTTTTTACCACCACTGCTCCAATTTTTACTATAGTAGGTGCCAACATGGATCCTGCTAACCAGATAATTGATTCATCTCCAAATGTTGATGTTCAAACAATACCTCCATGGTTGTCTTCTTACACACCAAAAAGAAAGAAGCAAGCTATTTCACCAGATGACATTGATGTTGGGAAGTGGCTACCTGCTAAGCCAAAATCTCAAAAGAAAAAGCCTAAGACTATCTCTAGCCTTATTGATAACAAAGGAATCAGATATGCGGAGATTGCAAGACCTCCTTCTGATGCCACCACATACACTTTTGATGTAAATGATTACATTGTTTCTAGAGTCGAATTGGGTAAGCTGACTCATGAAGGCCTTAAATCAGATTTTCAAGCAACAAAAAGATCCTTGCTTGTGAAATTTGATGAGGAAAAGAACATTATAAAGCTAAGGCTAAGCAGCTCACTGCCATTCTTCAAAATATAGTCAAGTCATCAGAAATTATGGAACCAATGGTAGTCACTATTGAAGATCCTTTTGATTCAAAAGGTGGAAAAGGTTCAAACAAGAGGAAGAGTTGTTGGTGAGATTATGGACCAATTGTTGACACAAGGCAAAGTTCTTCTGAAGACTGCAGTGGCGAGGAAAGAAACAATCGAAAAGGCAAAAGCTGAGCTGGATAATCTTGTTGATTCATTATCTCAGGTACTTCAAGACCAAGAAGACACTTTAGAGGAATGGGTTGAGATAAAGAAAATGAAGATAAAGAATTTGATTGCGATTATTGTCCTGTCAAATTGAGAATCATATGTCAATACCAAAGAAGCCTTGACTCATCGCATCAATGTATTAAGAAGCTTGCTTAAAGATTTGTCACAAGTACGAGAAATGAGTGAAGACAGTGATGTCTCACTTTTGCATAGACTAGAGGAGCTACCATTTAATGTAATAGGTGAAAATCAAAAATTTCTTTCCGCAGATGAAATGATTGATGCTTTTGAGAAAATGGTTCAAAATAATTTTGAAGATGAGGTTTTTTTAGTTGCTTCAATGGATAATCTTTATGATTATCATTCAACCTTTGAGAATTTGAAAGATAACCTTGGAAATCATGAAAAAGTGATAAAGGTAGTCAAAGATGCAATTGTCAGGGCTCATACTACTTCAGACAATACAGCCGAAGCAGATGTGTATGAGATGTCAGCAGTGAAGACCATGTACCGAGATTTTCTGAAGAAGACTGATGGTGGCAGCTGAAATTCTTCTTCATGCCTTAGTTTATTTTCAGTTTTGTATATGTAAATTGTAATTAGTTTTGGACATATCCATATGCATTTTTATAAAATGTAATTACATATGGAACAAAGGAAATCCTAATTCAAATAGGACTCATTTGTTGAATAGGTCAAAGTAGTTGTAGATTTCATATTTTTGCTCCAGGCTCCTCCCTATAAATAAAGAGGGCCTCTTTTGTAATCTTTATCTTTTTTCTATCGCCAGAAAACTCTGGTGAATTGAAAAGAAAATAATGACTTTGTGCTTCTTTGTGATAATCAATTATCAAATATTTATAAAAACAAGAAAGCAAGTTCGATTCCAATCTTTTTCTTGGAGTTATTTGTGTTATGATAGCATTGTACTTACGTCTTACTATCATAATCTTCTTTGGTAATAATTGAAGTGTGGAGATTGTTTCAAGTGATTAAAGAGCATTCTTAATTTGATTGTGATAGACTTTGTGTTATCAAATCATTTGTGACGATCGTGTTTATGTTTGTGAGAGTAAAATAGCTTGAAGACTTTGAGCTTCAAGTTGTTGTATTCAATCTACCTTTATCATTTTGGAGAAGAGTGAAGACTTTGGGCTGCATTCAACTTCAAATAATTGTATTTGCAATTAGTAAGTGAGGTGATAGAAGACTTTGTGTTTCTGTAGTTTTGTGATAGTTTATAAGTTCTTTAATATCAGTTTCATTGAAGTCATCATCTTGACTTAGAAGCATTTATTCTAAAAAAAGAGAATAGGATGAAATGGAACCACCACAAATATAGTGTTTAGTGTACATAAGTTTCATAAGTTATTTCTTTGTAATAGCTAAGAAACTAGAAGAAACCTCCCCTTCTGAGAGGAGAGACTTGGTCTCATCATTGTTGTGGCTAATATAACCATTTTGCAGTTAGTGAGTTAACGACAAAATATTCACCCAACAAAATGAACATGCAAGATGCAAAACAAGGGACCCGAGAGCTAAACTTAGGAGGCAAAATTCCTAGGGGGACATTTTATGATGTAACAACAGCTAATGTTCATCTCTTGTGTATGTTGGAAGAGATATTTACATTATCCTTTGTATCTAAGGTCATATCATACCTTTTGTACATTAGGGCTTCAATGCTCTAAGTTTCTTCCTCATACGTTAGACACGGTTGTATTACGTTGGGTGCACAAGACACATTGTCACATTGGTCCTTATACCTTGGTGCATAACATCTAGTGCTACATCAAACTTCATGGTTTCTCACCTTCATTGCAGCATAATGTATCATTCATCTCTTTCATCCATCCCTTACTTTTCATCCTCCATTTTCTTATCCATTCTTTATCATTTGATTTCATTCCGAGAGCATACCCATGTTTGTCTAACCCGCCTATCCTCTCGAGGGGGCATCATCATCCTATCCTTACATCATCATCCTTTCCTTCTATCCATACCTTATCTTCTTTGAAATGATGTTACTTCTCTTAATCACAACACCATCTGAAAGAGGGGAAAAATATAGACACCTAAAATTGTCCATGTCTTACAACATCACCTTGTCTATACATTAAGTAAGACATCTTGCGACATTTTGTCCTAGATCCCTTTCATTAGCTAATTAATTAAATGAACCTTATTTATTTAATTAATTTCCCATACTAATCCCATTTATCCCACTAGCCAATTAATTAAATAAATCCTATTTATGTAATTAATCTCCCACCTTTCCTCTAATTTAAATAAATAAAATATTTATTTAAATTAACCCTCTCTCATTTTCCAACTAATTTAAATAAAATATTTGAATTAGTCCTCACCTTTCACCATAATCCAACACATGTCCCATACTATATTTTTCATTTAATGCTTTTCACATGTCCAACTAAATTAAATAAAATATTATTTAAATTAGGTCACCTCTATTCTTATCTGCACACTTGTCACATGACTACAACTCCTTGTGGAGTGGGAAACCCTATTCAATATTAGTCGTCCACATCATTCAAATCAACTTTCAATCTTAGCCATCAATTCAAATCACTCATCTCCTATAAATCAAGCCTCACCCAAGCCATTTGGGGGATCCAATTTTCAATTAACATGATGTTGTCAAAATGATACTATATCCTCTCTTCATTCATCTTCAATCTAGTGTTATGTTGCTGAAATGAGCAATCAACATTCATCCAAGAACAATAATCTTTGATATTTTGCATTCCTATACAAAATGGAGAAGGGCAATAGAGGAGAGCCAAGCTTAGCATAGGGATTTGATTTAGTTTGCTTTCATGCTTGGATTTCTATGTATATTTTGCACTCCATTATTTAGTTAGGGTTTTGTGATCGATCTTAAAATTTATGCCCTAATTTTTCCTAGCTTACAACTATCCTTAAAATAATGTAGTAGCTGAGTCTACAAATAAGAACTTGATGTCTTTAAGAATCTACTAGAAAATAATCATAAGGATTGGCACACCCAACTCAAATTTGTGTTATGGGCAAATCGAACTAGAATTAAAGCCTCTATAGAAACTTTGCCAAATCAATTAGGTTACAGAGTAAACTGAGTTTTCCCTGTGAACTTGCAAATCCCAGTCATCAAATTCATGAATGATTTTATTATAGATGAGGATAAAGTAGATGCTAGACTTATGAATTTTTTGAGTCTAGAAGAGAAAAGATATGTTTCCCTCCAACACATTGTTAAACATCAAGAAGTAGTTAAAAAATGCTTCGATAATAGAGCTAAGATTAAATCTTTCAGAATATCTGATTTTGTTTTTTTGTGGGACAAAGGTAAGGAGAAGAAGGGTGACCACTAGAAATTTGACAAGCTTTGGCTAGGTCTATATCAAATCTCTAGAATTCTGAAATAAAATACCTTTAGGATTAGTTCTTTGACTGGAGAAATTGTTTCATTTCCTGTCAATGGATAGTTTCTCAAACATTATTCTGGTCCACACGAAGGTGGTTTGAAACCATCTACCATAGTTAGGTTAGGGTGTCTTTTTTATATTTGTTTTTTGGTCTTTCTTGTTTGGTTGTTTGCTTTGTTTTTTGTTCCTTTTTTTTGGTGTTTTCCTTTTGTTCCTCATCTATTCAGTAAGAGATTCAATTTGTATGCAAGGCATTACTTGAGGTTGTCATTTTTGGAATCTGGTTGTTTAGTATTTTCTAATATATAGATAGTTGTTTCTTTGAAACTATTATGTCAGAAAATGTCCCCTTGGGGGATTTTTCCTCTTAAGGTTTAGTTCCTGGGTCTTGTTATTGCATTTAGAGCATCTTATGTTTTATTTCTGACTCCTAATGAGAAAACCCTAAAGTCTTATGGCAAATAGGACCTAGGGGTTGCATTTTGATGAATCTTGAACCAAAATGTAGCACCCTAGTCCTGCCCTATTCTGGGTCTGCCCTAATTTCAAATGTTAGTTTAGTGACCATTATTTAGTTCCTATGCCGACATCTAAAGTTTGAATTATGAAATTCTTAGCGAGAACCTTTGTAGTTGCATTTATAAGCATAATTAGGTTTCATTTGCAAACTAGATGGAAATTGGATCAACATTGTGATTTTGTGAAAGTGATTCAAGGCATTCATTGTGTTGCAGAGCAGTACTTTGTTCTTATTGTGTTTGAATTTGTAGATTTGACATCCATCTCCTCATGGCATGAAGAGCATCTTCCTTCCATGACATCAACACTTCAAGGTGATATCTATTATGTTTTCTATCATTTATCATTTGGATTTTTTCCTCTATCTCATCGGGATATGCATTCTTATCTGACAACGGTGTTCAAAAGACTTGAATTTATCTCTGGGGCTTGACTAAGGTAAGCCTCTAAACACCACAACCCCTTCCCACACTTATTGTGATTGTAGGTTACAGGTGTTACATCTGAAAAAAGTGGGTTACAAGGAAGGTTGGCAAACATCAAGTATTCAGGATCTAAAAAGAAGCTGGACATTGGAGCTTTTCTGGGACTATGGTGCTAGTCCCCATGTCCTCTAGTTTTCCTGAAGCAGAAACAGAAGTTGCAGTGCAAATCAGTGTCGGAAGGAGATTAGGATTCCACAAAGAAATAGGTACCTTGGACTTGTGCACTAGTGCCCGTGTCCCTGACTTCTCCACCTTTTGAACTTTGACAAATAGTGAGCTACATATCTCTGTCCCTCATCTTAGTCAGAAAGGATTTGTCATGATTCGATAATTTGCTTACTGTTTGGCATATTTAGGGTTTTAAGTGAAATTGAGCATTGAATTAAGATATTGTTTGACACATCCAAGATTCCACATCTTCCCAAGTCACTACCTAGCCTGATAGGTGAATCATCTTGCACAAATTAGAGGTTCAACTTAGTTAATAGGCCCTTGGAATGTTTGTAGGAAAAGGAGGATTCCACATAAACCCTTAAAACCACACCACACATCTCACACCACCCAAACATTTTGGTGAACCTGTGTTTTTGGACTTTTCAGCACCTTGCTAAGTGTTGTTTGATATATTTGCATTAATTCATTTTATTGCATTTGAAAAATTACAAAAAATTGAAAATTTTCAAAAAATTGGCATCTTTGGCTTGCACTTTAGCATAATTTGACTTATTTGGCATTCAATTTCATTAATTTTTTTTCTTAGAATATCTGATTTAAATTACAAAAATTCATCATTTAGTATTCACTCGCATTGCATTTTTGTGCTCAAATTGTTAAAAAATTGGTTGAAATCGTGCATTTTTCATAAAAACCTAGTTTTGCATTAACTAGGGTCAGTAGTCAAAATCTTGTTTTAGATTTTACTACCCTTTTCAAACACTCATTAGGACTGATTTCTAATATTAATGTTGCATCATAGTGGTCTTCTTTCAAAATTTCATGTCTAGGGTTTGAAAACCTTGCATTTTCACTAGATTTGGCTTTATCGTCTCTTTAGATTTGCACTACAAGCATGTTGTAAGGAATTTTTCTATATTAATTAGATTTTATTAGAGTTATTATCTACTTCCCCTCTTCATAATCCTTACAACACCCTTTCTACTAGGCCTTTGCATTGAAAATTTATGAAAATTTGGCATATTTTACCACATTTTCACTAGGTTTTGACTTGTCATCACTCTAGGTTTGCATTAAAAGCATGTTGTGAAAGATATTTCTGCATAATTAGACTGTTATTAGGCATATTATTTTCTATCCCTCTTGAAATTTTTCACAACACCTTTCCTCCAAGTGATTTGAATATAAAAAAGTTGAAAATTCAAGCATTTTAGGTCATTTTCATATGTACTTTAGCACTTGTTCTTGCATAAGTTTTGAAAATCTTTGCAATCTGATTTGGAACTCCTCTAAACACATTCACATAGATTCTCACTAGAAAAATATTGCTAGGCTTCCTCCTAGGCCTCATTTGAAAAGACGAGCCCCTAAACTTGAAATAACATTTACACCTCATGACAAAGAGATGGTAGATACTGAAGGGCCTCTTTATATTATCATGAACATAATGAAAATACTTGTGAATGGAACACTCATAGACCCTAATTGCATTACTAATGTGCTTATAGAATATTTCCTTCTTAAACATGATTTGGCACAAAACTATGATGACCCATCGGATTTGAGAATTAAAACACATAATGGATCTCTGATGAAAACATTTAGATTGATAAAATTGTTAGTCTCAGTTTATGACAAAGTCATGAACTAGTTATTTGATGTTATCCCCTTATCTGACCTCTTCCATGTAAAACTAGGACATCCTTGGCTTAAGGCTATGAATGTCGTTCGTTCAACTATTCACAAATGCCTAAAATTCCCTTTGCATGGAGAGATCCGTACTATCCATCGTAATACATACCAACCTTCTACTAAGAGTAAGAATTTCACCCTTGATTACTTTTGGCTGCAACCTGAAACAAAACCTAAGCCACGAAGAGACCAGTCCTTCCTAAATTACAGATGATACAAAGCAAAATAACTAGCTAGAGTGGCTAGGCCTCCTTTACAAACAATGAGGGAAGAATAACATCTGTTTGAAGATCCTCTTAGAGAAAAAGGAAAAAGACAAAGTGACATAAGAATTACACAAGACTACTATGAATATGATGAGATAATTTCCATGATAGATGTGGAAAGGAAAAGTTTCATAACTCACCTCATCCATGGAGAGATGGTATATATGCTAAGGTCTCTCCCCCGTTATCGCTGCAAGGATCGGGAGGTGTTCATCGACAACAAAACATTCTATCAAGACCAATGAAATTTGAACATGGTGCTTCCTTCTCTAATGTGCAAAACCCTATGGAAAAAGGAGACAATGCCTTTGAAGAAATAAGTAGTAAAACAAGAAGGAATAAACAAGCAAAAGAAAGGAGGAGGAGAAGACAAGCTTTTGCCCAATGACTTGCTGCTCAACAAGAAAACATTCAACTTAACATTGAATCAAACATAGAAAACCTCAACACTGAACAATTGGAAGATAAGAACAATAGTTGGGTTGTGGTACCTTACACACCTCTTTCCTCTAGCATTCGAGATTGGAAAGAGGATGATTTTCTTGATCACAACCCTTAGTTTGGTTGTCCTTACAGCTAAGTATCTCTAACCGTTTACCTCCCGGTGTTGTGTTTCCCCCATGATGTGTCATGTATTGTTTAGGTCTCCTAGGATGACCCTTGATACTCTTGTAAGGTCAAGGATACTAGGAGACCACCTCTATTGTGACCCTTCTTCTATTTGTATCATCATTCTTCTATATTGCTTCTCCTCTATTTTCATTGTTGTTTGTTGTGTCCTAGGGGCATAGCATTGCAGTTGGTGACTTGGGGGCACCCTCCTACATGATTGTCCCTAAGGCACTTGTTTCTCCTCTCTTGATTTATTGTTTCCCTTCCTCTAGTGGTTCTATCTAGTGGGTGGATGATGAAAAACACATTATACTGATGTGGACCTATTGTCCCTTCGGTGATAAATCAAAAAATGGACTTAGTCCATACATGATGATGGGGTTGTTATATTTTATCTGATGCTTGGCTAGTAGAATCACTCCATGTGATCTTGATGTTGTCTTATCACACTTACAAAACATAACAATACTGCTGCTCCATGCACTTTGTCTATCTTGAATCTTGCATTCCTCGGTTCCTTATGCGAATGATCATATGCATTGTTGTTTATCATGATTATATGGATGCTAACACCTTTTCTTGTAGGGAATTGTGTGTTTGTGGGAACATTTGGTGATTGTAAAGTACATGTCACCTCTAGGGGGCATGGGCTTTGTGAGAGCTCGTGTTCCCTTGTGTGTTTTCTTCCTACCTTAATGTGCTTGATATTGGTGCATGATATCAACCACCTTAAGGTGGGGAAAAATATAAGGTTAGTTGTATGTTCTAGATGCTAGTAAACTATGTTTGAACAATCTTGATATCTACTTCATATAGCTCCCTTACACTGTAAGGCGTCTCCATGATGCAGGTGTAGTTGTATACTTTTGAGCTCATACCTCCTTTTCACCATAAGACATCTCCGTGATGCAGATGGGGTTGTATGCCATGCTTCCTTTTCACTATAAGGCATCTCTATGATGTAGGTGGGGTTGCATTTTCAAAAGACCTCCAAGTAGGCAGGGAGTGGATTTGAGACTATCTTAACCCTTAAGTGCATTTTTAGTGATTTTTGTGGTGAAGCACAATCATCGGTGTGTGCCTATAATGTGCCTAAGATAGATGTGAACCTAGAAATGGGTTTCTTCCATCGCTTGTCTGACATGTTTTCTCTATGTCTTCTATGTGTGTGTGTATTGTGTGTTTGTTCCCAAGCATAGTATTAAGGACTAGTGGCGATGAGTCCCTCCTATGCTTCAAGATTTGTATGGCGTGTTTGTTCTCAAGTGTAGTCTTACAGACTGGTGGTGATGAGTCCCTCCTGCACTCTAAGATTTGTTTTGCATGTTTGTTCCCCCATATGTGCAGTCTTAAAGACTGGTGGTGATGAGTCCCTCTTGCAGTATGGGTTGTGTGTTTACTTTCCTTGTACTTGCATCCCACATTTCATATATGAGAAAAAGAAAAAAGAAAATAATCACTGCATTCACTATATTCATTGTGTTTTATGTGTCTTCAATGTTGTCTTCTCCGTGTTTTGTGTGGTTGTAAATGTCTTCTCTGTGTTTTGCATGCCTGTTACTATCTTCATTGTGTTTGGCATGTCTTCACCATGCTTGGCGTGTTTGTTGTTTTTGTTGACTATACTTTAATGCATGTATTGGCCTTGCATTTATACATACATTGAAGTGGGAGCTAAATGTTATGTTAAAAAATGTCCCCTTGGGGGATTTTCCCTCTTAAGGCTTAGCTCTTGGGTCCTATTATTGCATTTAGAGCATCTTGTGTTTTATTTTTGACTCCCAATGAGAAAACCATGAAGTCTTATGGAAAATAGGACCTAGGGGACTGCATTTTGATTAATCTTGAACAAAAATGGCAGGGTGGACTTGGGCGCTAGCGCCCTAGACCTGCCCTATTCTGGGTCTACCCTAATTTCAAATGTCAGTTTAGTGACCGTTATTTAGGTCCTATGCCGACATCTAAAGTTTGAATTATGAAATTCTTAGCAGGAATCTTTGTAGTTTCATATATAAGCATGATTAGATTTCATTTGCAAACTAGATGGAAATTGGATGAGCATTGTGATTTTGTGAAAGTGATTCAAGGCATTCATTGTGTTGTAGAGCAGTACTTTGTTGGTATTGTGTTTGTATTTGCAGATTTGACATCCATCTCCTCATGGCATGAAGAGCATCTTCCTTCTATGAGATCTACACTTCAAGGTGATATCAATTGTGTTTTCTATCATTTATCATTTGGATTTTTACCTCGATCCCACCAGGATATGCACTCTTATCTGACAATGGTGTTTGGAAGACTTGAATGTCTCTCTGGGGCTTGACCAAGGAAAGCCTCTAAACACACAACCCCCTCCCACACTTCTTGTGATTGCAAGTTACAGGTTTCGCATCTGGAAGAAGTGGGGTTGCAAGGAAAGTTGGCAGACATCAAGGATTCAGGATCTGAAAAGAAGCCAAACATTGGAGCTTTTCTGGGACTAGGACGCTAGTCCCTGTGTCCTCCAGTTTTCCTGAAGCAAAAATGGAAGTTGCAGTGCAGATCAATGTCGGAAGGAGATCAGGATTCTACAAAGAAATAGGTACCTTGGACTTGGCCGCTAGTCCCCGTGTCCCTGACTTCTCCACCTTCCAAACTTCAAAAAATAGTGAGTTAAATATCTCTGTCCCTCATCTCAGTCTGAAAGGATTTACCATGATTCGATAATTTGCTTGTTGTTTTGCATATTTAGGGTTTTAATAGAAATTGAGCATTAAATTGAGATATTGTTTGACACATCCAAGATTCCACATCTTCCCAAGTGGTTGCCTAGCCCGATAGGTGAATCCTCTTGCACAAATTGGAGGTTCAACTAGGTTAATAGGCCCTTGGAATGTTTGTAGGAAAAGGATAATTCCGCATAAACCCTTAAAACCACACCACACATCTCACACCACCTAAACAAAAACCCCTAATTTACTTTCATCCATTATAAAATCTAAAACATAAAGCTTTTATAAAGGATTTGGTTCTTGTGATGATTGTGAGATTTTGTGAAAAACCTACTATCTTTGGTCACTAATTAATGTTTCTAAAGTTTAACTTAAGTTTAGATAGAGTAGTCCCTTCCTCAAGTGAAAAACATAAAAGTTGTATTCCTCTAGAGTAAGGTCATATACATCTTTGATCATTTCTCAAGACCTTCACAATAAAAGGAACTTCCATTCAAAATTTTGATTTCAAGATCATATGACATAGTGCAAAGAAGGAGACAGCAATCAAACAAGACTTCATTTTCATCAGGGTTTTATAGTTTCTTGCAGGCCAAGGGGTGGCTATATAGTAATTATCAATTGATGTTCTCAGTTATGTTTTTAGTTTAGAATTAGCCTAAATACACAAATTGCAGACATAACAGAATTTTTGTGAATCATAAGGAAAAGAATGTTTTCAAATTCTACCTTGACTTTATGATAACAATGCTCAGTTTTTACTTTCTAAAGAGCAATAGAAGAGAGATCTATTAATGTGAGTATTAGTTGAGGTAACTATATCTGATTGGAATCATCAAAATAAGGTTATTTGTATGTCCTTATCGCTATTCTCACTTCATCCTCCACGTCATTATTCCCTTTATCCTCATAATGGTATCAAGAGAGCCTAACACAATTACCCCCATATCCTATATCTAGCAAAAAGATCAGCAAGAGTGTCAGACATTTTAGATATAAATCATAAATATTCCAAGGATGCATTGTCTAAAAGGAGTTATCAGAATAGTTGAATCATAAGAAAAGAGAAATCCATTTGATAGATTACACATTGAATACTTAATTTAGATAGTTGTATTTTCAAAATTCTATACCATATCTGATGTATACAAGAATATCTAACATTGTTTAAGTCATAGAAGACATGATATTTCCATAGCCCATGATATGATTGTAAAACTTCTAGTTTAAACTGTGTAGCTTTTTTTACATCGACGTTTCGGATCACACTCCGTGATCCATCATCAGGATGAGAAAGAGAATGAAAAAAGCTACATAGTTTAAACCAGAAGTTTTACAATCATTATTTAAGTTATCTAATGTCCAAGATATGTTGATACCATTGTCTTCATCATCCATCATTCCTATTAAGTTTAGAAAAATATAAAATTTAAATCAAAAATGAACTTCTTGCATCCATTCATCCATATCTTGCTTTTCATTAGCCCTGTTATCCTAGCTAGTTTTACCCTAAGGACTATGAAGAATTTCTATAGAGATGAGACCTCTTGGATAAAGCCAACTTGATTTGACAACATTAACAGCTTAGCTTCCAGCAGATTCATCATCAACTTTATCAACATCTAGTTCTCAACAAAATGACAAGTTTAGGAAGATTTGGCAAGCACACAGTCAGTAAATGAACAGATTGGGTACACACTCATCTCTATTTATACTAGTAGGAAAATTAGACTTTGAAGAATTTAGAGATCAGATTATCAGGATCATTCAAATAAGTTCTCATACCACTAAATTACAAAAAAATATATGGGTGATACCACAATACTAAGTTCCAAACTTGGGACATCCTAATTTTTATCTGAAATCACATATTTTTTTAAAAAAGTAATGATTTAAGCCTTAGGGGTTCCATCTAAAGGGATTTAATTGAAGGGGGTTAGATAAAACCCCCTTAAATCAAACCCCCTTGGAAAGAACCCCCTAGTCTTAAATCAAAACCTTGATGGAGTCTCCTTTGCACCTATCAAAATGCTGACAAAAAGCCAATTTTGCTTCACCTTTTGGGGGATCAAATGAAGTCATTTAAAAATTCTATTTTGTAAGTATGTAGCCCTTAGTATAAGCTTTCCAAAAAGCATGAATTTGAATATATTTCATTTGATTATATATTTATTTTCTATTTTCTAGTGAACATAGGTTTTTCACTAAACATCAAGGTCTCTATTCCACATACCTAGAAAAAAAATTTAAAAAATAGAGAAAAAAATTTATGAAAAATATCTTCACACTAGGTATTGATGTCCTTGTTTCAACAAAAAAAACACTTTAATTTGGATACATATAGAAAAAAGTTGCGTTGTATGGTATAAACCTATGTCTAAATTATAATCAATCTCACTTCAAAAATTAATTAAAAAATATATTAGTAACAAAAAAATATGAAAAATATCTATGCACTAGATATTGGTGTTACAAATCTATGTTTAAAATTTTATAATTTGATTCTTTCTATAAAAAAGTTAAGATGTATGGTATAAACGTCACTTTTAAAAATGTTGTTAACTATAAAAATAAGTTATTAAAAGTTATATACAAAAATTCACAAATTATTTCTTAAAATTTTAAAAAAATACATTTAGAATCTACAAACAAAATATCAAAAATCACTAGTTCATATCATCTTCAAATTCTTAATGGTCCAATTGCTATAGCTGTCAGAAAGTGAAAATCTAGTTAAAAATGTTGATTTAAATGTCCTACTTTGGCCAAAATCTGGGACACAGTATTGTGAGATCACCCATATAGGGACACAAAAAAAAAAGGAAAATAATAAAGAGAAAAATCATCCTATGGTGAAAACCATTCCCATGGTGCCTTGGACAAGTACCATGATGAAAACCCATTTATGGGCATCATGTGTAAAATGTAACTATAACCAAGTACCTTGAGGAGTGTTTTGTTGTATTTCGATTTGAGTGACACTTTTGGAAAGGAAATGAATCACATGTGCATACTTGTAGTTTCAACTTTAGCTGAAGAACATTGTGATAATCGTTTCTTTTATAGAGTTTGTCATTTGGTGACTATTTTTGATGAATTCAAACTCTGGGTTTTGAAAAAGTAGAGGGTTTTATATTCCAAAATGCTCAAGAGCACTTTCCAGTAGAGTCACCATTTGTTAGACCTTGCATACATGCCCCATATTTTTCTTGAGTGACCTAGGGAACCCCTTCTTTCTTTCTTCTCTTTCCCTTTTGTTTTTTATCTTCCTTGAGTGTTTTGTATCCTTTACCCATTTTTGGGTCCTTAGCTTTGCTTTGGGTTTGTGTTTTGACCTTTTTCCTTAGGATTTTGGCCCTTTTTTCTCTAGGTATCAGGGTTTTCCAAGACCCCAAGATCCCAGGTCCTAGATATGTTCCTAACCCATGCCCTTTTGTTTTTAGTGCCGAGGTTTTGGTTCTTCCCGAACTCTTAGCCCCACCACTTTGTGTTATGTGTTTTTGGACTTCTGGGATTTTAGGGAACTTCTGAACCCTAGAACCAAGTTTTGAAGTCTGAGTTCTTCTTGGATTCCCACTCCCGTGCTTCCCACATTTATGTTGCACATATTTTGAATTAATGATGATATATTTAATCAATTTCAATCAATTTTCTTTCCACTTCGCATTCAAAGATCATATTTTTAGAGTAGTTTGAACCCTAGCTATCCTATGCATGCATATTTTTGAGATTTAGGTGTGAAGATTCGTGGTCTAGGGTTATTGCTCGCTGCGGGACCTATTTTGTGGGATCTTTATTCTTCAACCTTCATTTTGTAGGTTGGTGATTCTTTTTTTCCTCAATTTTTGTTGTTTTCTCATTTGCTTCGCTTTCTTCCTCATTTTTTTAGTTTGTTGTTTTTGTTGATCTTTCCATCAGTTGTTTCCATTTGGAATTGGGTTTTGGGGTTTTGTAGGTTCATCTTTGTGTTTAGATTTAGGGCTTATATTTTGGTAGGTTTCAGTTGCGTGCTTTCCATAGGTTAGATTTTGGTTCACCTTAGTCATTTTTAATAAGTTGGACCTGGCCTAGGTTTTCTTTTAAAATGTGAAACCTAAAACATGAGTCAAAAACCCTACATTTCCTAGCCTTTGACAAAAGTAAAATCCAATTGCCCTTTGAGATTTCAGATTTCAAAGGATATTTCAAAGGATATTTGGAACCAAGTTACTCAAGTCCTGAGTTCTCCCAGAGTTCCACCACCCACCATTGTATTCACATATGTAAATCCCTCTATAAATTCGGGTTTCGATGCAACCTCTTCACCAAATGCCTAAATCCTTATTTTCCCTAGGTTTTTGATCCCCACCATTGCTGTTGAAACTAAGTCGTAATCCTTGATTTGAAATAGGTTGCTTTAGGATTTCAGATCTCAAAGGACTTTTAGAACCTTATCCTTTCATCCCAAGTTCCCCCAAAGTTTCACTACCTGATGTCATAGTTAAAAGTTGTGTTCCTTCAGAACTCTAGGTTTCGATGGAACCTTTCCACCATGTTCTAGAACCCTTTGTGAATCTGAGTCTTGCAATACAAGAAAGTGAGTTCCTGTGGAACTTTAGAACCCATGAGAACTTTTACTCTAGTTTCTTAGGTGCTAAATGCATCTGAGAACCTAATCCCCACCAAACTAGAAGTTAGACCTTTTTTTGCTTGATCCTCCTGTCCACCCATGACCTAAAGACCTGCCTAAGACAAAATACATGGAATTTGACAGATTTAAAGGATTATTTTGATATGATTATGCATATAGTATATTCTTATGGTGTTTTATTGTATTTTTAGGTGTTCTAAATGTCAGGAGAGGCATCAAGAAAGGTAGTAGAGGAAACAGTTGAAAAAGTGGATGAAAAGGTAGAGAAGAAAGCAAACAAGTTTCCATAAACAATGAAGTATAAGTTCCAGGGAGTCCCTAAGGTCTCCAAATTTACCTCAGAGTTATTACATATAATAGACATTGATTTAGGTCATGTAGACCTAGATACATTTAGACAAGATACATTCAGTGAAGAGCTACTCTTAGGGCCAAGAATATAGCCATATCAAGATTGGCTCATGTAACTTATTTCCTAGTTTCAATGCAATGTCCTAAACTAATTTTGGCAGTTACACAGCATTATCACCCTAGAGATAGGAAGTGCTATAATCCTTATGACACTCTGATCCTAGACTTGACCCCTACCATGATTAGGACAACTTTTGACTTACCTCCCTATTGACAGTTACATCAATTATTAGAGGAAGAAGCTAGAGAAACATTTGAGACCAATGTTATTGATCCTCTGAAGCATTTAAATAGACATTTGTTAAAGATGGAGAAGAAATCAATAACCAAGATTCTAGGGAAACTAACAACCTGACTAAGTTTCAGGTAGAAATTAGCGATATAATCACTCTTTTGAACAAATCCTTGGAGAAAGAAGATAGCAGGCCTTATGAGACTTGGATGTTCTAATCTATTAATGTCATATTGAAGGGTCAAACTTTCTTGGACTGGGGACAGATTGTTTCTAACAACCTTCATGCTCAAATAACCACAGTGGTAACAACAAAGAAATTGTATGACATATTATGTTGTTTACCTGGTTGTCAGAATGGGAAATTTTGCCAGATTAACAACTCAAGGACTAAAAGGTGAAGCCCCTGGACAAAGAAAAATTTAGGAATTTTATCCTCAATTAGAGTTGAAACAAGATGAGAAGAACTTCAAAAGAGTAAATGATACTTTTCTTTATGCCATTATCACTCGACTAATAGGGGATATTGGTTTTAGAATGTCACATGAGGCTATGGAGCTGGTAAGTGGATGGGCACAATGGTTTATCCAATTCCCTAGGTCTACATATATCAAAATTTTTGGGTTTGAGAAAGCTTCATTCCTCCTTACAAGGTATTATAATGATAAAGTGATTCTGATGGAATTTTCAAGACATATTAGTGAAGTACATCTTAAGTTGATAGGGAAGCACAAGGCAGGAGTGAAATATCCATTCAATTTGGGATTTTAGTCTATTCCTACCATTCAAGTTGCAAGGACAGCAACAAAGGAATTAGAGGTCCTCAACCTTAAAACTTATTTGCCTGGAAAGGATTTTGACCCTATTGGTAGAATTAATAAATTATTTCCTACCATGCTATTTCATCATGAAAATGCTCTAGAAGACTTCTGGGCCAATTTGAAAGATGATTTTGAAGTCAGGAAAAGGAGCTATTGCAGATTAATTGCCTTCCAATTGAGAGAATTTGGCATAAGGGAGGATGTTCCTAAAAATTTATCTGATGATGGATGGGTATTGAACCCAACATATGATTTAAATAAAAAGTATTCAATGTGCCCAGGCATTATGAAATATTGGATACAATCCATCCTTGACAAGATTGGGGAGAACTTCTCCCATCCAATTCAATAATAAAAAATAGAACAAGCAAGGGAAGAACAAGAACATCAAGAGTGTATTAGAGACCAACAACCCTTGATACAATAGATCTTACAAGACAAAGAAACGTGACAAGAATGCCTCTGACTTATCAATGAACAAAACAACCTTCATGCCAGGCTTAGGAGACTTAGGACTCGTGACCCTACAAGTCATACAATTATTAAAACCACAATAATGATCAAGTGTCTCCATAGGAACAATAGTCAAAACACACACATAACACAAAACCTAACCACCATTTGTGACATTCTGCTCCTTGAAGAAAGAGAGTAGAACAACCCCTCGGTCCTACCTCCACTCGAATGGCTCTTGTCACATGAGAGGGAGTGATTGGGAGGCTGCCATTAGCAAGGAGGATGGTTCATGTGTCGTGTTGGATTGTGATCCACCCACAAAATTGTCTAGTTCACATTCTAAGCAATACAGTTACATAAAATTGCACACTCTAACAAACAATCACATAAGAAACCTAAGAGTGGATGCGCTAATGCCCAGAGCATATGAATTGTGATAAAAGTGCATATGATGTTACATAATCCGAATATACCAAATAATTAAAAAATTCCCAAGAGAAAATAGACTAAGCAACAATTTAAATATGCTACGAGAAATATAGATACACTACTCAATAGACCACATAGGCTAAAACAATTCAAAGAACCCCAAAGAGTGCATATGCTATGAGATAGAGCACATACACTATGAAGAGTCTAGATATGCCACTACACAAACCCTATGTGCTGAAATAGTCTAGAAAAACCCTAGAGGGCACGTATGCTACACAAAGTGCATATACGCTATGATGTAGAGACATCACTGAATAGAGTGCCTATGTCACTAGCTAGGGTTTAGGGTTTAATCTTGTGGACAAAGTGCAAATAGCCACAACTAGATGTGGATACACTAGAACTAAGAGTGGGTGCATTGTTTGATAGAGTGCATGTGCCAAACTATGAAAAAAGTAAAAGGACATGAAAAAGCTACAAAAGTCACTCAAAACAATCCTGCAAACATGAAAATTAGATAAGGACATGCTCCCACCAGGTGTGCCAAAAATGTGTATGCTAAGATTTGAAACAAAAAGGAACTAAAGCAATGCAAAAAATGAACCTAATTTCAAGACTACAACACCTCTGATCGAGCTAAGGAATGTAAACAAATAGTGAAGACAAGACAAGATTCTCACAAAAACAAACCTTGATGCCTATATGATATTCTCAAGATGATCATTTTTGTTGAGCTAGAGTTTTGGTTTCTCAAGTATTCTAGCAACATGACCTTGCTATGCATCCAATTCCAACTCTTGGAAATGGCTTGGGAGATGAGAGATTTATAGATTTGGGATGAGTATGATGGATGGTGAGAATTTGATCTAGTGCAATGGATAAAGGGGGTTGATCCATTTACAAGGGAGAATGAAAACCTTACAAGTGTAAGCTTGGGATTGGTTCTCATGACTAGGGCAAAGATTGAAAGAGATGGAGGGTGGAGATTTTCTTATTTTGATGGAAGGTGAAGATTGAAAAGGTACCTTTTGGAGCCTTGTGCAAGGTTGACTTTGTTTATTTTAAACAAAGTGGTGGAGAAATGTGCAAATGATTAATTAGTTGATTAAACTTAGTTTGTTTATTCAACTAATGATGAGAGGGGATTTTGGATTTAATTAAATAAATATTATGTATTTATTTAATTTATGGGGGAATGTTGGGAAAATGATTGGTTTAGTTAAATAAATTTGGTTTATTCAATTAAAGTTAGGACTTTAGAAGAAAGGCTAAATTAGTTTATTAATTAAATAAATAAATGTAATTTATTTAATTAATATCACAAGGTAAAAGTTTGTCATGCTTTATAAAAGAATCGGCCAACACAAATATCTTTCCAACTTAAATGATGAAAAAGTCATATGTATGTTTTGAATTTTAAAATGACATAAACTAATGAAATGTAGAAATTTTAGTGTAGTTTATTATTATAATTTTTTAATTTTTGCAAAATTAGTTGGGTATTTTTTTTTATGAGTTTAATAGGTGAATTTTAATTGCTATTTTTTTTAAAGTGATGTCAATGGGATGTCAAGAAAAATATAGTAAAATTAACTTTTTTTAAAAAAAAAATTTCCTAATTAGACAACTCAAATATCTAGTGCATGGAAAAAATAATAATTTTTGATGAATAATTATATTTTAATAACTTTTTAAAGTCAAATTTAATCAGAACGATATAGTTTTCATGGGACACCAATTTTTGTACAATTTTTTAGTTAAAAAAATACCCTCTTGGAGAAGATTCTCTCCATTAGTGCGCTGTATATTTTTAAAAAATTTCAAACATATTTTTACCTATTTATTTTTAATTTCTAATTGGCTGCATATTTGATCATAATAACCTACTTGTAATAAATTTAAAAATAATACTAATATAACTAATCAAAATATTTAAAAAAATTATATATCTAAGTTCTAGACTCTGAGATCTACCCAAGGGTATTTTCATATTTTCATGAAAGTACCTTTTGGTTGAAGAAATTTGGAGTTGAACTTGAAATTTTGTTTAATTTTTTAAAAGAGGGTTGGCGGCCACATAGGATGCCACAGGCAGTTTCGAGCGAGACAGTATTGCCTGAAAAGGTTTCAGACGAAACTCTATTGCCTGAAAACTTCTAGGCAAATAAATACTATTTTCAAAGTTGAAATCATATTATATAGATTCAAAAACTTTGGGCAAAAAGGTTTCACCTGAAACTCTTTGTCATGCAATGTCACATAAGTGCTACATGGTTTCATGCGAAACCTTTTCTCCTAAAACTATTTAGGGTGAAACTATTTCTAGAGAAACTATTTAGTTGGTTGAAAGTGTGACATAGGTTTGAACTTTTACCCTACAAGAATAGTTAGATTTATTAATTAAATAATGTGACTGGATGACGTGTGATTATTTTCTGATGGACAGGGAATCCCACATCATTAGGGGTTAGGTCAGCAAGTTCATGTGGCCGATGCCAAGCTGGTCCACGGGGCTAATTCAAACTTTGGTAGCATGTTGGGTGAATATTTTGTCATTAACTCGCTAATGGCAAAATGGGTATATCAGCCACAGCTATGATGAGACAAAGTCTCTCCTCTCAACAAGGGGAGGTTCCCTCTAGTTACTTGACTTTTACAAACAAAACAACTTATGAAATTTATGTACACTAAAAACTATGTTTGTGGTGGTTCCATCTCATCTCATTCTCTTTTTTTAGAATAGATGTTTATACTTCAAACTCTTGATAAAGGACTTATAAATTATCACAAAATCACAGAAACACAAAGTTTTCTGTTACCTCACTTACTAATTGTAAACAGAACTATTTGAAGTAGAATGCAGCTCAAAGTCTTCACTCCTCTTCAAGATGATAAAAGTAAATCGAATATAACAACTTGCAGCGCAAAGTCTCCAAACTATTGTATTCTCACAAACATGAATATAAACCTCACAAATGATTTGATAACACAAAGTCTATCAGAATCAAATTAAGAGCGCTCTTCAATCACTTGAAACAAACTCCACACTTCAATTATTACCAAAGAAGATTATGATAGCAAGACGTAAGAACAATACTATCATAACACAAATAATCCCAAGACAAAGATTGGAATTGAACTTGCTTTCTTGTATTGATAAATATTTGATAATTGATTTTCACAAAGAAGCACAAAGTCTTGATTTGCTTTTCAATTCGCCAAAGTTTTTTTGCAATAGACAAAAGATAATATTTAGAAAAGAGGCCCTCTTTATTTATAAGGAGAGGCCTTGAGAAAATTTAGGAAAAACCCTAACTACTTTGACTTATTCAAAAATAGGAGTCCTTATTGACTTGGGACTTCCTATATTTTTACATGTAATTACATATGAAAAATGTACATGTAAAAATGTCCAAAATTGTTTTGAAAGTACATATGAAAAATAGAAAATAAACTAAGGGAAAAATGACTGCTTCAATTTGTGTCACCACTTTTTCTCATGTGGTGATCATACATAGTGAAAGCCACTTGCATCTCAATGCTATCTGGGTTGAATGCGTTCCTGAAGATCATCCTGGCTCTCACTATGGCATCCCTCACTGTAGTGATTGATTTTGCATGACCAGTTAACCTGGTTTTCAGATTATCCAAAGTTAACTGGTTGTCTAAAATACTGTCCACAGAAGTCATTGAAAATGCTTTATCTTTGAATTCTTTCTGGAACATGTCTTCAAATTCCTGAACCATTTCTTCTGCTGAAAGAAATTGGTTATCCTGTGATACCAACTTACAAGGTAACTCCTCCAACTTATGCAAAAGGTTGACATCATTTTTTTCACTGATTTCCTTTGCGGCTTCAAGATCCTTGATCAAATTTCTTAGCATACTACTCCTTGTTGTGTGGTTACACAACACGCCCCATTTTGACTTGGCAAAACAGGGACCCAACTTCTTTTGGCTTGGCTTGTGTTGTCTGTTTTCTGGCGGTTTGGTATAAATCAGCCAAGTGCATCATCACGTTGAGTCAGGATGAGGTAGGTCATCATTATGAGGTTAGGTTGTCAAAATTCACATTTCATATTTGTGACCTCATATTTTGAAAGAACATTAAATTCCATGCAGGTTTGCCTTTTACATCACCCTGATATTCATCAGGATGTGAGAGTTATGAATAGTCAAAGTCTTGGTCAAACCTGATATTTGCAAGAGGGGGGGTCATATTTTATAACCTCAGTCATGTTTCGAACAACATCATCATATTTGAGACATCCCCTGATATATCCTGTGGCTCAAATATCTGGAAGTTGACTTTTAATGGTAGTAAGTCTTTCCCGTCAAGCGGTCTTTTATATCGCGAACATCATGTTTTGAAAAGTAACCCGATATTCATTAATATCCTCCTGACGCGAAATATCACCCTTAACAAACATCCTGATGACATCATCTGAATACGATAAACAAAGAAACAAACATCCTGATGACATCATCATCATATTTACATTTAGACAGGATATTTTGTAAACATGATCATGTTCGCCCAATATGACGATGACGTCATGAAGCATTTCCGATACAAAGAACGAATATCATGATGACGTCATCCTGATATTCCGAAAGGAAGATGAGCAAGCTTGTCTCATCATCACCTTATTTTTTGAAACATCACGTGATAAATCGAAATATCCTCCTGATGTGCTAAAACGTAAACAAAGGGTGCATTGTTACCCGAATCTCCTCGCGATAACAATTTCAATGCTGGGGAAGATGATATCGAAAAGTAACCCGATATTTGTGAAATATCATCCTGCCCTCATGATATCTTGTCATATGGATATCCCCCCACTCCCTTTGTCGCCATATGGTAGGTGATTCCCGCCGATCCCAGAACCCAATGAAATACCTGGCGAGATCCTGAGTTTTCGCACGAATGATCAAAGATTGCAATCTAACTTGTCAGAGGTGCCCTAAATTTACCCTAACTGCGAGGTTAAAAGGTAATTCAACTGCCATTATTACATTTACCTGCGTTAAAATTGTTTTACAGAGCACTAGACTCCATATCCGCATAACAGCTACCGTTGCGCAATTCAAGCTCACAGATAGAAGGAAGGAAGTGATCAGCAGTTGAATCAAGAGTGTCTTGACGATATACTGGTATAAAGGAAAGTCTGCATAACCAGGTAAGTAAACTGAAACCCTCATCATGTTGTTTCTAAATAATGTTGAAAGTTCTGGTTATGTATCCATGTAAGTAAGTAATGTGAAATTGATGCAGTAGGCATGATATTTGCAATATGTATGCATGCGTATCCCTGTTGTGAATTGCAGGTACCCATGGCTGAAAAATGCTTAGTCAAGAATCAGGAAGAATTCAGCCGGCCTATGTTCTCTTCTCAGAGAGGGGTCCTGTTCAAATATGGGGCAATTACAGACACCCACCAGGGGATTACTAACCTAGAAGCCTGGTCGGTCAAGCTGAATGATGGACAGGACAAGAGTCCGGTATTGGATGCAGTGTTTGTATCAGGTATGTGGAACGTTGCTGGCTTCCCATACTCCATGGAGTCTCCGGAGCTCGTCATTGAGTGCGCCCAGAATTATAACCCTCAGACGAGGCAGGTGGTGAAGCATGGGAGGGTATATGCAGACCTATCCATCAAAGGTCTCTCCCGGACATTTGGACTGCCAATGGGCAGTAAGGTAAAGAGTGTAGACTTGAAGAAGTCTGAAAGAGAATACGAGGCCAACAAGAAGGCAGCCAGAAAGAACATGTATGCTTGGCGGGCCGAGAACAGCACATACAATGCAGTGGCCAAGCTCCCCGTGCACATGTTTAAGTTTGATTTCAATGAGGAGTATCAGTACGTGATTGCCCTCCTGAACAGGGTGACTGGCCAGCCTAATACTGGTGAATTTAGAGATTGGATGTACGGCATAATAATGATGTGTCTGTATGCAGACATCAAGCCACTGTGGGGCCAAATAATTAGCGATGCTCTGCATGAGCAGCTGATGAACCTGGGAGGTTCAGATTGTGCATTCTACATGACCTCCTATATCGTGTATTCTTGTGCTTATAGGGGCACTTTTGATGCCCTGGTGCCAGATGGAAAACTGACGGGCACAAATGCAGCATATATATGGGATCATCATCCCCAGCTGCAAAGAACCAATTATACCAAGGATTACAAACTGGTCAATGATGCATTCTCTATGCATCTGGTAAGGACCATGGAAGATGACAGGACTAAAAGACTGAGCATGGAGGCTCAGGAGGCAGTATACAGGCATGGGGCATGGTACATACAATTTGCCACCTTTTCCTATATCAAGATAGAAGGTATTGAAGGGCATCCCCTGATGCTGCCAAGATATCCTACGGATGCAGTAGTGTTAATGGAATTTATCAGGCAGGGCTCCACCATGATACAAATGTATAAGGATGCCAAGAAGCTGCCACCAATTTTGTTCCCAGTCAACATCGGCAACTACATGTGCCCTGACTCCGATAATATAAAGAAGGTGATGGTCACTCTGAACAAGATGAATCTACTACCTTTTCTGATAACCAGACCATATGATCCTTACGGTAGGATATAGAAGATCCTAGGAAAGCCTATTCACCAGAGGCACCTAGAAGATTTTTGGGCTGACTGCGAAGATGAGGCAGAAGCCAGGAGGAGGAGGTATCAGAGGTTGACTCTGAACCAGATCAGGACATTTGATTGCATATCCCTCCCTCAGCAGCTGAAGAGTGATGATGGCAGGATAATGGCAGACGAATATGAGCAGAAGAAGATTTACAATGATACCATCTCTGCACCTGACCTCACCATGTAGGAGGATATGTCCTTGGACCCATTCTTTGCCAGAACCCTACACTTGACCCAAGCTTGGGCAGATGCATAGGTAGAGGCATTGAAGAAGAAGGGTGTTGCCATCACGGTGGACAACAAAAAGAAGGGGCAGGACATCCCTGCAGATGAATATGATGACTTCCTGCTGGAGAAGCGGAAGACTAAGGGAGAGAGGATCCCTCCACCACGGCAGCCTAGCAAAAGGGCCCCAAGGGACAAGAAGGTGGAGAAAGGACCCAAAGGGGTCATGATTGAAAGGGCAGTATTCACAGCGGAGGAGCCAACCAAATCAGGATCAGAATCAGATTCTCCTCCAAAGCCCAAGAAAACCAAGATAGCAGAGGCTGGAATCACAGAGACCCAAGAAGTGGGTCAGTCATCTAAACAACCAGGCAAAGATATCCTCATGGAGGAGGAGCCTGAAGAAGAGGAGGAAGCTCCACTGGTAATCAAAAGAAAGAGGAGAGCTCCACATGTGTTGGTTCCCACCACACCTAAGAAACCAAGAACCGCCATGAGAGGTGAAATAAGTCAACCCCCAGCACAATTACAAGGGGCAGGTAGTGAAGCGCCGAAGGAACTTCAACACAATGTTCCGCTTCCTACCATTGTCAAGTTCAAGACTGAACTTGCTGAAGAACAACAAAAGGAAGCATCTTAGACACAAGCGGAAAGGCATGTCTCACTAGACGAGACAATAAACTTGTCTGATGATGAGGTGGTGCAGGATGTGGTTGCACAAGAAATGGAAACACTTGCTGCTGATGCAAGTGTGACTCCTCACAAGCCTCCAATGGTTCAAACAGTGCTTGAGGAGATAAAACAAGCAGAAGCGGAGCGAGAAAAGAACCCGGAACCAGAAAAGAGCCCGGAGCAGGTAGCTCAGGACATAGGGCTAGACACACTGATCACTGAGGTGACAAGTCCTGTAGTGGTAGACTTGATAGAGAAACAGGATGCAAGTCCTGAGAAGCCAGCAGGATCACCTGATAAGGGCCACCTAATAGAGGAGATAGAGATGGCCGAAGCAGAAGGCTATGCTCTTGAATCAGGCCAGCAAAGCCCACAAGATACATCAGCAGGACCTGCTATAGTAGAGGTCCAGGAAGCAAGGGCTGATGAGAAGAAGAAAGAAGAAATAGAAGATCCAGCTGCTAAGGCACAAGAGGTGGATAGTGCAGGAATAGAACAAATAGCGGCTGCAGAACAAATACCATCACCTCAGGCGGATCCTATAATATCCGGTACGGTGGACATACCACCAAAAATCAAGAAACAAAAGGAGGATGATCAACCTCCACAAGGGGAAGAACTGGGGACAAGTGAAGTAATAATGGAGAAAGATCATGATCATCATGATCTAAATACAGGTACACCACAGGGTTCCCCACACAAAGAAGATGCTCCCCCAGAAAAGGAAGTTCCTCAACAGGAGGAGGCACCTCAGGATCAGCAGCAAGGCAAGCGTCAAGAGAAAGAAAAGGAAAAATCACCATCTCCACAACACGGGTTGATAGAAACGGGAGATAGGGGTGAACAGCATCATGATGCTGAAAAGCATGATCAGGTGCCTCCATGGTTAGAAAAGGAGGTAAATGTTGAGGAGGAACTTGAAATCCAAGAGTTCGACGTCTCCACCCTATTCTCCACAGATATAATGAAGCCTAGGAGAAAGGCCAGAATGACTTCGGCCATCAAAAGAGATCCGGCGATAGGGAGAAGGACCGCACAAATTGTTGTACCTGCGATAGAGAAGGAGAAAGGCAAAATCACTGTGGATGAATTCCAGATAAGCACAGTAGATTTGGGTTTTGCCAACGAAGAGCAGGAAGGTCAAGAGGGAAAAGACATCATAGACTCTCTAATTCAGAAAGTGAAAAGAGAGAAGGAGAAGAATAAGCAACATAAAGAGCACATTGCTCAGTTGCATGCTTACATTAAAGGCTTGACCAATCCTGAGGATACTACAAGTGAAGCTGCAGTCCCATTGACTGCCATTTCTCAAGAGGAGATAAATAAACTGGACCTCATGAAACATGAGGCTTCCGTAATAAGAAAATGGATGTCATCCACATTGGATGATGCTATAGAAATAATAAAGGGTTCTTTGAAGAGGTGGAGCATATTAAGTGACTCCAAAACCAAGGTGGACAAATTGCAGATGCAGAACAGAAAAAGGTCTTATAAACTGGAGAAAGTCCTCGGCCTGTTAGGAGAAATAAGGAAGATAAACCCACAACTGCTTATCAGTAAGTAGGTATTGAATAATAATACTGCATTATTAATAGACATCTGGTACAAGGATGTGCAATTTGAATGCGGAGTCCTCAAGAGATGTAATAATAAGCTGAGGGAGATCAGCATGAGGCTACATGATTTAATGGGCATTGAGGCAGACATGCTAGAAACACTAGAGGGCAAAGTGGAAGGGAAGATAGAGAATCAAGATGAAGATTCTGCCCTTAAGGCTCTGCGCAGTAACTTCCAAATGGAAGATGATGGTCCACTCGTCCACTTGACAGAAGAAGTGATAAATAAAATGATGAGGATCAAGGTCAAGATGGAGACCTACAATGAGACATTGCAGGACAGGGAAAATAAGCTGGATAACAGCAAGGATAAGTATGAGGCACACAAGCACGCCATTATCAAGGCAAAGACTCAAGATGGTGGAGGAATAGATCAGGTTGTGCGGTCATATGAACAAATCCAGAGTAGCATGCAGCCCCATATGCAGCAGCATCATCATCAGGATAGCGAAGAGTCAGGAAGTGATGCACATGATGATGACCCGCATGCATCAGCTGAAGAGCATGATGGAGATACATCATGAGGGGGAATATTTTGCATATGCAATATAGATAGTTGCCAGCTGGCAACTTGTGCCATTTTGTAAAATTGACAAGTCATGAAATGATGACCATGGATTTGTATTGACATATCAGATCCGTAGATCTTTTGTAATGGATTCCTCACCTTATTCTATAAAAGGTGGTGGAATGCCTTGTTGTATTCATTCGAAACTTAATTGAAATCTTTTTGCTGAAATATTCAGGGCTCATTTCAAAGCTGCTGTATATGTACATGTCTTTTGCATACTTAATGAAAGGGAAGAGTATTTTGATTACAAATCTTCGTAAATCTTGAGTAATCTGTGTTTGAATTCTGGATATGTGTTTTGATTAGCTACGTCCCTTGGAGTGCTCATCATGTTGCATGTATTGTTTTCATTCATTATCCTCTGAAGTTTGCATCAACTGTATCTAGTTGTGGAATGTCCTGGTGAACATATGGTTTGATTTCTTCTCCTCATGACAATATCAAGCATGTATGTGGATCAAAAGCTAAAGGTTCAACTTAATTAGAAGTATTTTCTTTGAATTCTTTCAATTTCAGAACATCTCACTGTCATAATTGCAAATAACTGCTAATCTTAAGCAAACAACCCAAAATATGCAGACATCTCATAGATAACCACAAATATTTAGCATATTTGAACACTAAGCATGCACAATTGAAAATATCATGCAAAGATCGAGGTATTTTACTTCTTTTCATCAAATAGCTGCATAATTTGACTTCTCTGTAAAGAATTTCTGTAGGAACGTCATGATGATAGTACATTTTCACGTAAGGCCCCAAAATGGAAATAGCAACTCACATTAACTACTGAGTAACGTCAGTCGATTAAGACCTAATCACCGGAGACTTGGGATCATGAATTCTCTGAATTCACTATATCTTTCAAGATGAATAAAGGTTAATGTGTACTTTTATTCTATGTTTGTTTGTGACTAACATCATGACCAACATAAATTGGCGCTAGAAGGAGAGCCAGTCCAGAAAACCACGCTCATCATCATTATTTTCAGGTTTGATGATGCATAGAGTAAGGTAACCTCAGATCGCCTGTGAATTTCAGTAAATTACGTAAATATTTGCTGTGAGAAGTTTGTACGTGTTCATTCTATGTAAAGATTTCCAGATCTCACGTAAATATTGCAAGCTTTACAGTAAATCATTGTGAATTCACTAAATATTGGCCAAAGATACATAAATTTGTTCAAGTCTTGCAGAATTTAAGCCTTAAACACTTGAGATCTCGTGCTACGATCAATATACCCCAATATCCTGTCATATTTACAGTATCTTTGCAAATATTTCGTAAATATCCAGTCTGATTTGCCATCTGACCGCAAATATCACCTTATCCAGTGGAATCCAGCCAATATTTGCAAAGTTTCAGCCAATTTGCCTCCAAATCGAGAAATCCTGGCTCACAGGATAAATACCAGGTCCAGACCTAGTGAAATTTTTGAAGAATTGCCTGTTAGAGGTTTCAGACCTAGGACTGTAGACATTCATCATACTCTAGGGTCTAGTGCGTCTAGAGCTTCACCAGGACCTCCTCCTGTAACTCCTGTTGGTTTGCAAATACCTTCCGGTATATCCGTGACACCTCCTGTTCAAACTCAGGGTATACCTTTAGTTCAACCTCAGCCAGCTGCACCACCAGTTCAGCCCCCTTAGGTTGCAATGTCTTTCTTTGCAGCAGAGTCACCCTTGACCTTTAATGCATATCACGAGTTATCAAAGAATCCGGACAAACTTTGTCCAAAATATCATCCTTATCAAGATGCTGATGATCATATCAGGACATTTAAAGAAGCTTTCTGCAGAGCCAGAATAGAACATCAGGACGTGGTGTGCAGATTATTTCCTTTTTCCTTAGGGGAAGAGGCTTATAATTGGTTCATCAGTCTTGGCCAAGCCTCTGTTGGTTCATGGGCTGTCTTAGAGAAAGCTTTTCTTGACAGGTTCAAGGTCCCTATTGATCCATCCATGAATTATCACATGTTTGCTACAATCAAAAGATTTGAGAATGAGCCTATTGCTAATTTCAATGCTAGGTTCCAGAAAATGTTGTCCAAACTAGTTGCCCCATATGTAGTAGCTGATGCTATTGCTAGGAGTATCTACTATTCAGCCCTAGATCCATTAACTTCCATGTTCATCAGGAGAACACATCCAGAGATCACTACACTGACAGGAGCTTTTCAAGAAACTATCAAGGTAAATCAGCAGTTGATACCTGCCCCTACTCCAAATATAGTATTCCCTACTTTGCCTGGCATGCAGTCACAATATCCTGCACAGTATCCTGCACCATATTCACCACAGTATCCTGCACAATATCCAAATGGAGCAGTGATACCTCCAGTAGTCATGCCTGCACCTTTGCAAGTACCGCCATTGAGCATCATGCCTCCTCCTAATGGAAATGGCCAACTACCACAATATCCTGCACATGCTCAGACACCTCAGGGTACTGATCTATCCAACAGTAACCATGGATCTTCTTTTTTCAAGCCTCAGACCGAAAATGTAGTTGCCAAAGCTCAAGAGGAAAAGGAAGAAATCAAAGAAATTTCTGCTCAGTTGAGAAAACTCACCACAAAAGTAACACATTTGAGAAATCAGGGTTTTTATTCCCAGTCAGGTCAGAATAGGAATTTTTCCAATGACAGACCAAACTACCCTGACAGAGGATATAACAACAATAACTTCAACAATAATGGTGGAAATAACAATAATCCTCCTAGACAGCCTAGAATATGGAACTCCAGGCCAAATAACAGTTCATTATCATCACCCCTAGACAATCAGCCTCCTAGTGAAGCCAAACAGACTACTAGAGTCAATCTTGCTGAGGCAGCCCTCACCAATTGGTGTAGGATCCATAATACAAATGCACATGCAGAATTAGATTGTCCACAATTTAGGATTGCTGCCAGCATCTTTCAGACTGAAGTGTCTAACACTTCTGGAAATCCACCTCAGGCAGAAGGAAATGAGATAGTTCCTTGTGGATATGACTCAGCTTTTGTGCTAGAAACGTACACTAACTAGCCTCATCCGAGTTATGATCAGGCATGTGCAGAATCTGCCTTAACTTTTGAAACAAACTATGTTTTTCCCTTTGAGGATGAAAATGAACCTACAAGGGAGCATGAGGAAGTACATGCATATCAGCAGCAATATCCTGGTAAGCACAATTATAACCTGAGGAGCAATGCCAACAAACCTGCTGGACCATTGACATCATCTCTACCTCCAAACAACTTCAACACACCTCTTGATCCTAAGGCTAGCAATAACCCTGGGTTCCCTAAGGTGAATGCTCAATACTTGTCTTCTCAAAACACGATAACAAAAGTCGTAAATGCACCTCAGGAGTCTGACAAGTTAGTCAGCTATTTGGCTGATGAAATGAAGAAAATCAAGATCAGCCTGTCCTTATTGGAGTTACTGAAAACTCCTGCCATCAAAAAGGCATTCATGAAGTCACTAGATGATCCTGCTCCTAAAGAGGATAGTCATCTTTTAAGTCAATCCAATGGCAAAGATCATGCTGCTAAGGATAATATTATCAAGCCTAAAGTGTCAGCTACAGTCCAAGCTGCCAAAACCTCCCACATGACCTTATATAGAGATAAAATTGAATCACCTCCGTTTCTCCTCACCATAAGAATGTTTAGCAAGAACTTGCACAGCTGTTTGGTTGATTCAGGAGCCTCAACGAATGTTATGCCTTTGTCAATATGTAACGCATTAGGACTGCATCCTGCTAAATCCTTAAAGGAGGTCACTCAACTGGACAAGACAGAAGTAAGTGTAGTAGGAGAACTAACTCACATTCACATGCAGCTAGCATCTGATCCTAGGATCTAGTATTACATTGACATTCAGGTAGTTGACATCCCTGATACATATGGGATGTTACGTAGCCGAGATTGGTCTAAAACGCTTAACGGATATATGTCCATAGATTTCAGTCACATGTGGTTACCATGGAAGGGTATACCTAATCAGATCAGGATTGATGCTGAACCTAGGATGAAACATATGATCACGGAGTACAACAAAACAAATGAGATCATGTACGTAAACATAGAGCCTGGAGTTTATTACATCAGGCCACAAACCATTAAAATAGAAGAGATCTTGATGCTTGATGTTCATTATCATCACGATGATGATTATCATGAGGACGGGTCAGTTATAGAATTTAGTAATGATCCTGATAATGAAAATGAAATGAATCGCTTCAGAGATTTTGAGATGCATCTATCTACTCAGGTAAAACGTTGTCAATTACTAAGTATACCTGCTAATGATATCTTAATTGACGGATGGTGCAGATTACACGGCGAAGCACACTCAGAAAAGACTTGTGAACCATGCTTAGACATGATGATACTGGAGCAAACGTATAGTGAAGCATCATCATCATATTCCAAGGTGAGTGCTATATCTGATGATGATGATGATACTAATTCTTATTTGTCTTCTGCAGGAACAGAAGAGTCGACAGATCATGATGAAGATCATATCCTAAAAGCAGAAGAGATCCTAGTGTCCAATCAGATAAATGATGCAGAAAAAGAAAAGATCACTCCTGGTAGCGATTGCTTCATGGAACCGGATTATGAGTTGTCTGATGAAGACAAAGGTAGTGACCTGACGAAGTTCGAAGAATTTCTGGTAAAAGAAATAGAGAAGATGACACGACAGCATAAATCTCCCCATGAGGTGTTGATTAAAGGTTGGTGTAGGTTGCATGAGGCACCTCACTTAGAAACAACTTGCTCACTATGCTTACACATTTTGAAGAAGCATGCAGCTGTATATCCTGAACATCATCCTCTTGCTGATATGGAAGAGAAAATAGAAAAGCCATTAGGCTCACAAAATAAAGGAAAGAAGAAACTTGAGGATGATGACATCCCCAAGTTAAAGTGGATATCAGGCGGAGCAACAGCCAGAGCTGCCAGGAGAAAAGAAAGTTCAGCTAAGTGTCCTGCTGAGGATAAGCCTTGGGTCCTGAGGTTTGATGGATCCAAATCTAAGCAAGGTGCTGGGGTAGGAATTGACCTCATTGATCCATCAGGAAAATCCTATTTAGCAGCTTACAGATTACAGTTCCCCTGTACTAACAATGTAGCAGAGTATGAAGCTCTGATTCATGGAATGTTATTTGCTCATAAGAAGAAGGTGAAGATCCTGCATGTCTTTGGGGATTCAGAACTAGTTGTGAGGCAGGTAAGAGGAATTTACTCCTGTAACTACAGAAAACTATCAAATTACAGGCATCGAGTGTGGGACCTGATTGAAGACTTTGATGCCTTTAATATCATTCACGTACCAAGAGAACAAAACCAGAGGGCAGATGCACTCGTCCAGGCCGCCAGTACATTGGAACCGCTGTCTATATCTGGTCTAAAGAGATTTTCAGTAGAATTGGTGTCAGTACCTTCAGTACCTGACAATGTGACTAATCTCCAAGTGTTTGATGATGATCAGCACATCTTGGACTTTATATCAAACAGGGACATATTTGAAGCTCAGATTATAGATGAGAATAGTATGGAAGATCATGTCTGGGAAGAAGATGAGATATTAGAGTTGCCTAGCAATAGAATTCCCAAAGGTATGATTGAATTAGAAAGAGCTTTTGATCTAGATAATATGCTTAAACATAAAGATCTGCCTAAGGCAAGTGGAGGTCAATATTCACAAGTGAATATTGGACAAGCTGATGACAAGAGAAACGTCTTATTGGGTAAGGTTTGTACACCAGAAGAGTTAGAAGGAATAACTCAGGCCCTTAAAGATTACATACATGTAATTGCATGGACTTATGATGAGCTAAAGACATATGACACTTCTGTCATAACTCATACTATACCTCTCAAGCCAGATGCAAAACCTTTCAGACAGAAGCAGAGGCCAGTTAATGCTCTGCTTGAACCAATCATCCTTGAAGAGGTCAAGAAATTGTTAAATGCCCGGATAATATTTCCTGTAAGGCACTCCACTTGGGTGGCAAATCTTGTGCCAGTCAGAAAGAAGAATGGAGACATCAGGTTATGTGTAGATTTCAGGAACCTGAATAGAGCATCAGAAAAGGATAATTATCCTTTGCCCTCCTTGGATGAAGTTCTACAGATTGTAAATGGAGCCAAAATGATGTCCTTCTTAGATGGTTTTTCAGGATACAACCAAGTGATGGTAGATAAAATTGACAAATTGAAAACTGCCTTCACCACAAAGTGGGGTATATTTGCATTTAGACGTATGCCATTTGGACTTATAAATGCTGGAGCTACATTCCAGCGAGCAATGGACATAGCCTTCAGAGGCTTAATAGGAAAATGTATAGTCATCTACATGGATGACTTGACAGTATTCTCCAAGGAAAGGGGAAATCATGTTGCTGATCTCAGAAGTGTACTAAAGAAATGTGAAGAATATGGAATATCTTTGAATCCTAAGAAGTGCATATTTGGAGTCACAACAGGAAAGTTACTAGGCCACCTGATCACAGAAGATGGAATTATCATTGATCCTGACAGGGTGGAGTCTATTATGAAGTTACAACTTCCAGGAAGCAAAAAGGAACTTAAGTCTTACTTTGGTAAGATAAATTTTGTGAGGAAGTTCATCGCCGGCTTTGCTGAAATTGTCAGACCACTAAATGCCATGTTGAAAAAGGATGCACAAATTGAGTGGACACCAGAAGCCAAGGATGCCTTTGAAGATATAAAGAAGGCCATTTCAGATGCTCCTGTCCTCATTAGTCCAAATTATACAAGAGATTTCTACATCTACTCATTTGCCTCAGAACATACTTCTGCAGCAGTGTTAACTCAAAGAAATGAAGAGAAAGAAGAGAAACCAATTGCTTTCATGAGCTGTCCTTTCAAGGATGCTGAGTTGAGATATGTAGATGTTAAAAGATAGGCACTTGCATTAGTCAGAGCAGTAAAGAAATTCAGACATTATATACTGAGAAGCAAAGTGATTGCTGTGGTACCAGATGCAGCAGTGAAGATGCTGCTGATGCAAAGTGAACCTGGTGAAAAAAGAGCCAAATGGATTACTGTATTACAAGAGTACGATATGGAGATCACACTAATGAAGCTGGTGAGAGGACAAGCTCTGAGCCAGATGATATCTGAAACTGATCCAAACATCATCAATCAGTAGTATGTGATCAATGAGAAAGACAATAGAGAATGGTATTCAGACATCAGGCACATCCTGATCATCGGAAGATGTCCTTCAAGAATGCAAGCTTCACAGAGAAAAGCCTTGAAGATAAGATCCCAGAAGTATATGATGAAGGGAGGAACCTTGTTTAAGAAGAATTATGAAGGAATATACCTGAGATGCTTAGAGAAACTAGAAGCAAATAAAGTTTTGACAGAGTTACATGACAAGTTTGGAACGGCACACGGATCAGCGTTGGCCACAACACATGCAATCCTCAGAGCAGGATATTACTGGCCTACGATTTTTAAAGACACAACTGATCATGTTAAATGTTTTCATGTTTGCCAGGTTGCTGCCAACAGAGAGAAATATGCTGTGCAACCGTTGCAGCCAGTGGTGGAAGAGCGCCCATTTGCACAGTGGGGCATGGATTTCATAGGACCGATCAATCCTCCGTCTTCCTCAGGCCATAGGTATGTCTTAACGATTACTGACTATTGTACTAGATGGACTGAGGCTACCAGCAGCAAAACTTGCACTGCAGATGATGTCATTAAGTTTCTGGAAAGCAACATTGTCACCAGGTATGGAATTCCTTATGCATTGGTAAGTGATAATGGTTCTGCCTTCATTTCCACCAAATTGTCAAGTTGGGCTTTTGATCATGGGATCATACTTAAGTTTTCGTCCAACTACTATCCCCAGGGAAATGGATTAGCAGAATCCACCAACAAGAATTTACTGAGTATCATAAGAAAACTGATAGAGAAAAATCCCAGGGAATGGAACTCATTTCTGAAATATGCCTTATGGGTAGACACAACTAGAATAAAAATTGCATTAGGAAACTCACCCTTCCAACTAGTATATGGGGTAGATCCTATCCTCCCTGTAAACTTGAAAATTCCTACTCTACAGTTTGCCCAAGAATATCTAGGCATAGATAATAAGCAGGAAGTCAGGTTGCTTCAGTTGATGCACCTGGAAGAAAAATGGAGTCAAGCGATTGACCAATTTGCAAAACATCAGGCTGTTGTCAAACGCTGGTTTGACAAGAGAGCCAGAATTAAAGCTTTCAGGATATCCGATTTGGTCCTGATGTGGGATAAAGCCCATGAAAAGAAAGGTGATCATGGTAAGTTTGATAGATTATGGATAGGTCCCTTTCAGATTTCTGAGATCTTAGGAGACAGCACTTATAGGCTTAAGAACCTGACAGGCGAGGATGTTCCGTTGCTAGTCAATGGACAATTCCTCAAACATTATTTCTAGGCCTGAATGACTTCGTGACAGTCATATGTACCATATTGTATATTTGTATAGTTGTTTGTATAGTTTCTTTGTTGTGCTTGTTTTGTTTTGTTGGTTGGGATTTTGTTCTGGTAAGTCAGGATGATGCACTTCATCACCCCAGATAATAATCAAGTTGTTAAGATTCAAGTGATGAGAACACATTTAAACATAGGTTCTGATTCATTCTAAAAAGTGTCCGTGATCAGGTTTGTGATATCTTTTCATCAGGGTACTTCTTCCTGGTCAAAGTGAATCCATCACAATGAAACACCTAACAGCCTTAGGTTTGTTGAACACACTAGTATAGGTGTTAAGTGAAAAATCTAAAGGGACTCCCTTGCTACCAGTGCAATCTCCAACCTAAAGCTGCAAGTAATGGTACCTTGTACAAATGAGCTGACATGATGATATCAGATATAAATTTTAAAGAGAAAATCAGAAAAGAAATAAAATTAGGCCATCTAAGTAACTCTACCGAGGCTATGGACGCCTGCTGACAGTGGGGCTCTACTTAGGGAGATTGTATAGATAACCTTGTCGAGGCTATAGACACCTGCTAGCAGCAAGGCTCTATCCAGGTTGGCTATGAGGGATGATCTCCAACTATGTAGTTTAACACCAGTTACTTACGTTTTCAACTTACTTTCAAGATGAGGATAATTAATCATATGCACACACCTGATCCTTTGTTAGCATTATCACCATGATGAAATTTTATCATTCAGAGGATCATGATGCTTACACTTAGACAGAATTAGAATACTATAGATAAATGTCATCACATCACTTGAATCATTGGGATTTGTTTATTTTCTTTGGTGGCAAGTTGTTGTGTGGTTACACAACACGCCCCATTTTGACTTGGCAAAACAGGGACCCAACTTCTTTTGGCTTGGCTTGTGTTGTCTGTTTTCTGGCGGTTTGGTAAAAATCAGTCAAGTGCATCATCACGTTGAGTCAGGATGAGGTAGGTCATCATTATGAGGTCAGGTTGTCAAAATTCACATTTCGTATCTGTGACCTCATATTCTGAAAGAACATTAAATTCCATGCAGGTTTGCCTTTTACATCACCCTGATATTCATCAGGATGTGAGAGTTATGAATAGTAAAAGTCTTGGTCAAACCTAATATTCGCAAGAGGGGGGGGGTCATATTTTATAACCTCAGTCATGTTTCAAACAACATCATCATATTTGAGACATCCCCTGATATATCCTACGGCTCAAATATCTAGAAGTCGACTTTTAATGGTAGTAAGTCTTTCCCGTCAAGCGGTCTTTTATATCGCGAACATCATGTTTTGAAAAGTAACCCGATATTCGTTAATATCCTCCTGACACAAAATATCACCCTTAACAAACATCCTGATGACATGATCTGAATATGATAAACGAAGAAACAAACATCCTGATGACATCATCATCATATTTACATTTAGACAGGATATTTTGTAAACATGATCATGTTCGCCCAATATGACGATGACGTCATGAAGCATTTCCGATACAAAGAACGAATATCATGATGACGTCATCCTGATATTCCGAAAGGAAGATGAGCAAGCTTGTCTCATCATCACCTTATTTTTTGAAACATCACGCGATAAACCAAAATATCCTCCTGATGTGCTAAAACGTAAACAAAGGGTGCATTGTTACCCGAATCTCGTCGCGATAACAATTTCAATGCTGGGGAAGATGATATCGAAAAGTAACCCGATATTTGTGAAATATCATCCTGCCCTCATGATATCCCATCATATGGATATCCCCCCGCTCCCTTTGCCACCATTATCATTAAATGCGCGCAGATATGGTAGGTGATTCCCGCCGATCCCGGAACCCAATGAAATACCTGGCGAGATCCTGAGTTTTCGCACGAATGATTAAAGATTGCAATCTAACTTGTCAGAGGTGCCCTAAATTTACCCTAACTGCGAGGTTAAAAGGTAATTCAACCGCCATTATTACATTTACCTGCATTAAAATTGTTTTACAGAGCACTAGACTCCATATCCGCATAACAGCTACCGTTGCGCAATTCGAGCTCACAGATAGAAGGAAGGAAGTGATCAACAGTTGAATCAAGAGCGTCTTGACGATATACTGGTATAAAGGAAAGTATGCATAACCAGGTAAGTAAACCGAAACCCTCATCATGTTGTTTCTAAATAATGTTGAAAGTTCTGGTTATGTATCCATGTAAGTAAGTAATGTGAAGTTGATGCAATAGGCATGATATTTGCAATATGTATGCATGCATATCCCTGTTGTGAGAAGAAATGTTGTTAATTGCAGGTACCCATGGCTGAAAAATGCTTAGTCAAGAATCAGGAAGAATTCAGCTGGCCTATGTTCTCTTCTCAGAGAGGGGTCCTGTTCAAATATGGGACAATTACAGACACCCACCAGGGGATTACTAACCTAGAAGCCTGGTCGGCCAAGCTGAATGATGGATAGGACAAGAGTCCGGTATTGGATGCAGTGTTTGTATCAGGTATGTGGAACGCTGCTGGCTTCCCATACTCCATGGAGTCTCCGGATCTCGTCATTGAGTGCGCCCGAAATTATAACCCTCAGACGAGGCAGGTGGTGAAGCATGGGAGGGTATATGCAGACCTATCCATCAAAGGTCTCTCCCGGACATTTGGACTGCCAATGGGCAGTAAGGTAAAGAGTGTATACTTGAAGAAGTCTGAAAGAGAATATGAGGCCAACAAGAAGGTGGCCAGAAAGAACATGTATGCTTGGCGGGCGGAGAATAGCACATACAATGCAGTGGCCAAGCTCCCCGTGCACATGTTTAAGTTTGATTTCAATGAGGAGTATCAGTACATGATTGCCCTCCTGAACAGGGTGACTGGCCAGCCTGATACTAGTGAATTTAGAGATTGGATGTACGGCATAATAATGATGTGTCTGTATGCATACATCAAGCCACTGTGGGGCCAAATAATTAGCGATGCTCTGCATGAGCAGCTGATGAACCTGGGAGGTTCAGATTGTGCATTCTACATGACCTCCTATATCGTGTATTCTTGTGCTTATAGGGGCACTTTTGATGCCCTGGTGCCAGATGGAAAACTGATGGGTACAAATGCAGCATATATATGGGATCATCATCCCCAGCTGCAAAGAACCAATTATACCAAGGATTATAAACTGGTCAATGATGCATTCTCTATGCATCTGGTAAGGACCATGGAAGATGACAGGACTAAAAGACTGAGCATGGAGGCTCAGGAGGCAGTATACAGGCATGGGGCATGGTACATACAATTTGCCACCTTTTCCTATATCAGGATAGAAGGTTTTGAAGGACATCCCCTGATGCTGCCAAGATATCCTACGGATGCAGTAGTGTTAATGGAATTTATCAGGCAGGGCTCCACCATGATACAAATGTATAAGGATGCCAAGAAGCTGCCACCAATTTTGTTCCCAGTCAGCATCGGCAACTACATGTGCCCTGACTCCGATAATATAAAGAAGGTGATGGTCACTCTGAACAAGATGAATCTACTACCTTTTCTGATAACCAGACCATATGATCCTTACGGTAGGATACAGAAGATCCTAGGAAAGCCTATTCACCAGAGGCACCTAGAAGATTTTTGGGCTGACTGCGAAGATGAGGCAGAAGCCAGGAGGAGGAGGTATCAGAGGTTGACTCTGAACCAGATCAGGACATTTGATTGCATATCCCTCCCTCAGCAGCTGAAGAGTGATGACGGCAGGATAATGGCAGACGAATATGAGCAGAAGAAGATTTACAATGATACCATCTCTGCACCTAACCTCACCATGCAGGAGGATATGTCCTTGGACCCATTCTTTGCCAGAACCCTACACTTGACCCAAGCTTGGGTAGATGCACAGGTAGAGGCATTGAAGAAGAAGGGTGTTGCCATCACGATGGACAACAAAAAGAAGGGGCAGGACATCCCTACAGATGAATATGATGACTTCCTGCTGGAGAAGCGGAAGACTAAGGGAGAGAGGATCCCTCCACCACGGCAGCCTAGCAAAAGGGCCCCAAGGGGCAAGAAGGTGGAGAAAGGACCCAAAGGGGTCATGATTGAAAGGGCAGTATTCACAGTGGAGGAGCCAACCAAATCAGGATCAGAATCAGATTCTCCTCCAAAGCCCAAGAAAACCAAGATCGTAGAGGCTGGAATCACAGAGACCCAAGAAGTGGGTCAGTCATCCAAACAACCAGGCAAAGATATCCTCATGGAGGAGGAGCCTGAAGAAGAGGAGGAAGCTCCACTGGTAATCAGAAGAAAGAGGAGAGCTCCACAGGTGTTGGTTCCCACCACACCTAAGAAACCAAGAACAGCCATGAGAGGTGAAATAAGTCAACCCCCAGCACAATTACATGGGGCAGGTAGTGAAGCGCCGAAGGAACTTCAACACAATGTTCCGCTTCCTACCATTGTCAAGTTCAAGACTGAACTTACTGAAGAACAACAAAAGGAAGCATCTCAGACACAAGTGGAAAGGCATGTCTCGCTAGATGAGACAATAAACTTGTCTGATGATGAGGTGGTGCAGGATGTGGCTGCACAAGAAATGGAAACACTTGCTGCTGATGCAAGTGTGACTCCTCACAAGCCTCCAACGGTTCAAACAGTGCTTGAGGAGATAAAAAAAGCAGAAGCGGAGCGAGAAAAGAGCCTGGAACCAGAAAAGAGCCCGGAGCAGGTAGCTCAGGACATAGGGCTGGACACACTGATCGCTGAGGTGACAAGTCCTGTAGTGGTAGACTTGATAGAGAAACAGGATGCAAGTCCTGAGAAGCCAGCAGGATCACCTGATAAGGGCCACCTAATAGAGGAGATAGAGATGGCCGAAGTAGAAGGCTATGCTCTTGAATCAGGCCAGCAAAGCCCACAAGATACATCAGCAAGACCTGCTATAGTAGAGGTCCAGGAAGCAAGGGCTGATGAGAAGAAGAAAGAAGAAATAGAAGATCCAGCTACTAAGGCACAAGAGGTGGATAGTGCAGGAATAGAACAAATAGCGGCTGTAGAACAAATGCCATCACCTCATGCGGATCCTATAATATCTGGTACGGTGGACATACCACCAGAAATCGAGAAACAAAAGGAGGATGATCAACCTCCACAAGGGGAAGAACTGGGGACAGGTGAAGTAATAATGGAGAAAGATCATGATCATCATGATCTACATACAGGTACACCACAGGGTTCCCCACACAAAGAAGATGCTCCCCCAGAAAAGGAAGTTCCTCAACAGGAGGAGGCACCTCAGGATCAGCAGCAAGGCGAGCGTCAAGAGAAAGAAAAGGAAAAATCACCATCTCCACAACACGGGTTGATAGAAACGGGAGATAGGGGTGAACAGCATCATGATGCTGAAAAGCATGATCAGGTGCCTCCATGGTTAGAAAAGGAGGTAAATGTTGAGGAGGAACTTGAAATCCAAGAGTTCGACGTCTCCACCCTATTCTCCGCGGATATAATGAAGCCTAGGAGAAAGGCCAGAATGACTTTGGCCATCAAAAGAGATCCGGTGACAGGGAGAAGGACCGCACAAATTGCTGTACCTGCGGTAGAGAAGGAGAAAGGCAAAATCACTGTGGATGAATTCCAAATAAGCACAGTAGATTTGGGTTTTGCCAATGAAGAGCAGGAAGGTCAAGAGGGAAAAGACATCATAGACTCTCTAATTCAGAAAGTGAAAAGAGAGAAGGAGAAGAATAAGCAACATAAAGAGCACATTGCTCAGTTGCATGCTTACATTAAAGGCTTGACCAATCCTGAGGATACTACAAGTGAAGCTGTAGTCCCATTGACTGCCATTTCTCAGGAGGAGATAAATAAACTAGACCTCATGAAACATGAGGCTTCCGTAATAAGAAAATGGATGTCATCCACATTAGATGATGCTATAGAAATAATGAAGGGTTCTTTGAAGAGGTGGAGCATATTAAGTGACTCCAAAACCAAGGTGGACAAATTGCAGATGCAGACCCGAAAAAGGTCTTATAAACTAGAGAAAGTCCTCAGCCTGTTACGAGAAATAAGGAAGATAAACCCACAACTGCTTATCAGTAAGCAGGTATTGAATAATAATACTGCATTATTAATAGACATCTGGTACAAGGATGTGCAGTTTGAATGCGGAGTCCTCAAGAGATGCAATAATAAGCTGAGGGAGATCAGCATGAGGCTACGTGATTTAATGGGCATTGAGGCAGACATGCTAGAAATGCTAGAGGGCAAAGTGGAAGGGAAGATAGAGAATCAAGATGAAGATTCTGCCCTTAACGCTCTACGCAGTAACTTCCAAATGGAAGATGATGGTCCACTCGTCCACTTGACAAAAGAAGTGATAAATAAAATGATGAGGATCAAGGTCAAGATGGAGACCTACAATGAGACATTGCAGGACAGGGAAAATAAGCTGGATAACAGCAAGGATAAGTATGAGGCACACAAGCACGCCATTATCAAGGCAAAGACTCAAGATGGCAGAGGAATAGATTAGGTTGTGCGGTCATATGAACAGATCCAGAGCAGCATGCAGCCCCATATGCAGCAGCAGCATCATCAGGATAGCGAAGAGTCAGGAAGTGATGCACATGATGATGACCCGCATGCATCAGCTGAAGAGCATGATGGAGATACATCATGAGGGGGAATATTTTGCATATGCAATATAGATAGTTGCCAGCTAGCAACTTGTGCCATTTTGTAAAATTGACAAGTCATGAAATGATGACCATGGATTTGTATTGACATATCAGATCCGTAGATCTTTTGTAATGGATTCCTCACCTTATTCTATAAAAGGTGGTGGAATGCCTTGTTGTATTCATTCGAAACTTAATTAAAATCTGTTTTCTGAAATATTCAGGGCTCATTTCAAAGCTGCTGTATATGTACATGTCTTTTGCATACTTAATGAAAGGGAAGAGTATTTTGATTACAAATCTTCATAAATCTTGAGTAATCTGTGTTTGAATTTTGGATATGTGTTTTGATTAGCTGCGTCCCTTGGAGTGCTCATCATGTTGCATGTATTGTTTTCATTCATTATCCTCTGAAGTTTGCATCAACTGTATCTAGCTGTGGAATGTCCTGGTGAACATATGGTTTGATTTCTTCTCCTCATGACAGTATCAAGCATGTATGTGGATCAAAAGCTAAAGGTTCAACTTAATTAGAAGTATTTTCTTTGAATTCTTTCAATTTTAGAACATCTCACTGTCATAATTGCAAATAACTACTAATCTTAAGCAAACAACCCAAAATATGCAGACATCTCATAGATAACCGCAAATATTTAGCATATTTGAACACTAAGCATGCACAATTGAAAATATCATGCAAAGATCGAGGTATTTTACTTCTTTTCATCAAATAGCTGCATAATTTGACTTCTCTGTAAAGAATTTCTGCAGGAACGTCATGATGATAGTACATTTTCACGTAAGGCCCCAAAATGGAAACAGCAACTCACATTAACTACTGAGTAATGTCAGTCGATTAAGACCTAATCACCGGAGACTTGGGATCATGAATTCTCTGAATTCACTGTATCTTTCAAGATGAATAAAGGTTAATGTGTACTTTTATTCTATGTTTGTTTGTGACTAACATCATGACCAACACTCCTGTACATCAAAGCCTCCTATGTTTCTGTATATGAATCCCTGTTAGAAATAGCGCCAATTGATATTAGGGTACTTATTTTTAGCTTCCTCAATTCTACCCATTTATCATGAGTATCCTCTGTGCGTTCAATATCTTGAGAGATAGCATCAATGAGATCATTAAGTTCTTCCCTTACTTTCCTCATTTTATCTGTCTTCTTAGATACATCCGTGAGCAAAGAGATTCCTTGCACCTGCATCCTGTCTAAGTACTCTTCAAGTACTTTTCCTTTGAGGTGTGTCTTTTTTTCTTTCAGAATGACGGGGTCTTCTACAGATACGGCCTTTGGAGTAATAGCTTATGAATTCAAAGTGATTTTCCTTACCACCGCAGTTAGCTATTCTACCATTGCCTTGTAGTGATCCTTCATTTCCTTTTCCCTGTCAAACTTTTGGATTAGGATGTCCATGGCTGACTGCATATCATTTTTAGCACTTTCATGGGTTATTTTGCCCAATTCAACTCTAGAAATAGAGTAGTCATTCATATCAAAATTTTCAATAGTTGCATCCTGTGGAGGTTTTGCTATCTACAGAAATTTGTGTCCCTTGTCTTCAAGTACCCTGGAAAGAATCTTTGGTTTCTTTGGGGCATTAGGCTTTGCAGGTACCAACTTAGTGAAATCAAAGTCATCTGGGGAGATGACTTGCTTTTTCCTCTTTGGCGTGTAAGCTGATAACCAAGGTGGAAGCAGAGAAGTACTCACATTGGGATCCATTCCTACTGCTGGTGTTCCTGAAACTGTGCTTGTACTGGTAGTAGAAACAATAGGCGGGGTGTTAGTAAAAACCGCACCTGTTACATTTGCACTAGAGACTTGTTCAGTATTCATCACAAAATGATCAAAAATGGATGTATCCCCAATATCAAAAGACGAAGAAGACAAACTAGGAATTGACTTAGAAGAGCGGAGAACATTTTCAAAAGTGTTTTGGGGATTATCAAAAATTATTTTAGGAGGAGAGGGAGATTCAGAAGAGGGATTATTAATAGGAGAAACAGACACAGGAGCCACAACAGGTGTATTACGCAATGGGGATGATACTCCCATTTCTTGTTGTGTATTTTCCTGTGGAGACAAAGCCTCCTCGTCTTGTTGATCTGAATTCCTATCTTCAACATCCATCTCTTTTGTGGCTGGCTCTTTAGTAGCTGGCTCCTCAACTTCCATATCTTTTATTTCAGGTTCTTCCTCCACAGCTTTTGCTTTCTTTGTCACAAATCTGATCTTAGGCTTGTGTGTTTTAGAGGATGAAGGAACATCACTCTTGTTCCTTGTTTTGTTTTCCACCTTTTTACTAGTTTGCTCTTGAACTTTAGTTTCTGATCCAGTGAGGAATTCTTTCAGAGTAATTCCTTTATCCGCCAGCCAGTTATTGGTGTTAGCCAATATGGGCTCAAATCTCTTCCTCAGTGAAGTCAACTCCTTTTGGGACCATTGGATTGGAGGGAGAGGAGTACTAGCAATCTGTTATGCATCATATCTGGCATCAACCACTTCCCCATCATTGACAAGATCCTCTAGAATATCAGCAAGTCCCAAATATTCAATATGTTCCAAGGACAACCTGCTATAGTCTAGCTTCCTAATATCTTCCTCTGTCCTCAAATCTACCCAAACATCTTCTACCATGGGTTCATGAAATTGAGTTTTCCTTCTGATTTTATCCTTTACGCCCCTGTAGTCAAACTTTGGTCTCCTCTTGAATTGCTTCATGGTGATCAACTACATTTCTGTCTCCATGGCCCTTGCCTTTGCAGCAGTCATTACTGAAAATATGTCAATTTCCACTGGGAATCTAAAACCAGGCTTCTTGAGTTCCATCTGTTTGTTATGCACAACAATCATTTGTCTGCACAACTCCATCAAGACCATTTTATCTGAGGGAAATCTTGGAAGCATATAAGGGTAACCTTGGAAAAAGCCAACCCTCAAGTATGAAAAAGATGGAAATTGCAAAAACATACACCCGAAGTCATTTACCACTATCCATGCCTCATATGAAATTCTTCTCTGTTCCAGTTGGGGATCAAAAAGACACAAGAATATAGTAAAGAATGAATCATTCACTCTTCTGAAATGATGGATTGAACCTTTCAATGTCAGCTGGGAATAATATTGGTATACTGGGAGTACTCTCCTATCCCCTTCTGATGATAATCCTGGAAAAATCCTCATGGAGGCTGCAATGTATACCAGATAGGAAGTCATGTAGAACTTGGAGGTAGTGGATACCTTCGTCAGCTGCTCATGCAAAGCGTTACTAATTTGTTCTCCCCAGAAAAAAACTTGCTTGCCCTAGAGTATGACCTTAATGAAAGGATACATCCATTCAGGAAACTGTGAAGAGGAAGACAAACCTCTTATCCTGCTGAGGAGAGTAATCAGGTCACCAACTTCCTCTACAAAATCACTTCGAGGGAAACTACGTGGCCACCTTGACAAATTTGACCTTGCAGTCTTCAACCATTTGTTGTTGATCACTTTCTTTGCTTTATTTGGATTCTTGTCATATTCCTTTTGAGCTTCAACAAAGTCAAGCTTCAATACCTCTGTTGCAGGACACATAAACACCTTGTCAATGAACTCAAGATCCAACCTAATTATCACATTACCACTAGCGTCCACCACAGCTCTAATATCTTTCTTATAGAAATGGGCACACTGAAGAACAAATTCTGTGTTGTGAGCTGCCACTGGGAAGGATGACACCAGATGAATATTACTTTCAACTATCTTCTTCATCATAGCACTGAGGTTGCTTGACTTGGTTCTTTCTACAAACTCAGCCATATCAACATGGCCAATCTCCGTATCTCTAATGTCATCAACATTAGAATGGACTAAGGTGATTGGGAAAACACCTTAATATTTGTACTTCATCACTTTTGATTTCTTTGGGGACAACTCAGTCATTTGGATGGGCTTTCACCAAGAAGAAGTTGATGTAGAATGAAGCTCCACAGAAGAAATTGCAGCAAAAAGTCATGATCATGCAATTAGGGAAAATACTGGCAATCTAGGAAAATTGCATGTCGATGATCATGACTATGGGAACGCGCTTGAAAAAGGGCTATAGTGCGAGCTGGCCAAAAATCAAAGGAGAAGCAGGCTCAGGAAAATCAAAACTAGAAATTTTCCAGAGTTAGGAAAATTTAGGATGGTTTTTGCATGGGCGGCAAAAATTTGCAGCTCTTGCATATGAGTATTTTGTTGTATGTGCATTGGTAGCAAAATTTGCCGCCACTGCATGTGGTAGGAGTTTTGGTATGAGCGGTGAATTTTGCTGCTACCACATATGGTAAGAGTTTGAAGACTTGATGTCAAAACGGTGAAAATTCCCGCTATCGCATGGAGTATGATATAGATCCTTGTGTAACAGCGGCGAAATCTGCCACCCATACACGATACAAAATTCCGCGAAGACATACACCCGCGGTGATATTCGCCAACATTGCATGTAGGGTTGGTTCGAAGATCGTCGATGACCTGTCCGGGCGATAAAAAATGCTGACTTTGCTCAGTAGAAGTTGCAAGGATTTCGCAGTGTTTGATCGGCAAACTTCGTCGACGATGCACAATGGTAGGAATTGATCTTCGCAGTGTTCAATCGGCGAAAATGGCCAACACTGCTTACTGGTATATGGCAAAAGGTTTTAAGGGTTTTAAGCAGTGAAACCCCCGACCTACCTAGGGCACAAATATTGGGCATCTAAAAACATATTCGAAAACATAGAACTAACCAGAGATTAAATAAAAAGACCAAAAACAATCTCTCAATGAAAAACATAAACAAAATTTAAGACAAAGGAAAGCTATTCAAAACTAACGAAAACCCTAAGTTAGAAAAAGAAAATAGCTAGAGAGTTTACCTGTCAAAAGTTTGAAACCCCAGGTTCAATGGTGGTAGATTAGGCTGAACCCTTCAACGGCGTGATCGAGTGATGCGAGGGAGTCCAGAGAAATAGCTAGGAGAAACGAAATAACAAAAACAACAAACAAAAAGACACATTTAAAAAATTGAAAACAAGTTTTAATGAGTGGCACGAGTGGCCATTAATGGCACTCAATGTCGAAGATTTCGAAAATCTTGCTCAAGCGGGAGTTTCGGCCGCTCCGGCATGAAGGTCAACAAATATGTCAAGGCGGCAAAATTCGCCGATAGTGCACAAACATGGAGGAAAATGTGTAATGACAGCGAATTCTACCGCTCTTACATATTTAACGAAAAGCACATGCAAGAGCGGCAAAAAATGCCGCTATTGCATATTTAATAAAACAAGTCAAAAAAGAGATATGTAGGAGCGGCATTTTTTGCCGCTCTTGCATATCAAGACTGAAATTTTACTAACTCCTAAAAATAACTTAAATTGACATTTAAACCAACTTACAACTTAAATGATCTTTGTGAATATCGAGAGACCAATTCAAGGGAATATCGCAGATGATTTTAGAATGTCAAATGACTTCGCACGAGATCAAGGGAATCTTATCTCGATTTGCGAGCTTAGAGTGTAGATTCACGAAACGGACAAGTTTCATGGGGGTTGTCTACAAAAACAAGCGTAGCTGATTTTGAGAACAACACAGCACACATCCCAAATGATAGCCTGCACATTTCTCATAACTGCAACAATTCTGATTTGAAAAGAGGAGACATTTGGAAGGATAGGCTGAGCATTTCGAATGGCCATAGGAGCTGGATTAATAATTATATTCATGCCTGCGATAATAGGAATTTCTCCAATAGCTTCCAAGACTTCTGGCTGTGGTGGGATTTACAGTGTGGTCCTTTCTTGAGGGCTTTGAAGAGATTATCAATGGGAGGCGACAAAGTGAGAACGAAACCCTCATCCTATGTTTAATTCAAGGCTGATGCTATGCTTTGAAACTTATTTTATGAGGGCGGCCTCACTCCATTTTTGGAGTGCCTCAATGGTTATGACAAGAACATCTCCGTTTAATTTGCCATGTCATGGGATGACGCAAGGATGGTTTGGGTGGGAGGAGTCCAGTTTGAAGTTAGTGAGGATATGATTGCCAAAGCCATTGGCTTAAATTGCGAAGGGAAATGGCTAAAAAAATAGACTAAAGTCCAAGACCTAGAGAGCATGAGTAGGTTTTTCAAAGAAGGTGAGATGCACATTCGGCTGCAAAATGATTTCAAGAGGGAAAGCCTAATCTACCCTTGGGATAAGGTTTAGGTGTTTTTACCATTATCACTTCACCTTATTGAACCACTTCCACCATAAATTGCTCATAAATTTCCCCTTCTACTTGTTGACTTCCCTGGAATCCTCTGTGAAAGTGGCCAAAGCTGCTCACTCTAACAACCCTAGCCTTGTTGCGGTGCCACTCCACCAAGGTTTGATCCTCTGATTGTTTCACTTTCATCTTTCCTTGTGCCCTCCCAAGCCAATTAGAGCATGCCTTGTCGTGGAAGTCAACGATGATGGGTTTGATGATAATATCATGTTGAGTGTCAAATATGGTAGACCGGATAAAGGCAAGGCCTTAAATCCTTTTGCTAAGGATTCCCATGGCCCTACTGGGTCCCCCCGAACCCTAAGGCCCTAGCTACAGAAACCTTGGTACCCCAGTCCCATAAGAAGAAAGGAGTCAAAGCCCTTCATGGTGCCCAGAAAAAGACCTCATCTCCATCGGGCCCATCTAATTTGGCCACCCCTATTGGTGGCGTGTCTGGGTCCCCTGGTCAAGCTCAAAAGGTGGCAGTTGAGGGTTTGTGTGACCTTAAAAATAACCCTACTCACTCCAATGAGAAGAAGCGGTAAAGAGACATAAGTGTGCTTTTAGAGCCTGAGAAATCTGCTAAAAAGAAGGGTAAGAAATATGTTGATGGTGAAGAACCTACAAATCTCTCCCGTGAAGGAGGTCACACTGATATTCAAGAGAAGGGGGAAGAGGAGGCTCTGAAGGGTAAGGAGAAAGAAGTTAAGGGTAAGTCTGCAAGAAGGCCAAGCATCCACCACTCAAGTAGGATGGTGGGAGTTAAGACCCCTGTGCTAAAAATTGTTGACTACTCTTCAGATTCAGACCCTGACGAGGAAGTTGAGATAAAGGAAGTTAAGTCAACCCCTGAGCAGCCAGTGGTTCAGGAGGGAGATAGTTTGTTTGAAGAGTTGAATAATTTATTCTATGACACCGAGGAAGATGAGGTGGAGGTTATGAAGTCTTTGGCTAAAGAGGTGGCCAGTGTGGAAAAGTGTGAAAATTGTAGTTTGATTCAAAAGAATATGGATGATCTGAAGGATTGGATGACCACCCTCGAAGATAAGATGAGGGTGATGGCTACCCTGTGCTCCAAAGTGACCCATCAGGTAGCTACCTCTTTGGTTGTTCTAAAGGATATTCAAGTTGGAAAGCATGATGAGGAGAAAAACTCTGCTAGTAAAGATGAACTTCTTGGATTCCTCATGGAGAAATGGAACATGCTGCTTAAGTAGTTTATGGTCTTGTCTTTGTTTTTGGTATTGGTTCTATATTTTTTCTAATATGCTTAGTAGCTATTAGTTTGTTGTTTTGTTGTTCATGGCCTATTGGCCTATTTTGTTGCCTTCGTGGCCTATTGGCCTGTTTTGTTGCCTTCGTGACCTTTCGGAATAGGGATCTACACCTTGGTTTGCAGCTTACCAATATCAAAAACATTAAAAAGGGAGATGTCAAATTAATTTGATTTGATGATGGTAGAAATGCAGGAATGCATGTTAGGTGTCTATAGGTAGCCTTTTATATAAACATGTTATCTTGATAAAGCCTCTTGAGCCAAGGTAGAGTTCTTCCTTGTGAACTAACAACCAATAATGGCTCGAGAAAATAGGAAATAGTATATCATTAGTCTCGTGTGTTGCAATAAAGAATATTAAGTTTGATTTGAATCAAATCATCTGAAGAACCTAGTGAAAAGAAGATTGAGCCACCACAATTCCATATTGTATAGGTTAAAGAATCATAATCTAGTGTCAAGAGGAGGATGGGGGATTCCATGGTTTGGACTAGCTTGGAAGGAGGAATGACAAACCCAAACTTTTCCATTGTGCATGAAAGCCCATTTCCCTTGTTTCTTTGTTTCAACTAATTTGATTGTGTTCTCCTTCATTTCATCATACTAGATTTTAGTTAGCTCTTCATCCATGTAGATCTTCTCAAAAAGAGAGAAAAGATTTTTCTTGGATCTTAAGACTAGAGTCTATCTCGAAAGTTCTTATACCTAATAATAAGGGAGTCATCATAAGTAAACCATGCCCTCTTTGGTTGGATTTAAACTTATTTTAATGTGTTGCGCAATAAGTCATCTACCAATCTAAGTGGATTGTCTTGTTTCTTTAGGCCTATAATCTTTCAAAATTAAAGGCCTTCAATTGTATTTTTCTATCTTCCTCAAAATTAGTTTGGATTGTCAAAGGGCCCTTGGCTTGCTAGTGAAGTTGAATGGTTTTGAATAAGCGCACTAAGGATCAACTCTTTCTGAGTGCAAGGCCTCCGACACATAAGGGATGAGCTCAAGATTGTACCCTAGGCAACTTCAGTGGAATGGATACTCCTTTGTTCTTAGCTCTTAGACAAAAAGGTATTATCTTAGCCTCCTATGATTGAATCAGGTTGCAAAAGCAATTTGAGTTTGATATAAAACCCTCCATTAAAAAAATTAAAAAATAGCTTGGATCATAGCATTCACAATAAGTGGTGGTTTTGAGTTCTAGTTACCTTTAACAACCCAAGACCATGTTGTATCGACTAGTTCAATTTTGAAGGCTAGCACTCTCTCCTTCTCTATGGTTGTTGAGATGTTTGTTTTAAGAGTTTCAATAATAGAAGCATCTTTTGCAAATGGAAAATTAACAATAAGTAGCTCTAAGGTTGCAATAGTGCTTGCGCATGATTAATTTTTTCCCTATTGTTCCAATATTGTTTCTGATAGATCTCCATTTTTTGCATGAGTATCAATTGTCATCTTTTGTTCCTAGACTATTTGAGATAAGTCTAAGAGATGTCTTTGTAAGGAGATCAATTTGCTTGGGTCTTCCATTAATATCTTCTAATTGGTGATGATTTATCTCAAGTCATGGAGTTGTTTATCAACCAACTCAATCTTATTTCATAGGAGATCTTCTCTGCTCTACATTAAATCTTTTAGGCATGACTAATCTACATCAAATTCTGAGATTTCAATGGAAATATGCTTCCTTAATAACATAACGGCATATAGAAACCAAACTTATCAGCCCCTGCCAAAATTCTACCAGCCATTTGAGTTTCAAAATAGCATATAGAAATCATTAAAAAGTAAAGAACCCATCTTCTGCTAAATGGCGTAGTTGTCACCACCTCATTTATATGATGTGGTATAAGCAGAGATTTGAAATAGGTAATGGAGTTCCATTAAAAAATTGAATTCATGTTTTATGTGGAATGTTGCAGTACAAATGTGGAAGCTATAGTAGGCACATAGATCATTTGAAAAATGTTTCAACACAATTTTGTGCTATTAATCATAGTGGGGCATGCACAAATTGGGTTTATTAAAAATCCATGGAGATTCTTAATCAAGAACAATTAACAGCTGTAAAACAAATGTTATATCCCCAATTTTGGCTTTGCTTTACTTTTACTTTTTACTAGGACATAAGTAAATTCATTATGATATTTAGATTAATGACAAGGAAAAATATGGATTTTATTGAATGTCATTTATTGAAATTATAGGAATAATTATGTTAATATCGATTTAATATATGTTTTAAGAGATTTGATTTATTAGATGAATTAATTGAATAATGATGCACTAATCACTTGCATTGTTTGATGACAAGTGAAACAAGATTACAGGCTATCAAATGACTCTCGGAGAAAAGAGAGAGAGAGTATCTTTCCAGAAGAGAGATATAGACCTCGGGTTACAAGTGGTTTATTTGCCCAACCGAGTTACAAAGTGTCATTTGAGGTAAGCTTTGTCTTGTCAGTTTGCTTCTAAACCTAATCGATAGATAGTTGATATTGTTTTCTAAAACTCACTAAATCATATTAAGTCATCTTAGTCGTTAATAACATTAACGACATTGGTATTAAGTCGTCTTAGTCATTAATAACATTAATGATGTCATTTGAGCTTGATTTATATCTATTTATGTTCAACGTAAATATTACGACGTTATTGTCATAAAATGATTATCTAATACTATTATTAAGATATTCTATGTGTTATAGCAATTCGTAAACGTTAAGACATTTCCATTGAAGTTATTATTATGTGATTATTGTTGACAGATTATGATGGGGAGATAAGCCAATCACAATATCCATGAACCATGGTTTAATAATACCTTAATATTGAATAAACCATATCTATTTTTATGTAATGGGAAATATTATGAGAATTATAGTTGATGTAATCAATATAATTATTATTGATGTATTCTATATATATAGATGCTTTGGCATCGAATGAGGATATTACCTCATATTGAGTCGATGGGTAAATGTTTGAGTAAGCTGAAGGATTATTTATAGGTAAGTCTTTATTAGTGTTAGTGGTCGATCGACCCACTCATAGGCAGCATTTAAATCAAGTTTTGTTTTGGATGATGTGTCGACCATGGCTAAGAAGGTGGACTATGGTTTTAACTGCCACAACGAACGAGCATGTGAGCGATAAACTCTCACTGTCATGAGGGGATACGTGCATAAATATTTGTCTTCTGTTATGAATCAACCATCTTAGACTGTGTAACTTTGTTTAAAGTTTGTTATTGAGCATAGAGGAGGCAGGGAATAAGGTGACTCTGTAGGAGTTGTGCCACCCTCATTATGAGTTAGGGAATAGAAGCTCGTAGTTGTGAGTTAGGGAATAGAAGCTCGTAGCCATGGTAGTGATTTATATTAGAGTTTTTAGAACTTAAAACACACAGGGATGCACAGGAAAAAGAAGAGTTGGGGAATAGAAGATCGTAGTTGTGACAGAAGCAGGAATAGATAATCTAAGTGGCATCGACCTTGTGACTATTTGCACATCACAGCTAGCTTAAGATTGCATATTTCTAGGTATTCCTCAGTAGCATGTATTAATTAACCATGAGGAAATCAATTGGTAATCTAAACCGTGCTATGTTATAATATAGAATGATTAAATGAGTTCACTGGTAAGGTTTAAACCATCAGAGCTTAAGGGTAATAGTCGAAAACTATTTAGTAGCAACTTAGGAAAGAGAAGAACATTCTTGAGTAAACTTTATTGAAAAGGAGTATGGTAATAACCATACGATTGATTCTCGAATGGATAAACCATGTTCAATACTCTCATTTTGAACCATATAGAAATGGGGTTATAGTGAGCTAACATTTTTGTCTTGTATAGGTTATATACATAGATGCATAGTAGATAATGTTATTTAAACCAAGAGTTTTAGATTCATAAAAAAACTGTTAGAAAACCTTTGTATCAGATCAATGGTAGTAACTTATAGATATTTTGGAAGATAGGAAAAGGTTATTATGAGAATCCCATTTAAGTCTAATTGTCTTTATTATTCATGAAAAGATCCAATTCATTGGAGTAGGTTAAGTATTCCTGAGAATGTTCTTGAAGGAATATTTATACTTAGGGTATGTTTTGTTTATAAACATTATCAATGTTGTTATTTTGTTATATCGTATTAACAAGGGATATTAGGATAACCCTAGAGTCGATTGCCAACCAACTGAATGATTAAGTCATATAGACTTACTTAAGTCAAAGCATTATTTTTGTGGCTCATAGATTCAACTATTACATGAATAGGGTTGTAAAGAGATTTAAACTGCGAGAATATGACAGTATCCAAGTCGAGTAGGGGTGGGTAAACATAACGACTACGTTCATTATGAATGATTTTTTATATTAAAAACTTTGGCCAAAGTAATGCATTTATTTTCTGCATGCATTATCGGTTCACTGTATTTGGATTGCTCATTCTATCGGAAATCATACTTAGATAGAGGGTATCTACGGTTGTATGGTTGATAGAGTTGAGTAGAATACAATACTATGTACTCGGAAAAAGGCAAATTACCACTAGTCACCTTTGGTCTATATTCCTCATGAAGGGTAGGGCCACTTTCTATGTGGAAGATGTGTGGGAGACCGCCAGTCTGTGGTTGGAGGTGTATACAACTAAAAATGACACGACTCTGTCCAAATAAATATTTTTAATATTTATTTAAGTCTACATCCCTCTATCAATAAATAAACAAACAAATTTATTTATTTGATTCATATTCCTCTAAGTTAATTAAATATCAAAATATTTAATTACCTCTTCTAAAGTCAAAATTAAATAAAATCTTTTATTTAATTTATTCCTTTCAAACAATTAAATAATTTCTAATTATTTAATTAAGTTGTTCATTCCTCCAAATTTAAATAAATCATTTAAATTTATTTAAATCCTCTCGATCTCTAAAAATAAAATATAAATCAAATATTTTATTTATTCTTCTATCTTGCACAAAACAATTAAATAAATTTATTTATTTAATTTGTTTTCTTATCTTCTAATTCCTCAATTAAATAAATAAATATTTATTTAATTTCCTTTCTTATCTTCTAATTCCTCAATTAAATAAATTTATTTATTTAATTTGCTTTCTTATCTTCCAAATCTTCTAAAAACAAATCTTCCTTGTCATGCCAAAGCAAAAACTGAGTTATTGATTTAAAATAGCCTTGTTTTTATCAACAAACTCTTAAATTAGAATAAAACATTCTAATTTTGTGAAAGCAAATCTTATCTTTGTCATGAAAGTAATTAACTCAAACAAAATAGCTTTCTTTGTGACACTTGTCTTCTCTCTATTTGTGCACATCCTCTCAAGGTTTCTCAACCATTGATCTTCTTATTTCTTCTACACTGTTGATCTTCTCTCTCACACTCTATAAATACAACCCTCTTCTTCCATTTCAAATATCCAAGCGTTCCATATCATTACTCTACAGAATTATCAGTGCACCATATCATTCCATATCAATCTATAGCTTGTGATCATCCTCCTTTGTATTTGAAGTTCATCTTCACTGCAAGAAGTATCACAGCCATCTCTCTATTGTCATCCTGAAGAACAAAGCAAGGAAGTGCGCTTCCTGAGGGCTCATTCATCATACAAAGATCGATCAAGATTAGGTGAACAATGGAAGCCATGAGGTAACAAAGCTCTGTAAGTTTGTTTATTTGTTTTAATCTTTGTTATTTACATATTCCATTGAGTTATTGGGTTTTTGATTCATTTTGATATTATCCAATTTTACCCATAACATTTTTGGCACCCACCATGGGGCCTTTGCCCCAAATCTAATAAAAAAACTAAGTTTTTGAGTGACAGGTTCCGTACAGACTTCGTATAGTCTCCGCACAGGTTCATTCAATGCATACAAGCAATCCCACAGCGCAGCTAATCCCTGTTTTAGTGCACACGCTATTTCGGCACATATACCATTAGAAGTTGCACTTTTGACATTTGTTTCAACGCATGCAATTTTTTTATGCATCCATTCCAAGAAGTTGCACATCTAACTTATTATACGGTGCTTATACCCTTTATGCACATACATTCTTTCTCTCTGTGCTTCTAACCTATTCTCCTACGCATTAGTAATTACTACGCTTTTGGGCACTGTTTCTGCACATTCAGTCTCTTAAGCTGCGCATATGTCTTGAGCAGTAGTTTAGGATTTCTTGATGGCTTTCTAACGCTGACACTTGTCTTGCAAGATTGATTCTCTAATTTTCATGCAGGGTTAAGAGCTAGATAGTTTCATTTTCTTAAAACACACTTCATAGGCTAACTAGCAATAAAAGTAAAAATATGCATGCAAATCTCACATAGTTCTTACCTAGGAGGGTAGTAATGAAATCGTTGCTATCTTTGCCATATTGCTATCTCTTTAAGTTAAGAATATTGCTATCTTGCAAAGGAAAGAACCATTGCTATCTTTTAATCACTTCAAAGTTAACAACTGTGTGTGTGCCCAAGTAGAATAACGCATATAGTTTTTCTCATTTTAAATAGGATTGGATAAACCACTGTTTACTGTGTCTTTAGAATGACAATAGGCTTATGCTCTCCCCTTTATTGGTTGACTAGAACACCAGACTTGTCATTTTTTGTGTATAACCTTTAGAGGGGCCTACCCTTGGATGCCCGCCTATCCAAGTGGGAACGACCCTAAGTGGTAATAGGCTAAAGCCAAGCCCTACCAATCCACTATAAATAAATTGTGCTTGAGGTGAAAGCTTCCTGCAACGAGTGCCACTGTGTTATACCGACAACCAACCTCCCCCAAAACCCTTCAAGGCCTAACCCTTGAAGGCTGGGAGACTCCATAACGAAGAGTAGCACTGTCACACATATAACCACTCAAACAGTTGCCTTGACTACTTAGCCATTGTCTAGTATACCAAAATCCTTCTATTTGTTGGGCAAAAAGTGGGACCTTTGAAGCGGCCTCGATTCATGTGATTCTTAGTAGAGATAGCACAGACAATCCTAAGGTACGGTGGGGGGACGAGCCTAAGGAAACCTAGATCTTGTTATGTGTGAGAAGTGTGTGCCGTGGAGGGGAGCCAGTGCTACTAGATCTTGAAGCTATCCACTTTGAATATGTACAGCTAGGGGACTCAACAAATATTGTCTTTTCCAGCCTAGGATTGTAATTGTTCTTGTGTCAAAAAGTCCACAAAAATACAAAAAAATAATAAAAGATAAAAATCATGAAAACTTCTTTATGTTTGTTGTGCCTTTATCTGCCATAATTAAAAATCAAAAGCAAAAAAGACCAAGTTTTCAACCAAAAATAGAAATTTCTAAAAAACGTACCAAAAATTGCAAAAATCATTCAAAGAAACTAGAGCTGCGCATATACACTCTGAAGCTGTGCATCTGTCTCGACTTGCTACACATCTGTACTGACTTCCTATGCATTTGAGAACTGTTCCTATGTATTTATCCTCTGTTTCTGTGCATTTGTAGCTGCGCATCTATCACAGTAAGCTTTTCTAGTCTTGTGTCAATTTCTGTAGAGATGGCAAACCAATTAGAATATATTGCTCAAACACTCCAATATCTGCAATTGCAAATAAACTTAGGTCCCTCACCCCAAGATTGTATAGCAATTGCTCAACAAATCCAAGTCTTACAACAAGAAATGGCAATCTTGCAAGCTAAATGTACCAGTACAAGCTACACCTCGCACCAAAATCATACCTTCTTTTCTCATCTTAATGATACTATTGACAAGGCAAGCACCACCTCAAGTCTGAAATCATATACCATCCCATCTACTAGTCCTCCTTCGCTATCTTCTAAGACACATATCCCAAAGTATACCGGTTCTACACCAACACTGCCATCTAGTTCCTCAAGCTCTACATGGACAACCAAAAAAACCTCAGATGAGTTTTGGGAAAAATGTTTTCCAAATTTATACAACAAAAGAAAAGCTATGGAGAAAGCCAAATCCACTCATCCATTACCCATACACCTACAAAGGATGTGATCCAAGGACTACCAGTAGAGAGCCAAACATGTCCTCAAATTATGGTCCTTGACCTTACCAAAGATTCTTCCAATGCCATGTCAAATCCTACAACCCCTTCATGTCATCCGTAACCCCTTGAAGTTATTGAAGAACCTCCTACCATGAACCAAAGTCAAGGTCCATTGAACATCCATGTTGTCAACCAAGAAGCTATCCAAGAGCTATCCGCTTCCATTCAAGAAGACCAAGAGCTATGTCAAGAGCACACCTTAGAGCATGTGGAAACATCCACCCTTTGTCTAAATCAAGATCAAAACACCCCCATCCAATTTCAAACCGTTCATAACCTTTATCTCTTACATGATCAAGATAATACCTATGAAGAAGCTATCCATGAGCAACTTGATCATATACATGGGAAAGAGATCCAATTCCAACCCGTCCATAATTTATACCTTCTCTATGATCAAGATACTACCTTTTACGAAGAAGATGTTCATGAACAACTTGATCCCATACCTATACGTGAGCAAGAAACCTCTGTTACTTCTATCCATCTTCCATCTAATCCTATCCATGATTCAACAAATTATGCTTCCTCTGATGAGACACTTGCCTCCCAAGTGCACATGAATGATCAACCCAATAACTTAGATCCTAAAGAGCATAATGATGATCAAGATTCTAGTGATCCTTCACCATCCATTATTGACCAAGCTACAAATCCCCCACCATATATCCTTGGTCTCACTACCTTCATGCATGAATGTTCTTCCTTAGGAGAATAGCAACCGTTATCTACCTCTTCACCTTCTCCATCCAATAAGGAACTTGTTTCTAGTGTTCCACCTATACATAATCCCACTATCCATCGCATACTCCAGAATATGAACTATCAAGGTAAAGGCTTAGGCCTTCATGAACAAGGTATTTTGGAACCTATCCATGTCAAAGTTCCCCCACCTTCATATGGCCTTGGACACATACCCCAAGATGAACAATCTCAAGATGTTGGTACTTCCTCCACTCCTCCTAAGTCCACCACTTTCCATCACAAACCCTATCATATCCCTAAAACATATGTGGCCATTCCACCTCCATCATCCTACAATTATCAAGAGCATGTGACCATAAACCTTCCACCATCCAATCTACCTCCGCTACTTCAACCTCCTAATATCCCTCTGTGCATTTTATGACCACTTCTTCCAACACCTTATCCATCCATCTATAAATCCTCTAAATATCCCAATCATGGCCAACAAATGCACATGTTGTCTAAACAACAAGCTTCCACCAACCTCACTTCCACCATCCCCAAGGGATTCAAAAGTACAAATCTGGATGCCTCTACCTATAAAGTCAAAAATCCTAAGATTCCTTATGACCTAGGATATAAAAACCAAGAATCAAAGAAACATCCATCTCAAAAGCTGCATACACCCACACACCTCAATGCCAAACTGAAAAAGGTGTGGGTCCCCAAGCAACAAATAATTATCTCAGAAGCTGCACAAAAGTTGCATATACCCAAGCCCATACCTTCACAGGTACAATCTACAAGCAAAATGGTTTGGGTACCCAAGAAAAAAGCCATCAAGTCAAATGAGGCATCCACCTCTCGAGCATCCCAACCATCCACTTTCTCCCATTCCATCCACAGGTATCAAATCCTTCCATCCCACATGACAAACAAAAATTAGAAGTATACTAAGTCTATGTGGGTCCCTAAAGGCCTACATCACTCATCCACTAGGCAAAATTCTCCATTACTTCCTACACCACACTCCTATCATCAGCTTCAATGTTTATCATGGTATGTGCAACTGTTGGTCATGGTTCCCTTCCATTCCATGACACTTCCGTATAAATCCATCTCCCCTCCCTTCCACTACTATCCTACATATCTTCCTCATCCTATGGTCCATGCTTTTACATAAACCTTCCTTCCATCCTTGCATAAGTCCTATAGTCTGCATCATCATCCACTATCGCACCTTCCATTATCCAATATCTACCTTCTCCATATCTCACTTTCATGCAATCCCCTACCAACATCTATGAGAACACTTGACTTGGTCCATGTGATGACATCCACTGAGACTATCACCTTTCAGGGAACTAGATGCTCGAGTCCTTCCATATCCACCTTCTTCCATCCAAATATTCAAAAAAAAAAAAGTAAAAAAAAATCCCTCTGTCCAATGGTGAAAACTTGGCAAACAGGCGCCTTGGATAAGTACCATGATGAAAACCTGGCAAAAAGGTGTCATGTGTAAGTTGATCTCCTATGTCACCTACACTTGGGGGCACCTTGTCTCATTGGCATATCACCTTTTGCTATCATTACTTTCCTTACTATTTCCTATCCTATTCTTCTATCCATTACATACCTATACTGTCGAGTCTATCCATCCTAATCTTCCATTCCTCTATTTCTTTAATCTTGATAAAGATTGGGGGCACAATGTTGACAAATGTTTTAGATGTCTCTTGACATACCTTATCCCTCCAAAACACACAAATTCTTCATTATCCTCATCCTCTTGTCATCATAAGCATTGTCATGAAAAATCCTAAGTACTCTATCTACAATGGGGCATGTTATTCCTATGCGACTTAGTCCTTGGTGATCACATCCTTTCCCTCTTCTGTGTGCATTTCATTCCTTATCACCCATGCATCTACCTATCTGTGGTGTTTCCTTGTCATCAGTATCATCCGATCCATATCTAATCCATATCTATTCCATATCTAACCCATATCTATTTCATATTGTGCCTCATCTGATCCATATATGATCCATATCTGTTCCATATCTGACCCATATCTATGTCATATCGTGCCTCATCTGATTCATATCTTAAGTCCACGGTCCAAGTCCCAAACTACGTTACCTCTATGTTGTCACGTAGGCAAGGCCATTATCAATGAGCCCCTGAGGCACTAGGTCAGTCCTTTAGGGTCCGTTCCCCAATAAGGATTGTGATACTTTTCACTAGACGTAAGCGCAAGAAAAATCCCTCTTTTCAAACAAAATCTTGACACAAAAACATCAACCTATCCAAGGCAAAACAAACAAGGACTAAAACACATCAAAATGATTTCATTAATACTATGGCAAGAAAGCGCATCTAATGCAAGAATGTTTTTTGGAATGGTTAAGTTAAAGAGTCTTGATTTTTCATTATTATGTCTTTCTATGCTACTCAAGGATGCCAAAAGCTAGAGATGCTATGATGGGGGCATAATCATTTTTCTTTGTCTGTTGTTTGTGGATCAAACTTTAGTAATGTGAAGCCTTGTCTAACGAGATGATCAACAAAAGATCATCGAGGACTTCAAAGGTCTAACATGAATGGGGGCAATCCTTGTTTGTTGATATGCAAGAAATACTCAGGTCATCTAGGTTCAATTTTGAATAGATGCTTATATTAACTTGCTATATCAAAATCCATGTAAGTAATACTCAGGTCATCTCGATTTAATTATACCTAGATGCTTGTATTTTCTTACAACATAATAAACACCCAATGATGAAATAAGCACTTCAAAATACTTGCAATATCAAGATGGCAAATATCCATATCCATAACATATCCATATCCATATCCATATCCCATGCAATAAAAATTCTATGCATAGTATCAATGTTTTGTGATTTCTTCTGTCGAGTCATTCTTCTATCAATCAACTTTCTATCTATCATTGTGGTCCATTCTTCCCAATCCAGTCAATCTAAGCAATGATTTAGAAAGAATTTCACAAACTTTCATGTGAGGTTGGTGGAAGTGAGGTTGGTGGAAGCTCGTTGTTTACATCTCATAACATATCTATGGAAGCTCGTTGTTTACATGTCATATCTATGAAGCCTTAGTTCCACCATCCATAACATATCCAAAAAGTATTCCTTATCCATATCCATAACATATCCAATTACATCTCATATCTATATCCATATCCATATCCATATCCCATGCAATAAAAATTCTATGCAGAATATCAATGTTTACAAATAAAAGCTTGTGATTTCTTCTATCGATTCATTCTTCTATCAATCAACTTTCTATCTATCATTGTGGTCCATTCTTCCCAATCCAATCAGTCTAAGCAATGATCCACATGCAAGTCCATCCTTAATCCATACCAATCAAGTCAAGTCAATCTTGTCAAATGATCCATTCACAATCAATGGTCTTGATCCTTGTCTGGTCGTAAACCAACTCGATCAATTATAATCAAACATTTGTCTTATATAGGATGTAACATTGTCGAAATCATACCAATACATGTGTCTTACATGACATGTTTCATTTCCTGAAACCAGACACTATCCTTTGTGTTGCTCTAGGGATATATCATTCCCCGCCATGACAACACGCTTGCCATGTTGCTCTAGGGATATATCATTCCCCGCCATGACAACACGCCTGCCATGTTGGTCTAGGGACATATCGCTTTCCCCGCCATGACAACACTATCATATATCATTATCAGTATATCGTTGGTTTACCGCTTGACAGGACCAATACCTTGTTTGTTCTTGTATCATTTGTGCATACTTGCTTACCTGCTTGTGTGTGTTATCATTTTATCTTGCATCACATATCATTTCAGCTCTTTCTTCATTCTAACCTTTTTTTTTCACCTTCTTCATCGTGAGATTGTTCGTTTCACGCCTTTTGCCTTCTCCCCGTCCAATCTCTCGAGGGGGCATCCATCCTGTCGTTAAACTTGTACCAGGGGCAAACTGGGACATGTATCATTTTCAGACAAACTTATTCTTTGAAACAACGTGATAAAACACATTGTATCAAAGAGGGGCAAAATGTATACACCTAAAAATGACACGACTCTATCCAAATAAATATTTTTAATATTTATTTAAGTCTACATTCCTCTATCAATAAATAAACAAACAAATTTATTTATTCGATTCATATTCCTCTAAGTTAATTAAATATCAAAATATTTAATTACCTCTTCTAAAGTCAAAATTAAATAAAATCTTTTATTTAATTTATTCCTTCCAAACAATTAAATAATTTCTAATTATTTAATTAAGTTGTTCATTCCTCCAAATTTAAATAAATCATTTATATTTATTTAAATCCTCTCGATCTCTAAAAATAAAATATAAATCAAATATTTTATTTATTCTTCTATCTTGCACAAAACAATTAAATAAATTTATTTATTTATTTTGCTTTCTTATCTTCTAATTCCTCAATTAAATAAATTTATTTATTTAATTTGCTTTCTTATCTTCCAAATCTTCTAAAAATAAATTTTCCTTGTCATGCAAAAGCAAAAATTGAGTTATTGATTTAAAATAGCCTTGTTTTTATCAACAAACTCTTAAATTAGAATAAAACATTCTAATTTTGTGAAAGCAAATCTTATCTTTGTCATGAAAGTAATTAACTCAAATAAAACAACTTTCTTTGTGACACTTGTCTTCTCTCTATTCACGCACATTCTCTCAAGGTTTCTCAACTATTGATCTTCTTATTTCTTCTACACCATTGATCTTCTCTCTCACAACTCTATAAATACAACCCTCTTCTTCTATTTTAAATATCCAAACTTTCCATATCATTACTCTGAAAAAATTATCAATGCACCATATCATTCCATATCAATCTATAGCTTGTGATCATCCTCCTTTGTATTTGAAGTTCATCTTCACTGCAAGAAGTATCACAGCCATCTCTCTATCGTCATCTTGAAGAACAAAGCAAGGAAGTGTGCTTCCTAATGGCTCATTCATCATACAAAGATCGATCGAGATTAGGTGAACAATGGAAGCCGTGAGGTAACAAAGCTCTGTAAGTTTGTTTATTTGTTTTAATCTTTGTTATTTGCATATTCCATTGAGTTATTGGGTTTTTGATTCATTTTGATATTATCCAATTTTACCCATAATAGAAGGTTAATTACTGGAAAGATGCTCTCTCCAAGAAAGAAATATGCCAGGACTTGTGATAAAGATGTCAAATATTCAGATGCAGTATTGATTTCAAATATGTAAATGAAATGGTTTTACATTTGTAACTTTGTAAATGAAAATACAATATGGATATATTGTATTTGTAAAAAAAATAAAAAATCTTGTAATTGCAATTACTTGCTCATTTGTTATATAAAAGAAAAATTTTCTCTATCTCATTTTCACCTTGTTGAAATTACTTAATGGTAAATCCTCTAGTTTTTCTATGTATTCGAATGTGGATGTTACATATGGTATCAGAGCTACCAGGTTCAGCACTAGGACTTATGAGACCACTATGCTTGCCTGTAGTCAACATTATGCGGTTAGCTAATGTTTGAAAATGTTTGTGCCAGGATGGTACAATTTAAGAAGACAACAAAAAAGTCTGTTAATGCGAGCCAACATTTCCTAAAAGCTAAAAGAGAATGTGAGGCCATTATCAAAACCTTTGAGGGAACCAATGGTGAGAGTGACATTTGGCTGTGTGATACTGAAACTCTGGCAACTGCCTTAACTCGAATTAAGCGAGTGAGAAGGGAAGATAAAGAAAGAGTTAAGATCACTACCAAAATCATAGAATATATGTCAGATGAGGAAACAACTATGGTTAGACGAGATCCCCGCATACCCTCAATTGTTGAGATCATAGAAGTTAGGTCCGATAGTGAGTCAAAGGGTTATACACCTTGGGATTATGTATCTGGAAATGAGTCTGAGGGATATACTCCTCTTGAGCATGACTTTTGAAGTCATTTCTTGTATAAAGAAGAAAACTCCTTACTTTTGAAATGAAATAAATAAAAAGAGTTTTTTTGTGCCAAACTGTTGTTTAAATTGAGTATTATGTTTAGATTTAATGGGTTACATTATAATCTTGAACTAATGGACAACTCAATATTCTCAAGTGTGAGAAATCGACAAACATGGTGCAGACAAGAACTAACCAAGGAGAAAGTGAAGAGGGAAACCTGTTAGACTTAGGGCACACAACTGAGAGGGGGGGTGAATCAGTTGTGTGAAACTTTCTCAAATTAAACACTTGAATCTTCTTTAGTGATTAGCAGAATATTAATCATGAACCATAATGCATTCAAATCAAAAGCAGAAACATATCAACACATAAGACACCAAGATTTTGACGTGGAAAACCCGGATAAGGGAAAAACCATGGGGTGATTAACCCAAGAATGTATTATCTGTTAGAAGAATAGAAAGAACAAATGGCACATGCCAATTAGGGCTCACTGCCCGAGCACACTGCTCACAAGAGGCTCACTGCTTACAAGAGACACACTGTCTACAAAGAAATAAGTATCACCTTCATGAACTAGAGAATAGCATCTTCACCATGCTTGAATCAGTTCCATTTAAGCCCAATACTTCTGCTCTGCCTTTCGCACTTCTCCTTGCTACTACACACTTATCACCACCAAACACACTTCAAAATGACTTCACAATCCCTTATTTATACAAGGCATCGACTTAGGAACAATCATCTAAGTCGGTAAACACCTACAAGAACATCCGCAAGACGTGTAATACATCCGGTCGGCCAGTCTCAAGAAGAACACCAATATCCAGTGGTTATTCTTCAAATGCAAACTCTAACTTTAATGCGGACCACCAACATGAACTAGACATGATCCAACGATCATCATAACCTTCCCTAAATCACCAAGAACATCCGTACTTCATCATCCTACTGGAATTCTTCTCTCCTTCATCCGGAGCTTCAAGAACACAGTCTGTCAACACTGTCACAAATGAATAGGCTCTTCCAGACCTTCAAACCACGAACCAATCTAGTTGATACTTCACAGGGACGTCCTCAACACTCCCTCAAATCCGTAGAATGGGATAATGAATTTTTGGATCTCACCGGACCTATCTATGACACTCTGTCACCTCTAAACACCTGCCAAAACCGGTTCTACTTGAGTGACCATAACTTCTTCAGATCTTCATGCGGACCTCTAAAAATTTGACTGGAGCATCTCAAGACTTATATCTACAAACCCTTTAAACCGCATCCTCTGATCCTCAACCTATTGAGGACTTTTACCTTCTTGTCATCACTGTTCTTCACTGTTCCTGATTGAGACTAATTTTCTCAATATCCTCAGCACACAGCTCATTTAATCCTTCTCATTAATGCAACATGAGTATGTTGACATCAATGACAACACCAGTTAGGCCCATACTTGCAACAAAACCACCTGCCAAATAATAAGCTGGACCAAATCATAACCATGTTAGAGGAAACCAAGAAAAGATTGGGTGATTTGGAAAAGAAGGTGGATGATAAAGGGAATACTGAGGGAGGAGGTGAAAACTCTCATGGTGAAAGCAGAGAAAATCATGAAGATCAAAGTAAGAGTACTGAACCTCATAAAGAGGCTAGGGATAGATTGACCTTGGAGCTCTCAAAGGATATGAAGAAGGTTGTTCCACCAAAATTTGATGGGACAAAAACTGGGGATGCTGCAAAAGCTTGGTTAACAAAAATGGAAAAGTACTTCGAGATAAGAAATTACTCAAAGGTGACTAAGGCAGTTTGGGGAGCATTCCAACTAGTAGGAGAAGCATCCACTTGGTGGATGAATAAAAAGATGGAATTGAATTTGAGCTCTCTAAGGGTAACCTGGGATGAGTTTGTGGAACTCTTTCATAAAAGATGGTTACCACAGCTCTATTTTGATTAGAAACTGACTGATTTTCAGAATCTTCAACAAGGAGATATGATAGTGGTAAAATATGGAGAAAAATTCACTGGACTCCTGAAATATGTTCCACAGTATCAAAAGGATGAGAGATTCAGGATCAGAAAATTCATCATGGGCTTAAATGCTCAAATAGGTGGTGAAGTGGATGTACATGGTCCTACAACAATGGATCAAGTGTACGAGAAGGTGATCAAGCAAGAGCAAAAGCTAAAATCCATCTCAGCTTATCGTGATAGAAGCCACAAGAGTTTTAATGGAACTCCTAAAAATCAACCTTACAAGAAAAGATATGAAAAGATCTATGATAATAAGAGAAAAGATAAAGGACCTCAGAAGAGCAAAGGTGGATTTGGCAATGAGAAGAATGGCAACTATAAAAGAAATGAGGATAACTATGGGAAGACTTCAGATAAGAAAGGACCCATTGGAGGATGATTTATTTGTGGGGGCGACCATTATACAAATCGTTGCCCTAACAAGAATCAAAACGGACAACAAAAAGGCACTGCACTACCTACTCAACAAGAAGCATTCTAGCAAAAGATTCATGCAACTCTTGACAATCATCAAGCGAAGTATCAAATCACACCCATAGAGATGACAGGTACTTTGTTTGAAGTTCCTATATCTATTTTGATTGATACAGGAGCCACAAAAAACTTTGTTTCTCCTAGAATTTTGAATAAATTTTCTAGAAAAGCTAGTTACATGTCCAAACCCTGGTCAGTACAATATGCTAACCAATCTAAGGCTCAGGTAGAGCAATGTTTGTTTGAAGCCAAAGTTGACCTTCCTAGTTTCTCAACTGAAGTAAATCTGTATGTAGTTCCCTTAGGTTGCTATGATGTGATCCTAGGAATGAATTGGTTATGGAAACATAAAACTAAGGTTGACTATTTTTTGAAAATAGTTGAATGCTTAGATGATTTGGGAAATCTGACCCAATTACAAGGGATACAAAGAGAAGTTAAAATTAGAACTATCTCTGCTAAGCAATTAAAAAGGGCTAGAAGGAAAGGTTGTCAGTTGTTTGCAGTTAAAATGGAACAAGTGGAGGAAGGGGTAGAAAACTCTAGTTTATCTTTTGTGGAAAAGTATCATTTTCTTCAGGAATTTCAAGATGTGTTTCTAGAAGAACTACCAAGATTGCCTCCCAGAAGGTTTTTGATTTTTCTATTGATATTAAACCAGGATATGAGCCTATATTAAAAGCACCCTTTCGTATAACGACAACTAAGTTAATGAAATTGAAAGCACAATTACAAGAATTATTGGCAAAAGGTTTAATCAGACCTAGTGTTTCACCTTGGGGTGCTCTGGTTATTTTTGTTAAGAAGAAGGATGGAACACTTTGTTTGTGTATAGATTATCATATGCTTAATAAAGCAACGGTAAAGAACAAATATCCTTTGCCACATATTGATGATCTTTTTTATCAGATGAGTGAAGCTTCTATGTTTTCAAAGATTGATTTGAGATCAGGATATCATCAGTTAAGACTGAAAGATGAAGATATTCATAAGACAGCTTTTAGAACTAGATATGGACATTATGAGTTTACAGTGTTGCCATTTGGTTTGACAAATGCACCTGCTGTGTAATGAAACAACTTGCACAATATCTGAGTATAATAGTAAATATGCTGAAAATACTTGATAATAATATGCCACTTCGAGGGCGATACCTCCAACAGTCTTCAATGAGAACACAATACTGAATATGATATGAAATGAGACTCACTACCTCCTATATATACCTATTTATGCCTAGGATATCACCCAGGCTGACTTAGATAGACCTATAGAAGTCTTAGGCCGACCTAAACAACTAAATAACAATATGATAATGATAATATGACTTAATTAGGAGTTAAGATAGCCACAAGCCGACTATTCATAACCCTATGTACACCAATATTAAGGGCGTAGCATGCCCCCCCTCTTTAAAGAAGCATTGTCCTCAATGCTAACCAAGTGTGGATTCTTTTGAATGAACTCCTCATCCTCCCATGTGGCCTCTTCAACTAGTAAATTCTTCCATTGGATGAGATACTGAGTGAGGGTTCTATTCCTCAACTTCTTTGTGCGAGTTTGATGAATGCCCTCTGGTTCCAAAATTATTCTTCCTTCTTCATCGAGTTCTGGTAGTACTATTTGAGTAGGAATATTCTGCCCAATTACCTTCTTCAAACAAGAAACATGAAAAACTGGATGTATCTTTGTTGTTGGTGGCAACTCTAGCTTGTAGGCAACACTACCAATCTTTTGCATGATTTGGTATGGCCCATAATATCTTGGAGACAACTTATTATTCTTTTTGTGTTGCTTCATTGAGATTTGTTTATAAGGCTGCAATCTCAAGAAGACCCAATCCCCAACTTCAAAATTTCTTTCACTACGATGTTGGTCCGCCTGTTGTTTCATTCGATTTTGTGCCATAGCTAAATTCTCCTTGAGTCCTGAAAGTACCTGTTGTTGATGATGCAAGTGGTCCTCTACTGCCTGAACTCTTGGTGACACCTTTAATGATGATGTGATGGAAGGAGGATGATATCCATAAAGTGCCAAAAATGGAGACATTTTTGATGAGCTATGAAAAGAAGTGTTATACCACCATTCTGCCAGTGGTAGCCAATCTACCCATTGAGATTGCTTTTCTGAAGTGAAACAACGTAGATATCCTTCCAAACATTTATTAACAACCTTAGTTTGCCCATCTGATTGAGGATGGTATGAAGAACTATGAGCCAATTGAGTACCCAAACATGAGAATAAATCTTTCCAAAAGTGACTAGTAAAGATAGGATCACGATCACTGACAATAACCTTAGGTGTACCATGTAGCTTTTGGATATTCTCCAAGAAAACTTTTGCCACTGCACTTGCTGTAAAAGGATGTGATAATGCAATGAAATGTGCATATTTAGTGAGGCGATCAACTACTACCATGATGACATTATGACCTTTAGATTTGGGAAGCCCTGTGATGAAGTCCATGGATACCTCTTCCCAACGCTAGCTAGGAATAGATAAGGGCTGCAAGAGACCTGGTGTCTTAATTGTCTCCCCCTTATTTCTTTGACAAACCAAACATTCAGCCACAAATTTTTGAACATCACCTTTTAACCCTTCCCAAAAAAAATCTTGCTTGACCCGATGATATGTCTTCAAAACTCCTGAATGACCACCAATTGGGGACTCATGTAGCTCTGTGAGAATCTTGTGTTTAAGAGTGGAATTCTTGCAGAGATACAAACACTCTTTATACCAAAGAATATCTCCCTTCAAACAAAACTTATCTGAACTACTAGGATCACTTTTTAATTGTTGGATGAGATTACTTGTTGCAACATCATTTTGCCATTCTACTTTGGCTTCTTCCACCCAATTTGCTTGTACTATTGAAAGGGCACACAATAAGGCTTCATCTTTCTCATCCTTCCTAGAAAGTGCATCAGCGACAATATTTTCCTTCCCTTTCTTATATACAATCTCAAAGTCATATCCCAACATCTTAGTGACCCATTTTTGTTGCTCTTCAAAGGATAGTCTTTGTTCCAAAAAATATTTTAGGCTATCATGATCTGTCTTAACCTTGAAGTGTTGACCCATTAAATAAGGCCTCCATTGTTTAACTGCGTGAAGGATTGCTAGCATTTCCTTCTCATAAATAGGTTTGAGCTAATTTTTACCCTTTAATTGACGACTGTCAAAAGCAATTGGTCGACCTTCTTGCATGAGAACTGCTCCTATCCTATTTCCAGAAGCATCACATTCCACAATGAATTCCTTGGTGAAGTCCGGAGTGGCAAGCACTAGAGTTGTACACATAGCCTCCTTCAATTGCTCAAATGCTACATTAGCAGACTCATTCCAATGAAAAGAATCCTTCTTCAAGAGAGTGGTGAGGGGTGCTGCTATACAACCATAATTCTTCACAAATCTTCTATAGTACCTTGTCAATCCCAAGAAACCCCTCAGTTTCTTAATGGTTTTTGGAATAGGCCATTCCATGATAGCCTTAATTTTGTTAGGATCCACCTTTACTCCTTCATGTGAAACTATGTGTCCCAAATACTCCACCTCCTTAAGACCAAAAGCACACTTGGATGGCTTAGCATAGAGTTGATGATCTTTGAGTAATTGTAATGCTTGATCTACATGCTACAAATGTTCTTCCCAAGTCTTGCTATAAATCAATATATCATCAAAGAACACTAACACAAACTTTCTCAAGAACTTCTTAAAAATGGAATTCATCAAACTTTGGAATGTAGATGGTGCATTGGTAAGGCTGAATGGCATCACCAAAAATTCATAATGACCCTCATGAGTTCGGAATGCTATCTTACAAATATCTTCCTCCTTAATCCAAATTTGGTGATAACCAGATCTAAGATCCAACTTGGTAAAATACATAGCTCCATTCAATTCATCTAGCAAATCATCAATGACTGGAATAGGAAGCTTATCTTTAATGGTGTACATGTTGAGCACTCTATAATCTGGACACATGCGCCAAGTTTCATCCTTCTTACGCACCATCACCACAGGCGAGGAGTAAGCACTTTGGCTATGCCTGATAATTCCTACCTCTAGCATCTCCTCAACAATTTTTTCTATCTCACTTTTTTGTATGTGTGGGTACCTATAAGGCCTGATGTTTGGTGGTTGGCTCCCTGGAACTAGTTGTATGGCATGGTCATGATCCCTCTTAGGAGGAAGTCCTTTAGGCATATCTCCAAGAACCACTGAGTGACGATCAATTATGGCTTGTAAATCTGGATGAGTAGGAGCATTAGATTGAGAGACTTCTAATGAACATAGCTGGGCCACAAATCCATCTGCTCCTTTCTTAAGCAACTTTTGCATTTGATGAGAGCTTACCATCTGTGGGGATTTTGCCTTCAACCCCCTTAGCTCCACTACCTTTCCTTCTGATTGAAATCTCATGAATAGTTCTTGGAAGTTCATCTCAATTGTTCCCAATGTAGTAAGCCATTGTACTCCCAAAACAATATTTGTTGCACCCATGGATATTGCATACATTGGGGTATCAAGTTGATAATCTCCCATGGATAATTTAATGCTATGACACTTCCCCGAACAACTAACTGTACCCCCATTTGCAATCAAAACTTGAAACTCTGGGGCTGGATATATAAAACAATTTAGACAAGTTACCAACTTTTTGTTGATGAAATTATGAGTACTACCTGAGTCGATCAACACTGTTACTTTCTGCTTCTTTAAGAAACCCACTACCTTGAGAGTTTGTGGTGCACTGAAACCTTAGAGTGCATGACAAGAAATGATTGGCTGAGAATCATGTGATTCCTCACTTGACTCCCTAGCCTCCTCTAATATGGGTTCCTCCTCTTCTTCCTCACTTGGACCTTCAATATAGAACAATTTCTTTTCACCACATTTATGTCCTCGAATGTATTTGCTATCACAATTGAAACACAACCCTTTTGCTCTTTTCTCCTCAATTTGCTGTGGAGTCAACCTAGTAGGTTGAGGAAGAGAAGGTGTTGAATATCCTTTCTCTCTTGTCATATTAGCCCCTTGCTTTCTAGGAATCAAATATTTCTCCTTTACCCTGCGTGCCAAGATAAAAGACTCATTTACTGAGCTAGGACTAAACATACGTACCTCATGTTGAATGTAATCCTTGAGACCACCCAAGAATAAATCATTCAAGTTCTCCTCTGTAATTGTATCCACTCTTAATGATAGATTTTGGAATTTTTGAATATAATCCTTAACTGATCCTGTTTGTTGAAGTTTAGCAAGTTGGCTGAAGAAGTTGTCTGTCACACTATTGCTATATTGTGCTTGGAGTTCTTCTGTAAAAATTGACCATGAGACGGTGAGACCCTTTTTTCTCCGATGAGTACAAAGCCAACGATACCAAATGAATTGATTTGGTTCTAGATATAGGGAAGCCATCGTGACCTTTTGTCCATATGGGATTTGATGTACTTCAAAAAAATTCTCCATTTGGTTAATCCATGTTAGAGGATCCTTACCATCGAACTTGCGCATATCCACCTTAGGAAAGAAATTCCTAGATCCCATAGGAGTATTAAAATTTGTGTCATTATTAGCTGACTTGAAGGTTTCACCTTGGTTGCTTGAGAACTCCTTTCTTGGTTCATTCATATAGGCGCTGAACATGCTTCGTAGATCTGATATATCTCCTCTTAGGTCACACATATCCCTCTTAATTGAGGACACATATTCTTTGACCTTACTCATTTCCTCATTGGGATTACTATCCTCTATTATTTCCTCATCCTTATCAGAGGATTTCCCCGGTGTGGCAGCATTCTTTTTGCCTCTTGTTGTAGGCCCCGTCATGATGGAAACCAATATTTTTGAAATAGATCACACAAATGAAATGTAAATTTTTTGAAATTTTTACTGTAACTTACTAAGGCCAAGATACCACTTACCCAGAAAAAAATCCAAAAACTTAGCAAATTTGCTGCCTTGAGAGCGAATTTGTTGGAAACCCTAATTTTGTAATAACTCGCTTATTTTTGCTTCAATTCCGCTGAAATCTAGACTGTATCTTCTTTAATATGGTCTTCAAAAACATTTTAAAAATCTTTAAAAAAATCACTAAAATCTAAAATTTATGCTCTTCCCAAAATCGCCTCCAATGTTGAGAAAAAATCTTGCCTCTACGGTGCCAAGATCATGCTCTGATACCACTTGGAATGGAACAACTTGCACAATATCTGAGTATAATAGTAAATATGTTGAAAATACTTGATAATAATATGCCACTTCGAGGGGGCAACCTCCTAATCCACTTCGAGGGGGATACCTCCAACAGTCTTCAATGAGAACACAATACTGAATATGATATGAAATGAGACTCACTACCTCCTATATATACCTATTTATGCCTAGGATATCACCCAAGCTGACTTAGATAGACCTATAGAAGCCTTAGGCTGACCTAAACTACTAAATAACAATATAATAATGATAATATGACTTAATTAGGAGTTAAGATAGCCACAAGCCGACTATTCATAACCCTATGTACACCAATATTAAGGGCGTAGCATGCTGCATTTATGAATCTCATGAATAGTATATTCAGAGATTGTTTGGATAAAATTGTTTTAGTCTTTCTGGATGATATACTCATTTATTCTAAGAATGAGGAAGAACATCATCGGCACTTGCAAACAGTTCTGCAAAGGTTAAGAGAACATAATGTATATGGGAAACTATCTAAGTGCACATTCTTTCATAAGGAGGTTCAATACCTAGGTCATATTATATCAGCAAATGGAATATATGTTGATCCTACAAAAATCACAGCTATCCTGGATTGGCCTGTACCGACCAATGTACATGAGGTGCGTAGTTTCATGGCCTGGCAGGCTATTTTAGAAATTTTGTTCTAAATTTCTCTAGTATTGCTAGTCCAATCACTTCCCTGTAGAGGAAAGGGAAGAGATTTGAATGGACAGACAGATGTCAAGAAGCATTTGAGCTCTTAAAAGAAAAGTTAACTACAGCTCCGATCTTGAAAGTTTCTGACCCTGAAGGACAATTTGAGGTAATCATAGATGCCTCGAGAGAAGGATTAGGAGGAGTGCTTATGCAAGAAGGAAGAGTCATAGCATATGAGTCAAGGAAATTGAAATCCTATGAGAAAAATTATACACCGCATGATCTAGAATTGGCAGCAGTAATTCATGCCTTACAAATGTGGAGACATTATTTGTTGGGAAAGACTTTTGTACTTAAATCAGACCATCAAAGTCTTAAGTATATTTTCTCTCAACCACATTTGAATGCACGACAAAGGAGATGGTTAGAATTGATATCTGACTATAACTTTGAGATAAACTACATCAAAGGGAAAGAGAATAGAGTAGCTGATGCTTTGAGTCATAGAAGACATATAGCTTATATTATTTCTATTCGTGGAAATTTTAAGGATTTGGTATTGCAAAATTTGTCAGGTGATGAGTTTTATAAGTAGGTTAAGCAGGCTCTAAAAGATAATCCTAAAGATCTAAGATATGATGGTTTTCTGCTTGAGTTAGATGGATTAATGAGGTATAAAGATAGAATCTATGTGCCTGATTCAGCTAGATTAAGGGACTTGGTATGGAAAGTTCATATAGTGCCATATTCAGGACATCCAGGAGTAACTAAACTTCTAGCAGATGTTAAACCTATTTATTTCTGGAAAGGAATGAAGAATGATGCTGTAAGATTTGTAGCAAGCTGTTTGGAATGTTAAAGGGTAAAGGCCGAGCATCATCACCCCACAGGATTGTTATATCCACAGATGTACCAGAGTAGAAATGACAAGTTATTAGCATGGATTTTGTTCACAGACTTCCTATGTCAAGGAATCGACATGATGCCATTTTGGTGGTAGTTGATAAACTTACAAAGGTAGCACATTTTATACCAGGGAATTTGACTGATGGAGCACTGATGTTAGCTCGTAAATTTGTGCCAGAGGTATTTAGATTGCATGGTTTCTCTAAAAAGATTATCTCGGATAGAGATGCGTGTGTAACGTCAAGGTTTTGGCAAACATTGTTTTCTACGCTAGGGACTAAACTTAATGTAAGTACAACTTACCATCCTGAAACTGATGGGCAAACTGAGAGAGTTAACCAAGTCTTGGAAGATTTGTTGCATATGTATTGTATGGATCAGCAATATAAGTGGGAAGAATACTTACCACTTGTGGAATTTTCTTACAACAATTCCTATCATTCCGCTATTAAGATGGCGCCATTCGAAGCATTGTATGGAAGATGTCAAACTCCTATAAGTTGGGATAACCTAGAGGATAGGATTAGCATCGAGCCAGAAATGCTAGCTGAAATGGAAGAGAAAGTTAAGATAATCAGAAAAATATTGGCAGAAGCCAATGATAGGCAAAAGAGCTATGCGGATACAAAATGTGTTCCAAGGCAATTCTCCATTGGAGAAAAAGTCCTTTTGAGGGTTAAACCTCAGAAAAGTTCTATTAAGTTTGGGAAGTCCTCTAAGTTAGCCCCTTGATATGTGGGACCCTTTGAAGTGCTTGAAGTAGTCAATCCAGTTACCTATAGAATTGCTCTACCTCCAGTCTTATCTAGAATGCACAATGTTTTTCATGTGTCATATTTGAAGAAATATGTTGCAGGTAATAATCATATTTTGACTTGGAACTCTTTATAGATGCAAGACCCAGGGGTGGTCACGATTGAGCCACTCAAGGTGTTAGAAATGTGCAAGCTCCGCTTACGTAACAGAGAGGTCTTGCAATGCAAGGTCCAATGGGACCAGTATGCTGAGGAAAATGCTACATGGGAGGATTACACGAATTTTATTAAAAAATTCCTCATTTATTTTATAATGTTACCAGTTGAAAACAATGAACTTGTTTCTTTTTTGTTTGATACTTTTAATACCTTATATCATCGAGGATGATGAATCTTTAGGGGAAGGATATGTTACATCCCCAATTTTGGCTTTGCTTTACTTTTACTTTTTACTGGGACATAAGTAAATTCATTATGATATTTAGATTAATGACAAGGAAAAATATGGATTTTATTGAATGTCATTTATTGAAATTATAGGAATGATTATGTTAATATCGATTTAATATCTATTTTAAGAGATTTGATTTACTAGATGAATTAATTGAATAATGATGCACTAATCACTTGCATTGTTTGATGACAAGCAAAATAGGATTACAAACTATCAAATGACTCTTGGAGAAAACAGAGAGAGAGTATCTTTCTAGAAGAGAGATATAGACCTCAGGTTACGAGTGGTTTATTTGCCCAACCGAGTTACAAAGTGTTTATCAAAAATGTGAACCAATGTGTCATTTAAGGTAAGCTTTGTCTTGTCAGTTTGCTTCTAAACCTAATCGACAGATAGTCGATATTGTTTTCTAAAACTCACTAAATCGTATTAAGTTGTCTTAATCGTTAATAACGTTAACGACGTCGGTATTAAGTCGTCTTAGTCGTTAATAACGTTAACGACATCATTTGACCTTGATTTATATCTATTTACATTCAACGTAAATATTACGACGTTAATAACGTAAAATGATTATCTAATACTATTATTATGATATTCGATGTGTTATAATGATTCATAAACATTAAGACGTTTCCGTTGAAGTTATTATTATGTGATTATTGTTGACGGATTATGATGGGGAGACAAGCTCGACCCAATCACAATATCCGTGAAACTTGGTTTAATAATACCTTAATATTGAATAAACCATATCTATTTTTATGTAATGGGCGATATTATGAGAATTATAGTTGATGTAATCAATATAATTATTATTGATGTATTCTATATATATAGATGCTTTGGCATCGAATGAGGATATTACCTCATATTGAGTCGATGGGTAAATGTTTGAGTAAGCCGAAGGCTTATTTATAGGCAAGTCTTTATTAGTGTTAGTGGTCAATCGACCCACTCATGGGCAGCATTTAAATCAAGTTTTGTTTTAGATGATGTGTCGACCATGGCTAAGAAGGTGGACTGTGGTTTTAACCACCACAATGGACGAGCCTATGAGCAATAAACTCTCACTGTCATGAGGGGATACGCGCATAAATATTGGTCTTCTATTATGAATCAACCACCTTAGACTGTGTAACTTTGTTTAAAGTTTGTTACTGAGCATAGAGGAGGCAAGGAATAAGACGACTCTGCAGGAGTCATGCCACCTTCATTATGACTATCAATTCAATGAGCCGTGGTAGTGATTTATATTAAAGTTTTTAGAACTTAAAACACACAAGGACGCACATGAAAAAGAAGAGTTAGGGAATAGAAGCTCGTAGTTGTTACAGAAGCAGGAATAGATAATCTGAGTGGCATCGACCTTGTGACTATTTGTACATCATAGCCAGCTTAAGATTGCATATTTCCAGGTATTCCTCAGTTGCATGTATTATTTAAGCATGTGGAATTCGATTGGTAATCTAAATCATGCTATGTTATAATATAGAACGATTAAATGAGTTCGTTGGTAAGGTTTAAACCATCTGAGCTTAAGGGTAATAGTCGAAAACTGGTTAGTAGCAACTTAGGAAAGAGCAAAACATTCTTGAGTAAACTTTATTGAAGTCGATGAAGACAACAAACATTATTTTATTTGTTTGATATTTGGTCATATCAGTGAGTATACTGTTATAGTAAACTGAGTCGACCATCTTCTTGGTAATTCTAAAATCGTTGATCATACTAAATCAGAGAATGATAGATAAATTAATATCTTAGGAGGAGAATGCTATAAGTTGTCATAAGCTTGATTGAATAGTCTTCTTAGTAAATTAAGTTTGGAATAAGCCAATAAGGAGTATGGTAATAAACATACGATTGATTCTCAAATGGATGAACCATGTTCAATACTCTCATTTTGAACCATATAGAAATGGGGTTATAGTGAGCTAACATTTTTCTCTTGTATAGGTTATATACATAGATGCATAGCAGATAATGTTATTTAAACCAAGAGTTTTAGATCCATAAAAAAACTGTTAGAAAACCTTTGTCTCAGATCAATGGTAGTAACTTATAGATATTTTGGAAGATGGGAAAAGGTTATTATGAGAATCCCATTAAGTCTAATTGTCTTTATTATTCATGAAAAGATCCAATTCATGGGAGTAGGTTAAGTATCCCTGAGAATGTTCTTGAAGGAGTATTTATACTTAGGGTATGTTTTGTTTATAAACATTATCAAAGTTGTTATATTGTTTTATCGTATTAACAAGGGATATTAGGATAACCCTAAAGTCGACTACCAACCAACTAAATGATTAAGTCATATTGACTTACTTAATTCAAAGTATTATTATTGTGACTCATAGATTCAACTATTACATGAATAGGGTTGGAAAGAGATTTAAACTGCAAGAATATGACAGTATCCTAGTCGAGTAGGGGTGGGTGAACATAACGACTACGTTCATTATGAACAATTTTTGATATTAAAATCTTTGGCCAAAGTAATGCATTTGTTTTCTGCATGCATTGTCGGTTCACTGTATTTGGATTGCTCATTCTATCAGAAATCATAGTTAGCTAGAGGGTATCTAGGGTTGTATGGTTGATAGAGTTGAGTAGAATACAACACTATGTACTCGAAAAAAGGCAAATTACCACTCGTCACCTTTGGTCTATATTCCTCATGAAGGGTAGGGCCACTTCCTATGTGGAAAATGTGTGGGAGACCGCCGGTTTGTGGTTGAAGATAAATCAGTGGAAAGATGTTGTCTCTCCAAGCAAGAAACATGCCAGGACTTGTGATAAAGATGTCAGCTATTCAGATGCAATATTGATTCCAAATATGTAAATGAAATGGTTTTACATTTGTAACTTTGTAAATGAAAAGACAATATGGATATATTGTAGTTGTAAAAACAAAAAGAAAGAAATCTTGTAATTACAATTACTTGATCATTTGTGATATGAAAGAAAAATTTTCTCTCTCTCATTTTCACCTTGTTGAAATTACTTAATGGTAAATCTTCTAGTTTTTCTATGTATTCGAACATGGATGTTACAACAAACTCATCCCCCGCTGCCAACATCCTTCCAGTCCGTACAAAAAATGGATCTTGAGAACATGGTTTGTTCTATTAAAGCATCAATGGAGCAAATATTTGGAATGTTGTCATGACTGCCATGATACACTTGTAAATGGCAACAACTTGGAGCTTTAGAACAGGGTATGGAGATCCAGTAAAAAAATTTAACGTATTTGGTTTTAAAATATGTTGTATTACAAATGTGGAAGCTACAGCAGGAACATGAATCATTTGGCAAAATTCCTCAACAACAATTGGTGTCATGTTATGCAATGATTGGACATGAACAAAATGACCTAGTTGAAAAAACCAAAAACATTTTGCGAGGCGAGTGTAAATCCAAATTCGTTAGTGTTTTCCAACATCCTCCCAACTTATGCAAATTAATGAGCTTTGGAACAGGGCATGGAAATCCATTAAAAAATCAAAGAAAACTTTTAGTACATGTAGTTGTGACTGACCCTATGCACATGTATATGGAGCATGCTTGGAGCTACAACAGGGTATGCAATTTGCAAAATGTGGAAGCAGCAGTAGGCGCACAAATTGTTTGAAATAATCCCTCAACAAATCTATTCACATGGACTAATTATTGCTGGATATAAGCAAAATGGGCTTGTTGAAAAAGCCTTTGAGAGTTTTCATCAAGAGAAATTGACAGGTGTAAAGACAATATCATAGGGTTTTTCCAATATCCTCCCATCTTGTGTTACACAAGCAGCTTTAGAACTGGAGATCATTACAAAGGTGGAGAGCAGATTTTTGTGAAATGTTAAAGTAGTTATGAGTTACCCCACATCCATGGCAGAATCTTGAAGCTTTAAAACAGGAAAAAAATATAAATACAAAAACTAATATTTTTGTGAAATCCTGTAGCACATCTTTGATTGAAAACAGGCAATAAATATCTTATCTTTTTTAAAAACAAGAGGAATATTTTTATGAAATCTTGTAGTACATCTATGCTTTAAAACAGGAACAAATATACATATTAAAAAAGAGGAATATTTCTGTGAAATCTTGTAGTACATCTATGCTAATTGTGAAACCTACAACGGGTACAAGAATCGTTTGACAAAACGCCTCAACAGAATTAAGTCATATGTAGGTATTATTAAAAGACTCAAAGAAAAGAAATGCAAGTGACAGAAGTAAAGTCAGATCTATCTGTCTTTTACAAACTGCCCCCTAGCATGTGCACCGAATTTGAAAGCAACAGATATTTTATAGCTATCAAGAGCACAATCACTGTGCCATGAGATTATGCAACAGGAAACAATTATTCCAAAACATGCAAGAGACCATATGAGACAAAAGAGGAATTATTTTCAAAGATGTAAAATAAGAGGGCTGGAAGGCTTCATTAACAAATGTGTAACTGTGAGAAAACAAGTGTCTTCAACCTTACAACAATGCATCTAATTAGATCGTACAGAGCAGCATCTAAACTGAAATATGATGCACTAACCAACGCATATATCAAGATAAAATGAATCATAAAGCAACACTAACATTGCGACTAAAAATATTGGAGTATAGGGTGGAAAATGAAAGCTAATTCTCAACAAAACATAATCATAATGTGCCACTACAATCACTGCTATAAAGTTGAATGATTTATGTGCTAGAAATGAAGCCAATGGTCAGCCAAAAAAATAATCATATCTGCCATAAACATTGCCAATAAAATAGAAATTGTGTCATGATAAATATAACAAAATGCACATCAAGGCTTAATCATAATGTGCCCCTAATCGTTGCTGATAAAAATCTGACAGTAAAGTGGTGTATATCAAGGCTAATTACCAGAAAAATTACTATAGTGATCTGCTAACCTTACGGTCATCACAAGGCTAAAAGTGATGAGTAAATTATGATTCCAATTCATGACAATTACAATGATAAATTAGCAAGAACAATGATGGTATTAAAATGAATAGCAATGTGAGGATGCCATTATCTAAGAAAGCAACTCAAGAATTAATTAAAAAAAAAGGTTGACATAAAATCATGGTGGTGCACCAGTAGAGATGTGAGCCTCTCCAGATCTTTTAATGACCCCAAATGATCAGGTAAAGAAACAAAGTAGAATTGGATTATTGATTAACTAATGACTAATATACCAATAGACGCAATGCTTAGTTGATGGACAGGGCTGATGTTAGGGTCCAGAGCTCCCTCATGCACTTTGGTTTTAAACCTTCTTGAATGGGTATTCTTTGTCTCATCTTGGGATTTAGTTCTCAATTTTATGTTTTTTTTATTTCTCTGTGTTGCTGCTAGTTTTCTGTTGGTTCACAGTCTCAGTGCTGTTATTTTGATTTTGTAGGGTGACTTTTGCTCACTTGATGTCTCTATCATTCTAATTGTAAAAAGTTTTGGGACCCTTCAGTGATGTTTCTTTAATTTTATAAGGTGACTTTTGCTGACTTGATGTCTCTATTATTCTAATTGTAAAAGGGTTGGGACCCTTTAAAACCCTACTTAACCCTTTACCTAAAAAAAACTAATATACCAACACTTACATCATCCTATGAAATGCTGCTATATATTGAGAAACAAGGATATACACAAATATATCTATTTTGAATTTATCTCAATACCCAATGATTAACCAAACTCTCAAAGAATAAGGCATGCACATACATAGTGAAAGATTTGATTGAATGGAAGACTCGAGAGCTTGCAAATGAGAAACCTATATATACATATTACACATGATAAATGGTCTCTTCTCTAAAAACCCTCAATGTGATCTAGCTAAAATGTGCATATCATTGACAACCCAAAACAAGGCAGTGAAATGAATGCAACAATATTCAGTACCTTTTTAAACTTCCGAGAATAACTTCAATTACATAAAAATGAATTGATCTCAAGGATATTTCTGATTAGTGCTATAACAAGAAATGCATCAAGGTCATTTCCTACAACACGATCTCGACACAACCCAAACAGATACACAATTTATTCAACAAGTCCGATAATAAAAACAGAGGAGGATTTCCCAAACGGCAGAACTGTGCTTTTCCATCCATTGTAAAGTGTCTTCTCATGATCTCCATGGGATCAGTTTTTAATGAATAAGTGTTGTATATATTATTATTTGTATAAAGAAGTATTTTTACATTATATTCATAAAAAAAATAAATGGAATGACATCACATCTTGAATTTTAGGCAAGGTAAAGTTTTTAATGAAAGTATCAAAATAAGATAAAAACAAGTGGTTAAATCACTAAGCAACAAGAGTTATAAATCCAGCAAGTGTTATAAATTGAACAAGTGGTGGTGGTGTATAACTATCATTAGGCTTTTCCCCAGCCATTAGGAAGGTCTTTGTCATCAGGAATAGGCTCCCAACTTGTAATGGCTCCTTTTATTATTGTCCTACTCTCCATCTGGTGGCTAAGTTTTATACTTGGTGGGAGAAACAAGGAATTTTGAGAATCCCTTCAGATCCAAAGTGGAGGTTATTCCATGTGTACTAGGGAGATTGATTATGATGACAACTAACATTGAGATCAAAAATATTGAACTTATTATGCATGTAATACCAAGCTTCCCTCATGACAATTATCCATCACATAGAAAGACTACCACATCTATTTGACACCACTTCTACCATAGTAAAGTCACCACCTAATCGGGCATATTGTTTTACCCTTTTCTTCTAAGACTCAACAAGCGAACTGAAACCTCTTTATGAGTACCGTGAACAGGAAGTGTCAATTGGAGAAAGAAGAAAAAGTACGTATCTAATCATTCTTTTTTCCTTGTCACAACCCAAGTTGTGGTTGGAACTAAGTGAACAATTCAACACTAAAGATTGGATCTTTCAATAACACCATTGGAAGCATAAATATTAATAGCACCAAAGGAGTGATATCAATATTAAAGAGGGCCCATAAAGCCCTACAAGTGAGGTCACATCCTTGGTCCACTAAACCCACCACTTTGGAGAATAAAAATAGAAACTCCCTCATGTCCTACTTTGTTATTGTTGAACAAAAAATGACTAGCTAGCCATATAACATGACAAACTGTAGAAAGAAAAATACCTAAAATATTATTATCTTGCAAACAAAAAATGTGAAGGTTTGCAAATCTTTGTTGAGTATCTCATACAATATACTATTTTTTGAGCTTTGTTAGACATTGAACATCCCATGAGAGAAAATTCATGGAATACAGGAGTCCAGAGGCATATCATCACTATCAAGCTCTTGAAGAGCTTGAAAGCTATTTTGCAAAAACTCGCTTTCCATCATTGGTTTATAACTTCCTAGCTAGAGAGTTGGTAGGAAAGGCTTCCACTTGTATGGAACATACTCCGCATCCTCCAAGTCATGAGCCAAGCTGCTAGAGCACCTTGAATTCATTCAAGGAGAAGTGGAAGGAGAAAATGAAGATAAATTCTTTGTTTGTGAAGATAAAACAATAGCAAAAAATGTCATTTAGGTGAACTAAGGTTTGTTCGCTTCTTTGGAGGGTTTCCTAGATTGTTGAGAGACAATAATCTCCTTCACCTTGTCAAGAGGATTTGAAATAGTTGGACCAACATTGTTTTGTTGCAACCTACCATTGATAGACAAACCTTTTGTCCTATTGCTTTAGTTGTTTCTATAGTTCCCCACTAGAGTCCAACTTTCCTCATTTTTCTAAGGAGCTAGGTCACCAGTAGGTTTAGGGGTAGGCTTGGCTCTTGACATAACTAAGGGACAATCTTTAATTTTTTTCTCAAAAGATTGGCTCCTATAATAAGTATTCAACAAATTAATATAAATGACTATCTAAGTATAACACATTTGGCCAATTTGGATGTCAATGGAATCTTTGAGGTCTTTTGAAAGATTGACCTGAACACAAACTCAATTTTGAGGATGAACAGGAAGAAACTTATCTAGCTCAACACTGACACCATTACATAAAGAGGTAGCAAACGACCTAAAAAGGGACAATAGGGCAATGTTAAGCTAGGAAACTCAATTCAAACTAGGACCTAGAGAGCTCATTCTTTAGAGATAACAATGTCTTGGATTTCAGGAGTAAAGATCAACAAAAAGATATGGACATACCATGTATTGTTAACCTACACATGAAGCACACTTTCAAAAGGGATGTGTCCAACAAAATATTCAATCAAAGTAAAGCTTTCAAGCCATTTATAGAAACTGTCAAATTCAGAAATAGACAAAAATGACACCTAATAGAGCATCTAAAGACTTATGTCATGAAACAGCTTCCTAACGAACTTTCAAGATCTCTTTAGAAGTAGTACCATTCTCAAGTACATCCAAGCCAACAATCCCAACATCAACTATTGGATTGTTATAACAAAAAACCATTTATCTATTTAAAAACTGCCAAACACAAAAAAAAAAATAGAAAACTTACAATAAATACCCAAAAAAAAACCTAAAAATTCCTACTTAACAAACAAAAAAAACTCAAACAATATGACTTGAACTGATAACTGACAAAACTAAGTACAAACTAGCCATGCCAAACTCAAAACCCTCACATCTCTTTTCCGTAATGTTCTTTCAAAATGAACATCTCTTGGGATGAGTTTGAAATGCTTTCAGAAAATTATCATGGTAATTACATGCACGCACAACACAATCGGAGTGATAAATAATACAAAAGAATTTTTCCTAAAAAAAAGGGTGAAGTATTATTTTCTTTACTAAAAAAGGAGTATACCGTAATAAACTAGGCAATAGAGAAGTCTGAGGAGAATCAAGCTTGTTTTTTTATCAACCAAATGTGTATGAGTGCAATTGTTTGGTAGAAAATACAGACTTAATATTGATTTAGTTCATCGCACATAATTCAAGTGTGTACTGATTCAAAGACTTGGAAGCCTGCAGCCTTGACCTGTTCAATTCCTGCTTTATCAGTTTCTGTACATTCTTGCAACTTCTTGGACTCATTGTACTAAGTAAATATATTTTTTACTAAGCATTTGCTTGTAATGTGTGACTTGAAATGTGGATGGAGGATGGTAGTATTCCAACTATGCAGTTCTGATTCTTTTTGTTTGCATTTGAAGTTCCAGACAGATAGTACCATGAAAAGTATGATGTGACCCTAAGATATGACTTTATTTTCATATATTTCCAAAATGTTGTCAGCATTACAAAATATAATTTACAAATTTTCATAACATAGCTTCATTTCTCTACAATGGGAGTGATAGATTATAAAAATCTTTTTTTCTTCTTGGAATTAAAGGTGAGAGAGGATTTTGAAAGGGTCTCATCCTTTGTACAGTAAATGTCTTAAAATAAAAGTCTTAAGAAATAACAGTCCCAAGTGATATTCCAAAAGAAAAGAAATAGCAGTCCCAAGTGACATTCCAAAAGAAAAGAACAGACATAAAGCTAACACAAAACACTATTAAAAGACATACTAATCATATTGAAGAAACAAAACCCAAGGCCTAAAATTGTTCCAACACCACAGCAGTTTCCCAATCTTTAATTTTACGTTGAGTGGGAGTGTGACAGTTTTAAATTTGCTTGGCATTGGATGCAGAGATAAACTCACAATACTTCACACATGCATTTTTATCTTCCTAAGCTTACTGTATCATGTAGGAATTTGAATGCTAAAACTAATATCTTATAAAATAGTGGATTTTATGACAGTCTAGGCTGAAATTAATAGCATATTTGCATTGTCCCATATGTTTCTACTATGTGTCCTTCAAGTGGGTTATTTCTTCTTCAAATTTCTAATTTATTTAGATCTGTAAGATATTTGAAGTTAACAAGATTAGAATGCAAAAGTATTAGCATGAATATTAATATTAGCAGGTAAATCATGACATTTCAAATAACTTTGCTTTGGGGAGCATCAAACTTGACTTCTAAGCGTGTGTTCCGAGCTTTTATACTCTCGAGCAAACTTATACAAATCCGTCCAGATTTGGTTGAAATCCAGTTCGGTTCGGATTTTTTTGGACTGGATGGATTTGTCAGGTTTGGTCTAGATTTTCAAATCGTTTTGAAGATTAAAAATTTCCAAATTCTTTTCGCCGCCTCAACAAATTGAATTTTTGGATGCTTTTGAACCTACCATCTTCACTCAAATATTATTGAATCTATTTTTACAAAACAACATATCATAAGCCTTTTTTTTCAAAAAAAAAAAAAACTCATTAGGGCAAGGAAAGAATTGTCACAAGTTCTAGTGGCAAGTGTTGGCAAATAAGGTGTCTTAACCTTGCAAATTTATTAAAATTATTTATTTATTATTTAGCATTTTCCTGCAACATTGCATATTATCATATTTTTTTATTTAATCTTTACACCACATGTAGGTACTATGTTTAGTGAGTTGTAAGTAGTGAGAAGGTGCTAATAACAAATAGATTTGGAGTGCCCTATTTTGTAGAGATTTTAGGGCAGATGCTATGACACATAAGAGCCAAGAATAGAGGGAGTTATTTTAGAGTCTTGAGTGGCTATGCCAAATTTTATTATTTATCATGAAGTGCCTATTTTGGGATGAAGAATAATGACATGTTGGGTGGATTAAATTGGTTAGTTATGATAGCTATAAAAGTGTAAGAGAATATGCTATTTTTAGCCTATTAGTACAAATCTCCAATGGTGGCATTGGAAATTGGGTCAAAACTAGGAGCCATTCTTCAGGGGGTTTTGGCACATGGTATTGTAAACCACTTATGGTTTCCAGCTTGTTCGTTTGTCTATAAATTGGGTACCTAAGGAGTTGTATTGTATTTTTTGAGAGTTTGTAAGTACTACTAAAATGTTACAGAAATTTCTCCAAGTTTAATATGCTAGTGAAACTCCTATAAAATTTTGATCTACAAGTGTGTTGTAATTTGTTTTGGATTTGATAATACATTGACTAGATTTCAGAGTGTGGGGTTTTTCTCCCGCAAGGGTTTTCTCCATGTAATAATGGTGTTATGTGTTGAATTGTTTATGCTAATCTATGTGTTTCTATATAATTTATATAATAGTTTAGATCATATTTGAAAAAAATTGTATAATGCTCCTCTCAAGATTAGTGTAGGAAGTTGATTCCACTACTTTTACTTCCTTACAAGTTGTATCAGAGTCTAGTCATCTTTGGTTCTAGTTGCTGGGTTGTTGAGTTTTTTGAGCTAATCGAGTTTGAGTGGGCGCTTTTGCAAATGTATACTTTGTGATCTTATTGCAGAAATTATAAAAGACAAGCACATTAGGGAGGATAGAGGTTGAAATTTTTTTCTAATACAAATTTTGGGCTATGGAAAATAAAAATACAAGATCTATTGGTAGATTGTGATTTGTGGGGTGCCATTAATGACAATATTCATAAACCTATGGATGCAACCGCAACTGCTTAGTATGACATTATGGGATAGAATGCAAAGGGTCTCATAAAATTATGTCTTGTAGATTTTGTTATGATTAATGTCCATGAAGAACCCACTACAAAGAAATTATGGTAGAAATTAGGTGAAATCTACCAAGCTAAATCCATGGTTAACAAGTTGTTTTTGTGGAAGAAATTGTATTCCTTAAGAATGGAGGAAGATGGAGAAATTGTAGACCAACTAAATGCATTCAATACATTGGTGGGTCAGCTAAATTCAGTGGGTGTGAAAATGGATGAGGAATAAAGATGTCAAACCTTGATGTGTTCTTTGCCTTATTCATGGGATAGTCTTGTGATTGTAAGCACCAAAATCATGCACAGCCTCCACGACGACCCCTATGATGATTTTTAATCCTTGTCACATACATGTAAGCATGAAATAACATCCTCTCAGCAGAAATTCTCTTGATGACATGTCATTTCTTTTGTCTTGTGTTATTTCCCCCTTGACGTTTTCTCTCTTTATTGTCAACGCTTTTTGACACTTGTCGATTTGCGTTTTCTAAGCTTGTGACCCTGTTCCTAAGCCTTGTGTGCATCTTATATGTCAGTTTTCACCTCCCCATAGTGTTTTTCATCTTCTTCACCCCTTAGGAGCCTTCTAGAGGTACCCCTAGCCATCTCCCACTTCCAATTTTCTGTTTCACTCAACCAATCCAAATCTCCTCCTATTATTTCCAGATCTCCCGTCGAGAGATCCTACTTCGCAAGTGGAGATTTAGATTTTCACACATGAATGACCTATTTCTAGAGGTAGATCCCCTCCTTTTCATCTCCTCTACCATCTCCCATCATGCATTTTCACCTAGACCCCTTCCTTTCTGAATCTCCCCCCGGGAGATCCTACTAAATCCGGATCTCCCCTGGGAGTGTTGCAAGTATGAGGTTAATCAGTGTTGTCATTGATGTCAACATACTCATATTGCATTGATAAGAAGGATTGGATGAGTTGTGTGCTGAGGTTATTGAGGAAATCAGTCTCAATAAGGAACAGTGAAGAACAGTGATGAGAAGAAGGCAAAAGTACTCAATAGGTTGAGGATCAGAGGATGCAGATTAAAGGGTTCGTAGATATGAGTCTTGAGATGTTCCAATTAAGATTTCAGAGGTCCACATAAAGATATGAAGAAGTTGTGATCGATCAAGTAGAACCAGTTCTGGGAGATGCTCCGGAGTGACAGAGTGTTACAAAAAGGTCCGGTGAGATCCAGAAGTGCATTGTCCTATTTTGTGGATTGGACAGAGTGTTTGGGATGTCCTTGTGATGTGTCATCTCGATTGGTACTTAGTTTGGAGGTCCAAAAGCACCTTTTTCAGTATGATAGTGGCGATAAACTGTGTTCTTGAAGTTCTGGATGAAGAAGAAAAGAATTCTAATAAGTAGAGGAAGTGCGGATGTACCTGGTCATACAGGCAAGCTTGTGAAGGTTCTTGGATCATGTTGAGGTTGTGTTGTTGGTCTGCATTAGTGTTAGAGCCCAGAATTAGAGATATTCTTCCGGATGGAGGTGTTCTTGATGGCCGACCGGATGAGTTATTCATCTTGCAAATGTTCTTGTGGATGATTGCTGACTTAGATGATTGTTCCTAAGTCGATGCCTTGTATAAATAAAGGTTTGTGAATTCATTTTGAAGTGTGTTGTGGAGCAGATGAGTGTGGTATAGCGGAAGAGTGAAAGGCAGAGCAGGTGTGTCTTGGGCTTAAATGGAAATGATCTAGACATGGTGAAGATGTCATTCTCTAGTTCAAGTTTGTAATACTTATGATCTTGTAGACAGTGTGTCTTTTGTAGGTAGTGTGCCTCTTTGTGAGCAGTGTGCTCAGGCAATGAGCCCTGACTAGCATGTGCCATCCATTTTTCTTATTCTTCTAACATAGAACAATCCTTGGGTTAATCACCCCGTGGTTTTTCCCTTAACTAGGTTTTCCACATCAAAATCTTGGTGTCTAATGTGTTGATGTTTATCTGCTCCAGTGTTCTTTCTTTATTCTTTGATGAATGGTTAATTGATATGCTGTTAACTAACAAAGTAGATTCAAGTGTTTGAAGTAGAAGAAAGTTTTTGCACAACTGATTCACCCCCCCTCTCAGTTGTGTGCCCTAGATCTAACAATTGGTATCAGAGCTAAGTTCCTCTAAAAGGAGCTTAACCACTTGAGGAGATCCAGAATGTCATCATACAAGAAGGATAGTCTGAAGTTCGATGGAACCAACTTCTCGCTCTAGAAAGGTCGCATGAAATGTCACTTGGAGTGTATGGGAAAAGCATGTCTGTCCATGGTCACAAAAGCATATGTACCTCCACAGGGTGGTCTGACAACTCTGAATGAAATCACAGATGCTGAAAATAATCTGCAGACCAAAGAAGCTCGTCTAAGCACATTGACTGACTCAGAACTCTTAAATGTTACTGACCTACCAACTGCATATGAGATCTGGGTTAAATTGGAACTTCTCTATGAAGGAGATGAGTTTGTTAAGAGTGCAAGGTTGCAAAGTCTCAAAGGGAAGTTTGAAAGATTGAAGATGAGAGATGATGAAAATATCACTACCTTTATGCCAAGAGTAAATGAGCTGGTGTGTGGAATCAGGAATGCTGGTGGAGTTCTGGATGAAAATGAGATTGTTTGCAAAATTCTCAGATCCCTTCCTGCTGCCTACAAAATCAAGGTTGCTGCCATTGATGAATTCAGAGCCCATACAACTATCACAAGAGAGCAATTGGCTGGCAAATTGGCTGCATTTGAAATGACCAAGTTTGGAGATGATCACCCCAAGACTAAATCTGCATTCAAAGCCAGTGCCTATGTGAAAGGCAAACAAAGATTTGATCTGGGAGAGAACTCTTCAAGGAAGCTGTCATGGTATGATCAAGCAAGGAAACACATGGAAGAGGAAGAAGCAAAAACAGCTCAACTTGAAGCCCTCATTGCAAAGAGACTACCAAGAGGATCCGGTAAGTATGAAGGAAAATTACCCTTTAAGTGCTTCAACTGCAATAAGATTGGTCATTTTGTTTCAAGATGTCCAGAAAGATCTACAAGGTCAAATTCTAACAGACAAAGGTTCCAAAAGAACTGCTATTATGTTCATGAAGAGGATGATAATGAAGGTGTAACAGATGATGAATCAGAAATAGGAAATAGATCTAGAAATGAATGGGTGTTTATTGCCATCAAGGAAGAAGACCCAATATCCTCTGAATCTGTCAATCATAAGGTTGTAGAAAGAGCTTTGGCTGCCCAAGTTGAAGAAAAGGATGATTGGGTTATTGACAGTGGATGCTCTCATCATATGACAGGTGACAAGAACAAGTTCTTAGATTTGGAAAGGTATGAAGGAGAAATGGTAAAGTTTGGTGATAATTCTGCTGGTAGAATCAGAGGTAGGGGAAATATTTCTTTTGATGGAAAGAGCAAAACCGGTAATGTACTGTATGTTGAAGGATTGAAGCACAATCTTCTCAGTGTTGGTCAGTTGATAGACAAAGGTTATGATCTCCGATTCAAGAATGGAAGATGCAGGATCTTTGAAAGCTCCAGAACTAAAATTGCATCTGGTACCCAAACAAAAGGTAATATCTTCCATCTAGTTGGTTCTGATAAAAGTTGTTTGTTTGTTCAAGTTGATCAAAGTTGGTTATGGCATAGAAGGATGTGTCATGTGAATTTTGACAACATCATCAAGATAAGCAATACTCAGGTTGTAAGAGATCTTCTAAAATTGGTGAAACCTACAAATAGTTTGTGCAAAGAATGTCAGTTAGGTAAACAGAGCAGAGTCTCTTTCAAAAGCAAGGATCAGTCCTCTACCAGATTATTGGAATTAGTTCATACTGATCTCTATGGTCCGACAAGAATCAAGAGTATGCAAAGTGATAGATATTTCATGTTACTGATTGATGACTATTCCCGGATGATGTGGGTTACCTTTCTAAAAGAGAAATCAGAAGCCCTTGAGAAGTTCAAAATCTTCAAAGCTATGGTAGAGAATCAACCGGATTGAAACTGAAATGTCTGAGGTCTGATAGAGGTGGTGAATTCACATCTGGTGAATTCATAGACTTTTGTGAGAAGCATGGTATAAAGAGACAGTTGTCTGCTCCTAGGACTCCACAACAGAATGGAGTAGTTGAAAGAAAGAACCGGACCATCCAGGAAGCATCCAGGACAATGATGATGGAAGCAAATGTTCCTCAGATGTTTTGGAGAGAAGCTGTCAGCACTGCAGTCTATACTCTCAATCAAGTTCAAATCAGAAGCAATACCGATAAGACTCCTTATGAACTTTGGTTTGGTATAACTCCCACTGTGAGATATTTCAGAGTATTTGGTAGCAAGTGTTACATCAAAAGAGATGAATATCTAGGAAAGTTTGATGCTAAAAGTGATGAAGGAATTTTCTTGGGTTACTCCACTCAAAGCAAAGCATACCGGTGTTATAATAAGAGATTAAGAAAGATGATAGAAAGTACAAATGTCAATGTTGATGAAGGAATTGAGAAGCCCTCAAGGTTTTATGAATATGATGAAGATGATCAGAATGATTCTCTGGTGTAAGGAGCTCAATCCTCCTCTGAAATTTAGATTCAGACTGATCCGATAAATCAAGAAGAAGAGGTTTGTCTGAATGAGCCTAATCAAGAAACAGTAGTGCAAGAAACTCCCAAAGTTCCAAGGTATGTAACTCTAAACCATTCTGAAGATCAGATCATAGGTGACAAAAGCAAAGGAGTACAAACAAGGAGGAGAATTGCTCAAGATTCAAGTGAATACTGTCTGATTTCAAAGATTGAACCTAAGACAATAAATGAAGTTTGCAATGATGAAAATTTAACCAAAGCAATGGAGGAAGAGTTGATGCAAATTGAGAAAAATCATACTTGGGATCTTGTTCCCAGACCTAGAAACAAGAATGTGATTGGAACCAAATGGGTCTTCCGGAACAAACTAAATGAAGTTGGTGAAGTAATCAAAAACAAAGCCAAATTGGTCTGCAAAGGCTACTCTCAAATAGATGGAATTGATTTTGAAGAAACCTTTGCTCCGGTGGCAAGAATTGAAGTAGTCAGATTATTTCTTGCATTTGCTACCTTCAAAGACTTCATGGTATATCAGATGGATGTCAAGTCTGCCTTCCTAAATGGTGATTTGGAAGAAGAAGTATACATTGAACAACCAGATGGATTTCAATTGTTTGATCATGATGATATGGTCTACAAGTTGAAGAAAGCACTATATGGATTGAAGCAAGCCCCAAGAGCATGGTATGAAAGGTAGGATAAGCATCTTGTGCAGATTGGTTTCAACAAAGCTACTGTTGATAGTAATCTATATTTCCAAATAGATAATGAAAACATCTTGATTGTTGAAGTATTTGTTGATGATATCATTTTTGGAGGAAGAGACAGTATGTGTAAAACCTTTGCAAATCAAATGAAAAGTGAATTTGAAATGTCAATGCTTGGTGAAATGAATTTCTTCTTGGGTCTGCAAATTACTCAGACAAAGAAAGGCATCTTTATCTCTCAAACCAAGTATGTGAAATAATTGTTGAGGAAATTCAGAATGGAAGATTCGAAGCCAATGAACACTCCTATGGCAACCGGATGTAAGTTGAGCAAAGATGATGACTCTCCTAAGACAGATCAGACCAAGTACAGATCAATGATTGGAGGATTATTGTATCTCACTCAGACTAGACCAGATATAATGCAGGCTGTTGGTCTTGTGGCAAGATTTCAGGCTGATCCTAGAGAATCTCATGTTATGGCAATCAAGAAGATTTTTAGATATCTAAAGGGGACAGTTGAGTATGGTCTATGGTATCCTAGAGATCATGATTTCTCTCTTCATGCATATACAGATGCAAATTGGGTAGGAGATGTGGATGACCGGAAGAGTACAAGTGGAGGAGCATTCTTTTTGGGAAAAAGGTTGGTTTCTTGGCTAAGAAAGAAACCAGAGGTAATATCTCTGTCTACAACTGAAGTAGAATACATTGCAGTAGTAGGTAGTTGCACTCAAATCTTATGGATGAAGCAGATGTTAAGAGACATTAAAGTAGAATATGAGGAGCCTATCACAATCTTCTGTGATAATTCAAGTGCAATAAATATTTCTAAGAATCCGATATTGCATTCTAAGACCAAGCACATATCTATCAAGTTTCACTTTCTGAGAGAGCAAGTGAACAAGGATGAAGTCAGATTGGAGTATGTACCCTCCAAGGATCATATTGCAGATATTTTTACTAAACCTTTTCCCAAGGACTCTTTTGAGTATCTCTGGGAGAAGTTAGGGGTCATGGCCCCTCTGGTGATGAACTAGGATGCACTGATGTGCATCAGTCCGGTGGATATCATAGTCATATCTTATAAACTGGATTGATGATGGGGAGCTGCTACTAAGGGGGAGCAGCCAGTATGATTCTGATGTGCTAGAATTGCAAGTATGAGCCCTTTTCCATTGATTTCAAAGGGGGAGAGAAGACGTGTGAAAAATAAGTGGTTGATGACCAAAGAGGGAGTAGTAAAGGAAGAGAAGACATGTGAAGAGTTGTTGCTGATAGGGGGAGCTATGACAGAAAGCAGAAGTTCTTGTCTTGATGGTTTTTCACATCATATGTTGCCATCAATGACAAAGGGGGAGATTGTTGCAAGTATGAGGTTAATCAGTGTTGTCATTGATGTCAACATACTCATATTGCATTGATAAGAAGGATTGGATGAGCTATGTGCTGAGGTTATTGAGGAAATCAGTCTCAATTAGGAACAGTGAAGAATAGTGATGAGAAGAAGGCAAAAGTACTGAATAGGTTGAGGATCAGAGGATGTGGATTAAAGGGTTCGTAGATATGAGTCTTGAGATGTTCCAGTTAAGATTTTAGAGGTCTGCATAAAGATATGAAGAAGTTGTGATCGATCAAGTAGAACCAGTTCTGGGAGATGCTCCGGAGTGATAGAGTGTTACAAAAAGGTCCAGTTAGATCCGGAAGTGTGTTGTCCTATTATGTGGATTAGACAGAGTGTTTGGGATGTCCTTGTGATGTGTCATCTCGATTGGTACTTAGTTTGGAGGTCCGAAAGCACCTTTTTCAGTATGACAGTGGTGATAGACTGTGTTCTTGAAGTTTTGGATGAAGAAAAAAAGAATTCTAATAAGTAGAGGAAGTGCGGATGTACCTGGTCATACAGGCAAGCTTGTGAAGGTTCTTGGATCATGTTGAGGTTGTGTTGTTGGTCTGCATTAGTGTTAGAGCTTGGAATTGGAGATATTCTTCCGGATGGAGGTGTTCTTGATGGCCGACCGGATGAGTTCTTCCGGATGAAGATGTTCTTGTTCAGACTGGCCAACCGGATGAGTTATTCATCTTATGAATGTTCTTGTGGATGATTACCGACTTAGATGATTGTTCCTAAGTTGATGCCTTGTATAAATAAAGGTTCTTGAATTCATTTTGAAGTGTGTTGTGGAGCGAATGAGTGTGGTATAGCAGAAGAGCGAAAGGTAGAGTAGGTGTGTCTCGGGCTTAAATGGAATTGATCCAGACATGGTGAAGATGTCATTCTCTAGTTCAAGTTTGTAATACTTATGATCTTGTAAACAGTGTGTCTCTTGTAGGCAGTGTGCCTCTTTGTGAGCAGTGTGCTCAGGCAGTGAGCCCTGACTGGCATGTGCCATCCATTTTTCTTATTCTTCTAACAGAGAATAATCCTTGGGTTAATCACCCCGTGGTTTTTCCCTTAACTAGGTTTTCCACATCAAAATCTTGGTGTCTAATGTGTTGATGTTTATCTGCTCCGGTGTTCTTGCTTTATGCTTTGATGAATGGTTAATTGATATGCTGTTAACTAACAAAGTAGATTCAAGTGTTTGAAGTAGAAGCAAGTTTTTGCACAACTGATTCACCCCCCCTCTCAGTTGTGTGCCCTAGATCTAACAGGGAGAACCATGGGTGACCCTGCTGATGAAAGGGGTGACCCATGGGTGACCTTGTTGCATTTTCAGCTGTAGAAAAACTCTGGTTTCTAACTCGAAAAAGCTCTGTTTTCACCCATTTTTCTTCCTGTTTGCATGGATTTTCGAGCCTAATATAGAGTTTCTATTTCATGCACCCACACATGCATAATTAGCTCTATTTTATCTTTAGTTAACAATTCATGCATTCCCATGCATTCTTCTAACTTCATTTCTTCTTCAATGATAAGTTATCATTGCTTCATCACTCCCTAATCAATCCAATTTATTCCTCAATCAACCTTGTTAACTCTTAAATCAAATTGAGTTAACTTCTCAATCAATTCCACCTCTCATCCCTTCTTCAAACCTATAAATACCCCTCAACTCTTCATTTTTTATCCAAGTTGAGCAAGTTGGGGAATGCCCTTCTCATCTTCACAAGCTTTTTCAAGCTTCTTCACAAGCCTTTGAGCCTCTTTCTTCATTTCTTTCATTAGTTTTCCAAAGCTTCAAAGCATTTTTAGGGTAGGCAATTTCATTTGTGCACACAACTCATGCAAGTTATTGCTCTCCACATTTAGCATTCTCATGCTCATACAGGACATATGAGCCTTTTGTTTTGTTCATTGCCTCATCTAGCTTTCAAATAAAGCTCATCATGCATCCATACACTACTCATATCAAGCCATTGTGCTCATCAAAGCTCTCATTGAGCTCTCTTCAAAAAAGCTTCAAAGCTTCCTTTGCTTCCATTGTCATCTTGTGGCCAAGAGAATCCCTATTGTTACAAGAGGATACGAGGTTGCCATCACAAGGATTACTAAGGGTAGTGGAGGCTCACACATGTCCAGGTTCCTTTATATTTTCTTCAATTCATAGTAATTAGAAAATCAAAATTGCTCTTGGGATCTGTAATCTTGTTGCTTTTTCCTTGATAGAATAGATAGATCTTGCATTCTTAGAGTAATTTGCTTTCAAAGTTCATAGAATAATTCTTTTAAAAGTAAATTCCCTTTTCTTAGATTAATTTGTTCCAAATATTCAAAAAACCCCAAAAACATAGTTTACATTGCATTAGGTAAATTCATTATAGCTTGCATATATCTTTCAATTCCTAGATTAGAAAAAAAGGATCATCAATTCCAAAAACATTAAAAAAGCTTAAAAAGGCGTTTTGCATTTCATTTAAGCTTGCATTCATAAAAACCAAAAAAAGAAAAAAAACATTAGACACTTAGAAAATTCGCAAACACTTGAGTCCATCACAAGGTCAACCATAGTCAAACATTGGTCAAAACCCTTGATTCTATCACAAGGTCAAATGAGGTCAACGTACAATCAAACCTTAGGTCAAGTCAAACCCTAGGTCAAGTTAAGGCTAGCTCACAAACACTTATCTCTTGTCTCGGCTCATGAATGTGCCCAAGATTAGGAGGTGAGTGTGTGAGGGCGATCCTCGACGAGATAGAGGAAATCAACCTATTGATGTGTTTTTTATGCACATGCAAACTCAAAATAAAATACCAAGGTATTCTATCCCTTCTTGAACAAAGTCTCTCAAAGGCTAAACAATGTAATCCAATGAGACAATTCCAAGGTTGATGATATGTCAGGTCTTGACTTGCAAATTAGATGGATCATTGGTATGATGTGATTTTGCTGGTAATCACAAAGGGACTTACGCTGAATTGACTCCTTATGTTATTCTCCTTGTGAAATGGAACTTCTTCTAACCGGATACGAAAAGAATAATGCAAAAGGACAAGGGTTTAGAAAACTATTCTAAGGACAATGATATAATGAAATATGCCAAGATAAACAAACTCCTCATGAAACCAAACTCCACTTCACCATGAGAACCAACAACTACATGAAGTCGGTGCAATCTTCTAAGGAAACTCAAGGATTTTCATGTTGTAAACTTTCATCCAAACACCCACTCTGACGCAGCTTGAACAAGCATCCACAACTGAACCAAAACAAATGTGGTTTAGGCTAACTTTGCAAAATGACTTATCATTGACACGTCATAAAAAGTATGAACCAAGAAGGAATTCATCAAATATCTTAACATATTAACATTACATCAATGAACTTCTAATCTAATTTTACTCTACTTGGAAACATTTCTCCATCATATTCAAGAATTAGACACCATGCTAACATTCCACAATCACACAAAATCACCATGCGAACCAACAATGAGCTTGTATTGATTTTGGAAATGTAGGATTACAACAATTTCATATCTCCCCTCAATGATTTTGAAGGGTCTCCTCTACTCTACTCCTATTCTACTCCTTCTCTTGTGCGAACTAACAACTTTCTCTATTGATCTCTTTGATACAAATGAGAGAAATGGACCTTTTATAGGCTCCAAAATTACATGAACGACCAGGATTGATTTGAGAATCAATGGCCCAGATTGAGACAACAAGGCAGCTGGTTACAAAAATTACTATTTTTAGAACATTGAATGCAGACATATGATGTGGTAGACTGTGATTGGATTGATGGTGTGCACATGCCACCTCAACATTGAGTGAACTGGTTTGATTTTCAACATGTTCACACTGCTCAGAATATTTTCCCAGATTATGGATTTTCACCTCTGGAACTTAGCTGCTTCGAAATTGAAAACTTGGGAATTACTTCTTGTTTTCCATGCCTTAGTGCAATTTATAGATTTTTTATGCTCACGCTTATTTCTCTCCTCATGACTTTCTTGATGATGTTATTGTGTAGGATGCAAGATTCTGGCTCTGGATGATTGTGTATGAATTTTTGGGTAGACTGGTGTATAATGGATGTTCTCTCTACCTGGTGCATGAAATGAGTTGTCTCCTTTACAGTATGATGATCTTGACAATATCTGGATGTCCTTGATGAAGTGCAGTGCTCTTGCTCTGCTTTAGTGTAGACCTTGATGTTGAATTTCTTCGTGTGTTGTAGTGGAGTACTTGAATATCTAGAATGGGTTCTCCTCCATGTATGTCTTCGGTGGAATCCTCTCCTTCTTTGTGACCTCAAGCAATGCTCCTCCTTTGTTCCCTCCTTGGAATGATCTTCTTTGTAGATCCTCCATCACCTGCAGAATGAAACATTCCAAGTCATTCACATCATAATACTTGATGATATTATGTCAATTTCATAATATTTCCACCTTACTTCACAACTGAAAGTCTCAACACATATCCAATGGCATATCTAGAAAAGCACAAATTTTAAGGTGGTATGCAATGAAGGAGAGGAAGGGTGCATATTTCAGGTGAGTGTGTATTGAATGCGTAATGTGAGGTATGGGCAAATGGCCGCCTAGGCATGAGCACTAATTTCATGCAGTCTTGCATAATGTTCTCAATGCGCAATGAGGGGACCCTCCACATATGTGCCAAAAGGGGATGACTGCTCAATTTAGACATGTATGTATAATGTTGAATGTTCACAGTGCAAGGGTGCTCAAAAAGTGCGCCTAGAGGTCTGAGCACCAATTCCATGTTAGCATGTATAAATAATGTTTTCTATACGTAATGCGAAGTCCCTCTGGAAGTGCGCCTAAGAGGGTTAGGTGCCAATTTTGTCTAGGCTTGCATAAATGTTTAAAATGCATAATGCAAGGGTCTCCCAAATTTGTGCCAAAAGGATGAGCAAACTTTTTGAGTGCTCATGTATAAACTTACAATGCAGACACCCTCAATAGGTGCACCAAAGAGGATGAGCGGACTTTTTGAGTGCTCATGTATAAAATGTTATATGCAAGGTCTCCTCTAAAGTGCTCTTTGGGTGGACTTTTCATGCCTCTATGTATGATGTTTATTTTTCACAATGCACAGACCTTCAAATAGTGCACTTTTCCCACACTTAGGCAATTTTTAGTATCTGAAATCAAGTATATTTCAAAATATATTTAAGTATACATATACTTTAAATATTTTGAAATATACTTTAGGATGTTTGAGATAGGTCTCAGATCCATGAGATTTAACATGCAGATTCTAGATTTTTGAGGATCCACCAGATTTTAGACTTAGTCATTTTTTTAGGATTTCAGGACACCAGACTTAGTCAATTTGAGGGCTTCAGGACATGCATCAAGATGAGAGCACACGGACTCCTTGGCAAGAAATTAGTGAGACTTGGGCAAAACAACACTACCAAACCTACAAGCTCAGAGAAAACCTAAACCTAAAGCAAAACCAAGGCAGAAAGTAGAAAAAAGAGGGGGATCCCCATTTGCAATGGGGTGATGTGTGATTAGGTCACAACATCAAGCGCCACTTCAAATAAATGTCCATAAACATTTCAAAGATAAAGACCCAATCCAGACCTAGAAAATTCAAATAATTCCTTTAAAGTCATCAACCTGCTAGGAAATGCATTCGAAAGGGAAGAAGAATCCTAGATTGGATCGAGACACCTCATAGTTAAACATTTCCCAAATAGTGATTAATAAAAAATCTCAAGTGTTCCAAAGGTAAACAAGAATCAAAATTTCAAAATTCCTGTGTACACCACACGTTAGGCCAAATAGACATGAAAACTTGATCATGGCTTCAAAATCAAAGATTTAGCACAACCATTCATATCCCGAAGATCCAAGTGTGTGTGTTTGCATTCATTCCCATCCATCAGCAATTAAGGTCATCTAAGTTCCTTTGCATTAAGCTACGTGATTAGTACACACCTCATGAACTACTTGGACATTGCCTTGCTGCCAGTGAGCGTCTATAGCCCCGACAAGTTTGTCTTGTAATTCCACTTGAGTAGAGCCCCATTGCCAATCAAGCATCCATAGCCCCAGTAAAGATTGATCAATCGTCCATCTAACTGAGTTATAGTGTGTGAATGTGTGGTTTTCTTTGCATTTCTTTTCTTTTCTTTTAATTTTCAACTACGCTTAATTTTGGCAAAGTACAATGCAGTACCGTTACCCTTGCAACACTTGCCTTTGATGGCATAGGTTACATTGATAACTCAGCTAGCTGGGTGTGGAATTCTGATGGTGGCAAAGGTGAACTTTAGATTTTTCACTTAATGCAAGATCATAGCGACTCACTTAGGTAGTTCCAGATTTTTAAGTGTGTAAGGTATAAGATCCCAAAATGCTTCAAGTTGTTCTAAACAGTCGATTTATCTTCCAAGAAAAAGCAACATGCTATTCAAACACTAACAATGGAGTCCACAATGAATCCATCTATTTGATGCAAGTTTCTCAAAGGAAAACTAAGAGTTTAATAATTAGATTTAGATTTGGCATTTTAAACATAGTAATCATAAGGTGTCGGTGTCAAGACACAATATACGATTCCTTTCCGAGTCAAGTACAAATCCTAGCTTGTTGATAAAGCTAAAGAAAATCATCTTCGGATTCCAAAGAATTTCATGAACATTTATCAAAGAAATGAACTAAACATTCAATAAGAATCAGGCTATATGTGCTTTAAAGGATAACAACACCCATTTCACCAATCGGGAAACCCACAAAACAAATCTACAACTAACAACAACCTAAACCACGGAAAGCAAACAAAGCTAAAGACTAACTGGGCATGGAAAACTACTCTAAAGCAACAAAAAAGAAATCCTACTCTAAGCATGCTATGTACAGAGAGAAAACATGACTCAAAAGACCTGAATATATACAAGACCTCAAATGATTTCTCAAAATGAAAAGAAGTAATAAGGCACATGTGATAGTTCAGATTTTGGCAAATTTATCTTTAAACTCAAAAATATATTTTCTCAAAATGCAATCATCAAATTCAAAAAAAATTTTGCCTAAAATTATAAGTTGTGGCAATTCATTAGGACCATGATTTATCCAAATGCAGGTGTCTTTCTAAATTTCTATAGTCAAATTCATATTCTTCAAATTCACAATTTGGAAATTCATTATCTTCAAATTTGTAATCTTCACCACAAGGAGCAAGGAGAGATACAGCTTGATGATCTTCATCCTCAAGTGGACATTCTTCATCTTTCATCAATGTGTCTGGTGGTCAAAGTTGGTGATGGATCATCCCACTTGCATCCACAACATGCAAATCAACATTATAATCATTAGTGGGCATATCAAAATGAAAAGGTGAAAATAATGGAAATTTAGAAGCATGGAAGATTTCACCTATAAGCTCATCTTGGATTTTCAACAATGGGCCTAGCACCAACTTGAATTGCATTGTGTATTTGGCCTCTATTTCTTCATCTTGTTCATTTTGGCATAGGTTTAGCTGGAACTCCTTTTGCATTTCATCCATGAAGGCGTCGAGCGTCCCTTCGAATTGCACTTGATTCACAGACTTGCGGGTGATGGCTTGTAGCATATCTTCATGATTATCATCTCTTTCAAGGACTCTTGAAACCTCTTGCAATTCACTCTTAATAATTTCTTCTAGCAACATGAATGAGTATGTAGTAAGGAATTCCTCTTCTTGCAATGAACTCAATTCACTTTCTTCTTTGATGGAGGAATCAACATCTTGTTCATCAATTACCTTTGTTTGAACATCTTCTATTCCCTTTTCAACTTTTTTAATTGGAAGAAGGTATGCAAATGGACTTTCCACTTGATTATCTAGTTCACTTGTGCTATCTTCACTGTTGAATAACATGGGAACATCTTCTCCTTTGGGTGGTGAATTGATTTCTTGAAGACATTTGCACCACAAGTCGTCTAATCTCAATTGTACTTTGGATTCTTCTTCCAACCTTAATTCTTCCTTCACTTGATGAATAGATTCCTGACAAGATGAACACATGAGTTCAGAATGAGTTGTTATGAATCCTTCACCAACCACCTGGAATCAACATTTCCTCTGCAGGCAGGTCCCTCTCAATACTTAGTCTCTTTTTTATCATTTCCTTAAAACTTATGAAGAACTCTCTTTCATCAAATAAGGCATCAGGAACCACCTTTGTAGAAGCAATAGGCTCATGTAGCTGTAAAAAAAGAATTTTTCTTGCAATGCTAATTCTATCCTTGATAAGAACGTTAGGCAATATAGCTCCTCGTGCCCATTGGTGTCGTGATTTCTACATCCCTTCCTTGATGCAAAGTTGTCCAAACTCTTAGGATAGAGTTGTGTATTCAAAGCCCACCAAAGCTGAAGAATATCATCTTGAGGATGATCCATATTGAATTACCTTGGAAATTTTGAGAAATCCATCCTTATTTTTTAGTATTTTCCAATTTTTTACTTTTTTTCAGTTTTTGAAGTTTTATACTTTTTTTTTTGTATTTTTGGCATCAAAGAGATCTAGCAAATATCAAAATTGGCTTTGAAAGCTCACTTGGGTTCCAATTCCACAATTTGAAGTTCATTCATGTGCTTGGACTGAAAGAAGCAATATAATTCCTTGTTCATGTCCTTTTATCCTGAGTTGAGATGTAAGAAATTCTTCATTCTAGCCTCCTTGCTGAATTATGTCGAGCACTATGAGGAGAGACATACATAAGAGTGATGGATGATGAAACAATGAATGATAAAACACCTGTTGTCCTCAAAATCTGATGTGCTCATTTTGTAGGACGACCCCTACGAAACTTGTCTGTTTCATAACCTACACTCTAAGCCCGCAAATCGAGGCAAGTCATTTCGCCCTCATGCATAGTCCTCTTGCTCCTGAGAATCCATTTGAGTATCTTCTTGTATTGGTTTCTTAGAATTTGTGCATGTTATCAAACTAGAGATTTTATCAATTTTCAGGGAGTTAAAGAAATTTTTTGTTTTCATGCAAGGGCGGCATTTTTTGTTGCCAGTGCATGCTTGAGTTCTTGTAATAAGCAAGGGCAGTGAAAATCGCTGCCCATGCATAGTGTCTTTCCTGTGTGCTTGAGTGGTAAAATTTACCACCGAAGCATCTCCTGGTTATCTCCAAGTTACGACTCATGTGCATTAAATGGACTCCGTGTGTATGTTTGTAAAAGATCTTTATATGTTTAAAACTCTTTTTATTTTTATTTTTATTTTGTCATCTTATTTCCTCTACTCTCCTCGGTTGGACAAAACCCTCAAGTTGATTTTCAATGCTTTTGTTGCGCGATTCTCGGATCGAAGTTGTTTTTGTTGAGAACGTTTTGTTTTCATCACTTCTAGGTGAGTTATTTCTGTGTTTTCATTTTTGTAAATTTCTCTTTCTAAATCATTTTTCTTCTAGTTAGACGTTACTAGTTTTTATTCTTGTTGTTTAAAACTATAAAATCATTTGTGGATTTTATGTTTTCTTCTTTCATTTTTAGAAACTAGGGTTTATTGTTTTGGTTTTTATCTTAGTTTGAAAACTTTATTTTTGTCTATAAAGTAATGGTATTTATTGTTGTTTGTTGTATAAAAAAAAACCTAGTTTTGGTTTTGATTCATCACTTGTTGTATGGCAATTTTTCGTCGCCTTTGTTTTAGAAACTTAGATTTTTCCTTAGGTATGCGGTATGTAAGGGCAGTGAAAATCATCGCCCATATGTATTTGTTTTCCCATGTGTATCGGCGGTGAATTTCACCGTCGATGCATCTTTTGTTGTCCCTTTATAGAGATGTGCATGGGCAGTGAAATTCATTGCCCTTACCTTTTTGTGTTTGTGATATCCTATGAAAATTGCCACCCCTACACCAAACTCATGAATGAGTCCCAATGCACAAGCGGGCCTTTTTGTCGCTCAAACACTTGAACATTTGATATCTTCATCTCATGCAATAGAGGTAAAATTTACCGCTCCTACACATAAAACCAAGCTTTATCCTCCATATGCACAAGCGGTAAATTTTTCCATTTATGCAATTTTTGCAATTCCCTCCCACATGCAGGAGCGGCAAAATTTTATGCCCTAACATAAGCAATTCTCTCCTACCTGCAAGGGCGGAAAAAATCACCGCCCGTGCACTTACTCTCCATAATTTTTCTAACTCTAGGAAATTTTCAAAATTGCTATCCTTAGCCCTCTTTCATCTATTGTTTTGGCTTTCTTGCTCTTTAGCCCTTTCAAGTTCATCCTTGTGATCATGATCATCAACATGTAGTTTCCCCAAATTGCCATTTTTTCCCCTAACTGCAAGATCATGACTTTTTGTTGCAGTTTCTTCTGCAAGCTGCCGAGGTCTTCAATTCATCCAAAGGAGTCTTCTTTTCAAATGACTAATCCATCTCCAAAGAAGGCCAAAGCAATGAAGTACAAGTATCAGGGTGTTTTTCCTATCACATCAGTCACATCCAATGTGGATGAGATAAGAGACACTGAAATTGGCCATGTTGATATGGCTGAATTTATGGAAAGGATGAAGTCAGATAAGCCTAGCCATTACATGCAAAGAATTATCAAGAGCAATATTCATTTGGTTGCTTCTTTTCTAGTTGCTGCACATAACACTGGATAATTTGAAATCCAAGTTGACCAGTCATGACAAGGCAACCACAAAAGTGAAAGATGTAGTGATCAAAGCTCGAGTAATCTTTAGGAACACTGCTAGTTCTGACAGCTGTGGGATGCAAGTGGCATTCACTATGTATGATGCTCATCTGAATAAGAATGGAGATGCAAGTTGATGCAAAGTGTCATGCCTTAGTTTATTTTCTATATTTTCATATGTACTTTTCATTCCATTTTGGACACTTTTACATGTAATTTTTTCATATGTAATTACATGTAAAAATATAGGAAGTCCCAAGTCAATAAGGATTCCTATTTTTGAATAAGTCAAAATAGTTAGGTTTTTCCTAAATTTTCTCATGGTCTCTCACTATAAATAAAGAGGGCCTCTATTATAATTTTATCATCTTTTGTCTATTGAAGCAAAGCGTTGCCATTTTGAAGAGCAATTTGAGACTTTGAGCATATTTTGTAAATCAGTTTTCAAGCAATATAAAGAAGCAAGTTGGCATCCAATCTTTGTCTTGGAGCAAGTTTGTAATGTTATAGAATTGTTCTTATGTCCTTTCTATTACATTATCTTGTATGAATGTTTGAATTGTGAGCATGGAAATCAAGTGTTCAAAGGGTGATTCAAATATGATTTTGTAGACTTTGTGCTACTACATCATATTTGAAATTTATATTTAAGTTTGTGAATGAGAAGTAACTTGAAGACTTTGGGCTGCAAGCTATTGTTTGTGATCATGTTATCTTATCTCGACATATAGTGAAGACTTTGAGCTGCACTTTATTCTGAAATATTTCATTTTCAATTGGCATAAGGAGCAACGAGAAACTTTGTGTTTTCATGGGTTTCTTCATGGTTTAAATATACTAGTATTGTTTTAATCATCCTTTTGTGTTGAGTTTCATATTGAGAATTGTAAACATCATTTCTGAAAAAGAGAAATGGATGAGATGGAATCACCCCGAAGTTAGTATTTATTGTAAATAAGTCTGAAATAGTTATTAGTTTGTATTTGGCAATAAAAGGGAGCCTCCCCTTACTAAGAGGAGAGATAATATCTTATCATATTGTGGTTGATATAACCATTTTTCCTTTAGTGAGTTAAAGACAAAATATTCACCGAATAGTTTTTGGCGACTCTACTGGGGAACGAACGCGTAACTTAGAGCCTCACACTTTGAGTTGAAGCATATCAGCCTCATTGCTTGTAATAAGTTCTTCAAGTTTTTATTTTTGGTGTATTACATTCTGGCAGACTCAAGGTATACAAGAAGTAAGAGAGCTCAAGGAATTATTGATCCTGTGTTTGAGTTAATGCAGCAAAATAATTTTGGTTTTTTACTTCAAAATCTTGACTTCAGTGTACAAGGAGTTTTCCTCCAACCAATGCAAGGTCCCCTATACCAAGTGAATCCTCAAGTGTGCATAGGACTCTGCCTATTGTACAAGTTTCAAGGTTTGTAATTCCCCCTTTTAATCAGCGCATAATGGCTCATCCTCTGCTTGTGGGCCCATGGGGAAATGCTTTTGGGCCTTTGAATCTTACCCCACCATTGCATGAGCTACCCCATAGTTCAAGAAAGTATTTTCCAAAGTTCTACTATGATGGAAAAGTTCACCCTGATGAACATATTGTAGCTTTTTATATTGCATGTGGTGTTCTTGGGGTTGAACATGAAGATGTATCTGTGAGACTTTTTGTTGAGACACTTCAAGGTGTTGCAGTAGATTGGTTCTATCACCTCCCTTCTCAAACGATCAATGGATGGAACATTCTACGAACCAAGTTTGAGGCTAGGTTCAAACCTGACGAAGATGCTCATGCTCTATTAACTCAACTTACGCAAATGAAGAAAGAACCATAAGAACCCATGCAGGAATTTATTGCTAAGTTCAATAAGTTGACCAACAGAATTTCAGCCACTGCTCAGCCCACAACTGAAAATCTAAAGTGTTTCTTTATAAACACTCAACTGTCGAAAGTAAGTTTTCTTCTACGGTGAACTAATCTAGCTAACTTGGCAGTAGCTCAAGCTCTAGCTACCGAGATTGAGGATGACCTTATCCTCACTGGTAAGATAAGAAAGGATACAAGCAGAAGTAGAGGGCAACCCTTTGCTAATAATTGTTCCACTAGCACCACTGATCTTATGGTGCAAAAATTAGCTAATGAATTGTTAGCTTTAAAGAAATAGATGTCTCAAAGTATGTCCATTCCTTCCTATAGGGATATACCAAGGAGGACATTTCCTAATGCTCAATATTAGGGCAATGCTGCTAGAAACCAAGGTCAAAATAGGCTTCCACCAACACAAGGGAGGCTTGCCATAGAAGCACCACCGGTTAACTCAGTGGTTGGTTATTATGAAGCTGAGCAAGAACATTTTCTACAACCTAACTTGGATCAGGAAAATAGTGTCAATCTCTTTATGGAAGGAGATGAGGGATTGGCTGGTGACTTGAATATTGGGTTCCTAAACTATCAGGAGGAGGCAGAAGGAGAAGAAGATGCATATGGTGGGGCGTATGCTATTTTCACCAGATCTCAAAATTAGTCAAATCAGCAAGTAGCTGATAAAGGTAAATCAAAAGAAGATTCTCAACCTATAATTTCTATTGCTAAAAGAGGAACTCCTTTACCTTTTTAATCAAGGGATCTGGCTAGTCAAAAACAAGTAAGTTCCTCTAATACTCCTACTTCTTCTGCTGCCATTCCTCAGACTAGTACTTCCACAATGAAACCTCAGAATGAAAGTTTCCCTACTTCTATATCCAATTCATTTCATCTTTTTGATATAATTGACCATGCCAGGAAAACCAAAATTCAAATGTCTAAAGTGGAATATTTGCAAGCTAACCCTGACCAATTTGAAAGGTTAGCTGAATTTGTTAAAAATAAGACTGCCTCTGTAGGGAAAGATACTTCCAAGACTATTCCTGACCCCTCAAAAACTAAGTCTACTAAGAATAACCTAGTTACCACTCCTCCTATCGCTCCAGGGAAAATTGTGTTAGACTTAGGGCACACAACTGAGAGGGGGGGTGAATTAGTTGTGCAAAACTTTCTTCAATTTAAACACTTAAGTATTCTTAGTGATTAGCTGTATATTAATCATAAACCATAATGCATTCAAATCAAGAGCAGAAACATAACAACACATAAGACACCAAGATTTTGACATGGAAAACCTGGTTAAGGGAAAAACCACGGGGTGATTAACCCAAGATTGTATTCTCTGTTAGAAGAATAGAAAGAATAAAATGACACATGCCAATTAGGGCTCACTGCCCGAGCACACTGCTCACAAGAGGCTCACTACTTACAAGAGGCACACTGTCTACAAAGAAATAAATATCACATACATGAACTAGAGAATAGCATCTTCACCATGCTTGAATTAGTTCCATTAAGCTCAATACTTCTGCTCTGCCTTTCACTCTCCTCTTCACTACCACACCCACATCACCACACAAAAAGGTGAGTTCAAACTGACTTCACAATCCCTTATTTATACAAGGCATCAACTTAGGAATGATCATCTAAGTCGACAAACATTCATAAGATCATCCGACAGATACATAACTCATCCAGTCGGCCTATCTCAAGAACACCATCATACAGAAGTTACTCTTCAATTGTGAGCTCCAACTTCAATGCATACCACCAACATGAACTGGACATGATCCAAAGATCTCCACAAGCTTGCCTGAATCACCAGGAATAACCACACTTCTTCTGCTTACTGAAATCCTTCTCTCCTTTATCCAGAACCTCAAGAACACAGTCTGTCATTACTGTCACAAAGGAATAGATGCTTACAGACCTTCAAACCATGAACTAATAGAGTTGATACACCACAATGACTTCCTCAGCACTCCCTTAAATCGGTAGAACAAGAAACTTCATTTCCATATCTCACCGAATCTTTCTTGTTACACTCTTTCACCTCTGAATACCTACCAGAACTAGTTTTACTTGAGCGGCCACAACTTCTTCATATCTTCATGCAAACTTCTAAAATCTCTATTGGATCACTTACAGATACATATCTACAAACCCTTTAATCCAATCCTCTGATCATCATCCTATCTTGGACTTTTGCCTTACAGTCACCACTGATCTTCATTGTTCCTGATTAAGACTAATTTTCTCAATATCCTCAGCTCACGGATTCATCCAAACCTTATCATTAATGCAATAGGAGTATGTTGACATCAATGACAACACCAGTTAGGCCCATACTTGCAACAATCTCCCCCTTTGTCATTGATGGCAACATATGATGTGAAAAACCATCAAGACAAGAACTTCTCCTTACTGTCACAACTCCCCCTATCATCAGCAACCATTCACATGCCTTCTCACCCTTTACTGCTCCCCCTTTGATCAGCAACCACTTGTTTTTCACATGTCTTCTCTCCCCCTTTGACATCAATGGCAAAGGGCACATACTTGCAATTTCACCACTTCAGAATCATACCTGCTGCTCCCCCTGAGTAGTAGCTCCCCAACATCAATCCGAATCACAAGATATGACTGTGATACCCACCAGATTGATGCACATCAGTGCACCTTAGTTCATCACTGGAGCGGCAATAACCCCTAACTTCTCCCTGAGATACTCAAAAGAGTCCTTAGGTAGAGGTTTAGTAAAGATATCTGTAATCTGATCCTTGGATGCACAAACTCTAATTTGACTTCATTCTTGTTCACTTGCTCTCTCAAAAAGTGAAACTTGATAGATATATGCTTAGTCTTTGAATACAACACCAGATTCTTAGACATACTTATAGCACTTGAATTATCATAGAAGATTGTGATAGGTTCCTCATACTCCACTTTGATATCTCTTAGCATCTGCTTCATCCACAAAACTTGAGTGCAACTACCTACTGCTACAATATATTCTGCTTCAGTTGTAGACAGAGATATTGCCTCTTGTTTCTTGCTTAGCCAAGAAACCAATCTTTTCCCCAAAAAGAATGCTCCACCACTGGTACTCTTTCGGTCATCCACATCTCCTGCCCAATCAGCATCTGTATATGCATGAAGAGAGAAATCATGATCTCTAGGATACCACAGACCATACTCAACCGTCCCTTTTAGATATCTAAAAATCCTCTTGATTGCCATGATATGGGATTCTCTAGGATCAGCTTGGAATCTACCAACAAGACCAACAACTTGCATAATATCTGGTCTAGTTTGAGTGAGATACAACAATCCTCCAATCATTGATCTGTACTTTGTCTGGTCTACCTTAGGAGAGTCATCATCTTTGCTCAACTTACATCTGGTTGCCATGGGAGTATTCATTGGCTTTGCATCTTCCATCCCAAATTTCTTCAATAATTCTTTCACATATTTGGTCTGAGAAATGAAGATTCCTTTCTTTGTTTGAGTAATTTGCAGACCCAAGAAGAAATTCATTTCACCAAGCATACACATCTCAAACTCACTTTTCATTTGATTTGCAAAAGTTTTACACATACCATCTCTTCCTCCAAAGATGATATCATCAACAAATACTTCAAAAATCAAGATGTTTTCATGATCAATTTTGAAATATAAGTTACTGTCAGCAGTACCTTTGTTGAAACCAATCTTCAAAAGATGCTTATCCAATCTTTCATACCAAGCTCTTGGGGCTTGCTTTAATCCATGTAGTGCCTTCTTCAACTTGCAGACCATATCACCATGATCAGACAACTGAAATCCATCCGGTTGCTCTATATACACTTCTTCCAAGTCACTGTTTAGAAAGGCAGACTTGACATCCATCTAATATACCTTGAAATCCTTGAAGGAAGCAAAGGCAAGAAATAATCTGACTACTTCAATTCTTGCCACCGGAGCAAAAGTTTCTTCAAAATCAATTCCTTCTATTTGAGAGTAGCCCTTGCAGACCAATCTGGCTTTATTTTTTATTACTTCACCAACTTCATTTAGTTTGTTTTGGAAGACCCATTTGGTTCCAATCACATTCTTGTTTCTAGTTTTGGGAACAAGATCCCAAGTGTGATTTTTCTCTATTTGCACTAGCTCTTCCTCCATTGCTTTAGTCCAGTTTTCATCATTGCAAGCTTCATTCACTGTTTTAGGTTTAATCTTTGAAATCAAACAATACTCTTCTGAATCTTGAGCAATTCTCCTTCTTGTTAGTACTCATTTTCTTTTATCACCTATGATCTGATCTTCAGAGTGGTTCAGTCTTACATACCTGGGAACATTAAGAATTTCTTGCACTTCTGATTCTTGATCAGGCTCATTGAGACTCATTTCTTCTTCCTGGTTTACCGAATTAGCTTGAGTCTGACTGATAGAAGAGGCTTGGGCTCCTTGATTCTGAACACCATTCTAATCATCTTCATCATATTCATAAAAACTTGAGGGTTTCTCAATTCCCTCATCAACCTTCACATTTGTACTTTTTATCATCTTTCTCAGTCTTTTGTTATAACACCGGTATGCTTTGCTTTGAGTAGAGTAACCCAAGAATATTCCTTCATCACTTCTAGCATCAAACTTTCCTAGATCTTCATCTATTTTAATGTAACATTTGCTACCAAAAACTCTAAAATACCTTACAGTAGGAGTGATGCCAAACCAAAGTTCATAAGGAGTCTTACTAGTATTGCTTCTGATTTGAACTCGATTGAGAGTATAGACTACAGTGCTGACAGCTTCTCTCCAATAGATATGAGGAACATTAGCTTCCATCATCATGGTCCTAGAAGCTTCTTGTATGGTCTGGTTCTTTCTTTCCACTACTCCATTCTTCTATGGAGTCCTAGGAGCAGACAACTATCTCTTTATTCCATGTTTCTCACAAAACTCTATGAACTCACCGGATGTGAATTCTCCACCTCTATCAGACCTCAAACATTTCAACTTCAATCCGGTTTCATTCTCTACCATAGCCTTAAATATTTTGAATTTCTCAAAAGCTTCTGATTTCTCTTTCAGAAAAGTTACCAACATCATCCGGGAATAGTCATCAATTAGTAACATGAAGTATCTATCACCTTGCATACTCTTGATTCTTGATGGGCCACAAAGGTCAGTATGAACTAAGTCCAATAATCTGGTAGAAGATAGTTCCTTACTCTTGAATATGATTATGCTCAGCTTACCCAACTAGCATTCTTTGCACAAGCTATTAGAAGGTTTCACCAATTTTGGAAGATCTCCTACAGCCTGAGTATTGCTTATCTTGATGATATTATCAAAGTTCACATGACACATTCTCCTATGCCATAACCAACTCTAATCAACTTGAACAAATAAGCAACTTTTACTAGTGCCAACCAAGTGGAAGATATTACCTTTAGTTTGGGTACCGGATGCAATCTCTATTCCGGAGCTTTCAAAGATCTTGCATTTTCCATTCTTGAACTGGAGATCATAGCCTTTGTCTACCAACTGTCCAACACTGAGAAGATTGTGCTTCAAGCCTTCAACATATAGAACATTACCAGTTTTGTTCCTTCCATCCAAAGAAATAGTTCCTCTTCCTCTGATTCTACCAGCAGAATTATCTCCAAACTTCACCACTCCTCCTTCATACATTCCCAAATCTATGAACTTATTTTTGTCACCTGTCATATGGTGAGAGCAACCACTATCAATGACCCAATCATCCTTTTCTTCAACTTGGGCAGCCAGGGCTCTTTCTACAACTTTATGATTGACAGATACAAAGGATATTGGTTATTCTTCCTTGATGGCAATAAACACCCATTCATTTCCTGATTTATTTCCAGTCTCTGATTCATCATCTGTTACTCCTTCATTATCATCTTCTTCATGAATATAGTAACAATTCTTTTGGAACCTTGATCTGTTTGGATTTGGCCTTGAAAATCTTTCCGTACATCTTGAGGCAAAATGACCAATCTTATTGCAGTTAAAACACTTAAAAGGCAATTTTCTTTCATACTTATCAGATCCTCTTGGCAGTCTCCTTGCAATGAGGGCTTCAAGTTGAGCAGTTTCTACTTCTTCTTCTTCCAGGTCTTTTCTTGCTTTTTCATACCATGACAGTTTCTTTGATGAGTTCTCTCCCAGATCAAACCTTTGTTTACCTTTTACAGAGGCACTGGCTTTGAATGTAGATTCAGTCTTGGGGGGATCATCTCCAAACTCAGTCATCTCAAATGCAGCCAATTTGCCAGCCAATTGGTCTCTTGTGACAGTTGTATGGGCTCTGAATTCATCAATGGTAGCAACCTTGATTTTGTAAGAGGCAAGAAGGGATCTGAGAATTTTGCCAACAATCTCATTTTCATCCAAGACTCCACCAACATTTCTAATTCCACAAACAAGCTCATTTACTCTTAGCATAAAAGCAGTAATATTTTTATCATCTCTCATCTTTAGTTTTTTAAATTTCCCTTTCAGACTCTGTAACCTTGCACATTTAACGTACTGGTCTCCTTCATGCAAAAGTTCCAATTTTTTCCAAATATCAAAAGTATTTGGAAGGTCAATAACATTTGAAAGCTCTGAATCAGATAATGCGCTTAGAAGAGCTTCTCTAGTCCGTAGATTGTTTTCAGCATTTGTGATTTCATTTGGAGCTTTTGGACCACCCTGTGGACATACATATTGTACTGTAACCATGGTCCAATATGCCATTCCCATGCATTGCAAGTGACACTTCATGCGACCTTTCCATAGAGTAAAATTTGTTCCATCAAACTTTAGACTATCCTTCTTGTAGGATGACATCCTAGATCTCCTCAAGCGGTTAAGCTCTTTTAGAGGAACTTAGCTCTGATACGAATTGTTAGACTTACAGCACACAACTGAGAGGGGGGGTGAATTAGTTGTGCAAAACTTTCCTCAATTTAAACACTTAAGTCTTCTTAGTGATTAGCTGTATATTAATCATAAACCATAATGCATTCAAATCAAGAGCAGAAACATAACAACACATAAGACACCAAGATTTTTACGTGGAAAACCTGGTTAAGGGAAAAACCACTGGGTGATTAACCCAAGATTGTATTCTCTGTTAGAAGAATAGAAAGAACAAAATGGTACATGCCAATTAGGGATCACTGCCCGAGCACACTGCTCACAAGAGGCTCACTACCGACAAGAGACACACTGTCTACAAAGAAATAAGTATCACATACATGAACTAGAGAATAGCATCTTCACCATGCTTGAATCAGTTCCATTAAGCTCAATACTTCTACTCTACCTTTCGTTCTCCTCTTCGCTACCACACCCACATCACCACACAAAAAGTCAAGTTCAAACTGACTTCACAATCCCTTATTTATACAAGGTATCAACTTAGGAATGATCATCTAAGTCAGAAAACATTCATAAGATCATCCGACAGATGCATAACTCATCCAGTCGGCCTGTCTCAAGAAGAACACCATCATACAGAAGTTTCTCTTCAATTGTGAGCTCCAACTTCAATGTGGACCACCAACACGAACTGGACATGATCCAAAGACCTCCACAAGCTTGCTTGAATCACCAGGAACATCCACACTTCTTCTACTTACTGAAATCCTTCTCTCCTTCATTCGAAACCTCAAGAACACAATCTGTCATTACTGTCACAAAGGAATAGATGCTTGTGGACCTTCAAACCATGAACTAATAGAGTTGATACACCACAAAGACTTCCTCAGCACTCCCTTAAATCCGCAGAATAGGAAACTTCATTTCCAGATCTCACCGGACCTTTCTTGTTACACTCTGTCACCTCTAAATACCTACCGGAACCGGTTTTACTTGAGCAGCCACAACTTCTTCATATCTTCATGCGGACCTTTGAAATCTCTACTGGATCACTTACAGACACATATCTACAAACCCTTTAATCTGCATCCTCTGATCATCATCCTATCTTGGACTTTTTCCTTACAGTCATCACTAATCTTCATTGTTCCTGATTGAGACTAATTTTCTCAATATCCTTAGCTCACGGTTCATCCAAACCTTATCATTAATGCAATAGGAGTATGTTGACATCAATGACAGCACCGGTTAGGCCCATACTTACAACAAATTGAACCTTTCTATGTTTCTTTGTTAGTTAATGGTCATAAACTCAGCAATTGTATCATAGATTCAGGAGCTTCCGACAATGTTATGCCTGCCAAAGTAGCGGATGCTCTAGGACTGAATTTGACAAAGACCTTTGGAAGGTGCTTTTCAATGGAAAACAAACAAGTGCCTTTGTTAGGCCAAATTAAGGATGCGCAATTTGCATTTACTGCTTTTCTGGAGAAAAGAATAAAGATGATTGTCCTGGTTGCTGATGTTCCGGCTTCATATGGTATTTTGCTAGGATGAAACTTCTATAAAGATGTAGGAGGAGAACTTAATATGGATTTATCCGAGGCAAGGATACCTGTCAAGGGTGTCATGTAGAAATTGCTTCCTAAAAGGGAAGTGAAATATATTGTCACTCAATCTAAAGACCCAAAAGCTCAAATTTTATTTTAATCTTCAGGTTTAGGTAACTATTTCCCTACTATGGAATATTCTTCTAGTTCGTCAGATGATAGTTCAGATGAAAGTATGGTGATGGAAGATTCTTCTTCTTCTTCGAGTGAAGAGCCTACTATTCACAAAGATGTCGAACTAGAAAGTTTAAATGATATTTGGACTTTGGAATTTGATGGTAGCTATTCTTGCACAAGATCTGGGGCTGGTGTAGTCCTAATATCTCCTGAAGGTGATATTTTTACTTTTTCATATAAGCTATAGCTTGACAATACCAACAATACTACTGAGTACGAGTCTTTGTTACTCGAAATGGAGGCTACTTGCACAAAGGGAATCAGAACTCTTCATGCACAAGGAGATGTGGAGCTGATTGTTTGTTAGGTAAGAAATCTGTACCAGACAAAAAATGAAAGGTTAAAGCATTACCGAAATCAGGTATGGGATTGTATTGATAAATTTGATGCATTTGATATTTCTATTGTTCCTAGAGAATATAATGATAGAGCTGAATCTTTGGCCGTGTCAGCTACCCTTATGGTCCCACATCAGGATTTTAAGGGTGATAAGTACACTATTAAGTTGGTCTTCTGGCCAAGTGTACCTGATAATGCTGACCATTGGCAAGTTTCTAATGGTGATAATCAGATTATAGCTTTTCTAGAGAAAACAAATAGTTTTGATGAACTTTACTTTGAGGGGAGTGATTCTCCACCTTGGGAATATGTTTCTAAAGTAAACTCAGAGACTGGTGAGGAGTTTCTTCAATTGAAAGGAAATAAAATTCTGAAAGATTTAGTTTCCCTTGAAAAACTATTTGATAAACATGATCGTTGTATCAAGCAAAAGCAACAACTTGACTCAAGTTCATCAATGGGATTTGAATAAGTGAACCTGAATACAGAAGCAGATCCTAAGATGGTCAATATTGGGAAATGTTGCACTAATGATGAAAAGTTCATGTTCACAACACTTCTACATCACTATATTGATGTGTTGGCATATTCATATGATTACTTGAAGTCTATCAAACCAAAAGAGATCCAACATGAGATTCCACTCAAGGTGGGATCATTGCCTCATAAATAGAAGCAAAGGCAGTACAATCCTAAAATATCAGGTACCATCCTTGCTGAAATTCAAAAGATGTTGAATGCTAGGATAATTTTCCCTATTCATCATTCAACTTGGATTGCAAACATTGTTCCTGTAAGGAAGAAGAACAAAGAGATCCGTATGTATATATTTTAGGAATCTAAATCAATCTTCCTTGAAAGATAACTATTATGGGTAAAATGGGACAATATTAAATGAATATAAAATACCCAATAACTACAATAGAATATGCAAATAACAAAGACTAAAACTAAGTAAACAACTTACAGTGCTTCATTACCTAGCTACTTCTATTGCTTGCCTATTCTTGATTGATCTTTGGTAATTAAATGTAGCCCTCAGGAAGCTCGCTTCCTTGCTTTGATTCCTCAAGATGACAAAGGAGAAATGGCTAGAATACTTGTTGTATTGAAGATGAGCTTCAATACAATGTGAGGTGGATAATGGAAAATGCAAGAGTGGGGGTGCCAATGGCACGCTATGGATTCAATAGAGTAATCTTACTTGAAAGCTTCATTATATTAAAATGGAAGAATAGAGGAGTATTTATAGACTTGTGCAAGAGAAGATCAACTGTGTAGAAGAAATAAGAAGATCAATGGTAGAGGATAGTTGAGAGAACGTGCAGGAATAGAAAGAAGACGTGTCATTCAAAAAGGAAGCTTTATTGAGTTAACTGCTTTCTTGATGAGGATGAGCTTTTATTTCTTAAATTAGAATATATTTTTCTAATTTAAGAGTTTGTTGATAAAAATAAAGTTGTTTTAAATCAGTTAACTCAGCTTTTGCTTTCGCATGACAAGGAAGATTTATTTTTAGAAGATTTAGAAGATAAGAAAGCGAATTAAATAAATAAATTTATTTAATTGAGGAATTAGAAGATAAGAAAGCAAATTAAATAAATAAATTTATTTAATTGAGGAATTAGAAGATAAGAAAACAAATTAAATAAATAAATTTATTTAATTAAGGAATTAGAAGATAAGAAAGCAAATTAAATAAATAAATTTATTTAATTGAAGAATTAGAAGATAAGAAAGCAAATTAAATAAATAAATTTATTTAATTGTTTGTGCATGATTTGGAAGAATAAATAAAATATTTGATTATATTTTATTTTTAAAGATTGAGAGGATTTAAATAAATTTAATTGATTTATTTAAATTTGGAGGAGTACATGACTTAATTAAATAATTTATAATTATTTAATTGTTTTGGAAGAATTAAATTAAATAAAGGATTTATTTAATTTTGACTTTAGAAGAGGCAATTAAATATTTTGATATTTAATTAACTTAGAGGAATATGAATCAAATAAATAAATTTGTTTATTTATTTATTGATAGAGGAATTAGACTTAAATAAATATTAAGAAAATTTATTTAGACAAAGTCATGTCATTTTTAGGTGTATACATTTTGCCCCTCTTTGATGCAATGTGTTTTATCACATTGTTTCAAAGAGTAAGATTGTCTAAAAATGATACATGCCCCAGTTTGCGCCTGGTACAAGTTTAACAACAGGATGCCCCCTCGGGAGATTAGACGGGAAGAAGGCAGAAGGCGTGAGATGGATAATCTCATGATGAATAAGGTGAAAAATAGTTTAGGATGAAGAAAAACGGGTTGAAGAAAGAGCCGAATGATACACGATGCAAGATAAAATGATAACGCACACAAGCAAGTAAGCAAGTATGCACAAATGATATAAGAACAAACAAGGTATTACCCCTGTCAAGCAGTAAACCAACGATATACGATAGTGTTTTCATGGTGGGGAATGATATATCCCTAGAGAAGCACAAAGGATAGTGTCTGGTTTCAGGAAATGAAACATGTCATGTAAGACACATGTATTGGTCTAATTTTGACAATGTTACATCCTGTATAAGACAAATGTTTGATTATAATTGATTGAGTTGGTTTACGACCAGACAAGTATCAAGACCATTGATTGTGAATGGATCATTTGACAAGATTGACTTGAATTGATTGGTATGGATTAAGGATGGACTTGCATGTGGATCATTGCTCAGACTGACTGGATTGGGAATAATGGACCACAATGATAGATAGAAAGTTGATTGATAGAAGAATGACTCGACAGAAGAAATCACAAGCTTTTTTTTGTAAACATTGATACTCTGCATAGAATTTTTATTGCATGGGATATGGATATGGATATGGATATGGATATGGATATGAGATGTAATTGGATACATTATGGATAGGGATATGGAATGCAACTGGATACATTATGGATAGGGATATGGATGTTTGTCATCTTGATATTGCAAGTATTTTGAAGTGCTTTGTTTCATCATTGGGCTTTTATTATGTTGTAAGAAAATACAAGTATCTAGGTATAATTAAACCGAGATGACCTGAGTATCGCTTACATGGATTTTGATTTAGCAAGTTAATACAAGCATCTAGGTATAATTGAATTGAGATGACCTGAGTATTTCTTGCATATCAATAGATAAGGATTGCCCCTTTTCATGTTTAAACCTTGGAAGTCCTCGATGATCTTTTTGTTGATCATGTCATTAGATAAAAGTCATCACATTACTAAAGTTTGATCCACAGACAGCTGAAAAAGAAAAAGATTATGTCCCCATCATAACATCTCTAGTGTTTGGCATCCTTAAGTAGCATAGAGAGACATAATGACAAAAATCCAAGACCTTGTAAGTTAACCTATTCACAAAACATTCTTGCATTAGATGGGTCTTCTTGCCATAATTGATATAGAATTGAGTGTTTCAGTAAATGTTTAGCTTTGCTTTGGGAAGGTTGATGTTCTACGTCAAGGTTTTTTTTTTGCCTTTGGGAAGCTTGATTTTGCTGCACGTGCTTGTTTAGTGAAAGGTATCACAATCCTAATTGGTAATCCTCTTAGAACATGTGGCATTCAAAAATCTGAATCTACAACTAGGTTGAGGAGTTGCCCCCAGTTTAGACAAAGGATCAACTTATTATGGGTGAGACAACAAATAGACACAGAGAGACAGGCCCTAAGGGACTAACCTAGTGCGTCAGGGGCTTATTGCTAAATGGCCTTACCTACATGACGATGCAGAGGCAACGTAGTTCAGGGTGAACCTGATGGACCTAGGACCTAGGCGATGGCATAGATGTAGAAATGGTATGGTTAGCAAGACAGATGACACTCGATGGAATGGACAGGAAAGAAGTGGAGTGGAGCAGAGCCTCAGGGGGGGCATTGAGAATGGCCTTGCCTACGTGATAACTTAGAGGTGATGTAGTTTGACAATAGTTCAAAGGACTGTTTCAGAATGAACAATATGATAGACACAAGAGACATGAGGTCACAATAGATGGAGGAAGCGGTTTGTCACAAATAGCGCCTGTTTACCAGGTTTTCACCACTTGCTTTTATTTGTACAATAGATAAAAATACTCATGATGCCTGTTTGCCAAGTTTTCATCATGGTATCTATCCTAGGCACCTGTTTGCCAGGTTTTCACCAGAAGACAATGTTTTTGTTATTTTTCCATTTTTTTATCACTTTTTTTTATTTTTTTGAATTTTTTTTGGACTCCCTTGCATTGGGGTTTTTAGGTATAAAACTTGTGAAGATGCATGCTATTGATAGGATCATCAAACAATTCACCTTTCAATGTAGCCAATTGGTATGCTCCTAACCCATAGGCTATGATGATGACATAGGGACCCAGCCAGTTGGGTTCAAACTTGCCTTTCTTCTCTCGATCTTGCTGATTTATGGGATTTTCTTTGAGGACTAGATCACCAACTTGGAATACTCAGGGTTTTACCCTATGGTTATAGCTTTAGGACATCCGTTGTTGATAATCTTTTAGGTGGTTAAAGGCCTGTTGCCTTCTCTCTTTGATCAGCTCTAACTCTTGAAGTCTAGACACTCTGTACTCTTCATCAGATATGAGACCTTTTAAAGAAACTTGCAAGGATGGGATCTTGACTTCAATGGGCAAGATGGCTTCATATTTGTAGACCAGGGAGTATAGTGTTACACCTGTGAGTGTGCAGATACTTGTATGATAGGCCCACAACACTGGGTTTAACTAGATATGCCAATCACGACCGACATCATTGACAATCTTTTTTAGAATTTTCAAGATAGTTTTGTTTGATGCCTCCACTTAGCCATTGCCTTGGGGGTAGTAGGGGGTAGAAAAGTGGTGCTGGATATGGAATTTGTCACATAGTTCCCTAACATCCTGATTTTTAAATGGTCATGCATTATCCATGATGATGGATGAAGGGATACCATAGCGACAAATGGTATAGTTCAAGATAAAGGAGGCAATCTGCTTGCCTGTGATATTGGCTAAGGGCAGGGCTTCAATCCACTTCGTAAAGTACTCGGTGGCGGTGATTATGAATTTATGGCCATAGGATGAAGGAGGGTGTATCTTTCCCACTAAGTCGAGTCTCCACTAATAGAAGGGCCAAGGAGTTGTTAAGGGTTGTAGCTTTTGTATTGGTGCATGTATTAGGTTCCTGTGGATTTGGCACTTCTTGCACTTATTTACAAAATGGTAGGAATCTTGTTCCATGGTTGGCCAGTAGTATCCCATGCATATGAGTTTCTTGGCTAGGGTAGGGCCACTAGAGTGGGTCCCACATATACCATCGTGCACTTTGTTCAGGGCAGTTTGATGTTCATCACTATCAAGACACCTAAGGAGAGTACAATTGAAACCTGTCTTATATAGGGTATTGGCGACAATGGCATATCGGGATGCCTAACGGATGAAGGTTCATTTTTGGTTGCTGGAGAGATCAGGTGGGAGGGTATTCTCTTTAAGATAAGTAAATATTTTTCCATAGAGGGGGGAATCAGTTCTGACAATGTGGCAAATGATATGGGATTCAGGAGTGTCATATGCAGGGTAGGATGCTGGCTCTACCAAGAACTCATAACATGATTGATTATTTGGAATATCGAGGAGAGATGCAATCGTGGCCATGGCGTCTGTAGCTTTTTTCTCAATCATTGGTATCTGCTCAAAAAAGATCTAGACAAAGTATTCTTTGAAGTCATCTACCATCCATTTGTAAGGGATTAATTTCTCATCTTTTGTCTGGTAGTCATCATTTACTTGATTTATGACCAGATGTGAGTCACCATACACCTAAAGTTCTTTGATATTCCATTCAACTGCTAGCTTGATGCCAATGACTAGGGCTTCATATTCTGCCATGTTGTTAGTGCAGGGAAAGAGTAATCTGTAGGATTTAGGAATGGTGTCGCCACTAGGGGTGATCAACAAGATACCTACTCTCAATCCATGCTGAGTGTATGAGCCATCAAAGTACATTTTCTAGGTTGTTGTAGTTATGTGAAAGATTTATTCATCTAGGAATTCAAAGCTCAAAGGGTTATCATCTATTAGAGGTGCATCTGCCAGTTGATTTGCAAGTACTTGGCCTTTTATTGCCCTCCTGTCTATATATTCAATGTAGAACTCACTAAGAAGTATGACCCATTTGGATAATCTACCTATAAGGGCTACTTTGTTGAGTAAATACTTGAGTGGATCAATCTTTGCTACTAGTTTGACTGAATGTGACAACATGTAATGTCTCCACTTTTGTGAGGCGAAGACCATAGTGAGGCATGCTCTTTCAATTGGTGTGTATTGTAGTTCATACCCAACAAGTGTTTGGATGATGTAGTAGATTGCTTGTTCTTTCCTTTCATAATTTTATTGTGCGAGGAGAGCTCCCAGAGCTGTTGGTGTGGCCGAGATATACAATAGTAAAGGTTTACCCTGAATCGGTGGCATTAATACAGGTGGCTTCATGAGATACTCTTTTAACTATTGAAATGCTTGTTCACATGCATCATTCCATTTGAAAGGGATGTTCTTATGTAGGAGGTGGGAAAATGGGTGACACTTGTCTGCCAATTGAGAAATGAATCTTCTAATAGATTGTAGTTTTCCCTATAGAGACCTTAGTTGAGTGAGATTCTTAGGAGGTGGCATTTCCATGATGGCCTTTACTTTAGCTGGGTCGACTTCGATTCCATTGGAAGACACTATGTACCCAAGTAGCTTGCCTAATGTAACTCCAAACACGCACTTTTTTAGATTGAGGCGCACATTAAATTGTTCCAATCTTGTGAAGATTTTGTCCAGTACTTCCAAGTGTCCTCTTGTGAGTGATCTTTCCAAGATGTCATCAACATAATCTTCCATTATAGTGTGCATCATGTCATGGAAGATTGTGGTCATAGCTCTCTGATATGTTGTGCCAGCATTTTTCAAACCAAATGGCATGACACACCAACAATAGGTTCCCCATGGACATGTGAACACAGTCTTGTGTTGGTCTTCAGGTGCAATCTTGATTTGGTTGTATCCAGACAAACCATCCATTAGTGACAGTATGGTGTGCCCTGCCATGAGATCTACAATAATGTCAATGTTTGGTAGGAGGAAATCATCTTTTGGACAAGCTTGATTTAGGTCCCTAAAGTCATTACATATTCGAACCCTTCCATCTGGTTTGGCAACTGGCTTTGAAATCCATTCAGGATAGTCTATTGGTCTGATGAATCTGATATCTAATAGTTTCTTCAGCTCTTCTTTCACCATGAGAGCCACATGCGAGTGCATCTTCCTGAGTTTTTGTTTTACTGGCTTAGCTCCTGGAGCTAAGGATAAGTGATGCATTATGAGATTTGGATCTAGCCCTAGCATATCTACATATGTCCAAGCAAAGTTGATATGTTTTCTTTTGAAAAATTTGGTGAATGCTGGCTTTTCTTGTGTTGTTAAAGATTGTTCCATGTGGATCATTCTAGGACTATCACCTGTGCTGACATTGATCAACTCTGCTGGTTCTATCAAGATTGAAGATCTCTCCTGATGTGTGAGATTGGGTAGAGGGTCAACCCTTCCATCCTTCGGTGCCTCAAAGATGTTTTCACCATTGGATACATCTATATTTTTACTTTTTTCATGATCTAACACTGCCATAGAGCGGTTTTCACCATTAGATCTTTATTTCATTTTGACATTTTTGAGACTGAAAGGCTTGGCACTCTCTCCAAAATAGGCCTTGTCGTTGAGTTCTATGGCATAGCAAGCTCTGTGGTCCCCTACAGGTATGTGATCTCTAAGCTCAAGATAGTCTATGATGGCTTCATCATTTTGAAAGGTATCAAGTTCAGGGGTAGTGTCTTACAAGTCCCAATCTATGAGTTCTAGGTGCAATAACGGTAAAGGGTCATTGGGTTGGTCTAGTTCAATGGTATTGATGGTCAAGATAAAGGTGTTATGGTGGTCATTATAAGCACGGACAATGCCTACGATGGTACTCTCCATTACTTGATCCATCAAGGGGGTTATCATTCTTTCCTCATGACTTTCACTATCAGTATTATGTGGGTCCGACTCTAGCAGTCTAGCTGATGTAGAGGCATCCACACTAAAACCTTGACATACAGCATGTATGTCTACAACCCATCATCATCATCATATTTTCTGTTAACATTGTTAGCATCATCATATTTTCTCTTGCCGACCGATATCCTCCTGTAGACAAACCTTCGACCTTTCACCTGTCAGCAGCATCATCATATCCGGCTATCGGCAGCTTCATCATATTCGGCAAGCGCAATCATCCTCCTGACGATCACTGTTCATCTTACCGCCAACCTCTATCTGCAGCATCATGATGTTCAACATCATGTTCATCAGCAGGATATAAAATATCCGGTTCCCTCCATATATCCTGATGACGATCCTTCACGCACCTTTCCTTCGATGCTTACGTCACCCCGATATCCTGATGACTACTTAAACAAACAGCATCAGGATATGACTTATCCGGTCATATTGAAACATCCTGATGATGATACTCAACTTTATATTGATGACGAATATTTCGCCGAATATTCTCCTCCCGATCCACTTAACTTCTCAATGCCTTACGCCGATACCAAAACCTTTATCGGGTGATATTTCAGAATGTCCTGATGACGATTATCCTGATGACGATGACATCATATGCAGCTCCTCCAATATCCTGCTGTCGGCCAAACTTAACATTATCGTCCCGCGATGGTTTTATCAACCCGATCTTCTACCTTATGCCGATACGCTCCTCCTCGGCAACACCTGATGATGATCACCCCAATGCACATTCACTTTATGCAATCGACTGCATCATGCTCACCTCCATCTACTCGGATGACGCCTGAAGTAACTGCAGGATATACACAGAAATATCCTGATGATGCCATTGTGACGAATTTCTAACCTTAGCGAATTTCGATCCGCCGAACCTCCTGAGGTGACCCGATCTGCTTCCTGGACAACTTTCCAGACTCGAACTACCAGCACGACCTAGCACATGCCCATGCTAGGGTTCTCAGCACATCTCGACTGCGATCCTGTAAACATACATGTGAACAAATAGAAAATGCAAACTAAATCCTAAACTATTGTACATAGCCATTCCACTGATTCGACGAATCAACCGGTGGAATGGATCAACGAATCCATGCAACCACCAGAACAGCAACTCGATTACACAATGGAATTCAAACAGAGAATGGACACAAACAGGATCTCTTTATTGATTTCAAAAGATGCAAATACAATATTCTGTCTCTCTCTCTGTCTCACTCTGTGCAACCTAGCTCCTCAATATATCTAAAACCAACCGATCCTAATGCATAAATAAGAATTCTCGCGAGTACTACCAACTCGACTCCAAGCGGCTGGGAGCTTCCAAGCGGCTAGGAAATCTCTCCAGGCGGCTGGGAGATCCAACCGGACATACAGTATAACAGCTGTCCAAACAAACTATCTAAAAATAGTAAAGTATGGTCAACATGACCTTATTACACGCATTGGTCTTATAAGACCTTCTTGGAAACATTAACCAGACCTATAACAAACTAACTGCCTCATGGAGGCTAGCTGTCAGGTAGGTGCTCCTGCACCATACTCCCCAACAGAAAAGAACTCATGTCCCATGAGTTAGGTTGTGGAAGTCCTCCACCTTTACACTTTGTCTTTACAGTGTCTTGACCTGTTCCAGCTTTGTCCTCTGCTGGCTCTCGGCTGCTCCAAGACTTCTGAACTGTAACTTGTTTTCTTGCAAGTAAATCCTCATGCCTGTAAATGTAGGCCCTTCTCTCACATACCTTGTGTTTGTCAGGTTGTCTGACCAGAACCTCTATCTAAACTGCCTCTTGAACTTCTGTAATGTTCAACTCTGTCTTTCTTTCAACCTTTATAGGACAAACAATAGTCCCAACTATGACAACATCCTTGTCATTCCTCTCAACTGGTTGCTGTTTGCAAACCTGTTGCCGAACCTGCTGCTGACCTCTGTCAGTCAAAACTGAAACTGTCTTCAAACTGTTGTCCTTAACAACTTCTTTCCCTGCAATGTCCTCAACTGCCTTTATGCCTGCTCCTATAGGCTTCTGCACAAATTCCTTCTTTCCCACTAAAATGATTTGTGCTGCCTTCTGTACTACAGCTGCTTCCTATAATGGCATCAACATAATAGTTTTCCCATCTTTCTTGATGGTGTAGGTATTAGCATACCCATCATACAGTACCCTCCTATCAAATTGCCATGGCCTACCCAACAGTAGGTGACAACATTCCATGGGCAAAATGTCACACAAAACTCTATCATGATATGCTCCAATCTGAAAATCAACATATGCCTGTTCATAGACAAAAAGTGATTGACTATCACTCACCCAAGATGCCTTGTAAGGGTGTTGGTGTGGAATCCTTTCCAAATTTAGTTTATCCACCATTTCTTGAGATACCATGTTATTTGTTGAACCAGTATCAATGACAACCTTACATACTTTACCTTTGCTCTTGCATGTGGTCTTGAAAAGAGCTCTTCTTTGCATCATATCCTTTGATGTCTGCAAACTAGTTCTCCTTAGCATCAATGCTTCTCCCTCCTCAGGATATCCATAATTGTCAGGAACTCTATCTTGATAAGTGTTTAAACTTTGTACACATTCCTCTACTTTCTCTTCCTGCACAAGTTGTACTCTCTTGTCATTCGTTCTATCATTTCTGGATGATGAACCTTTGCTTTCTGGACATTTGAAAAATGGATGACCAAACTCACCACAGGTGTAACACTTTCCTGAAAATGTAGTAGAACCTCTACCACTTCCAAAGCTGCCTCTATTACCTTTCCATCCACCTCTGAAATCAGACTGTCCCTGTCCTTTACCAGTGTCTTCTTGACCCTCATTGGTTTGCCTTGTTGTAGGGGCTAATCCTCTTCCCCTCATATTGCTGCCTCTTCCTCTCATGGACTTATCTTGTCTCCTATTCATCTTTTCTTCAATCCTGATTGCCATTTGGTAACAATCCTCCACACTCTTAGGGTTAGCTAAAACTAACTCATCCTGTATGTTCAATCTCAAACCAGCCAAGTACCTAGCCACCTTTTCTACCTCATTCTCATGATGACCAGATCTCATACTCAACTTATAAAACTCCTCAGTATATGCCTTCACATCCATTTCCTTCTGCCTTAAAAATTGCAGCTTCTTAAACATCTGAATTTCATAATCCTTGGGCAAGAATTTACCTTTGATCCTTGCTACCATTTTATCCCATGAAGTGATCTTTGACCTTCCTTGTTTCCTTCTCTCGGATTGTACATAATCCCACCATACCAAAGCATGACCTCCTAACTTGGTCTTTGCAATCTTTACCTTCTGATCCTCAGCAACATCTTCACATTCAAAGTGATTATCAAGTGCAGCAATCCAATCCAGTAACTCATCTTCATTCAAACTTCCATTATACTTGGAAACATCAACCTTTACCTTAGGTTTATCACTCTGCACTGCCTTTAACAGTTTTGCAAATCTCTGGTCTTCAGCATCCAGATCTTCAGCTACCTCTTCATACTCTTCAACAGCATCTTCATCTTCTTCTGATTCACTGTCGTCCACTTCCCTCTTTTTGTTCTTCTCCAAGGCTACAAGCCTGGCTTGAAGTGCTTCAGCAAGCTCCTTCATCTTCCTCATCTCTTTGGCATGTTTTTCCTTCATCTCCTGCAATTCCCTTGCAGTACCATTACCTTTCGGAGGCATTTTGTCAACCTCTCACTCCTCTACCTCTGTCTTTTCAGTGACAGAATCAACACACAACAGCCCAGACCTTTTGCTGAGCTCTGATACCACTATGATGCAGAGGCATCCACACTAAAACCTTGACATACAGCATGTATGTCTACAACCCATCATCATCATCATATTTTCTGTTAACATTGTCAGCATCATCATATTTTCTCTTGCCGACCGATATCCTCCTGCAGACAAACCTTTGACCTTTCACCTGTCAGCAGCATCATCATATTCGGCTATTGGCAGCTTTATCATATTCGGCAAGCGCAATCATCCTCCTGACGATCACTGTTCATCTTACCGCCAACCTCTATCTGCAGCATCATGATGTTCAACATCATGTTCATCAGCAGGATATAAAATATCCGGTTCCCTCCATATATCCTGATGATGATCCTTCACGCACCTTTCCTTCGATGCTTACGTCACCCTGATATCCTGATGACTACTTAAACAAATAGCATCAGGATATGACTTATCCGGTCATATTGAAACATCCTGTTGATGATACTCAACTTTATGCTGATGACGAATATTCCGCCGAATATTCTCCTCCCGATCCACTTAACTTCTCAATGCCTTACGCCGATACCAAAACCTTTATCGGGTGATATTTCGGAATGTCCTGATGATGATTATCCTGATGACGATGACGTCATATGCAGCTCCTCCAATATCCTGCTGTCGGCCAAACTTAACATTATCAGCCCACAATGGTTTTATCAACCCGATCTTCTACCTTATGCCGATACGCTCCTCCTCGGCAACACCTGATGATGATCACCCCAATGCACATTCACTTTATGCAATCGACTGCATCATGCTCACCTCCATCTACTTGGATGACGCCTGAAGTAACTGCAGGATATACACAGAAATATCCTGATGATGCCGTTGTGACAAATTTCTAACCTTAGCGAATTTCGATCCGCCGAACCTCCTGAGGTGACCCAATCTGCTTCCTGGACAACTTTCCAGACTTGAACTACCAGCACGACCTAGCACATGCCCATGCTAGGGTTCTCAGCACATCTCGACTGCGATCCTGCAAACATACATGTGAACAAATAGCAAATGCAAACTAAATCCTAAACTATTGTACATAGCCATTCCACCGATTCGACGAATCAACCAGTGGAATGGATCAGCGAATCCATGCAACCACCAGAACAGCAACTCGATTACACAATGGAATTCAAACAGAGAATGGACACAAACAGGATCTCTTTATTGATTTCAAAAGATGCAAATACAATATTCTGTCTCTCTCTCTGTCTCACTCTGTGCAACCTAGCTCCTCAATATATCTAAAACCAACCGATCCTAATGCATAAATAGGAATTCTCGCGAGTACTACCAACTCGACTCCAAGCAGCTGGGAGCTTCCAAGCGGCTAGGAAATCTCTCCAGGCGGCTGGGAGATCCAACCGGACATACAGTATAACAGCTGTCCAAACAAACTATCTAAAAATAGTAAAGTATGGTCAACATGACCTTATTACACGCATTGGTCTTATAAGACCTTCTTGGAAACATTAACCAGACCTATAACAAACTAACTACCTCATGGAGGCCAGCTGTCAAGTAGGTGCTCCTGCACCACTAGCCCTTGGACCTTGTCCCTCAGTTGCATGGGTTGGGTCATACTCATGGACAACATTGATATCTTTCTCATCACAAGATAGCTCAGAGAGGCTATCCCATTCATATTCATTGGAGTCAGTCTCACTCCCCATTTGCAATTGCTGAATTTGATCAACCAGATTAGTAGCAGATGTTTCTGGTTGTTTTCCTTTATGTTTATTTGCTATGTTGGTTCTTGTTGTGCCAGTGTAACTTAGCCCTGTAGTGTCTTGGGCTATCAAGGTATGGGGTTGGATGGGTTCAATGATACCTTCCTTTCTTAAACCAAGGGGGCCATGTCCTTCATAACCCATTCTTTGTAGCATTTGGAATCCTTGACCATATTGTTCAGTTTGTATAGTGGTGTGATGGTCTTGTTGTGTTGATGAACTGAATTCATCCTTATATAACCATTGAAGGATATCCTTTTCATCTCTCTCATCTTCAAGACTTCCCCATTTGATAAATGGACCTTTGGTAGTTTTGACTGTCTTGGATTTGCTCATGGAAGGCCTTCCATATGATTTGGGAGATAGAGGGAGTCACACCAAACAGAGGGATTAGGTGATTGTGTACTCACCTAGGCCCTTATCTTTGAGTCTGAGGTCTAGTTGGGAAGCTTTTGATGTGGAAGCGAGTGAAGTTGGGTCCACCTGGGATGAAGATGAAGCAGAAGCATGGTTATGAGGAATCACAACTTCAAGTTTAAAGTGAATGGAGTTGCATTATTGAAACGGGTTGGGATCACCTTGGATGGTGATCTCTTGGCCTTCATAGGGGAATTTGATACACTAGTAGTATGTTGATGGCACTGCTTTCAGAGCATGTATCCAAGGTCTCCCAAGAAGAATGTTATACGCTAACTCCATGTCGAGGACTTGGCAAGCCACATCTTTTACTATAGGTCCAACTCTGATTGGTAAAATAGCAGTTCCTTTGGAAGTTCTCTCCTCTTCATAGGCTTTGATAGTGATTTTCTTTTTTGGATCAATAGCTTTCTCCACAAAGCCCATTGTAAGGATTAGCTTCAAGCTGTAAATATTCAAACCAGCTCCTCCATTGATTAGGAATCTTTTTATCTTATGTTTTTGGATGAAGGCTTCGATATGAAGTGATACATTATGAGGTTGGGTAATTGACATATCATCATTTTATGTGAATGATAGGGAGTGAGGTGAGGTAATGTGACCTACCATGATTTGAAACTGTTCTTCGGCAAGGTTTGTTGGAACAGAGGCTTCTGATAAAGCTTTGTCAAGTATGGCCCTATGGGACGGGGACAGATGTAGAAGTTCTAGAATGGAGATATGTGCAGGTGTCTTATGGAGCTGATCCAGGATATTGTACTGATTAGACGAAGAGGCGGGGACTCCTCTAAGAGTGACTCTATTACTATGAGTGGTAGCATTACAATTCAAGTCTTTGTTGATGGTGATCACATTGACATGTGGATCACTTTCTGAGATATGATTAACAACATAGTTGAATGACACATTTGTGTAATTGGTGTTGTTAGTTCTACCGTTGTTTTGATTGGAAGGTCCTCCCTACTCATAATTGGGAAGCAGATCTTTGAATGTCCGATGATCATTATTAGAGGTATGTCCATCAAGTGAAACTTTGTTTTGATCTATTAAATCTTGGATAGTGTGTTTGAGTGCAATGTAGTCATTGGTTTTGTGCCCCCTATTTTGGTGGTATTCATAGAAATCATTGTCATTCCACCAATGAGGTTTGACTTTTGGTTCATATTCTCACGTTGTTGGAAGCATTATGAGTTTGCTTGTGATCAATTTTGGTAGAGCAGTTTCCAATGTTTCCCCTAGGGGTGTGAATTTTCTTTGAGGTTGATAGCTTGTAAACCGTGATTCAATATTTCATGGTTTATTTTGAGGGGGTTGTTTTGAGGGTTCGACAAGTTGAAGATTGGTTGCTTTGGTGCCACATTCTTGGCATCTACCACCCCATCATTCACAAGGTTCTTGTTCTTTGTCTAGAATCTTGGTTTACCCGTGTTGGTATTGGTGCTAGGAGTGTCCTTATATAGCCTTATTTGACCTTTGGTGATTAAAACCTTTTTGATGATTAGACCCATCTCAATGACCTTACTAAAGGAAGTAGGACATTGGATTTGTATCTGATAGCTTAGGTTAGTTTGTAAGTTATGGACAAACAACTCTAGTATTTGTTTTTCAGGCATTTGATATGGGCACTTACTTGCCAACTGTCTCCATCTTTGTAGGAAGGCGGAAAAAAATTCTCCACCTTTTTGCTTGGTGTTACAAAGATCTAAAATTGAGGTGTCATGCTCAATATTGTAGGAGAAGTGCGTGACAAATTTTTCCACAAGTTCGTTAAAGGTTTTAATGCCAGGTGGTACTCTAGAAAACCACTCCATGGCTTGCCCTCCTAAGCTTCTTGGAAACACTCGCATAAGGTAAGTATCATTGTGTGCGACTTCAAGACATGCAGCATTAAATTCCCTAATGTGGTCCCTTGGATCACCCTTTCCATGATATTTATCAAATTTTGGTACCTCAAATTTAGAGGGGAAAGGTATCATGATCAAGGTCCTATCAAAAGGATATGGTGAAATATCCTCTAGGGAATAGTGCTTAGTTGATGTTCCTGTTTGCATGTCTGTGAATTGTTGTTGTAAAGCTTGGATCTGTTGGTGCATTAAGCTTAGGGAGTTTGTAGAATCAATGGTTGTTTTGCTTTTGTCTGTGGTTATTTCCTCTCGTGTGCTTCCCTTAGGGTTTCTTTCTTCCTTAGGTTCTTTTAGAGCTTCTACGTCAAAATCTTTAGAGAGCTTGTCTCCTTGTTGTGCTAAGTGGAGAAAGAATTTAATAGGGTCTTGGGCCAACACCTTGTCCATTAAGCGTTGGAATCTTCGATCTTGTTGAGTATGGAGAATCACTTCTAGAGAAATTTCCTCCTCACTGTCATGAGAGGATGGAATAGTTTTCTCTGCCATTTCAATTTGCTTTTGTTTTTGAGACCTCGTTAAGACTATGCAAGGTGACGTGAGATGGGATGGAGTGAGCTTGAAATTTTTGAACAAGGTTCTCCTTAGATCTAATTGGTGTCAAACAAGTTGGGTGAACAAAATGATAGTCAAAGTAAGGATGATAGAAATACAGTTACTTGATGTAGACTAGTTTTACACAAGCCACTAGTGGAGTTCCGAGAGAAAAGGATGATTGATCCTTGATAGTGGAGACTCACTAGGTTTGTTTGAAATTTGATGTGATCAAGAATAGCTTGGTTCTAACCTAGTTTTCAGATATATTGCTTGATTATGGAAAAGTTTTGGATGATGCGAGCATGGGAAAAGCAGCTATAGTGTGGAAAAAGAGCGAAATGGTTGACTTGCACGATTTTAATCAGATCTTGGGAAAACTGAAAAAGTTTGAGATGGTGGCTAGAAAAGTTGAATTTTTTTCTCCAAGAAAGTACGGAGCAACTCTCTGGAATGGATGCGTAGCAATAAATGTGCAGGAATAGAAGGCAAAAGTGCAGCAGGTTGTAGCACATGTGTAGATCTGGCAAATTTTATATGCGCAACAACATTAATCAAATGCGCAGTAGGTTGAAATGAATATGCAGTAGGTCGCAGTAAATGCACAGTTCTAGTTTTTCAATTTGTTTTTGCAGAGTTTTTTGACACGTTTTTCAAAAACTTTCTTTTTTGGTTGAAAACTTAGTCTCTTTTGAATTCTAATTTTCAATTATGGCAGATAAAGACACAGCAAATGCATAGAAGTTTTCATGATTTTTATCTTTTATTATTTTTTTTTGTATTTTTGTGCACTTTTTGACACAAGAACAATTACAACCTAGGCTGGAAAAGATAGTATTTGTTGAGTCCCCTAGCTGTGCATATTCAAAGCGTGTAGCTCTAGGATCTGGTAGCACTAGCTCCCCTCCACGGCACTCACTTCTCATGTATACCAGATCCAGGTTTCCTTAGGCTCGTACCCCCACCGAACCTTAGGATTTTCCTTGCTACCTCTACTAAGAATCACATGAATCAAGGCCACTTCAAAGGTCCCACCTTTTGTGCCAACAAATAGATGATTTTGGTATACTAGACAATGGCTAAGTAGTCAGGGAAACCGTTCAAGTGGTTACACGTGTGGCAATGCTACTCTCCTTTATGGAGTCTCCCAGCCTTCAAGGGTTAGGCCTTGAAGGGTTTTGGAGGAGGTTGGCTATCAGTGTAACACAGTGGCACTCATTGTAGGAAGCTTTTGCCTCAAGCACAATTTATTTATAGTGGATTGGTAGGGCTTGGCTTTAGCTTGTTACCACTTAGGATCATTCCCACTTGGACAGGTGGGCATCCAAGGGCAGGCCCCTCTAAAGGTTATACACAAAGAATGACAAGTTTGGCATTCTGGTCACCCAGTAAAGGGGAGAGCATAAGCCTATTGTCATTCAGCAGACATGGAAAACAATGGTTTATCCAATCCTATTTAAAATGAAAAAAACTATATGTGTTGTCTATTTAGGCACTCACACAGTTGTTAACTTTGAAGTGATTAAAGATAGCAATGTTCTAAACTAACAGAGATAGCAATAATGTTCATTACTACCCTCCTAGTTAAGAACTACGTGAGATTTGCATGCATACATTTTTTTTAACTTTCTTTTTTTACTTTTCCTTCTAGTTAATCTATGATGTGTGTTTTAAGGAAAAGAAACTATCCAACTCCTAACCCTGCACAAAAATTAGAAAATCAATCCTGCAAGACAAGTGACATCATTAGAAAACTTGCAAGAAATCCCTAGATGACTCCTGAAATATATATGTGTAGCTTAAGAGACTGAATGTGCAGAAACATTACTCAAAAGTGCAACGATTATAAATGCACAGGATAACAGGTCATAAGTGCAAAAATAAGGAATGTATGCGCCGAACAGTTAAAAGCGTCAAAATAGCAGTAAGATGTGCAAGATCAAAGGACAGATGTGCAGTAATCTTGTATGCACTAGAACATGAGGTATATGTGTAGCCTTGGATGATGTATGTGCTAAAAAGTTGCATGTGCTAGATGTAAGGAAATGAGAGCATCTTAGAACGTATTTCTAAGAACAGTGGTGTCTTCGACAATTTTAAATTCTTTTCAATTGCTTTAAAAACATGCACAACTATGCCATTAGAGCAGAAACAGACATAGAACATTTCCAACATTGACCCTTAGAGGAAAGTACAAGTAGCATTAACCAATTTTAATAGCAGAAACATTAAACATGAAAGACAGAACAAGAACATAGATTTACGTGGGGAAAACCCTTACGGGTAAAAAACCCCACACTCCAAAACACCGAGCCTTTGTATTATTCAGCAACCAAAAAGTTACAATACATTTACAGGCTCATAGCCTTTACAGGAGATTAACATCTTGTTCCTTCTGAAGAATATATGAACTTTCTTTTCACTCACTCCTCAGTCCCTTCGCATACTATTAACATGTCGCATACAACACACAGCATAGGACTTCACCGAAGGAGAAAACCAAAGCTCACCAGATTGATCATACCGTCCAACTCTCTCTCTAGTCAATGATTTTTTTCACATTGCTTTAGCAATCCAATCGAATCCACATGCAGCTGACCATTCATTCCAACTGTCCAAACCATTCGCATAACTGTCTAACTGTTTGCATTCTCGTAGGAAACTTTAGTCCCACATGCACTAGACATTGGACGGTTTCCAGTTTATATACATGACCACAAGTAAGATAACTGTTGGCACTTTTGTTGACAAGACTAAGTAGTACACCTTTCACTGACCATCGGAGAGACCTTGACCTTCGGTATAACTTCAGCCCTCTTTGCCAACAATGTTTCTCCTGTCGATGCCAAACCTCCGCTAACCCTCCATCAGAGTGACAAGTAAGATCAGGAAGACTTCTCAATGCTGAGCTAACAAACCTTCTCACACCGACCACACCATCATCAAGACATAGATCATCGGTGACACTTCTACTATCTACACCGATAGCAAACCTCATACCGATGACCAGGCCTTCATCGGAGAGACACAAGAGTATCAGAGTGAGTTCTCAAGGCTTGGCCGATAAAGATACTCACTCCGATGGTCTTCCATCGGAGTAACTACCACAACCTTCCCCAACATCCAACCTTATGCCGATGGGCTTCTCACATCGGTAAGACCTTGGAGATCGGCATAAGACTCTGAACTCCCATCGATAGTTAAAGTCAAGCTGATGATCACTACCATCGGTGAAACATATGTGGTCAGTGTAACACAAACAAGGTCTGCCGATGGAGATCAGTCAACCTGATAGCTTTCCTTCATCGGTGTAACCATAACTATCGGTGAAACAAGTTAAGTGTTCACCGATGGTGTTCTGTCAGCCCGATACAAAGAACATCCCACTATGAACACCGAGATCACTGTGACTCTTGCCGATCACTGTAAATCTGAGACACATGAACTCAACATTCTCCCACTTGATGAAGGATTTACAGGAAATCATCAACACTTTAGGTCACAGAACCAAGGTTAATACTGCCTCCACTCCACTGTGCTCAAAAGCTACACAAAAGCTCCAACTTCAAAAATTCCAGAACACAGCCATTAAAATCATCCTCCAGAAACAAGATAGACCATCAGCTAGAACAACAATCAGAAAACTGACTGCACCCATCCAACTGAACAAAACCCACGTGACTGAAAATAGCACACACAGCCAGTGCTAAAACACCCAATCACTCATACCTTGAAGGTATATACATCAGTAGACTCATGCCACCTACATATACACCCATCAACTACAAATACAAGCTCAAAGTGTGAACCAGTCGAAGAAGACCAAACACATCAAGAACTCCCACTGCATGGGTAATGCAGATCTGAAAAAGATCATGGCATACAAAAAATCCACCAATAGCATTCCATAGAAAGTGTAAATAACATGTAGTACCAAGGAAACATCCACCATGATATGCAAAATTTGTAAGCAAATAACCTGCAAGAACAACTCCTCACCACCAGTCCAAAGTTCTCCCAAGTTCTCCACATCCAACAAAGAAAGAGATAATAGAACAAAACCTTCATGCTATCACCCAACAACATAAGTGAAAGCACATGACCACAAACTAGTGATCACTTCAGCTCCGAACAAAGCCTCAAAACAATGTAATGTGAAACACACCATCAGAGAAAATAACTGAGACCAAGAGAAACACTGCACATAATATACCTGTAGACAATCCTTTTACATACACCTCTGAATGCCAACTGTGTCAAGTACGATCTCCTTCAAAACACCCCAAAGTCAACCAGCATAACAACATCCAAACAAACATTCAATCTCCAAGATCAAACGTAACTAACATGGATGTAAGCCTCACAAACCAAAGAAGATCAAACTAATTCATTTCCCATTTCAGGAAATCAGCCCATTAGCCATCTCCTAATAGTCCTCATCAATGAATGATATCTCTAAACTCAAATGCAAAAGGAGATAAACATGCTATTCATCTCTCACAATGAATCCTCCAGAACCATCTATGAGTAGTTCAAGATCCATATCTTTGAAAGAAAGCAAAAAAAACACCTGAGAGAAACAATGGGCAATACCTCTCAAGTAATAAACTGTCGAGCAAACTAAGAGTGGGAATGAGAATGTTCTTCCAAGATATCCAAGTCCCAAAGACTTTCTCCAAGAACAATCTCCTCTAGTTCTTTTGTTGAACTCACATTCAACCAAGGTAAAGACTCCTTGAACTTCTAGCTGCAAACTCTGATTAAGCACAGCATATATAGTCTCACCTTATTCTCCATGTATCCATGAGTACCTATGAACAATCACCTCATGCTAAACTCCAACTGGATCACTACACCACTATGAAGTAATCAAGCAAATGATAAATGTACCCAAACATAGAGAAGTTACCAGACCACTGTCAAAGCTCGAATCATCTAAAACAGGAACTTATCATGGCATCATGATCTTACCATCTCCTTTAGGAGATTCCATGCTCTAGGTGAACATAACCATGGTCTCTAGATCAATGTATCATACCAAAATTCAAAAGCAGAAATCATGATATGAAACAAACCAAAATTCTAAACCAACATCACCTGTCAAGCACCACCAACACCTTAGCCAAGAATTTCATGAATCCTCCATGACTTCAAGATGTTACTCATCCTCAAATAGTGCCCCTGCAAATGCGAAAGAACCCTTCTGCAGCAACAGGATCAAAGGACTCCTCCTAGTAACATTTGCAACACTAAGGAAGATCATTCACCACTAAGTGATGAACTTTCAGTCATTGCTAAAGCTCCCACTGAACAGCGACAATAGAGCTTTCCAAGCATTCTGACCAAACATCTCCTAATCTAAAAAACCTCCAGGTCCACTTATTAACATGTCCATGTGACAATAAAACCAAATGGCACCAAGATCTCCAAAGCAAGGAAATATAAACTATCACTGTCAATAGCTTACACAAACCTATGTGTTCAAGCTATACATGACAACATGATACACATGTTATAGGTCTCCATAACCAACTATTCAGATACTCTACAACATCCATCCTCTCATCTCGAAACAGTCACACCAATGCACAAGTGACCACAAACAAGGCCATCTAACAAGTCTGCACAATCAAATAATCAATCTTGTGGATATAGACCGTCCACTTCCAAGGTATCTCACTATAATCAATAGGTTGTACATACCTAAAGAACTGCATAACTCGTAGATCCAAAATTATTGAAACATACAAACCCATCATTGCACTAGAAAACTACAAAACTGAGATCTCAGGAAATAGATAACAATGTAGACAACATGACTTAAACACCAGATTACTTACAAAACTGATTTGCCAAATATGTCCACAACCTGAGCACCATAGTCAAGAAACCAGAAGCATTACCACATAAATACTGACTGTCATATCACATACCAGCACTCCCATGTAGAGAAAGCATTTCACCTCCTCACACCATGCACATAGCATGCATGCAAAAATTGCAACTATATCATCCAGTACCACCCCAAAATCCAGGGTCTAGAAATAGCTTAATGGCAGCTTCACAAAGCCACAAGTTTTTCTTTTGAATGTGTAAAACCTGCAAAACCACTGTGTTTGAAAAACACCCATGCACATCCATACCCACTTCACATCTGGAAGACCCAAAAGTCTGCAACATAAACTCCATAACAGTTAAACCAGAATAATGGATCATCATGAATATGCATAACCATAGATTTTAAGGAAAAACTATAAAACCCCTCAAATCCAATAAACATGAATCTGAGTCATGCAAGTGCAAAATATCCAATTAAGGAAACAACAGTTCAAGAGCTTCAAGCCCACTTGTAGACGAGTCCCTCAACCATCAACATGCACATGCATCTGAGAGAATCAAGCTACTACAGAAGCTCTCAGACCATCCAATGATCAACTTCATAGCCTACATGCAATCAGGGTAATAGAAAATTATGCCTTCCAATACCAGGAACAGAACACCCAGCATAAGCACAATACTCCATGGCTAAGCAGTAACACAAACTTCTTCATATCATCAGAGAGCCTCTCACACAGACACCCAATATGAAAGTTACTGCAGCAACATAACCACAAACCAAACCCCATGCAATAGGATTAAATACTGTCAACTAAGAGCCTTAGGCCACACCACGACCAGCTCTAGTTTCTTCATCTTCACCATCCTTCAAGCACTGCTGAAACATGAAGACAAGATTAATAGCCAGACTTCCACTCAAAGCAAAGATCAAACATCAGATGATTCCTTCAGATTTCCTCAAGCCTGTCACACTAAGAAATAAGCACAAAAGGAATACCCAGACCTTATACATGAAGAACTCTTACATGCAGACACATCCAGCACACAAATGTACATATGTGAGCAACAAAGCAGATCCCAAAAGAAGGCTCTGATACCACTTGTAAGGAAATGAGAGCATCTCAGAACATATTTCTAAGAGCAGTGGTGTCTTCGACAATTTTAAATTGTTTTCAATTGCTTCAAAAACATGCACAACTATGCCATTAGAGCGGAAACAGACATAGAACATTTCCAACATTGACGCTTAGAGGAAAGTACAAGCAGCATTAACCAGTTTTAACAGCAGAAACATTAAACATGAAAGACAGAACAAGAACATAGACTTACGTGTGGAAAACCCTTACGGGTAAAAAACCCCACACTCCAAAACACCGAGCCTTTGTATTATTCAGCAACCAAAAAGTTACAATACATTTACAGGCTCATAGCCTTTATAGGAGATTAACATCTTGTTCCTTCTAAAGAATATCTAAACTTTGTTTTCACTCACTCCTCAGTCCCTTTGCATACTGTTAACATGTCACATACAACACATAGCATAGGACTTCACCGAAGGAGAAAACCAGAGCTCACCGGATTGATCGTACCGTCCAACTCTCTCTCTAGTCAATTGATTTTTTTCACATTGCTTTAGCAATCCAATCAAATCCACATGCAGCTGACCATTCATTCCAACTGTCCAAACTGTTCGCATAATTGTCTAACCATTCACATTCTCACAGGAAACTTTAGTCCCATATGCACCAGACATTGGACGGTTTCCAGTTTATATACATGACCATAAGTAAGATAACTGTCGGCACTTTTGCTGACAAGACTAAGCAGTACACCTTTCACCGACCATCAGAGAGACCTTGACCTTCGGTATAACTTCAGCCCTCTTTGCCGACAATGTTTCTCTTGCTGATGCCAAACCTCCACTAACCCTCCATCAGAGTGACAGGTAAGATCGGGAAGACTTCTCAATGCTGAGCTGACAAACCTTCTCACGCTGACCACACCATCATCAAGACATAGATCATCGGTGACACTTCTACTATCTGCGCCGATAGCAAACCTCATACTAATGACCAGGCCTTCATCAGAGAGACACAAGAGTATCGGAGCGAGTTCTCAAGGCTTGGCCGATAAAGCTACTCACTCCAATGGTCTTCCATCAGAGTGACCACTAACATTGGAGTAAATACCACAACCTTCCCCGACATCCAACCTTATGCCGATGGGCTTCTCACATTGGTAAGACCTTGGAGATAGGCATAAGACTCTGAACTCCTGCCGATAATGAAAGTCAAGCCGATGATCACTACCATCGGTGAAACATATGCGGTCGGTGTAACACAAACAAGGTCTGTTGATGGAGATTAGTCAACCCGATAGCTTTCCTTCATCAATGTAACCATAACTATCGGTGAAACAAGTTAAGTGTTCGCCGATGGTGTTCTGTCAGCCTAATACAAAGAACATCCCACTATGAACACTGAGATCGCTATGACTCTTGCCGATCACTGTAAATCTGAGACACATGAACTCAACGCTAGAACAAGTGTCAGATGCACCGCTGGATTGCTCGTATGCACCGAATGAACCTATGTGGAGACTGTACAAAATCTGTACGGAACCTGTCACTCAAGAACTCAGTTTTTTTATTAGATTTGGGGCAAAGGCCCCACAGTGGGTGCCAAAAACATTATGGGTAAAATGGGATAATATTAAATGAATATAAAATACCCAATAACTACAATAGAATATGCAAATAACAAAGACTAAAACTAAGTAAATAACTTACAGTGCTTCATTACTTAGCTGCTTCCATTGCTCACCTATTCTTGAATGATCTTTGGTGATGAAATGTAGCCCTTAGGAAGCTCATTTCCTTGCTTTGATTCCTCAAGATGACAAAGGAGAAATGGCTCGGATACTTGTTGTATTGAAGATGAGCTTCAATACAATGTGAGGTGGATAATGGAAAATGCAAGAGTAGGGGTGCCAATGGCGCGCTATGGATTCGATAGAGTAATCTTACTTGAAATCTTTGTTATATTGAAATGGATGAATAGAGGAGTATTTATAGACTTGTGCAAGAGAAGATCAATAGTGTAGAAGAAATAAGATCAATGGTAGAGGATAGTTGAGAGAATGTGCGCGAATAGAAAGAAGACATGTGTCATTCAAAAAGGAAGTTTTATTGAGTTAACTGCTTTCTTGATGAGGATGAGCTTTTATTTCTTAAATTAGAATATATTTTTCTAATTTAAGAGTTTGTTGATAAAAATAAAGGTGTTTTAAATTAGTTAACTCAGCGTTTGCTTTTGCATGACAAAGAAGATTTGGAAGATAAGAAAGCGAATTAAATAAATAAATTTATTTAATTGAGGAATTAGAAGATAAGAAAGCAAATTAAATAAATAAATTTATTTAATTGAGGAATTAGAAGATAAGAAAGAAAATTAAATAAATAAATTTATTTAATTGAGGAATTAGAAGATAAGAAAGCAAATTAAATAAATAAATTTATTTAATTGTTTGTGCATGATTTGGAAGAATAAATAAAATATTTGATTATATTTTATTTTTAAAGATTGAGAGGATTTAAATAAATTTAATTGATTTATTTAAATTTGGAGGAGTAAATGACTTAATTAAATAATTTAGAATAATTTAATTGTTTTGGAAGAATTAAATTAAATAAAGGATTTATTTAATTCTGACTTTAGAAGAGGCAATTAAATATTTTGATATTTAATTAACTTAGAGGAATATGAATCAAATAAATAAATTTGTTTATTTATTTATTGATAGAGGAATTAGACTTAAATAAATATTAAGAATATTTATTTAGACAAAGTTGTGTCATTTTTAGGTGTATACAATAACTACCCTTTGCCCATAATGGATCAAGTGTTACAAACAGTAACCAATTCAGAGATGCTATCTATGTTGGATGGTTTTTTGGGCTACAATCAAGTAGAGGTCAGTGAAGTGGATCAGTACAAAATCATTTTTACAACTCCATGGGGCACTTTTGCATATCGCAGGATGCCATTTGGGTTGATCAACACTGGCACTACTTTCCAGAGAGCAATGGACTTGGCATTCAGAGATGAAATGGGTAATTTCATTATGGTATACCTTGATGATTTGACTATTTTCTCCAAGAAACGTCAAGATCATGCTTACCACTTGTGGCAAGTTTTGGAACGATGTTGCTAGAATGGTATTTCTCTTAACCCGAAGAAGTCAATTTTTGGGGTTACAGAAGGTAAACTTCTTGGTCACATTGTGTCAAAAGAAGGTACTAAGATTGACTCCAAAATGGTCAAATCCATCCAAGGTGTTACTTTGCCTGCAAGTAAGATGGTTGTTCATTCTTTCTTCAAGAAAGTAAATTTCCTTCGAAGGTTCATTCCAGAGTTCGCAGAGAAGACTTGTCATATTGTTAATATGATGATAGGTAAGACCACTTTCCGTTGGAGCGTGGAAGGTAAAGCAACTTTTGAGGACATAAAAAGAGCCATAGCCCATGCTCTAGTTTTGGTGTGTCCTGATTATAACAAAAATTTCATTATGTATAGTTATGCTTCAAAGCATACATTGTCAGCAATTCTGGTTCAACAGAATGAGGAAGGTGTAGAATCTCTAATTTCATTCATGAGTTGTCCATTTAAAGCTCATGAACTTAAGTATTCTAACATGGAGAAACATGCTTATGCTATAGTAAAGTTTGTGAAACATTTCAGATTTTACATATTGAACTCACATACTGTTGCTTTGGTGCCAGATACAATAGTAAAATTGATCTTGACTCAATAGGAGTTTGGGACTTAAAGATGCAATTGGATTGCCAAAATTCAAGAATTTGATCTTGACATCAAACCCACCATGCTTGTGCATGGAAAAGGTTTGTGTCAACTTATTGCTGATAATGTCCCAAAGGAAATAGGTGATGAAGGGACATAGATTGAAGATGTTCCAACTGTCCTTTTTTTTACTACAACTAATGAGTGGTATGCTAATATCACTCACTTTCTCACATATGGTGAGTGTCCTACTCATTTGAACTACAAAGAAAAATGGACTATCAAGCTCGAGGCTGCGAACTTTGTCTTATAGGATAATGGTTTGTACAAGAGAAGTCTTGATGGAGTTTTCCTCCATTGTGTTGATAAAGCACAACAAAGTAAGTTATTGGAGTCTTTCCATAATTTGGCATGTGGAGGAAACTTCTTACCACCAGTAATGGCTCACAAGATTTTGAGAGCTAGGTATTATTGGTCAACCTTGTTCCAAGATGCATATGATTGGGTGTGTAAGTGTGGACTTTGTTAGCAGTTTGTGGGAAACCCAAGGTGGCTGCACTACCATTGAAACTAGTTGTAATTAAGGAACCATTTCAGCAGTGGGGCATCAACTTCATTAGCAATGTGAATCCACCATCAAGTGTGGGACACAGTTATGTTCTTATTGCAACTAATTATTTCACCAAGTGGGTGGAAGCTATACCGATTAAACATGCTACTTCTAAAGTGGTGTGTAAGTTCCTTAAAGAAAATATCATATCTCAGTTTGGTGTTCCAAACAAGATTGTGGTAGATAATGCTACATGTTTTTCCTCTAATGAGATTACTAGTTTCTGTTTTGAATATGGATTTATTCTTTCACATTCATCTGATTATTAGCCACAAGGAAATGGTCAAGCATAATTGAGTAATAAGAATTTGGTTACTATTATCAGGAAGACAGTAGATGATAATCAGAGAACATGGCATAAAGCATTGTTTGATGCTTTGTGGGTAGATAGAATTACACCAAAGAGAGCTATTGGTATCTCACCATTTTAGCTATTATATGGGTTGAATGCAGAGATACTAATCACCTTGGAATTGTTAGCTTTGAAGTTGGCCAAGGTGGTTGAGGATGGAACTTTTGAAAGTTCTATTGATAAATGCATAATGTATCTTTTTGAACTTGAAGAGCAGTGAGTTATGGTGGTGGATCGTATAGCTGAACACTAAAGTCAAGTCAAGAAGTTGTTTGATAAAAAAGTGAAGGCCAGAGATTTTCAGATTAGGGATCAAGTCTTGTTGTGGGACAAGAGGAGAGAGCCAAACAGAATGCATGGGAAATTTGATTCCCTATGGAGAGGCTCATTTGTCATTCACCAGTTCTGTGGTGAAAATAGTTTCTTGCTACAACATCAAGATGGGACACTGTTCTTGTTGCCACATAGCGGACAACATCTGAAGCTTTTCAATCCATGAAGCGCCAGATATGCTCACTTGTATATTTGTACAGTTTGTGTTTTTGTTTTTTCATTTTTGGTCTTTTTGTGTCTTTTTGTTTTGCTCTCTTGACTCTATGGCCCAATGGCATGGATGAAGGTATGTAGAGACAGGAATTCTTCTCCCTTTGATCATTTCAAAGAATGATTGAAGGAAGCTCCTCAGTTAGAGCTAGCTATTTTCCACAAAAGTTGTTGTGCTCATTTTGTAGGACGACCCCTACGAAACTTGTATGTTTCGTAGCCTACACTCTAAGCCTGTAAATTGAGGCAAGTCATTTTGCACTCATGTGTAGTCCTCTTGCTCCTGAGAATCCATTCTAGTATCTTCTTGTATTGGTTTCTTGAAATTTGTGCAAGTTATCAAACTGGAGATTTTAGCAATTTTCAGGGAGTCAGAGAAAAATTTTGTTTTCATGCAAGGGTGGCAAAAAATGTCACCCATGCATAGTGTATTTCCTATGTGCTTGAATGGTAAAATTTACCACCGAAGCATCTCCCAGTTATCTCCAAGTTTCGACTTGTGTGCACTAAATGCACTCCGTGTGTATGTTTGTAAAAGATTGTTATATGTTTAAAACTCTTTTTATTTTTTTATTTTTTTGTCATCTTATTTCCTCTACTCTCCTTGGCTAGATGAAACCCTAAAGTTGATTTTCAACGCTTTTTCCATGCGATTCTCTATTCGAAGTTGTTTTTGTTGAGAACGTTTTGTTTTCGTCACTTCTAGGTGAGTTATTGCCGTGTTTTCTTTTTCATAAATTTCTCTTTCTAAATCATTTTTCTTCCAGTAGATGTTATTGGTTTTTATTCTTGTTGTTTGAAACTGTAAAATCATTTGTGGATTTTATGTTTTCTTCTTTCATTTTTAGAAACTACAGTTTATTATTTTGGTTTTATCTTAGTTTGAAAACTTTGTTTTTGTCTGTAAAGTAACGGTATTTATCGTCATTGTTTGTATAAAAAAAACCTAGTTTTAGCTTTGATTCATCACTTGTTGTATGGCGATTTTTAGTCACCTTTGTTTTAGAAACTTAGATTTTTTCTTAGGTATGTGGTATGTAAGGGCGACGAAAATCGCCACCCATATGTGTTTGTTTTCCCATGTGTATCGGTGGTGAATTTTACCACCGATGCATCTTTTGTTGTCCCTTTATAGAGATGTGCATGGGTGGTGAAATTCACCACCCTTGCATTTTTTTGTTTGTGATATCCTATGTAAGGACAGCAATTTTTGCCGCCCTACCCCAAACTCATGAATGAGTCCCAATGCACAAGCAGGCCTTTTTGCCGCTCGGACACTTGAACATTTGATATCTTCCTCTCATGCAATAGTGGTAAAATTTACCACTCCTACACATAAAACCAAACTTTATCCTTCATATGCACAACCGGTAAAGTTTACCATTTATGCACTTTTTGCAATTCCCTCCCACATGCAGGGGTAGCAAAATTTGTTGTCCTGACACAAGCAATTCCCTCCTACCTGCAAGGGCAGCAAAAATTGCCACCCGTGCACTCACTCTCCATAATTTTTCTAACTCTAGGGAATTTTCCAAATCACTATCCTTAGCCTGCTTTCATCCATTTTTTTGAATTGATTTCTCTTTATCCCTTTCAATCTTATCCTTGTGATCATGATCATTGACATGCAGTTTCCCCAAATTGCCATTTTTTACCCTAACTGCAAGATCATGACTTTTTGTTGCAGTTTCTTCTACAAGCTGTCGAGGTCTTCAATTCATCTGAAGAAGTCTTCTTTTCAAATGACTCACCCATCTACAAAGAAGGCCAAAGCAATGAAGTACAAGTATTAGGGTGTTTTTCTTGTCACATCAGTCACATCCAATGTGGATGAGATAAGGGACACTAAAATTAGCCATGTTGATATGGTTGAATTTGTGGAAAGGACGAAGTCAGATAAGCCTAGCCATTACATGCAAAGAATTATCAAGAGAAATATTCATTTGGTTTCTTCTTTTCCCATTGCTACACATAACACTAGATAATTTGAAATCCAAGTTGACCAGTTATGACAAGCCAACCACAAAAGTGAAAGATGCAGTGATCAGAGCTCGAGTAATCTTTAGGAACACTACTAGTCTTGACAGCTATGGGATGCAAGCCGCATTCACTATGTATGATGCTCATCTAAAGAAGAATGGAGATGCAAGTTGATGCAAAGTATCATGCCTTAGTTTATTTTATATATTTTCATATGTACTTTTCATTCAGTTTTGGACACTTTTACATGTACTTTTTTCATATGTAATTACATGTAAAAATATAGGAAGTTCCAAGTCAATAAGGATTCCTATTTTTGAATAACTCAAAGTAGTTAGGTTTTTCCTAAATTTTCTCATGGCCTCTCACTACAAATAAAGAGGGCCTCTATTGTATTTTTTATCATCTTTTGTCTATTGAAGTAAAGCGCTACCATTTTAAAGAGCAATTCAAGAGACTTTGAGCTTATTTTGTAAATTAGTTTTCAAGCAATATAAAGAAGCAAGTTGGCATCCAATCTTTGTCTTGGAGCAAGTTTGTAATGTTATAGAATTGTTCTTCTGTCCTTTCTATTACATTATCTTTAATGAATGTTGAATTGTGAGCGTGGAAATCAAGTGATCAGAGGGTGATTCAAATCTAATTTTGTAGACTTTGTGCTACTATATCATATTTGGAATTTATATTTAAGTTTGTGAATGAGAAGTAACTTGAAGACTTTGGGCTGCAAGTTATTGTTCGTGATCATGTTATCTTATCTCGGCATATAGTGAAGACTTTGGGCTGCACTTTATTCCAAAATCTTTCATTTTCAATTGACATAAGGAGCAATGAGAAACTTTGTGTTTTTGTGGGTTTCTTCATGGTTTAAATATACTGGTATTGTTTTAATCACCCTTTTGTGTTGAGTTTCATATTGAGAATTGTAAACATCATTTCTGAAAAAAGAGAAATGGATGAGATGGAATCACCCCGAAGTTAGTATTTCATGTAAATAAGTTTGTATTTGGCAATAAAAGGGAGCCTCCCCTTACTGAGAGGAGAGATAATATCTCGTCATACTATGGTTGATATAACCATTTTGTCTTTAGTGAGTTAAAGACAAAATATTTACCCAACAACACCAAAGTATCTTTTTTTTACTTGGACCAAATGGAGCAATTCGTTGTTCTGGCCCTCCCTCTAGTGCCAATTCTATTGATGTGTTTTTTATGCACATGCAAACTCAAGATAAAATACCAAGGTATTATATCTTCTCTTGAACAAAGTCTCTCAAAGGCTAAACAATGTGATCCAATCAGACAAATCCAAGGTTCATGATATGTCAGGTCTTAACTTGCAAATCAGATAGATCATTGGTATGATGTGATTTTGCTGGTAATCACAAAAGAACTTACGTTGAATTGACTCCTTATGTTATTCTCCTTGTGGAATGGAACTTCTTCTAACTGGCTACGAAAAGAATAATGTAAAAGGACAAGGGTTTAGAAAACTATTCTAAGGATAATGATGTAATGAAATATGAAAAAGATAAACAAACTCCTCATGAAACCAAACTCCACTTCACCATGAAAACCAACAACTACACAAAGTTGTTCCAATCTTCTAAGGAAACTCAAGGATTTTCATGTTGTAAACTTTCATCCAAACACTCGCTGCTGGCGTAGCTTGAACGAGCATCCACAATTGAACTAAAACAAATGTGGTTCACACTAACTTTGCAAAATGACTTATCATTGACATGTCATAAAAAGTATGAACCAAGAAGGAATTCATCAAATATCTTAACATATTAACATTACATCAATGAACTTCTAATCTAATTTTACTCTACTTGGAAACATTTCTCCATCATATTCAAGAATTAGAAACCATGCTAACATTCCACAATCACACAAAATCACCATGCGAACCAACAATGAGCTTGTATTGATTTTGGAAATGTAGGATTACAACAATTTCATATCTCCCCTCAATGATTTTGAAGAGTCTCCTCTATTTGACTCCTATTTTACTCCTACTCTTGCGCGAACTAACAACTTTCTCTATTGATCTCTCTGATACAAATGAGAGAAATGGACCTTATATAGGCTCCAAATTTACATGAACAGCCAAGATTGATTTGAGAATCAATGGCTCGGATTGAGACAACAAGACAATTGGTTACAAAAATTGCTATTTTTAGAACACTCAATGTAGATAGATGATGTGGCAAACTTTGATTGGCTTGATGGTGTGCACATGCCACCTTAGCATTGAGCGAACTGGTTTGATTTTCAACATGTTCACACTGCTCGAAATATTTTCCCAAATTATGGATTTTTTGGAGTAGTCTTTGAATTTGGATTTTCACCTCTAGAACTTAGTTACTTCAAACTTAAAAACTTGGGAATTTTGATACTTCTTCTTGTTTTCCACGCCTTAGTGTAATTTATAGATTTTTTATGCTCATGCTCATTTCTCTTCTCGTGACTTTTTTCATGATGTTATTGTGCAGGATGCAAGATTTTGGCTCTGGATGATTGTGTATGAATTTTTAGGTAGAATGGTGTATGATGGATGTTCTCTCTACCTAGTGCATGAAATGAGTGTCCTCCAGAACCTGAATGTGAAACTAGACCTCTTGGACTCCTGGACCCACAAGGTGAAGTGATACTTCCTTCTGAAAGTGAAGTTGTCTCCTTTGTAGTATGATGATCTTAATGATGTCTCAATGTCCTCGATGAAGTACAGTGCTCTTTCTCCACTCCAGTGTAGACCTTGATGTTGAATTTCTTCGTGTGTTGTAGTGGAGTACTTGAATATCTGGAATGGGTTCTCCTCCATGTATGTCTTCGGTGGAATCCTCTTCTTCTTTGTGACCTCAAGCAATGCTCCTCCTTTGTTCTCTCCTTGGAATGATCTTCTTCATGGATCCTCCATCCCCTGTAGAATGAAACATTCCAAGTCATTCACATCATAATACTTGATGATATTATGTCAATTTCATAATATTTCCACCTTACTTCACAACTAAAAGTCTCATTACATATCCAATGGCATATCTAGAGAAGCATAAATTTTAAGGTGGTATGCAATGAAGGAGAGGAAAGGCACATATTTCAGGTGAGTGTGTATTGAATACATAATGCGAGGTATGGGAAAATGTGTGCCTATGCATGAGCGCTAATTTCATCAGTCTTGCATAATGTTCTCAATGCGCAATGAGGGGACCCTCCAAATATGCGCTAAAAGGGGATGAGTGCTCAATTTAGACATGTATGTATAATGTTGAATGTTCACAGTGCAAGGGTACTCAAAAAGTGCACCTAGAGGTTTGAGCACCAATTCCATGTCAGCATGTATAAATGATATTTTCTATACGTAATGCGAAGTCCCTCTAGAAGTGTGCCTAAGAGGGTTAGGCACCAATTTTGTATAGGCTTGCATAAATGTTTAAAATGCATAATGCAAGGGTGTCCCAAATTTGTGCCAAAAGGATGAGTGGACTTTTTGAGTGCTCATGTATAAATTTCCAATGCAGACACCCTCAATAGGTGTGCCAAAGAGGATGAGTGGACTTTTTGAGTGCTCATGTATAAAAAATTTTATGCAAGGTCTCCTCTAAAGTGCACTTTGGGCAGAATTTTAATGCCTCTATGTATGATGTTTGTTTTTCACAATGCAAAGACCTTCAAAAAGTGTGCTTTTCCCACACTTAGGCAATTTTCAGTATCTGAAATAAAGTATATTTCAAAATATATTTAAGTATACCTGTACTTTAAATATTTTGAAATATACTTTCAAGATGTTTGAGATAGGTCTCAGATCCATGAGATTTAACATGCAGATTCTAGATTTTCGAGGATCCACCAAATTTCAGACTTAGTCATTTCTTCAGGATTTCAGGACACCAGACTTAGTCAATTTTAGGGCTTCAGGACATGCATCAGGATGAGAGCACACAGACTCCTTGTCAAGAAATTAGTGAGAATTGGGAAAAACAACACTACCAAACCTACAAGCTCAGACAAAACCTAAACCTAAAGCAAAACCAAGGGAGAAAGAGGAAAAAAGAGGGCGGTCCCCATTTGCAATGGGGCGATGTGTGATTAGGTCACAACATCTAGTGCCACTTTGAATAAATGTCCCTGAACATTTCAAATATAAAGAGCCAATCCAGACCCAGAAACTTCAAACAATTCCTTTAAAGTCATCAACCTGCTAGGAAATGCATTCAAAAGGGAAGAAGAATCCTAGATTGGATCAAGACACCTCATAGTTAAACATTTCCCAAACTATGATTAATAAAAAATCTCAAGTGTTCCAAAGATAAACAAGAATCAAAATTTCAAAATTCCTGTGTACACCCACATGTTAGGCCAAATAGACATGAAAACTTGATCAAGGCTTCAAAATCAAAGATTTAGCACAACCTTTCATATCTCGAAGATCCAAGTGTGTGTGTTTGCATTCATTCCCATCCATCAGCAACTAAGGTCATCTAACTTCCTTTACATTAAGCTACGTGATTAGTACACACCTCATGAACTACCTGGACATTGCCCCACTACCAGCGAGCATCTATAGCCCCAACGAGTTTGTCTCGTAATTCCACTCAAGCAAAGCCCCACTGCAATTTAGGCTTCCATAGCCCCGGTAGAGATTGCTCGATCATCTAATTTACTGAGTTATAGTGTGTGACTGTGTGATTTTCTTTGCATTTCTTTTCTTTTGATTTTCAACTAAGCTTAATTTTGTCAAAGTACAATCCAGTACCGCTAGCCTTACAACACATGCCTTTGATGGCACAAGTTACGTTGATAACTTAGCTACTTGGGGTGGAATTTCGATGGTGGCAAAAGTCGACTTTAGATTTTTCACTTAATACAAGATCACAGAGACTCACTTGGGTACTTCCAGATTTTTAAGTGTGTAAGGTATAAGATCCCAAAATACTTCAAGTCGTTCTAAACAGATGATTTATCTTCCAAGAGCAAGCAACATGATATTCAAACACTAAGAATGGAGTCCACAATGAATCCATCTATGTGATGCAAGTTTCTCAAAGGAAAACTAAGAGGTTAATAATTAGATTTAGATTTGGCATTTTAAACATAGTAATCACAAGGTGTCAGTGTCAACACACAATATACGATTCTTTTTTGAGTCAACTACAAATCCTAGCTTGTTGATAAAGCTAAAGAAAATCATCTTCAGATTCCAAAGAATTTCATGAACATTTATCAAAGAAATAAACTAAACATTCAATAAGAATCAGGCTATATGTGCTTTAAAGAATAACAACACCCATTTCACCAATCGGGAAACCCACAAAAAAATCTACAACTAATAGCAACCTAAACCATGGAAAGCAAACAAAGATAAAGACTAACCGGGCATGACAAACTACTCTAAAGCAACAAAAAAGAAATCCTACTCTAAGAAAGCTATGTACAGAGAGAAAACAAGACTCAAAAGACCCAAATATATACAAGACCTCAAATGATTTCTCAAAATGAAAAGCATTAATAAGGCACATGTGATAGTTCGGATTTTGGCAAATTTATCTTTAAACTTAGAAATATATTCTCTCAAAATGCAATCATCAAATTCAAAAAAACATTTGCCTAAAATTATAAGCTGTGGCAATTCATTAGGACCATGATTTATCCTAGGTTGTCTTTCCTAAATTTCCATAGTCAAATTCATATTCTTCAAATTCACAATTTGGAAATTCATGGTCTTCAAATTTATAATCTTCACCACTAGGAGCAAGGAGAGATATAACCTGATAGTCTTAATCCTCAAGTGGAAATTCTTCATCTTTCATCAATGTGTCTAGTGGTCAAAGTTGGTGATGGATCATCCCACTCGCATCTACAACGTGCAAATCAACATTATAATCAATAATGTGCATATCCAAATGAAAAGGTGAAAATAATCAAAATTTAGATGCATGGAACATTTCACCTATAAGCTCATCTTGGATTTTCAACAATGGGCCTAGCACCAATTTGAATTGCATTGTGTATTTGACCTCTATTTCATCTTGTTCATTTTGGCTTAGCTTCGGCTGGAACTCCTTTTGCATTTCATCCATGAAGGCATCGAGCGTCCCTTTAAATTGCACTTGATTCGTAGACTTGTGGGTGATGGCTTGTAGCATATCTTCATGATTACCATCTCTTTCAAGGACTCTTGAAACATCTTGCAATTCACTCTTAATAATTTCTTCTAGAAACGTGAATATGTAGCAAGGAATTCTTCTTCTTGCAATGAACTCAATTCACTTTCTTCTTTGATGGAGGAATCAACATCTTGTTCATCAATTACCTTTGTTTGAACATCTTCTATTCCCTTTTCAACTTTTTTACTTGGAAGAAGGTATGCAAATGGACTTTCTACTTGATTATCTAGTTCACTTGTGCTATCTTCACTGTTAAATAACATGGGAACATCTTCTCCTTTGGGTGGTGAATTGATTTCTTGAGACATTTGCTCCACAAGTCGTCTAATCTCAATTGTACTTTGGATTCTTCTTCCAACCTTAATTCTTCCTTCACTTGATGAATAGCTTCCTGACAAGATGAATGCATGAGTTCAGAATGAGTGGTATTATGAATCCTGCACCAACCACCTGGAATCAACATTTCCTCTGCAGGCAGATCCCTCTTAATACTTAGTCTCTTTTTTATCATTTCCTTAAAACTTATGAAGAACTCTCTTTCATCAAATAAGGCATCAGGAACCACCATTGTAGAAGCAATCAGCTCATGTACCTGTGAAAAAGGAATTTTTTCTTGCAATGCTAATTCTATCCTTGATAAGAATGTTAGGCAATATAGCTCCTCGTGTCCATTCGTGTCATGAATTCTACATCCCTTCCTTGATGCAAAGTTGTCCAAACTCTTAGGATAGAATTGTGTATTCAAAGCCCACCAAATCTGAAGACTATCATCTTGAGGATGATCCATATTGAATCTCTTTGGAAATTTTGAGAAATCCATCCTTATTTTTTAGTATTTTCCAGTTTTTTAGTTTTTTGGGTTTTTGAAGTTTTATACTTTTTTTTGTATTTTTTGGCATAAAAGAGATATAGCAAATCTTGAATTTGGCTTTGAAATCTCACTTGGGTTCCAATTCCACAATTCAAAGTTCATTCACATTCTTGGAGTCAAAGAAGCAATATAATTCCTTGTTCATGCCCTTTTATCCTGAGTTGAGATGTAAGAAATTCTTCTTTTTGGCCTCCTCCTTGTTGAATTCTGTTGAGCAGTATGAGGAGAGACATGCATAAGAGTGATGGATGATGAAACAATGAATGATAAAATACCATCTTATCTTTCATTTACTTCGAACAAATGGAGCAATTCGTTGTTCTAGCCCTCCTAGCGCCAATTTTGTTGATGTGTTTTTTATGCACACGCAAACTTAGAATAAAACACCAAGGTATTATATCCTCTCTTGAATAAAGTCTCTCAAAGGATAAACAATGTGATCCAAGAAGACAACTCCAAGGTTGATGATATGTGAGGTCTTGACTTGCAAATCAGATAGATCATTGGTATGATGTGATTTTGCTGGTATCACAAAGGGACTTATGCTGAATTGACTCCTTATGTTATTCTCCTTGTGAAATGGAACTTCTTCTAACCAGCTACGGAAAGAATAATGCAAAAGGACAAGGGTTTAGAAAACTATTCTAAGGATAATTATATAATGAAATATGCCAAGATAAACAAACTCCTCATGAAACCAAACTCCACTTCGTAATGAGAACCAACAACTACACGAAGTCGGTGCAATCTTCTAAGGAAACTTGAGGATTTTCAAGTTGTAAACTTTCATCCAAACACCCATTGCTAGCGCAGCTTGAATGAGCATCCATAATTGAACTAAAACAAATGTCGTTCAAGCTAACTTTGCAAAATGACTTATCATCGACACAACATAAAAAGTATGAACCAAGAAGGAATTCATCAAATATCTTAACGTATTAACATTACATCAATGAACTTATAATCTAGTTTTACTCTACTTGGAAACATTTCTCCATCATATTCAAGAATTAGAAACCATGCTAACATTCTACAATCACACAAAATCACCATGCGAACCAACAATGAGCTTGTATTGATTTTGGAAATGTAGGATTACAACAATTTCATATCTCCCCTCAATGATTTTGAAGAGTCTCCTCTACTCTACACCTATTCTACTCCTACTCCTGCGTGAACTAACAACTTTCTCTATTGATCTCTCTGATACAAATGAGAGAAATGGACCTTATATAGGCTCCAAAATTACATGAACAGCCAGGATTGATTTGAGAATCAATGGCCCAGATTGAGACATCATGGTAGTTGGTTACAAAAATTACTATTTTTAGAACTTTGAATGCAGATGGATGATGTGACAGACTATGATTGGCTTGATAATGTGCACATGCCACCTTAGCATTGAGTGAACTGGTTTGATTTTCAACATGTTCACATTGCTTGGAATATTTTCCCAAATTATGGATTTTTTGGAGTAGTCTTTGAATTTGGATTTTCACCTCTGGAACTTAGCTACTTCAAATTTGAAAACTTGGGAATTTTGAACTTCTTGATTTCCACACCTTAGTGTAATTTATAGATTTTTGATGCTCATGCTCATTTCTCTTCTCATGACTTTCTTGATGATATTATTGTGCAGGATGCAAGATTCTAGCTCTAGATGATTTTGTATGAATTTTTGGGTAGACTGGTGTATGATGGATGTTGTCTCTACTTGGAGCATGAAATGACTGTCCTTCAGAACCTAAATGTGAAACTGGACCTCTTGGACTCCTGGACCTACAAGGTGAAGTGATACTTCCTTCTGAAAGTGAAGTTGTCTCATTTATAGTATGATGATCTTGATGATATCTGGATGTCCTTGATGAAGTGCAGTTCTCTTGCTCTACTCCAGTGTAGACCTTGATGTTGAATTTCTTCATGTGTTTCAATGGAGTACTTGAATATCTGGAATGGGTTCTCCTCCATGTATGTCTTCGGTGGAATCCTCTCCTTCTTTGTGACCTCGAGCAATGCTCCTCCTTTGTTCCCTCCTTGGAATGATCTTCTTCACGGATCCTCCATCACCTATAGAATGAAGCATTCCAAGTCATTCACATCATAATACTTGATGATATTATGTCAATTTCATAATATTGCCACCTTACTTCACAACCAAAAGTCTCAACACATATCCAATAGCATATCTAGAAAAGCACAAATTTTAAGGTGGTATGCAATGAAGGAGAGGAAAGGCGCATATTTTAGGTGAGTGTGTATTGAATACGTAATGCGAGGTATGGGCAAATGGGTGCCTAGGCATGAGCACTAATTTCATGTAGTCTTGCATAATGTTCTCAATGCGCAATGAGGGGACCCTCCAAATATGTGCCAAAAGGGGATGAGTGCTCAATTTAGACATGTATGTATAATGATGAATGTTCACAGTGCAAGGGTGCTCAAAAAGTGTGCCTAGAGGTCTGAGTACCAGTTCCATGTCAACATGTATAAATGATGTTTTCTATACATAATGTGAAGTCCTTCTGGAAGTGCGCCTAAGAGGGTTAAGCACCAATTTGGTCTAGGCTTGCATAAATGTTTAAAATGCATAATGCAAGTGTGTCCCAAATTTGTGCCAAAAGGATGAGTGATGAGTGCCAAGTAGCGCCCATGAAATACATCTTTTTACCTCTCTTTTTCTCCTTCCTGATTCCATCTTTCCTAATGTCTACACCTGAATAGGCTAGCAAGATCATTCTAGATAATGATTAATTGAGATAAATTACTTAAGATCATAATTTCTAATTAAAGGACTAATGTACATGGAATTGATGGAAAAATGAAAAAAACTTCTCTCTTTTTGAATCAATAGGTGTAGATGCTTGGAACGGCAATTTTGTGCATCTCTGGAGGTAGTCTTCAATGATCTCCAAAGACAATACTAGAATACCATGACACCAGAAGTTTTGAAGTAAAGAGAAAAGCCTCTCTGGAGCTGGATGGGAGACTGGAGAATCTCTAGAGCTGAACAAGAAGGCCACAATGGTATCTCTGGAGCTACAAACATATCTACGGAGCTACAGACAGGGACAGATATCTCTGGTGCCTCCTGAGAGCAGTGCATATTTCCAGCATAAGTTGTCGATCAGGCACTTTCAGCAATGATCGTGACACCCCTCATTTCACTCAAATCATCACCTGAGTGGTGAAGGGTCATCTTTAGTTAACTATTGGTTTTTTGATCTTTTTAAAGTTTTTGCATGAGTTACTGATAAAACTGATTCAATATCCATATTTTTAGGGCCTCATTGCCCAAATGTATTAAGACTCAAACTTAGAATTCAGAGTAGACTTATGTTCCACTCAATCTACTTTTATTGCATGAATATTTTTCCATAGTTAGACAACTAGTATAATAAGGAGATGGATGTCATCTCATAGAAGAACTGGTAGATAAGATAAGTGATATGTTAACACTCATTTTATATATACATATAGAAACAGTAGAAAATATATACAATGATGGGATTATTCTGATTCTCAATAATCTCAGTTCTTTGATATCAATATTTTTCATGAATACAAAGCGAATGGAATTGGACTAAATTTAGTTGTGATCTTATTCTTTTGTGTTGATTCCCTACTGTAGCCTTCAGCCCCAAGGGTGTGGAGCAAGGGCCCACTCTCACCACCAAGGTAGAAGGCTAGTACCACTATTTTGTTATTTCAGATTTTGCTATGGAAAGTATTTATTAATTCTAATAGATAGATGCATGTTGTTTTTAAGATTGCTTTAAGTAATTTCATGTTTAATTCTATTTTTAGCATTCTTTAAATTCATTCAGTAAGTAAATAGATCAATCTCTTCAAATTAGTAGGAGTTGTTAAGACTAGCTAGGAAAACGGGTAACTATAGAATCCCTAATTGCAGATAGCTGAGGACATAGCCCCTAGATTTTGACATCTGAAATATGATTAAATGATGAGGTACAATGACACCTTGTCATTTTTGGCACCATTTTTGGGGATATCTTGTGTTAATTAGGGAAACTTAGCTAAAACAGTCTTTAAGATAGATCTGTATGGTTAGAGCTAGAGATTCAAAAGGAAGATATATAAAACAAACAACCCATCAACAAGCCATAGGGGAAAACAGTGGGGTGGCACAAGATCTTGTTGAAGAAAGAAACCTAGAACCTAGTTTGGAAGTTGCACCTCAAATCAATAATCCTTAGATCCTCCAAATCTTCCACTCGCTGATTATATCCAGGAATTACAACAAAAGTTTCAGGTAGATCCTTTGATAGAACCTAATTTCCTAGAACCTCAGGAAGGAGAACCAGTACTAAACATGGACAATGATAATCATGAAGAAGAGGAAAATTAGGCTCCAAGAACCTTCTCATATCCTATTGTTTTGGTTACTGGAGACAATGCTCCTATGAAGAATATCTCACCAGCACACTTGCCAAATTTTAGAGGACTTTCTTCTGAGGATCCAGATCAGTTTTTGTTTGAATTCAAAGTAGTCTGCCAAACTTATGATTATGGATCAGATAACCAAAAACTCAAACTGTTCCCTTCAACCCTAAAAGATTCTGCAATGAGATGGTTTATGGGTTTACCCCATAATTTTATCCATTCTTGGGATCAGATGGAAATAGAATTTTTGGGAAAATACCAAGATTACTATAGATCTAGTAATAAAAATGAAGAATTGTTTAAAATTAGGCAAGGAGAGGAAGAAACCTTAGAGGACTATGTTGACATGTTTAATTTCGCCTTGAGAAGGTATGGCAACCCAGTAGATCACTCCTTGGCCAAAACCCTATTTGTAAAAGGATTGGATAAAGAATCAAAACAAGCTCTGGATCTAATGGGAAAAGGAAATATCAACAAAATGGATATACCTGCTATAGAACTCTGCAGGAACTATTCTAGAACCCAAGATGGAGTGAGATCATCCAAAACCTTCAAAGGGAAAAATGAAATAGGACAGTTAATGGAAGAGATTAGAAATCTAAAAATAGATTTTCTAGTCCAATTAAATACCACATTGGATGGAATTCAAGCAAAAACTAGAACAACTGATCAAAACAAAACAACTGAACCACTCTCCATCTATTGTCCTAGGTGTAGAAACAAACATCTATTGAGAGAATGCCCTTTGGACAAATTAGATATTTGTCAAATCTGTGATAGGGAACATCCTACCAGTTAATGTAGTCAACTTCCAGCCTTGAAAAAATTGAGTAAGAAGAATGCTATAATGGAAGAAGAATTGAACTATGTGGGACAAAAACAAGCTGGGAATTTCCCTTATAATCAGTATCCAAACTAGCCTTCTTATAGGGGTCCTTCTAATTGGGAAAATAATCAGTGGAATCTAACTTGGCATGGGCCTCAAAATAATCCTCCTTGGGGACAGTAGGATTGGCCAAGTCAACATTGGCAAAACCAAAATTGGAAAAATTAGCACTAGGAAAATCAACAGTGGCCACCATAGTTTGGATCACAAAACATGCAACCTCAATGGGGTTCTCAATAGGGATATAATCAACAATACCAGGGACAACCTAGATGTTTCCAACCTCAACAATAAGATTTACTAACTAGACCCTCCAACACACAAGGTCAATCACAAAATGAACTAGTTAGCCAACCACATTTACCAGCTCAGCCTATACCAAACCCACAAAATAAATAGGGAGTAGTTGTTTAAATGACAGAACAAGAAAACATGGCTGGTATTAATGCTATATATTCAAATAATCTCTAGCTGTGTTATGGGAAAGAATTCTCAAGACCATCTCCTCCAACTATAGTTGAAGTAACCAATGATGAGGAACTTGAAAATTCATCCACTCAACTCCTGGAGGAGATTACTAACGAAAAAGTGCTAAAAGAATCATCCTTGGATAACTCCAAAATTGCTCCTAAAAGACTGACTCTGGAGAACATTCCTAAACATAATTTTGACAAGAGCTCCGGAGATACTCCAAAAATGGAAAAACTAGCACCATACCCAAAATGGCTTAAACAGTATGTTCCCCAGAAAAAGATCTTACAAAAACAAGTCCACACCAACCTGGAATCAGAACTTTTACAAGAAATCAAACAACTAAACATCAAAATTCCTCTTCTCCAAGCAATTAGAGATGTGTCAGAACTAAATAAGTTCATTAAATAGTATTGTATCAAAACACATGGTAGGAAGAAAAACTTTCCTTCCACAATACAGGTGGAAGGAAAAGTAGTAGATTTATTGATTGGAGAAATGCTGCCCCCAAAATATGGAGACCCTGGAAATCCTGTCATAACTATTTTCATCTTAGGGGTAGAAATTTTAAATGTTCTGGTTGATTTGGGAGCAGTAATTAATGTGATGACAGTTCACACAATGGACAAATTACCTCTATTAGGTATCCAATCCACAACTACAATCCTTCAACTTGCTGACCAGTCAGTAGCTGTCCCAAAAGGAGTAATAACTGATATACTAGTTGTAATAGAATCATGGGAGTTTCTAGTAGATTTCTTGATATTGGAACCAAGAAACTAGAGAAATGCTTATCCATTGATTTTAGGAAGACCATGGCTGGCTACAGCAACAGCATCTATTGATTGTCGAACTGGGGATATGGTCATTTCTAATGGGATAGATTTGAAGAAAATATCTTTATATCCTCCAGCTAAACCATCAATACATTATACAGGAAGAGTATGGGTGGATGAACCAGAGAACAATGACAATAGTGCCTCAGTAGCTATGGTAACCATCAGGGAACATCTGGGAGAGTTAGAAGAAGAAATCTACTATGATACAACAGAAGACATTACTCACATCCTAATCAATAAGGATGTGATGGAGCTCGCCCAAGATTCTAAGAGAGAACTTCTTACTTCTTCTCATTGTACCCTTGCCAACATCATTCCTTGTGGGGAAACCTTTTACAAAGACTTAGCCACTTTCTAGATGTTCCTCCCACATTCTTGTCCTCTCAATACCATGACTCCAATGTACGAATTAACTACATCTATGGATCAAATCACAAAACAGGTCATGATTTTACCAAGGAAAACACTTAATATCAATACTCAGTTAACAACAAATTAGGAAGGGAAACTTATCCAACTTCTAATTTCCCATTAAATAACTTTTTCTTGGGAATACCTCCTGAGATCTGTACCCATCATATATACACTGAGGATATTAAACCTGTCAGACAACCCCAAAGAAGACTGAATCCTGCTTTAAAAGACATTGTTAAAATTGAAATAGAAAAATTACTGCAAGCAGGGTTTATATATCCAATCTTAGATAGTCAATCGGTCTCACCCCTTGTCATAGTGCCTAAAAAGAATGGGAAATGGAGGGTGTGTATTGATTATAGAGAACTAAACAAGGCCACAAAAAAGGACTACTTTCACTTACCATTCATTGACCAAGTATTGGACAACCTTGCTGGGAGAAAGTATTTTCCTTTTCTAGATGGATTCAGTGGGTATAATCAAATTCAAGTAGCACCTAAAGACTAGGACAAAACCACTTTCACCTGCTCTTGGGGAACTTTTGCTTACAAAGTTCTTCCCTTTGGACTATGCAATGCCCCAGCTACATTTCATAGACTTGTTTTAGCTATTTTCGCTGAACTAGTTAATGAATGCATGGAGGTCTATATGGATGAATTTACTGTGTATGGGGATAATTTTGAAGAAGCTCTCACAAACCTTGAGAAAGTACTGAAATGCTATGAGAAAAATCAATTATCCCTTAGCCATGAAAAGTGTTTCATGATGGTGGAGGAAGGAATTGTTTTGGCACACCACATTTCAGCAAAGGGGATCAAAGTGGATCAAAACAAGATAGAAGTGATCACACAGTTTCCTTCACCCAAAAATTAGACAGATGTTAGAAGTTTTTTGGGTCATGCAGGCTACTATAGGAGATTCATAGAAAATTTTAGCAGAATAGTTGCCCCCCTGTTTACCCTGCTTAGCAAAGACAGAATTTCTATGGCCAGAAGACTATCAATCAACATTTGAAACCTTGAAAGAGAAGCTTACTATCATACCAATTTTGAGAGGACCTAATTGGACTTTACCATTTCACATACAGACTGATGCTTCAAATGAGTCCATTGGGGCAGTTTTAGGACAAAAGGAGGAAGGAGAGAGTATGCATGCCATTTATTACATCAGCAAAAACCTTACCTCTGCAGAAAGTAATTACACCACAACGGAAAAAGAATTCTTGGTAGTCATCTATGCTATAAATAAATTTAGGCATTACATCACTGGATATAAAATATTTGTACACACTGATCATGTAGCCATCAAGTACCTAATGAATAAGCCAGTAGTGGGTGCAAGGATCATCAGGTGGTTATTGCTATTTCAAGAATTTGATATTACCATAGTTGATAATCCAGGTAAGTTTAATTTGGTTTCTAATTTTTTGTCAAGATTGCACACAGGAGGAGAAAACCAACCAATGGAAGACAAGTTCCTAGATGAACATCTTTTTTCTATCTCCTCTACTGTACCTTGGTTTGCTGACATAGCTAATCTTTTAGCTACAGGCTTGTATCCATCCCATTTTACCTCAAAACAAAAAAAATGTTTAGTTAAAGAAAGGTTATCTTACAAATGGTTGAATGGTTTACTATTTAAATGTGGTCTTGATTTCATTATACGCAGGTGTTTAAAAGCTTATGAGATTTTTGATGTGTTGAGAGCATGTCATGATGAACCATTCGATGGCCATTACTCCTCCCACTAGACAGTCCACAAGATCCTCAGAGATGGTTACTACTGGCCTTCTCTTCATAAAGATACAAAGAAGTATGTGCAGCACTATGGCCAGTGCCAAAGGATGGGACAGCCAACCTTTACCCAGGAGATGTTACTGCATCCTCAATTCATGATGGAACCATTTGAGCAGTGGGGTTTAGACTTTGTGGGACTAATTTCTCCACCATCATCAGACAAGGAGTACATCCTAGTATGCATAGACTATGTTACTAAATGGGCTGAGGTTCAAGCATTACAATTTGCACGAGAAGAAAAAGTTGTTGATTTCCTTTATAATAAGATTTTCTTAAGGTTTGGAGCCCCAAGATCAATAGTTTTAGATAGAGAACCTTAGTTTACTTCACAGATAGTCAAAGCATTCATAGATTTATATCAAGTCAAGCACAAAAGTTCTTCACCTTACCATCCTCAAGCGAATGGGTAGGTAGAAGTAACTAATAGGGAACTTGAAAATATTCTAACAAGGATAGTAGCAATGAATAGAAAAGATTGGGCTAACAAATTACCTAAAGTAGTTTGAGCTTACAATACCACTTGGAAGTCTACAACAAAGTTCTTACCATAGGAATTGATTTATGGGAAAAAGCCTATTTTGTCTATAGAATTTGAACTCCAGACACTTAAAACTGTATTGGATATTAGTCTACCATTGTCTATGACTCAACAAAACAGAATTCTTCATCTCAATGAGTTGGATGAAATTCAGACATAGGCCATTCAGCAAACAGAACTGGTTCAGTATCAAAGGAAGCAATGGCATGACCAACACATCAAAAGCAGGACATTTCAGCAAGGTGATTAGGTTCTTCTTTATGATTCTAAATTCAAAGAGTTCAAAGGGAAATTACAAGCTCATTGGATGGGTCTTTATCAAATAAAGGAAGTTTTTAAAAATGGAACAGTATTATTGGAACCTATTGATGGAAGCACAGACACATTCTTAGTAAATGGTCACCAAATCAGACTCTATAAAAGACCATCTACTAAAGAAGAGTTTCTTAATGATTTGTGTTTTGATATAGGGGATACCTCCTCTGACACAGTGTTGGATTAAAAATAAATAAAAAAAGGAAGGTTGAAAACTAGCAAATGGCAGCCTTCTAAAAAAAAAGAGAGAAAGATGGAAAACTAGTAAATGGTTGTCTTCTCGACCAAGAGAGTTGAAAACTAGCAAATGCCAGTTCCCTTCTTTAGGATAGTTGAAAACAATCAAGCTACAGAGGTGATCAGGTACCAAGAGTTAGTTAAACGCACCTCCGGTGCTTCACAAACTAGGAGCACCTCCGGCACTCCATCAATAAAGAGTCATTTACAACAATGGGGGAGGGAATCCACCTCTCCAGGCAATAAGGTGGAAAAATCAAATGATGAGGTCATCATGACTCATTCTCTATTTTATAACAGGAATAAAATAAAATCAGCACGTATCTCATTTGTAGGGGTATTTACAAAGATGGCGCTAACATCACCCAAGGAACGTGGATTCTCAAACCACTCGGTAGAATGATTGCAGGTTCCATATCAATGAAGTAGTTGGCATCATCTCAAGCCACCAAAAGCTGCTCATGTGCCACGTCACGTGCAGTCTCATAAATGCCGCAGCATCTTTGTTGTGTACATCGCTCCTCATCATTAAAAATGGTTTAGGTAATTCTATCTTAAATTAAGCATTAAATAGCAACTGTCTTGTCTTTCTATTTTTGGGTGCCATCATTATGACACATCCTCCTGCCATCATTTTCTTGTCCAAATTCATGCATGCTGCCATCTATGTTGTACTGTCACCTTGCCTCCAGAGTGTCCTATCACTCTGTTGCATTTATGACCACCTAGGTACTCTAACTAATCTGCAAATCTTCCATAAGCCTAAGCTGAGAGACATAATAATCCTCATTCAAACTTCTAAAATACCCTGAAGAATAGAGTAAATTGAATAGTCCTCTGGAGCCTACGGAGTTAAGAAGAAGGGACAAACTGCAGATAGAAGAGTGAGGAATTAAGCACAGAAGGTGGAACCAATCTAGTAATGGGGGTAAAGAAGAAGTCTGAACCAAAGAGTGTTGCAGGTCTGTTGCAAGATGAAGCTGCAGCAAACATTCTGAGAACTGCAAGATGGTTGGACTTTCTAGGAAAATTTGAAGGGTTTCAAGAAGATATCATGGATGAATTCCTAAGAAATCTAAGGGACAATCAGACAGTTGTCAGAAGAGTCCAAATCAATCTCTCCTCAACCACTATCAGTCACATTTCTAGGCTTCCTGAACAAGGTGAGAGGTTTTATCATCTGAAAACCTTATATACTGATTTGATTAAGAATTTCTCTGTTCAAGGTGAACCTGCAATACAACTGCATTCAAATAAAAATGAAGTAAAAGGAATTCTTAGATCCACACTTCCAAACCCTTAGCAATCTATAGCTACCTGGCTGATGAAATATTTCACTTGTGATGGTAAATTCTCTTTAGTTTTAGGACCAATAATGAAAATGTTGATTTTTCTAAGGCATGGGAATGGACACCCTGAATTTAGCATAAACATTCCCAATTTCATGTAATTTTCCATCAGGGCAACTATAGAAAAATGTCAGCAAAACAAGGGTCCCATGAAACATCATGGCCTCATTTTTCTAGTAGTTAAACACCATTTCCTATCTCAAGCCAATGGGGGAGAATTATGGCAAAAATTTCTTAAACAAAATCCCCAGGACAGAGAACTAGAGAGGGCATAGACAGAAGGTGAGGGTTCCTCTACCCACCAAGAAGAAGAAACAGAGCCTTCAACCTCCTCCATAGTTGTTCAAAGAGGAAAGAAGTCCTCACAGGGGGAAACTTCATCTGCAGCCGATGTTCCTGATAAAAAGAAGAAAGGCAAAGAAATTAGAGAGTCTGCTCCTAAACAAACCCCATACATGACTCAATCAGTTAGGAGAAAGATGACTCTAACTGAGGAATATTTCCCTAAGGAATTAACAGGGGAGAGGTCAAGACAGAAAATAGAGAAAACCTGGGTTAAAGAAATATCTCATGATTCAAACGAGATCTCTCTAGTCAGGAAGAGAAAACAAAGAGAAGTTTCCCCAGCGCCATTTGTCCATCTAGGGTCAAGTCTAATTTCAGAACCATCACATGCTCCGGAGATAGAACACAGACAAACTCTTACTATTTCCTCATATTCTGATGATGAGAGACCTACTCCGGAGGCACCTACCCCACCTCTGCTACAGAGAAGCAAAAGGAAAAGATAGCTCCCATAGGCTGAGGAAGATACTGCTCTCCTAGCTGAGGTACTCCTGGGTTTTAGAACATATGAAGATAAGGCTAGGCCCTCATTGGTGCCAGCAAAAGCAGAGGAACCCCAAGAGGACCCTTAGGATAGGGAGTCTACAGAAAAATATGAAATAGGGCAAATGGGTGCAGTTGACAGTGCAAGGCAGATGGCCATGGAAAATCCTGATGTTCAGCAAACAGAAGTAGAAGCAGAAACTTTCCCTCACCCCTCTCATCAAGAGGATGTTGAGAATTCAAAAAAATAGCAAATGTTAGAAGAAATTGACAACCTAAAGAGACTACTTTGGGGGAAGAATCAGATTATTACTGACCTCAAGAAGGTCAAAATAGAGGTAGAAATGGAGCAAAAACAAGTCATTGAAAATCTACAAATAGAACTCTAAAGAAAAAACAAGATCATCCAGGAGAAAGAAGCAGAATTGGAGACCCAGAAAATTGAGGCAGTCAAACTATTGGGAGAAAAGGAGAAAGAGGCAGCACAGAGTGTTGAGCTCACCATGGCTAGAGACAATGGCCTCATAATAATGGCAGCATTAATTGAGAAAATGCATAGCCAAGATAGACAGTTGACTTGGGCCAACAACAAACTAGATGATCAGGAGGAATATATTCAAGAGTTGGCTGGCCCAAGGGCAACCAATGAGTAGGAGATACAAACAGATCCATATGTGGGTCCAATCCCCATTGGCATTCCTAAGGCCCTGTTCCATTGGGAGAAGAAGTGTAGAGAATATGAGGCTTCCAAGCCTATGCTGCAATTACAAAGGGCAGTCACTGCCAAGACAAAAAGAATAGAAACTCTGGAAGGAAAAATCATTGAGATGGCCTCCCTTTCTTCTGATATTCTATCTTGCAAGCCCCCAAGTGCCAGCTATTCTATGTTCTTATAGGAAAGAGTCTTCTAGAGGAAATTCTCTTTAGTCATGTCTGACCTAGTTGAGAATACAAAGACAGTAGAAGGATTCATGACAGCATATACAAGGAGTAATGATGAGGACAAGAATTTCCTATGTGAATTATACCTGCATGGTTTCTATGTTAATGATATAACTTTCATTCTTAATTATTTTGTGGGGGAATGCCAGATTAAAGAATTTATGTCCCTAATGAGGAATCATCAGATCTGGAATGAATGAATGGAAGATCATCTCAAGAAAGATACAGAAATAGATCTCTTCATCAGGAAGGAATGTCCCAATCCTAATGCTTTTAAGACCCAATTCAAGTCCTATATCTATCACCCTAAGAGTCAGAACAAAATTTTGCCATTATACCTAAAAAGTTTGCAAGAGTGCTCCATCGATTTTGGTCTTTTCATGAATAGTTCAGCAAATCCAGTACTTGCCATAGCAAAGAAAAGATGGAATGTTTTGACCTCAGAGAAGAAAATGAGAGAGGTGGTCACCACTGCAAACTTAAGATTATTTATGAGGAAAGCAAAGTTAATAGCCAAAATGATGGATAAGCATAAGCAGGAATGGATAGGTGGACGGTTCAGGCCCCCTCTCATAATTGAACCACTCCCTGTCTAGGCTGAGCAGATGGAAGATGACAAATTGCAAGACTGGTTGAAGCAGGTTGATCAATACAAAGGCAATGGTAATACCAACCGTACAACTTGGTCTAGCTATGCACAAGATTATAGCTTGATTAATAGGCTGCTTCACCAGAATAAATCTAGATTGTGAGAAGCAGGAGGACCTGCCAAACCTTAGGTATGGGGGGATGATGAGTGCCAAGTAGCACCCATGAAATACATCTTTTTACCTCTCTTTTTATCCTTCCTAATTCTATCTTTCCTAATGTCTACACCCGAATAGGCTAGCAAGATCGTTCTAGATAATGATTAATTGAGATAAATTACTTAAGATCATAATTTCTGATTAAAGGACTAATGTGCATGGAATTGATGGAAAAATGCAAAAAACTTCTCTCTTTTTGAATCCACAGGTGTAGATGCTCGGAACAACAATTTTGTGCATCTCTGGAGGTAGTCTTCAATGATCTCTGGAGACAATACCAAAATACCACAACACCAAAAGTTTTGAAGTAAAGAGAAAAGCCTCTCCAAAGCTGGATGGGAATCTGGAGTATCTCCAGAGCTGGACGGGAGTCTGGAGCATCTCTGGAGCTGAACAAGAAGGCCACAATGGTATCTCCGAAGCTACAGACATATCTCTGGATCTACAGATAGGGACAGATATCTCCGGTGCCTCCTAATAGTAGGGCATATTTCCAGCATAAGTTGTCAATTAGGCACTTTCAGTAGTGATTGTGACACCCCTCATTTCACTCAAATCATCACCTGAGTGGTGAAGGGTTGTCTTTAGTTAACTAGTAGAGTTTTTATCTTTTTAAAGTTTTTGCATGAGTTACTGATAAAAATGGTTCAATATCCATATTTTCAGGGCCTCACTACCCAAATGTATTAAGACTCAAACTTAGAATTCAGAGTGGACTTCTGTTCCACTCAATCTACTTTTATTGCATGATTATTTTTCCATAGTTAGATAGCTAGTATAATAAGGAGATGGATGTCATCTCATAGAAGAACTGGTAGATAAGATAAATGATATGTCAGCACTCATTTTATATATGCATATAAAACAGTAGAAAATATATACAATGATGGGATTATTCTAATTCTCAGTAATCTCAATTCTTTGATATCAATATTTTTCATGAATGCAAAGTGAATGGAATTAGACTAAATTTAGTTGTGATCTTATTCTTTTGTGTTGATTCCCTATTGTAGCCTTCAGCCCCAAGGGTGTGGAGCAAGGGCCCACTCTCACCACCAAAGTAGAAGGCTAGTACCACTATTTTGTTATTTCAAATTTTGTTGTGGAAAGTATTTACTGATTTTGATAGATAGATGCATGTTGCTATTTTTAAGATTGCTTTAAGTAACTTCCTATTTAATTTTGTTTTCACCATTCCTTAAATTCATTTAGTAAGTAGACAGATCAATCTTTTCAAATTAGGAGTTGTTAAGACTAGCTAGGAAAACTAGTAACTATAGAATCCCTAATTGTAGACAACCGAGGACACAACCCCTGGATTTTGACATCTAAAATATGATTAAATGATGAGGTACAATGACACCTTGTCAATGAGTAGACTTTTTAAGTGCTCATTTATAAACTTTCAATGGAGACACCCTTAATAGGTGCACTAAAGAGGATGAGCGGACTTTTTGAGTGCTCATGTATAAAATGTTTTATGCAAGGTCTCCTCTAAAGTGTGCTTTGGGCGGACTTTTCATGCCTCTATGTATGATGTTCATTTTTCACAATGCAAAGACCTTCAAAAAGTGCGCTTTTCCCACACTTAGGCAATTTTCAGTATCTAAAATCAAGTATATTTCAAAATATATTTAAGTATACCTATATTTCAAATATTTTGAAATATACTTTTAGGATGTTTGAGATAGGTCTCGGATCCATGTGATTTAACATGCAGATTCTATATTTTTGAGGATCCACCAAATTTCAGATTTAGTCATTTTTTCAGGATTTTAGGACACCAGACTTAGTCAATTTCAGGGCTTCAGGACATGCATCAAGATGAGAGCACATGGACTCCTTGGCAAGAAATTAATGAGACTTGGACAAAACAACACTACCAAACCTACAAGCTCAAAGAAAACCTAAACCTAAAGCAAAACCAAGGCAGAAAGTAGAAAAGAGAGGGGGGTCCCCACTTGTAATAGGGTGATGTGTGATTAGGTCACAACACCACCCAAGACCACAACAGGACCCACTAGTCATCCAACAACAACAAGAAGCATTTAGACAACTTCTAGTACAACAAGCATTCATCGAATACTTTGAATGACAACAAGCAATCAATGAGAACAACAGATTGCCCACACAAAGGTGGAATATGAAAAACCCTAACAGGAGAAGAGTGACTAGTGACCCTTCGAGTCATATGGTTATCTTTACAACCACGATCATTGAACAACACATCAACACAAGCACACAACAACTGAGGCCCCAAGATGTGTCAACCCCTCTCCATGAAGTCTAGCTCTCCAACGAGCCAGACCACCCTATGTCTCACCTCCTCTCGGCTGGCTACTTCCATGAGGGTGAGAGTGACGTGGTAGTTCACCCCATGGTAAGGAGGGAAGGGTTTGTGTGCACGCCAAAATCTAACTTGACAACCCCAGGCCATTGACGTCGTGATTTTGAGAGTACAGTGATGGCCATTAGGAGTACTTCTGTTATATTGAAGGTTGAGGATGGTTTTTGTTTTTTACTTTCTATAGAGATGAGAAGAAAGGTTTCTATCAGTACCAAAGAGGCCTTGAATGTTCATCGTATATCAAAAGAAAGAGGCAAGAAAAATAAGAAACAACATGAGAAGTCAAGATCCAAGTCCAAGGGGAGATCAAAGTATCTTGGAATGTCCAAAGTGATATGTTGGAATTGTTAAAAACCTTGTCACTTCTAGAAAGAATGCAAAGAGGAGAAGAAGAGAAAGAAAAAGAAAGTTGACTTTGATTTTGAATCTAAAAAGGAAGATGGTGATGCATTCATTGCAGCTTTGGCAATACATGCAAGTGTCAATTCATGGTTAATAGATCTAGGTGCATCCTTTCATATGACCTCTAATAGAGATTGGATTTCATAGTATGAGGAATTTGATGGAGGTAAAGTGTACTTGGGTGATGACTCTCATTTAAAAAATTATTGGTTGTGGTAGAGTACAAATTAAATTTCCTAATGGTAGAGTTAAAAGAATTAGTGGTGTGTTATATTTCCTAGGGTAAGCACAAAACCTATTATATGTAAGTAAATTGATTGAAGTGGGTGTGCAGATTGTATTTTTTGATACAGGATGTGTTGATGGGTCTTTTGATACATTCATCAACTTGCAGCTAGAACAATGTTGCACCACCTCTCCTAAAAGGAACTAACCTCAAGAGGTGGATAACCCCAAGGTCCCTATTAGTTGGGCCTCAGCTGTGTTGGATAGATCAGTGGCTCATATAGTTATAACTGTACAAGGGGCTGCTGGTCATCAAATAAACTTGTGGTTAATTACACAAGGAGATCAACAAATAAGATAAACAATGCATAAATTGGCTACTCCAATCACCTATTTCTCATTAATGGAAATTTATAATGTTGTACCAACAATAGGGGAACTTGCAAATATGATAAATCTAAGTTAGAATAGCAAGTTATGAATGATAAGTTCCTCATCTAACTCTAACCTACTCCTAAACTAACCCGATCTACAAAAAAAGAATAAAAGATAAGGGTTTTAGAGAGTAAATAAAATGAAAAATGAAGTGGGTCAGCTTTGTATTTTATTTACAATCCTTTGCCTTGGAAAATCCAATGAAACCATTAACCTACAATGCTATAACCAGTATTTCACACAATTATAAACATCATTGATGCGAGATTCTAAGGAATTTTATGAAAATGACAAAGTAATTGCATAAAACCACCATATTACATGCGCGGGTATTACACAATCTTTGTAAACATTCAGCAATTTATTGAGTTCCACCAAATAATCCAAGTTTTGAGAATAACAAATGCAAATACATCACCACCCAAAGTGGAGAACTAGCTTGCTATTGGCATGTGACAACTTTTAGCAGGATTCCCACACCTTGGTTGCCTTCTTGTCCTTGTGTACTCAACCTTGATCTCCTTAAAATCTCCCTTTTTCTTTCAAAATGAAAATGAAATTCCTCTTTTATAGAGGTTTCCTTTTTTACACAAGTCAGCTTGCATTTCAATTTTAGAAACACCCTAATTTACAAGTTACAATTTGCAAGTTGCACCATGGGTAGGATAGGTCCCATTTGGACCTTCTATAAATGAATCTCATCTCAACAATTGAAGTCATTTCTATTTTGTCATCCTCAAGCAGTTGTAGCAGACATGTTTCTCTAAGTATTGTAGGTTTTCATCATGCCGTAGCATCCCCTCATAATGTTTTTCAGCCACCTAGACCTGTAATAAAACAAAAACAACATCAATATCCTCAAAATCCAATCAAAAAACATCAATAGACATTAGGATTCATCCTTCCAATCTCTGAGTCCATCAGTCCAAAACATTGGCCAAATCTATTTCCATTGGCAACTTCACAGATTTGGAGTCTTATCCCTTCCTTTTTCTATTCTTTTCTTGTCTTGGATCTTCATCATGATGTCATTCCATGTCTTCTTGTCACATTCTTCCTTGGATCCCCCTATGACATGTTATGACTATCATAGCTATGATGTATGTGTTTGAAGGTATAACAACCCTCTATCTTTTAGTTTCTAATTGATAATTGTGGTAGTCCAACCCTCTAGCTTTCCCACAGTTCTTTATTCACTACTTATCTCTTCGGTGGTTAATATTTGATGACCATATTTAATGTCTTCTTCTTCTCACATGGCTTGATCTAGGATGATTGCAGTGCTAACTTATGACACATATCCCAGATTTTCTTCATCTCATCTTAGTGTTTCCCTTGGCCTTGTGGTATGGCCCTTTTGGTGATGGATGATAGTCTTTTGGACAAGCCACAGTAGTGTTATGGCTCTTTGCAATAGTTATGACAGTGTTCTTTGCATCAAAGTCCTTATCTAGGGTAACCTTCTTTCATTTATCCTTAATAGATCATATTGTTCCCATTGCTCATATTTATGCTGCCCAAAAGAATAAAAAGAATCACCCTTAGGTTTTACATGTGATAACCCTACCATAGACCATCCAAGATTATGATTATCATATGCAATCTCTGACAGCATTGGTGTAACAAATCATACCCTTAGACACTGCCTTGTGTCATCTTTGTCATGATAATCTACCCTAAGACTGATAACAATCATAAAATCCTTCATTTAGGGTGGCTAAACATTCAATGTTTTACTCAAGACATCCTCCAAATACTGCCTCATGGCTTTGAATAAACTCCCTTTTGACAATGTCTATGCAAATATATAAAATGGGATAGGTTATGGCAATAGGTTGACAATGATTATGGAGGCATTCAATTTTGGTTACCAACTACCCAAAACACCCATATGGTAGTCTTGCAACATCTTTTGAATAGAGTAGTCATGGTTTAAAAACAACTCAATAGCCAATGACCCCTAGATAAGCCTGGTGTACAACATGCAATAGGTTTTGAGAGTAGGAAATGCCTTGATGTTTCTGAGGCTTGAACTCACCCTTTGGTTTCTATGACTGTTGACACAACTACCCTTGTTATGACCTCAAACACCACTTATACAATTTATGATAACATTTGTACAAGTGGCCCCTCCTTAGACATTTCCCATTGTTACTTTAGTCATGACAGTCCTCTTTGTACATCAATGAACCCCTATCATCTCCTAATGGGAGTCTCAAGGTAGACCTCCATCCTACACATGATTATGACATTGCCAAGGGCTCATGACTATCTTCAATCAACATGTTAACAAAGGTAAATGACAAACTCCCTTGACTGTTACCCCTTGAATGTCCCATAACTTGCACAAGAATAACAGTCAGCATCTCCAAATCTTAGTGCCTACTATGAGTCCTCATGTAAATTGGAGATGGGTCGAGGGTTAGGGTTGATTGCCCTATTGACCCCTTGAATGTCCCATAACTTGCACAAGAATAACAGTCAACATCTCCAAATCTTAGTGCCTACTATGAGTCCTCATGTAAATTGGAGATGGGTCGAGGGTTAGGGTTGATTGCCCTATTGAAAAACATAATGCTTTGAAACCTACACAACCACATGGCTCACAAAAATATCAAAATCAATGGATTATTGTGACAATCCTGACTGTCACTGAGTTGGTAGAGTAGTTTGTGAGCCCCACTTCAATTCATGACCTTTTTTATATGGAATACCATAACCCTCTTACCTACAACCATTCATAGCTAAGGGTTTAGTGGTAAAAAAGACATAGATCTAGGGTTTGATGATGCCAAACATTGTACATTAGACAAGGTAGTCTTTTGGCCATTTTAGAATGTGACATTACCTCCTATAGTGCTTGAACAAGACAATAATAGCACTGGGGTGGTTTCCTCAGGGCACATTTTATTCTAATGATAAGGTTTGCAGAGGAGGTACAACATTGTTGATGATACAAATTCATGGAATACACCTACTACACCAAGGCCACAGGGCTATCTAAAAAAGGGGTCATTCCAATAACATCACACTATTATTTTGAAGGTCAAAGATCACAACCTATTTAAGCATCATAATATTTGGATCAGTAGGTAGGGTAGGATATTGTGTGTAGTGTTCTTATGATGATGTCCCAATGACTTCTTCACATATCATTCAAGAAGGACTGACTCCCAAAAGGACAGTAGGTCAAGTATGAATTTCAAATTTAAAACTTCATCCTACTGTCCATTACTAATATGACATAGTCATATAATGATTGTGACATCATTTCTTAACTATTACACCACAAAGTTAATCATATTATCTAGTCTGATCAAATCATAACATATGAACAAGCATAAGGCAAAGAATTCCACTTCATCCATATTTGACACAGGATCCTTCACTTGATTGTCTCATGGCATGGTAGTTTGTTTTTCACTGATATGACTATTATGTATGATTGTTCTCTCATGACTGTAGACTAATACAATGCATTGGAAACTAGGTAATGCATGTCCTTTGGGATAGTAAGTAGGTGTTGACATGGCGAGACAACAATCCTATTGACATGTGACAACATTATAAGGCATTGTGTGACTGTATATTAGTTTTGAGATGTGGTAGCACCCAATGTGAATGATAAAGATACTTGACCTCATTCCAGACCCAAAGGCCACTGAAATGCATTACTTGAGATGCCTTAGGAACCTAGTTTATCATAATAAATGAGATGTCCACAAATCTTTAAGCTAGGCCTCTTATGACAACAACAGGTTGTATCTAAGACCTTATGCATGATAGTCCTAACTAATTATGGGACAATACAATCATGGCTCCATGATGATTTCTTGCACACAACCCATAGAACATGATCATTTAAATGTTTTCCAATATAAACTCTATCTTTATCAGATATGGCACTGATATCCATATTTAGAAAGACATAACCACCCCTAATACCTTCATCTAGTACTATGAGCAGTAGCCCTAATGGAGGATTTTCACTCATAACTCAAAGCCTCTTGACCATCCCAACACCTGTACTAGCTTTCAAAAACCCCAATACAACCTTTCAAAGACACCTAAGATGCAACAAATGGATAATACAACACTGTGTTTGCTGGCCCAAAACTGATTGTCCTATGCATGCTAGTCTAACCTGATGATCCTATGGCAGTTATCACAATGCTAAACAAGTGGTCTCATGTAAAGATCCATTCATCCGTTCCAAGGAGAACTTGATGGATTATCACCCTTGGAAGACCCTAATCATAGGTTTCAACATATTAATAGGGTATGAAAAACATCTCATTAGGGCAGGAAGGTCCTTATTTGACATCACTCAGGAATTTTCTTTAGGTCACTCAAACCTGCAAGCAGAGAGAGATAAAATCCATTAGGTTAATCAAGAAACATGTTCATGTATTAGATATTGATGTCAAACATAGGTAAATAATGAATGCCATGTTCTAACAGGTGATTTTGACCTCATTTCATAGTAACTTTGCATATTATCCTTCCTATCACTGTGCCTCAAATGTAATATCTTCTATGTAAAGATTAAACTCAAATGCAAAGGTGTTAAGGTTAGAAACCCCTACCATTTGATAGCAATATGATCAAAAAATCATGTTTTGAAGTGAATAAGATGTACGTTTTAACCATTTATCAACACCATTACACATGCAAAAAGGATGTGTTGTCCTATTTTGCCTTCTGGCCAAATAGCCCAAGGATCCATGAATTTTATTAGTGTTTTCACCTTTTGGAATGCAAGGAAAAACCACCCAAAATGACTAAGTCCAAAAATTCTAAGTTTTCCTTGTGTCTTCAGCATTTTCAGAGTTTCAGAGTTCGGGCTTCTCCTCTTTGTCATGCCATGTCTATTGGCCCCGAACTCCACCTTGGTTGCTTGTTATTCACCACAGTATTTCAAGTACCGAAGGTTGGGGGTTTGCTCTTCATTGTTCTTTTCTTTTGGGAGGTGGAAGGTCAGAGGTCCACTCACCGAAGTCCATCGAGATCAAATAATTCTGTGTTGTGGGTGTCAGACTTCGAAAGGTTTGTCTTCCTCCTTTTTTTTGACAGGCAGAAGATGGAAGGTCCAAGGCCCGAGGTTCACCAAGCTACAAAATATTTCTAAGTCTTTTGGAAAGAGCAGATTGGGAGTTCTCTCTTCTCTCTTCTTCTTTCCCAAAAGTGACAAGCGTAAGGCCTGAGGCTTGATCTCTGTTGATTTCTCAAATTAGCTAAGTGTTGAGAGGTAGAGGTCAAGATCTTCTTCTTTCCAAAGAACAATGTAATGCTAAAGGCTCAACCCTTGAAGCCCGATGATTTCTCTTCTCTCAGACTTTGTAGGCTAGGGTTTCCTCCTTCATCTTTCCAAAGCCCGATTGGTGGAAGACCAATTGGAGGAAGCCCGAAAAGTTGGGGCCCAACCTTTTTGCCTTCCGTGCATATTTTCTACTATTCTAGACACAACAGGACTGCTCAACGACTTTCTTGGTCACCATTAATGTTTCTTCATAGCCTGATTGCTTGTAGAAGGTGGATTTCTCACCTCCCCATGCCACTACAGCCTCTCTTGCATTAAATCTTTGTACCCAAGGTGTGGGCGGACCCCTTGTTTCAACAGATTTCATGGGTAGAGCCATGTGGGCGTGCTCCAAGCACACAGAAATGAGTTATTGCAGTATGGATGACGATTTTTCTTGGTTGACTTCTCTTCCACATCCATGAATGCTACAGTATGATCAGAAAGGCTATATATGCATGTAAAAAGATGTTTTCAGATTGTTGTTGGTTAGCTATTCTTCTGGGCTATTATACTAGTTGGGTAATTTGTTACTATAGACCTTATAGAGCATCTGCAAGAACTGATCAAATTTGATGCATTGTGCTCGAAGTTGAGCCTTTGATGTCTCCAATAGCGGTTCACCAATGAATGTTGATGATTATTTTGTGTCTACCTATCTATAACAAATTATCTTTATGTTGTAATGGCTATTTAGCCTTCATGATCAATATAATCACTGATATTTTGCCTCTCTTATGCTTTTGCTCTATGTTTACTTGAAAGCTGTAACTCATTATGTGGATAAAATGGTCCCTTTGTTAGCCACAGTTTTCTAATTCGAGCCTATGTTAAAGATGTAAGTTTGTGTGAGTTTCCATCAGTATTTGAGGTCATTATTGTGTTATGTCAGTCCCAGCTAACACCCTAAATTTTGGTGTATCACCTCCCTTTCCCTTTCTATATGCATTCTTACCCTTTCCCTTGGTGATCATTAGTATAGGTTTAGTTAACTTCTCTGAACCTTAAGTTAGAAAGACGAACCAACCTTCTCTGGAGGTTTGATCTCATTTGCAAGGTCCCACACCTTGAGATCATTCCCATGTTCACTAAATTTGTTGAAACTACCAAAATCTTCAACATCAGGGTGTAAATTCAGGTGATAACAAGATGAATAAGATTTGATAGGTCCTTAAAAATCATACACGATTGTTTCTAACAATAGATGCTCTTTAGACAACGCATAGGGAGGAGATATGCCATGCAAATGAGGTTTAGACAAGAAGACCTAAGCCGTCAAATTTAACCTTGAAGGTAATGCAATATTAGAATTTAAACTAATTTTGGAACCTAAACCTTGCATGGATATGTTAAATTTCTTTTAGGACTGTCGAAAAAAGTGGCGTATGCTTGTATATAAGGCAATATTGAAGGATCTCATGGGGATAATCAATTTAGGCAATCCAATAACAACAAAACACAAGAACACATCAAGACTAAGTGCATTCCTAAGACAAATCTCTTTCTCAAGACATGTACAAGTAAGGGAATATGAGGACAAATGGACCTTTAAATGAGCCATATTTTGGATAAAGTAACAACACTCATTCTTAAGAGGTTCTAAAACAACTGAGGTATAGTATAAAATGCAAACCTTCAAAGTAACTCCAATCAAATCAAATACCTCAAACCCATGCACATCAAAAGTACTGCTCTACCTGAAACACTTGTGTAATTCAAATACAAGATCATCAATCATAGCCTTTGTGTAACTCCAAAAAACCAATGAAGCAATGCCATACATTTCAACCCAACTCAAACGTACCAAGGCCAACAATGGACAAGCAAGCATAAAATTAGCCCAATGAAACATATGATCCCAAATGAAAGAATTTCAAGCATGGAGATCAACTTAGGTTCTCTAATGAAGTTGAAGAAGCTGAGTGGAAATGAAGCAATCCAAACTCAAAGACTTAGGCCAACTAAGGGAGGTCCCTACTTTTCTAAGGGAAAAGTGGGGCGTGTTGTCTAGGTCACAACAAATGCCAACCAAAACATAAAAAAATTCTCTAGAGCATTTCAAGATGGGAAAATGATGCAGAGAAAGGGAACACTTATCAAGTCTCACAAACATGAGTGACTGATCTTGGAGGGAAGGACAACAAACTTGCACATCATGACACCTACAACCTCCATTCATGAGCCTAACTTGGTTTGGATGTATGAGATGATTGTCAACACTTGAGGAGGGAATGAGACATGTTCGTTTGACTAATGGAAGCTTACCAAACTCATAAGTTAGCCTAGCAAGTTGTCCTACCCAAGGTTCCTTCACAAATGGCCTATTTTCCTTGTAGCCCTAAAAATGCGGTTTAGAGGGCTTAACTCCAAAAATTTTCAAACAACTCCTAGAAATATTTAGATTTTTAGATACCCATTACAGACCTCTATAACATACTTGACATGTAGGGTACATTGTTTTGGAACACAAGCCTCTAAAAATGATTGTTCTTGTTGTTCCAAGGGGCAATTAGCCCGATGTTTACAAAGGAAGTACCCTACCAGAGTGACCCAGAACTTTCTAACCAATTCCAAAAGTTAGTATGGATTGCAAATGGATGTATTCAATAGTTTTTGGACCTCCATGGGAATTAGAAACAAGTTTTCCAACCAAATCTTCCTCTAGCTATCACCAATGGCTTAATACATAGAGATATCAAGCCAAATCTTCCTCAAATCTTATCTTGGACTACTCCCCTACACCTGTACACACAACCCATTGTATAATATACCTATACAGACCCAAAAAATCTATTTTGGGGCTCTAACTCATATATTTGGGTCAAAACCCCATAAAACTCTTAAAACCCTACCAAACCATCCTAGAAACAACAATTTTGGGACAGCGTTTTGTTCTTCTTTCTCCCGCAATTTCAAGACACCCAAATAGACTCAAATGAAATTTAAAACATGTATTTACATCATCCAAAATGTGAGAGTCCTTTAAATCGTTGTACGGGTGAGTATTGTAGCAAAGAACAACAAATTTGCATAGTAAAAAGTAGCAAACAGTCTTCTTTTCTATATTTTCTCTTTTCCAACTTCAATGATGTGTTTTCCATGACCTCTAGGGGATAAATACAATCCAAATCATCACTATATTTCGTGCAAGATTCTTTTCCTATCTAAAAAGGCAAAAAAACTGACTAATTTCCCACTAATTTCACTAATTTTAGCCTCAAGACTATTTTTTTCCAAACATAGCACATGCTATTTGGAGTTCCACTACTAGTTAACTTCTAGAATAGAGGGAGTGGTTTCTAAAATAGAGAGAGAGGTCTGACTTAGACCTTATTACAATAATAAATTAATACATGACTCCACCTAGGCTCATAATGAGCATAAAATCCAAAATTTAAGGCTCGTAGTGAGCATACAAGTCAAAATTAACTATGGTGGTCTCTGCACCATACAACCAGGCTAAAAAGATTTCAATCTCCCAATGAAATGAGCTCTTGGATAGAGGCTCCATGCTATTTGATATCTTCTTCTATCATCCATGTAGCATCTTCAATTGGCAAACCATGTCATTTCACCAAATGTTCATTATAGACTTTGTTTCTTGTCCTCTTAATCTCTCTTGTGTCCAAAATAGTTTCAAGTTTCACTGACTAACTAGGTGGAAGATCCCTTATCCAATCCTCATCAACAACATCTTCAGCTTCTTCATCTGCAACATTAGATCCTTTGAAAGGATATAGGTCTACAACATTGAAAATGGGGGAGATAGCAACTCCAGGAGGGAGTTCTATCTCATAGGCATTCTGACCAAATTTGTGGACCACCTTGCAAGGTCCTATCTTCTTCATCATCAACTTTGTGTATCTACCCTGGGTAGTCTCTCCTTCCTCAAATGAGCCAGCACCATGTCATCTACTTTGTATTGAACATCTACTCTTAGATCGGCCTTCTCCTTGTACTTGGCAACACTCTTTTCAAGAGTTTCTCTTACTTGGTGATGTATCTCCTTCATGGCTGTGGCAAAGTCTTCTCCTTATGCACTTATATTGTCTACTCCCCTTAGGTCTCTCAGCTCATAAATGCCTCTTAGCTTCATGCCATACACTACTTCAAAGGGTGTTCTTCCAATGCTCCTATTAATAGTCATTGTAGGCATATTCAGCTTGGGGCAGCAGTAGATCCCATGACTGATTATGCTCCTTTGTTAGGCACCTTAATAGGTTTCCCAAAGACCTATTTACAACCTCAGTTTGCCCATCTATTTGGGGATGGTAGGCAGAACTAAAATTTAGATTTGTTCCCAGCTTCTTCCACAAAGTTCTCCAAAAGTGACCAATGAACTTGGAATCTCTGTCAGACACTATTGTTAAAGGCAATCCATGGATTCTTACAATTTCTTTGAATAATAGACCAGGAATATGAGAGGCATCATTAGTGGACATACAAGCAATGAAATGTGCCATCTTACTAAATCAATCTACAACAACAAAAATGATGTCATAACCTCTTTGTTTCTTGGGCAAACCTAGAATAAAGTCCATGCTGATAGACTCCCATGGCTGATTGGGTATTGGTAAAGGCTAATATAAACCTGCATTAGAACTTGATCCTTTAGCCCTGTGGCATATCACACAACTCCCCACAAACTTCTTCAAATCATTATGCAACCTAGGCCAATGATAAAACCTCTTGACCTGCTCCAAAGTTTTGTCATAACCAAAATGACCACTCAGGCTGCCACAGTGTTTTTCCTTGATCAAATTTTCTCTCATGGAGCATCTTGGCACACACAACTGAGGTCCCTTGAATAGTAAACCATCTTGTACCACAAACTCAAAAAATTCATTGTGAAAAACATCTTGGGACTGATTACAAACAGTAAAAACAATACTGAAATATTTATCATTCTCATACATACCTTTGAGTGCATCAATACCTACGCTCTGCAACTTGATCTCCTGCACCATCATGGACCTTCTACTTAGAGCATCAGCAACTTTGTTTGCTGGTCCTTTCTTATGTTTGATGGTGAATGTGTAGGCCTGCATATACTCCATCCACTTCATGTGTTTGTGACTTAGCTTATCTTGGTTGACTTAGCTTATCTTGGTTGTTCAAGAAACTCAAAGCATGATTGTCTGTGAAGACAATAAACTCCTTAAGCAATAAATAGTGCCTCCACTTCTTGAGTGACTGTACCATAGCATAGAGTTCAAGGTCATAGGAAGAGTACTTCCTCTTGGCTTCATTGAGTTTTTCACTGAAGAATGCAACCGGTCTCCCATCTTGACTCAGGACTACACCTATGGCATATCCACTTGCATCACATTCAATTGTGAACACCTTGCTGAAATCAGGGAGTACAAGAATGGGTTGTTGAGCCACCCTTGTCTTCAAATATTTAAATCTTTTCTCAGCTTCCTCAATCCATTAGAACTTCTTCTTCTTATCTCCTTTGATAGCATCAAGAATAGGAGAACAAATATGACTGAAATTTTTTATAAACTTTCTATAAAATGTTGCCAAACCATGGAAATTTCTTACCTCTGTTGTTGTTTTAGGAGTTGACCAGCTGATTATGGCTTCTAACTTGGATGGATCCATCTTGAGTGTACCCTTGGAGATCACAAATCCAAGATAGACAAGCTCCTCTTTCATGAATTCACATTTCTTGAGGTTGACCATTAACTTCTCCTTATTCAATCTCTTCAACACCATGTCCAAGTGTTGGAAGTGTTCTTCTTTGGTTTTGTTGTACACAAGAATGTCATCTAGATAGACCAGCAAAAATTTGCCTATGAAATGCTTCAATACTTCATTCATGAGTCTCATAAATGTACTTGGGGCATTTGATAACCCAAAAGGCATAACTATCCATTCATAAAGACCTTCATTTGTCTTGAATGTTGTTTTCCATTCATCACCCTCTCTTATCCTTATTTGGTGGTAACCACTATTTAAATCTATCTTTCAAAAGTAACATGCATCACCCAAACTATCCATTAGGTCTTCTATCCAAGGTATTGGGAATCTATACCTGATGGTTATCATGTTGATGGCTCTAGAATTAGTGCAAAGTCTCCATTCTCCACTCTTCTTAGGTGCTAAGACATTTGGAACAGCACAGGGACTCAAACTCTCCTTGATCAGCCCTTTGTCCAATAGCTCTTGGATCTAATTTTTGACTTCTTCATTTTGCTGTGGTGTCATCTTGTATGCTACCTTGTCTGGCAAACTTGCACCAGGTATGAGATCAATATGATGGCTTACATCTCTGACAGGAGGTAGTGAACTTGGTAGGTCTTTCACCACTATGTTTCCATACTTGTCCAATAGGACCTGCACCTCCTCTGGTATCTTTTCTACCTTTGTTTCTACCTTGGCTGATATAGGCTTGCCAATGATGGCATATCCTACCTCTTCTTCTTTTAGTGTCTTTAAAAACTCTTTCTCTTTCACCATCATCACACTTGGTCCTTCATGGATTGCTGCACCATCTTCTTTTATAGGTGTAAGAATGTAGGTCACCCCATCCTTCACAATCTTGTATGTATTCTCTTCTCCATCATGCTTGGCCTTTCGGTCAAATTGCCATGGTTTGCCTAAGAGCAGATGGCATACATCCATAGGGATGATATCACACAAGATCTTGTCCTTGTAGCCACCAATGTTGAACTCCGCCCAAGCTTGTTCATTCACAAGTACTTGTTGACCCTTGTTGAGCCATGATACCTTGTAGCGTGTAGAGTGAGGAATCTTCTTTATCTTCAACTTTTCTACCATTTCCAGAGACACAAGATTGTCAGTAGAACCAAAATCAACAATCACCTTACATACCTTTCCTTGTGCTTTGCAGAGTGTTCTAAATAAGGCCTTTCTCTGTGGGGGCTCCTTGGCTGATGGTACCTTCAACAAAGTCCTTATCATCAAAGATTCTCCTGCTTCTAGGCCTGCATGCATAGAATGTGAGTTTACACTTTCTTGGTCCTCCTCTTGCACTATGTGGACTCTTCTATCACCTCCATGTGAACTTGATGCTTGTTTGTCTGGACATTTGAATGTTGGATGTCCAACTTGATTACAATTGTAGCACTTGCCTATGAAGGTGCTTGACCCTCTACCATGGCCTCCAAACCTACCTCTACTATTTGATCTCCTTCCTCTGAAGCTACCTCTTTCACTTGACTCTCCTCTTGGTTCATGGTTCTCCTTGTTGTTGTCATTTGTTTCTCCTTTCTGCTTCTGTCCTCTTCCACCAAAGTTTCCTCTTCCTCTGAAGTTCTTTCCTCTACCCCTTCCATTTTGTTCTTGTTTCCTCTTGATCTTCTCCTCAGCTCTTACTACCAACTGGAAGCATTCTTCCACATTCCTAGGTGTAGTGAGACTTAGTTCATCTTGGATATTGAACTAAGCCCATTCATGTATCTAGCAATCTTTTCAACTTCATCCTCATTATGGCCAATTCTCATACTGAGTTTATGTAACTCCTCTGTGTAGGCCATTACATCCATCTCTTTCTATTTCAAGTTCTATAACCTTCTAAAGGTTTGAATGGCATAATCTTTTGGAAGGAATTGACCCTTCACCTTGGAAACCATCCGGTCCCATGAACTGATTTTGGTTTTTCCTTTTCTTATTCTTTCTAACTGAACATAGTTCCACCATGTCAATGCTGCTCCCTTCAGCTTAGTCTTTGCCAGCTTGACTTTCTTCTCTTCAGGCATCTCTTTGTACTCAAAATAGTTGTCCAAAGAATCAATCCATTCTAGTACCTCCTCACTATTCATCTTACCCTCATACATGGGCAACTCCATCTTGACATCAGTGCTTTCTCCTTTCACAGTCTGCAACATCTTCATAAACCTTTTTGCATCTGGATCCATCTCTGTCTCACTGGATCCCTCTTGAGGGTCTACATTCTCACTCTCACACTCTTCATCATTGTCTTCCTTAATGACCCCACCTCTCCTTAGGTTGGCTTCAATGGCTGCAAGTCTAGTTCAGACTCCTTCTTGAGATTCCTTCATCAATCTCACTTCTTTAGTGAGGACTGGACTGTTCTTAGGAGGCATCTTGTACTCCTTCTTCACTCTTTCCCAATCAAAATTTGTGCACTAATACCACTTGATGCAGAGCAGGGGAACACTAATCAAGTCTCACAAACATGAGTGACTAATCTTGGAGGGAAGGACAACAAACTTGCACATCATGACACCTACAACCTCCATTCATGAGCCTAACTTGGTTTGGATGTATGAGATGATTGTAAACACTTGAGGAGGGAATGAGACATGTTCTTTTGACCAATGGAAGCTTACCAAACTCATAATTTAGCCTAGAAAGTTGTCCTACCCAAGGTTCCTTCACAAATGGCCTATTTTCCTTGTAGCCCTAGAAATGCGGTTTAGAGGGCTTAACTCCAAAACTTTCCAAACAACTCCTAGAACTCTTTATCTTTTTCAATACCCATTATGGCCCTCTATAACATACTTGACATGTAAGGTACATGTTTTTGGAACACAAGCCTCTAAAAATGATTGTTCCTGTTGTTCCAAGGGGCAATTAGCCCTAGGTTTACAAAGGAAGTACCCTACCAGAGTGACCCAAAACTTTCTAACCAATTATAGAAGTTAGTATGGATTTCAAATGGATGGATTCAATAGTTTTTAGATCTCCATGGGCATTAGAAACAATTTTTCCAACTAAATCTTCCTCTAGCTATCACCAATGGCTTAATACATAGAGATATCAAGCCAAATCTTCCTCAAATCTTGTCTTGGACTGCTCCCCTACACATGCACACAAAACCCATTGTAGAATATACCTATATAGACCGAAAAAATCCATTTTGGGGCTCTAACTCAAAAATTTGGGTCAGAACCCCATAAAACTCTTAAAACCCTACCAAACCTTCCTAGAAACAACAATTTTGGGACAACATTTTGTTCTTCTTTCTCCTGCAATTTCAAGACACCCAAATAGACTCAGATGAAATTTAGAACATGTATTTACATCATTCAAAATGTGAGAGTCCTTTAAATGGATGTACGGGTGAGTATTGTAGCAAAGAATAACAAATTTTCACAATAAAAAGCAACAAACAGTCTTCTTTTCTATATTTTCTCTTTTCCAACTTCAATGACATGTTTTCCATGACCTCTAGGGGATAAATACAATCCAAATCATCACTATATTTTTTGCAAGGTTCTTTTCCTATCTAAAAAGGCAAAAAAACTCACTAATTTCCCACTAATTTCACTAATTTTAGCCCCAAGACTAATTTTTTCCAAACATAGCACATGCTATTTGGAGTTCCACTACTAGTTGACTTCTAGAATAGAGGGAGTGGTTTCTAAAATAGAGAGAGTGGTCTAACTCAGACCTTATTACAATAATAAATTAATACATGACTCCACCTAGGCTCATAATGAGCATAAAATCCAAAATTTAAGGCTCCCAGTGAGCATACAAGTCAAAATTAACTATGGTGGTCTCTGCACTAGAAAACCAGACCAAGACCTAGAATCTAAGTCCAACCAAACACAACAGAAGAGTGAGAAATAGGACAAACCAAGAGCAAGAATGCTTAAAACACAAGATCCAATGTTTCTAAAATCTAAGTGTGTGTATGTGATTCTTTACCCTTCCTTAAGCGTGCAAGAACTCGTCAATCATAAACTAGAGATTGGGTTAGAGGAAGTGGATTTTGCTTTCACATGATCACCTAGACATAGCTCCACTGTCATCCAATAATCCATAGCCCTGATGGAGATATAACTAACCCCACCCAAGAGCTTGCTCTACTGCCAGTCGGGCGTCCATAGCCCTAGTAGAGATTGCTCGGATCACCCAAATAATTGAGTCCTGATATATCATTCTTTTCTCTCTTTTTTTATTTTTCTTTTTTTTTGTTCTTTTCAGTCTTTTGATTTTTTCTTTTTAGCATTTCCTCTTTTCTTTTTCTTTGATTTTCTTCTCAGCTTATATATATATTGAGCTTTCTCAACTTGCAAGTAATGAAGCTTGCTACTGGGTTGGGGATTAAGGTTAACCTATAAGGAGCAAACCACTCCTAGGTTAAAACAATGGTGGTGACCTAGAAAGACAAAATCTTTAAATTTTTCACCCAATAACTAGTTGTAACAACTCTTTCCAACAATCATAAGGAAGCATTAATGTTTGATAGTATATAAGATTTCAAGAAAACATCTTCTCAAGCATAGAAAACACCTTGACTCTAGCTGGGCCAACAAACACCCTAGCTGATATGAACTATGTAAGACTAAAAATTCTAGGAAATAACTGATTTCTTGGCAAGAAATGACTAAAAACATCCATCCAGTAATGGTTCCACTGTTAACCCACACAAAAATGTCATTTTATAACCAAAAACATGTACCCGATTAGCAAAGTAGGGCCCTAGGACGTAGGATATGAAGGCAAACAATAGAAAGACCAAAACTAAATTAAAAAATCAGACCAAATGGACTGAAAGCAAATCCAAACAGCAAGCTCACATCAGCAACAAACTAACCAACAAGCAAAAATAAACCAAAAAATGAAACTAGCTATTGAAATGCAAATGAAAACTAGCTAACTAGACACCTACCTAATGAAATCTAACTTAGACTATGTACAAAAATTTCAGAACAGCAAGCATATGGACTATCTCTCAACTGATTTTTCATTAGGTATAGCAGTAATAACCCACCCTATATGGTCATAAGGAATGCAAACTCATCCTTATACTCAGAAAAATAAGATTTAGGCATAATAGGCTTAAATTTTGGGTACAAGTCATGTAAAATTAGAAGTTGTGGGTCCTCTCCCTAGTCATGATTAATCCACATGCATGTTTTAATTCCCCAAGAATCATAGTCAAACTATAAATTACCAAAATTCAAAGGAGAATGGAAAGATATAACTTGATTTGATGAATTCCCAGCTCTAGGTGTATGTTCATGCAATGTAACTTCACCTTCTAGAGGTCTCAACTCATGGTACACCACTCCATCTTGTTTAATCACATGCAAATCATTAGAAACAATATTCATTAGTGATGTACTACAACTATCAACAACATCACAACGAGTTTCAAGTGGTAAGACATCAAGTATCTCATCTTTGTTGTAATCATTATTAGTCCTAGATAATAAATCATCATGTATAACCATATTAGGACTAACAAACTCAGTCACAATCATGTCTTTTGGAAAATTTTAAGTGTGAATATCATCAATAAAATCATCATCATGCTCAATTCCCAAAAAAAACATGCTCAAAATCAACCTTACCTACCATGACAATATCCCAAGCTAGCAAGAAATCTGGGCAACTTACTTCTAGATGTGGATCAAAGGGATGAACTCTACAAACATTATGAGATGCAAGGTCTGATATGTTCATGGGATGCATGTGAGTTGACATCTCTTCACTCAATTTGGACACTAGGTCAAACAACTTGTTAATCTCATCCAGTGGCAAGTCATCTTGCTTGCTAATTGGTATGGCTTAAAAGTCTTTTACCTCGTGAGATAAGTCATTGCATTCATCAAACTCCCGTATATCATCATCAAAGATAGGTGAATCTAGTTGAAGATCATCATCAATGGGGTTAGGATCATCAACACAAGATAAACAAGAATATGCCCTAGATGAGTCATTTGAATGCATTGGATCAGCAGCATCCAAATCTTGAATATACTCCCTGATTTCACTTGGCTGGTCATGTTGAAGTGATTTTTGCTCTAGGGAAGCCTCTTTATGATCCTCTTGACCTTTTTGTGCTTCCCAAACTAAGTTTCATCATGCATCTCTAGGTGCAACAAAAATTTAGTCTCAATTTCATCAACATATGCATATGGATCAGCACTTAACTCACCTTTAACTCTACCCTCCTGGATGATATAAGTCTAATACAAATGATCACTAGAGGCTATTGGATTGATATGAACATTTATTGGACCATTTTCCTCTAACAAATCAGTTTGTAACTCAAATTCTTGACTTACACCACAAGATTCATCTGTTGTTCCAAAGTCTAATTGATAATTCAACTTGTTTAATTCAACTTCATGGATGTTGCAGGCCTGATATAACTAATTTTCTTGAGCCACTAAGTTATCCCAGCCATGAATAAGGTTCTTAATTTTCAAAAATCAGTTTGTGGCTCATTCTCTTGACTCAGGGAAAAACATCTATCTATTGTCCCACCAAAAAGATCATCCACAAACTCATCCAGAAACACGCCATTCTCTTTTTCATCATGATTCATATTCAGACCAGCAAGAACATTATCATTCATAAGTCTATTAGAAGGCATTTCATCATCACCACGTGTCATGAAAGCATCTATGAATGCATTGATAAACTCGCTTTCTTCATCTAGTGGATCCAAATAAATTTGAAGCTCTTTGCTAGACAATGACCCCATTTCAATATTATGAGATGATGATGGGCTAGAAGTTACCTCATGTATTTTTTTTCCATTCTTATAGGTTTCCAATATGGAGCACTCATGATGATGAGAGTATTCATGATCAACATCTATATTTATATCCTTTATTAGTGTCTAAAATATTTAATTTCTAAGTTAATTTCTTAATTTACTTTGACATTGCAATTATAGTATTCATGTAAGTCAAAGTGGGGTAAAGATGTAAGTGTGAATATCACATACCCATGTGATTCTCCCTTTTTTTGTTTACATGTGATGATAGATTATCCTTTATGCATTGACTAGTGTGCAAATTGGAGTATTTTTGCATTAAAGCTGACAAAAAACCTTATCCTAGCCCAATTCCATCTCTACACATCCCAAGAGTCAAAACTCACTTGCTAGATCCACTATTCATAACCTTAATTTAGATTGTGTAGAATTGATTTAGGTCACTTCTACATGCGTAAATTTGAGCATCAAACTTTTAAATTAAAATTATCTTAAACTAGGCCCATATCCCCCTCCCTTACTAGCTATATGAGCTAGCTAAAGAAAAAGTTATATCAAATTGCATGTTAGGGTGGTGTATTTAAGGACTAACCCTAATTGATTTGAATCATTTAAGGAATCTAGGAGCAAATATAGAAATCAAATGCAAAAGGACATAAAGTGTTACATAAACATTGCATCAACAACATAGGCACATACTTAATGACTACACACTATCCTCGATCTTTGTTCATCACCATTGAATTGGCTTGCTAAGGGGCTTGACCAAAGGAGAACAAATAATTATCTACAAAGTTTCTAAATGATGTCTCTCAAAACTATTTTGTTGAATGCAGGTATGTTAGATCAAGGTCAACATTTCCTAACAACAAAATTTTTCCACATCTTTTTTGTGGGTAAAGTTTAGATACTAAAAGAATAAAAAGTAAACCCTAAACTCTTAAATGTGATGATAAATTAGGTGCTATTCTTTCTTAAGAATATATGTTAATTATAATAAAATTAAATACTTTCATATAAACAAACTAAATAGTTCAAATCTAAAACTAAACTAACAAATAGAAGATTTAATGCTAGAAACATAAAATTGGAAACATAACATGGAAATGAAAAATGAAAATAATCAACTATAAATAGGAGATGGAAAGTCAAAAATAGAGAATCTATATGCACCTGGAAACTAAAACTTGATATCTAAAATGCCTTATCATGTTATTAAGAAGCTTTTGTAAAAATTTGAAAATTATTGGACCAATCCTCTAACAAAGGGGCACCTAGGTGGCACTATGGTTAATGTAGATGTCCTCAAGGAGCACCCTAAGTAGAATTGTAGGTGGCATAGATGTCCAGAGCTCATAATGTCTTGAAATTTTTGGGGTATATCTATATAGGTGTCTACAATCTTTCTCTAATATGGAACATATCAACAATCACAATAGAAAAGAGAAAAATTTATGTTTCTAGCAAGATATGAAGGGAAATTTTTTGCAATAAGCCTAGAGAAAAGAGAGAAATTTGAAAAATTGAAATGCATGAACCTAATCAAAATTATATCTAATGATAGAAATAGAATGTAAATTATTATAGAAAACTCTAAGCAAAATTTGGAGACCTCAAGAGTTAATTTGGAGACTTCACTTCTATAGTTTATACCAAATACTCAATCTCCTCATAAACTCCTACAAATTACCTACAAGAAAACTTGTTGTGGGACCATATAAAATGGAAGCATTAAAGGGGGGCCTATCTTAGTAATCCCCCTTATGGGTGTTCCAATAAATATCCATATGCAACAATATGGATATTGTATGCATTATTCTCTAAGAAGTGCAACAATGGTAGTAGAAAAAACCCTAGGTGATGCAAAGAAAAACCAAGGTGCACCAATATTAAATAGGCATAAAAGGACATGGAAACAAAGCCCATAGAAACAATAGGAAGAGTTCTTATGGCTTAGATGGGGTAAGGAAACTAATGGCAAGGTGTACTAAGACTAAGGGGGTGAACATGAGGATTTGATGGCTTCTAATTAAGAGGGATAAGGTGTAAACTAGCTAGGATGTGTTGATAACTGAGAGGGGGGGTGAATCAATTATCTAAATTAATTTAACTTTTTTTTCTTCTACAACATCAAAACAAATAAGCATCCATAACCATGAAAGCAGAAACAAAATCAATACACATAACACAATGATTTTGACGTGGAAAACCCTATTAAGGGAAAAACCATGGGGTGACTAACCCAAGATTTCATTCTCTATTAAAAGAATAAGGTAGTACAAAATGGCACTTGCCAACTAGGAATACTCAATATTTTCCAAAACTCTGGTCTGTCGACTGAATCCTTGCTTACCAAGTGATGAATATCAAAGAGATGCTTATAGAAGTCATCAATCATGTCGGCCAATCATGAATGATCCCTTAAGAAACTTGATTACCATCAATATCTCATCTGGATTAAGATCTGATGCTCTGTCGGTCAGTTCTTCCTCAGTCTATTCTACCAAATAGGAACCCAACACTTAGGTGCTCATATCTCTTCACTCTTTCATCACCGGAGGCTCAATCTCTAGAATGTATCACTCAAGGTACACCTCTTGACTTCCTCAAGTCTGCACTTTGCTGAGATACTTCCTCTAAGAGATCTGGACCTGATTGTTGGACCTTGGTGCATGCTTTGTTCTTGCTTACCGGACCACAACACTCTTCAATCTAACTTCTGGTATGGACACACCATGTCATGCGGATGTGTGGGAAGGACTTTGTTGCCATCAATGACAACATTCATGAAGCCACACAGTGTCTCTTGCCGACAATCTCCCCCTTTGGCATTAATGGCAACACTTAGTGAAAAATGACTAAGTGTCATGCTACACTCCCCCTTGGCTGATGCTCTGTTCTAAAGTACACTTTTTCGGAGCTCCCCCTTAGCTGGATTCCTCATTTTTCACTGCTCCTCACTCCCCCTTTGACATCAATGGCAAAGGGTAGAATCCATATACCAAAATTCCCAAAATTCTAACTATACTTAGCCGCATAAGTATATATACATATTATACTTACATATACTGAAGTATATCTGCAAAAGTTGTCTTCAACTAGACAAATTCTATTGCCCAACTCTGTTTCATCCTATCCAAAATTGAGATGTGACCACTCAACAGGAATGCAAAAGCTTCAGCCCTCTTTAGATCTGTCGGATCACTGGTCCAGGCTGTGGTCTAAGCATCTGTTAGTGCCTCATGCATGGCCTCTAATTTAGGGATAATTATCCCTCTAAGTTCACTTAACCTGTTTATTCTATTTTTCTTCTCCTTCTCAAGCTTCTTTATTTCATTTGTCATTGCAATAGTCTAACACTCTTGATTTATTATGGAAGAGGAGAGAGGATCAAAACTTTGAGATAAACTTCATAGTTTTCTCTCTTGTTCTTCCACCTTCTTGGTGATGTCTGTTGTTACTGTGGACCAAGATAGACAAAATTTGTATAGATTTCCACCATCTTTAAGAGCATTCTCTAGGATATTTATCCCAATATCCAAATTTCTCCTATCATTTGTTATTAGCCCTTGCACTTCGAAGAATCTTTTTCCCAAAAACTCCTTCCAGACCTTTTCTTCAGCTGACTTCTCTAAGGAATCAAAATGTGTATTAACAGAATTTACAAGAGATTTTAGATTATCAGATGAGGAGGCTGAGAGATCCTTCTAAAAGGATGGAATGATCTTCTCCAATACACTGGATGCAATTTCTATGAGCTCACATTCTTCCATGTGAGACTTCAAAAGTTTTTATGTTGCCTTTGCTTGAGTAAAGGTTGCTATCTTCATGGTTTGAACCAGGGAGAGGGAATCAAAATTGAATGGTCGTTAGAGTAGGTCTGGTTCATCCAATTCCATCATTTCTTTTGTCAGGAAGTCCTTAACAGCTTTTTCCGTGTCTCTTACCGGAGATAGAGTTTCCTTTCCTTCTGAGGCCTCAGAAGTGTCAATAGAGACCTTCTGTGTTTCATCTTTTTCTCTTCCCTTTTTCTCCTCTTCTTGACTTGCTTTCTCTTCTTTTCTTAGTTCTTCTCCAATTCTGTAGAAAACAGGGGGATCCGGAAGAGAGATGTTTACTTCTTTAGGGACTTCCTCTTCTAGAGTAGAGGAATCCAAATCCTGAGTCCTTTCCTCTCTTATGTCCTTTGGCTCTTCTGTATTTTTCATAGTAGATTCTCCTTCATCATCCATGACAGAGGGTTCATCACCTAAGTCCTCTATAATAGGAAGATTGAATCTTTTAAAAGCATTCCAGAGGATATCTTCTGTTTCTTTTGCCACTTTGATAATTTCTCCAAGCATAAGCTGGTTCATTCTTGCTTTGCTTCAGAACTCATCCTTGCAGTCCTTGAAGATCATGTTCTTTTGTTGAGGGGTAATGGAAGGATAGAGTTGGATAGCAATTTGCTCCCAGATTTCTAGGTCTTTTGCCATGGCATTGTTCTTTCTTTCTTATTTCAAGTTCCTTTTCTAGACTTTTAGGAATCAGAGATATAATTTCAATGAATGCTTTGTTGTAGATGTTTAAATACCTGACTGTAGCTTCTTGTAGGATCTTTTGGTCAGCTTCATTGTATTCATCATAGAATTCAGTCACTGGTTTCAGGTTCCCATCCACAGTGACTGATTTGATGATATCATCAATGCAGAGAGTGAGCTTTTCAATAAATTCCTCTGCCTTCTCTTCTTTGCCTTGACCGGTAGAGGGTTCACTGGATGTTTTCTTCTTCTTCTTCATTTTCTTGATTTCCTCATCGGTTTCAGTTTCTTCATCATCCTTCTGACTTGTATAGGATCTTGTTGCCGTTTTCTTTGTTCTCTTCTCTCCCTTTCCAGATGTTTGGGCTTCCAGTTTTTATGTCTTTTGGCTTTTAGAGGTGGCATGTGCAGAGCTCTTGGAGGATTTGGTCCGGGAGGGGGCTTGCACCAGAGCACTTTCTTTTTTTAGTTTCTTGCCTTTCTTTCTCTACCCTTTCCATCTTTTCTCTATTGGCATCAACTGCCTCCTTTGATATTCCATGCCTCTTGGCGAATTCTTCTACTTCCCTTCTGACTTTTTTTTTTAATCTCAGGCTGTCTTAGTTCAACATGAACTTTTACACTCATCTCTTGGTAGGTTCCAAACCTTTCTACCTTAGGGTCCTTGGGCTGACTCAATAGATGTTGGATATGTAATTCTAGGATTTTCTCATCAACCTCATACCCCATTGGCATGATCCAGACTATCCTTGGCTCCACTGCCTCCATTAAGAATTTATCAGTTTCTACCATAAAGCATATTGTATCCTTATACTTTTCAACTAGAGATTGGGGGATTCTCTCTCTGGCTTGCATCATATTCTAAACGTTCTTGAAGTAGCCCCAGAGTGCTGTATTTTATGCCTTGGCATCACCAATTCCATGCAAGTAATCTCTAATTTGTATGGCTACTAGTCTATCATTTTGCCATATCCAACCACTAGATCTGGGTAGCTCATTCATGTAATAGAAGAATAGACAGAGTATCAAACCACCATATTTGAAAGAATTCTTCTTATCCTTCTTTATCTTCTGCAGATTCTCCAAATGTTGGTTCAGAAGGATCTCACAAAGATCATAGTCAACATTCATTCTTAACATTTCATAGGCAGCATAGATTGCAGTTCTGGATACAGAATTCTCCCTGCTGGAGTGATATATCTTATAGCCAATTATCATGGATGCAAACTTGATATTTGGATCAGTGATATCTTCAATTGTCATTGCTCTCTTGTCAAATTTTGATCCTATTACCTCACTCACTGTTTGATTCTTGACGGATTTGAGAGCAAGTAACCCACTGGATGAGTGCAATCCGGTAACTTCCTTAATGGCATCCTTGGTTATCTTGAATGGCCTCATCAACCACATAAAGTTGTCATGCATTCTACTCAGAACATACCGAACCCATTCATCTTCTGTAAAACAGGGGAAATGGATGCAATGTCCAAAATGCTTGTCCCGAATAGCCTTGTACTGAGGTGTGAGTTCAAAAGCATAATCTATTAACTGATTGTGATAGATATCCATTAGCTTGGATTCCCCAAATTCCTCAATGTTTGCGTGAATATATGCCCTAACATCTTCTACATGCAAAACCCGATGCGAAATGCTTGAAAAGGCGCCTAGGGGATCAACTTCTAGGGATTTGTAGGGATGTTTCTTGAATTTAGGATGCGGCCTATTAGTGATCTTTAGAACATTCAGAGTTGCCATCTTTCAAAAGATTCAGAGAGAGGTTTTCAAGAGCAGAAAATACCTTTTACGCTTCTAGGGTTCACGATATGAGCCGGATCGAATTGTTGGAAGAATCGACTTCTGCTGTTGATCTTTAAGGGGCCTGAGACAATTTTGTTGCAGAGATCATTTTCTCTTTTTCTCAAATGCAAATGTACAAATGATGAACAAATGAACCCTTTTATTTCTGTGCAAACCCTAATTCCATTTTGCAATAAATGCACAACTTAGGTTATTCTGATTGCCTTGTTTTCCATGTTTCTAAGAGAGATCTTTCCAGATCACTGAGATGCACTTAGAGTTATTCTTGGTGAATATTAGCAATCTATCTACCTTATTCCATTTATCCGTAGATCAAGATACCTCAATTTGAATCATACCGGATCTAACTGTGAAAATCTTGTTCTTACCGGATGACTGTTAAACTGGATCAATCTTGGTAGATTAACCTCTTCTAAATTTCTTGCGGATCTTCCATATCTTTACCAAGGCTTATTTAGATGTTTCTCTAAGAACCTTTCAATTTGCAACTTTCCATGTGCCAATTTCAGGCACCAATTGACTGGCTGGGGGAACTTGTTTTCTTTTGTGACTCCCCCTGAGCCAGAGCTCATCTATTTAGTTTTCGGAAGGAATATCAGCACTAGATTCTGGTGCGGATCCATCTTCAACATTTTCTGTACTCTTCACCCAAATCTTGTTCATCTCCCTTTGAATTTCATCCGTATTCACTTTTCCTTTTCCTTTGTCTTGGTTTTAATTTTGAATCACCAGACCCTTTTTGTCCTGATTCTTATTTTTGTAGAATTTGGCAATATGATCAGATCTATTGCAATTGTAGCAAACAACATTTCTTTGCATATTTGACTGATATCCTCTTGATCTACACTGATTAGCCATATGTCCCATTCTATTGCATGCAAAGCATCTACCATTGAATGAATTATTTATTTGCATATTTCTACACTCATGAGATTTGTGACCATACCTTTTGCAATTAAAACACTATCTGGAGAAGGATGAATTAGTCTGATTCATTCTTCTTCTACACTGATTTGCTTTATGACCAAAGTTATTGCAATTGTGGCAGTATCCATTGAAGGATGGATATCTTTGAGCATTTGGTTGCCTTACCGGAGGTCTTCTAGGCCTAATCCTTGGATTTCCTAATCTAGAGTTCTTCTAACTGGATCTGGAGCTTTCACCTTTCTCATACCCCAAGACTTGCTTGTCATCTACCCTCTTTTGGCTTTCAAGAACTTTAAGCTAAGCAAAGCTTATCTTGAATTTCTCTTTGTATTCATTTGTTGTTTGAAGATCCCTTTTTAGACTGTCAATCTGATTTTCAAGTTGTTCTTCATTATCTCTAGCTTCTTCCAGATCAGATTCCAAATGCCTAATTATTCTATCCATTTTGTGGTAGTCTTCTGACTTTTCTTTGAGAGATTGTTTTAGATTATCTTTAGTCTTTCTTTTCTCTTCAATTTCTTGGGTGAATTTCATAACTCCTGATTCCATTTCTTGTCTTACCATAATGACCTCTTTTGATAGCTTCTCACATAATTTGTTCTTCTCATTCAGATCTTCATTAGTATCATTGGCTTCATTTTGATTTGCTAATTGCTAAAGAAGTTCCTTTCTCTTTTTCATAGAGATACTCAGTTTCTCCTTTAGTTCATTTATGAAATCATCAGCTTGTTTGAGTCTTTCTCTCAAGTTGTTGACTTCAGAGTGAGATTGCTCAAGATCATCAAGGGCAGACTGAAGTTTTTCCCTCATACCATACATATCCATTTGAATTCCCAGATCTTCCTCAAGCTATTTGGCTCTGTTTGGAGGAACTTAGCTCTGATACCAATTGTTGATAACTGAGAGGGAGGTGAATTAGTTATCTAAATTAATTTAACTTTATGTTCTTCTACAACATCAAAACAAATAAGCATCCATAACCATGAAAGAAGAAACAAAATCAATACACATAACACAATGATTTTGACGTGGAAAACCCTGTTAAGGGAAAAACCACGGGGTGACTAACCCAAGATTTTATTCTTTGTTAAAAGAATAAGGTAGTACAAAATGGCACTTGCCAATTAGGGCTCACTGCCTGAGCACACTGCTCACAAGAGGCTCACTGCCTACAAGAGACTCACTGTCTACAAGGTATAAAGAAAGTAACAAGATACTTGAACTAATGAGAGGCATCCACATATGCTAAGGTTCAGTTTCGGTTAGGCTCAATACACTGATCTACTACACTTCATTCTTCCTCTTCTTTGGTGTTGTTGTCTTGTCACATACCTGACCTATATTACTCCTTCCACACTGCTCTCTACTTTTCTTCGTACTTCACTACACACCACACACACCTTCTCATCAAAATCCATCTGGTATACATATCCACACAAAGGATTTCAACATCTTTCTAGTCGACATCTGGAATACTCAATATTTTCCAAAAATCTGGTCTATCGGCTGAATCCTTGCTTACCAAGTGATGCCTATCAAACAGATGCTTATAGAAGTCATCAATCATGTCAAGCAATCATGAATGATCCCTTAATAAACTTGATTACCATTAATATCTCATCGGGATTAAGATCTGATGCTCTGTCAGTCAGTTCTTCCTCAGTCTATTCTGCCAAATAGGAACCCAACACTTAGGTGCTCATATCTCTTCACTCTTTCATCACCAGAGGCTCAATCTTTGGAATGTATCAGTCAAGGTACACCTCTTGACTTCTCCAAGTCTGCACTTTGCTGAGATACTTCCTCTGAGAGATCCAGACCTGATTGTCGAACCTTGCTGCATGCTCTATTCTTACTTATCGGACCACAACACTCTTCAATCTGACTTCCGGTATGGACACACCATGTCATGCGGATGTGTGGGAAGGACTTTGTTGCCATCAATGACAACATTCATGGAGCCACACAGTGTCTCTTGCCAACAGGATGAAGGATGGGAAAATAAGATCGAAGATGACAATAATAAAAGAGTTAGGAGAGACTCCAAAAGAATGAGAAAACTCCAATGGCAAAGCTTTAGCAAAATATCCTCTAAGAGCACTTGCAAAATTGAGAGAGAAATTTCACAATGAAATTGTTTCTTAAAAGTGTAAACACTTGTAGAATAGATTGCAAAGATTAGAAATGATAGAAAAGTGGGGGCATAAATAGGTTTTCAAAGGGTTTTTGGATAAGTGAATATGAAAAATGTAGTGGGTGAGCATTTATGAGCCTCACATTTAATTTTGGTAGCAAAATTTAAGCAAAGGATGAACCTATTATTGCCAATGCTAGGTGATGATAGACTTGCTACAACTAGTGCTAGGTAAGGGGCATGTTGAGTAGAAATATCATCCTTAACTACTAGAGGGTTTAAATTTCTAGGGGAATCAAAGGAGATAAATCTAAGAGGTGTGGAAGTGATCCCATGTATTTATGATCAATGAGGAGAAAGTTATAAAAAAAGAAAGTATCAAGAAGGGTTAGTAACACATGAAAGGGGGACACACAATTAAAATTTTAGGTGAACATGGATACAGATCAATTTGTTAACAATAAACAAGGCTTATATAAGGGTCTAAACACATAAGATTATAAACAAAGATTAAAAGAATAAATAAGGGCCAAAAACACATGATAAAGGGTACACCCACAATGAGTGCAAAACATATCAAAAGAAGTTCTAGGGTATTCAATTCTTGTTATTACATTTTCCCCTACTTTAGTGGGTTGATGACACTAAAGGTGAAGAAGCATGATAAAGTATAAGAGTATAATAAACACATATAATCATGTAAATATTGCAGATTCATAACAAAGGAGAGATATTGATCTTTGATTTGTTCTTTTGTTCTTCCAGTTCAAGTGCATGTGTACCTATTCCATAGTTGGGGGAATCTTAAGAATAAAATCTGGTGTACTGACAACTATTCCCACCCCCTCATTTGAGAACTTTCTTGGGTGGGTGGGCTATGTCATGGGACCCACATTGTATTGTATTCTAGGGTAGGGAGAATGGTAGGTGAATGGGGCTTCTAGTTGAATTGAGAGAATGGGGCTTATAGTCTAATCTATTAAAGCATACCACTCATAATGGTGATATTATAGGTTCAAGCCCTACTAAGCCGATTCACTCAAGGTGAGATATGAAGAATGAAGGGATTCAAAGTAAAGAAGGTAATGGAATTGAGCCTTATCCCTTCTATACAAAGGTGGAAATCATAACTAGTTGACAAGTTCTCAATGTTCCCCACCCCCACTTTGAAACCACACAAAGTAGAGGAACTCAAATAGAGGAGAGAAAACCCTCTATCCTCAAGACACCCTAATCTAGAAAGTTAGGCCCCCCCACTATAGATAGATCCTTTCACCATATTTGTGGTCTAGATTTGCAGATCATATTCCATGATCTTAGTGATCCAACTCACTCTCTTTTCTAATATATCACCCTACATGATGTATTCCTCAAAACTAGGTGGATAACAAAATATTTAATATCATTGTTGGAGACTCGGTGCCTAAATTCCCTTAAGGCTTTCATTAGAGCGTAAACTTTCTACAAGCAATGATAAACAACACATATATAGGAAATGGAAACACATCACAATACACTAATCATGGAACATTAAATATAGAAACATGAAACACATGGAAACATAGAACATACATCAAAAGAGGAAGCATAATGTAAATAAACAACACATAAAACACATCACCTAATCATATTTATGCATGGACACACTATTCATTTTATTCAACACAAGGGTTTAAATGAGGTAGGTAATTTTATCTTGTAGGAAGGGATCCAAGAGGATTTAGAGGAAAAGGAGAGAGGAGAGTTGTTGTATCCATGAGGAAGCACCTTGGCAAGGGTAAAATGGAAACTAGAAATTGGATAATGCTCATGAAAATAAGGGTTATAAGGTTGCCACCCAAGATAAGACTAGGCCGGGCCAACGGTGAAAGTTGATGATGATTATAAAAGTAGTAAAATGGAAAAAAATCTTCGAGGTTGCCACCAAAATAAGACTAGGCTAGGCCAAAAGTAAAAAAACATCAAAATGGTTAAAAGTGATGATGTCATCAATAGTTATGTGGTAGCCACCCAATTGGATAAAAAGCCAAGTAAGGCCCAAGTTGTTATTGGCTCAATTGTCATCATAATGATGTAGAAAGAGATTAAAATTTAGGATATATTCCCCCCTCGACCCTTAAATTAATTTTTGAAAGAGTGATAAGATAAACAACCAATCAATTTAAGGTAAAGTGGTTAAGGGGAAAAAGACAAACATTGCCAAGGATTTTGTAAGATAGGATAAGGGGAAATAAGAGGAAGAAGGGAAACATTGTGGATATTCCTCCAAGTGATGATAGGATGATGAGAGAAAAAAATAGGAACATTTAGGTCATTTTATTGAGTGATGGTAAGAAAACGAGAGAGCACAAGGGAAAAATGTAGGTCATGTCCCCAATGATGAAAGGAAATGGATAAGTGGATAGTTGAGAAAACATAGGATGGAGAGACAATAATAAAAGATAAGGTGCCCCAAGCAGTGATAGGGGAAGAGGAATAATGATATGAAATGTAGATGATAGATAGATAAATACATAGGCATATGATCAATGAGAAGGGAACAAGTAAGTGTGGAATAACAAGGTGACATTAGTGACAGATAGATGCTCCCAAGGGGAGAGAGGGAAGGTGGCCTCATGCGAAGATGAGGTAACAAATATAAGGAAAGATAGTGATGTGAGAAACAAGGGAACAAGTATAATGATGCCCACAATATAATATACATGTGATAACCTGAAAGTTATAGGTATGAATGAGAGATATAATAGAGAGGAGTGATAGGAGATAAAAAAAAATGATATGACTATATATGGAGGAATAAGGTCATAATTTAACAAGGAGAAAAGAGTATCATAAGCCCAAGGATCATAACATAGATAAGTAGACTTTGTAATGTTGGTCTAAGCTTATACATTGAGATAAGAAGGAAGTTTGTCTTAATTATAAATCATATGTACTCCATGTGTATGGAGAAACTAACTTGTATAAGATAAGTGCAAAGGGAAATGTGGAAGTATAGGAGAGAGTGAAATAAAGTGGAACAAAAAGGAAGCAATATAAGGTTTTCCATGAATGTTTAAACAAATAACTAGTAAGTGTATAATCCAAGACTTTGAGAGAATAAGGAAATACAAGTAAATAAATGGGAGGGGGAGATAAAGGAATCAAGGGAGTGTTATGTAGGGTTCCAATTTCAAGACATGAAAAATAGATGGAAGGGAGAATAAGGCATCCTCAACTCAAGAGATAAATCTTAGGACAACCTTTAGAGTAGATAAAAAGAAATGGAAAAGAAGAAGTGTGACATCTCAATCAAGTCAAGTGCATTGCTTTATCTTTTATATTTTCTTAGATTTATTGAATGATTTTGCTTTACATTATGGATTTGGCTTTGAATGCTTTGATTTTATTGTGCATGATTTTTATTTTCATTTTATTTTTCTTTTGGCAAGGATGTCACTCATTTAGCTTCACCAAAGGCTACATCTGAGAGTATGAACATCATGTATGCAAATAGTTGAGTATGATATGCATTTGAAAACTCAACACTTAACAAAGAAATAAATGGATGATCTGCTTATAAGCATCTAGGAATTGCTGAGGAGATTGGATATCTAGAAAATAGAATGGAAATAGGTGTAGAAGGACCTAATCATGGAAAGGCTACATAGAATTGGGTGGTGAATAAGGCTATTAATAAATCTAGAAATGGTAGAGTGAAATGTGTAGGTCTCAAACATCCAAGAATGAGATGACTAGGTTAATGAACATGTCATGGCAAGAGAAACAAGAAATAGTGCATGAGTAATAACAGTAGAGAGAAAAGTAAGAGGAAGAGGGAGTACATGGTGATAATGGTATGGATAAGGCAAGGTGTGCTAGAGAATTATGTGTGTTATAGTGGATTAAGCATACATAGGAAGATAGCATTAACAAAGTTTTTATTGTTTGTACTATATAAGTTAAGGATATCATTAACAAAGTCTACTATTATGTGTTGTAGCTCTAAAGTGTATAGGATGGGAAAGTAATGAAGTTCAAGAATTATAAGAGGGGATCGTATCCAAGACCGCTTCTATAGAGAGATGGTTTAAGTTTAATAAGTTTAATGATGCCATGTTCACAAGGCCAAGGCCTTTTTCTTTATATCCAAAGTTTACAAAGATCTTGAATTCCTTTCCATACAATCTTTGAAGTTTAAGAAAAAAGAAAGAGGGATTTTTGGTAGTATGGTTGGTTGAGTTAACATCCTTATGTGAAAAGGAAGGAGAAGATGAAGATGAAACTTTGGAAACATGATGTTGAGGATATCATTCAACATGTAAAATAGGAATGTTGAAATCTATGAGATTTAAATTTATATTCACCACTACCAGTAGGAGTAAATTTAAAAGAAGACCAATCATTGCCTAGGCAATTAGTAGATTTGGAAGAAGATGAGTCACTAGATAGAAGAGAATTGGTGGAATTTTGAACAAGAAGGGTGAGATATGTTTGATTATGAGGAGGTAAACCATAAGTATAAGGATCAATGCGTAAGGCATAAGTATCATAGTCATGGAGAGTAGATTTACCTTTGTCAAAACGATAAGGGGTGAAGTATAAAGAGCCCCAATCATCTCCAAGAAAGTGGTTAGAGGGAGGATACATCTAAGAATATGAAGAGGGATAGACCATGGTCTTGGGAGGAGATGTAGTAGATGTAGAAATATTCCACTCAAAGGTGAAGAAGGGGAGGGTTCAATGTCATTCAGAGATGGGTTAAATGTAGTAGAAGCCTTTGAAGAAGTATGAAGATATTTTTTGGGTGATATTTTTTTGGGTGAGAGTTCTATGATAAAAGTTTGATCAAGGGGTGAAATACACATTGTTGGGTAAAAGAGAGATTGAGATTCAATAGTTTCACAATATTGGAAAGGGATTTTATCAACATAAATAGTATAAGATTTGTTTTTGGCTATCAATTATAAACACCGATGAAAAGTGGAAGGAATTACATGCATCGCATGGAGCCAAGGTTTTCTAAGAAAAATAATGTAAATGAGGCATGATTAAAAAGTGTGTTGTGAGTGGTAGGACCTATTATGATAATTAATGTGATGGTTCATAAAGTTTTTGGGTAACATTGTGAAAACCACAAATGGCAATGTTAGATTTTTATATTTGTGAGTGTCTAACATGAATGCAAATAATAAAGTTTGTGCTATAAATATTCAACACCAAACCACTATCAACAAATAACCTCTTAATTCTATTGGTCTTATATCCTACGATTATGATTTATGGGAGGGTTTTGTGAAGAATTGATAAGGATGAAATTTTAGATGGAGAAAAATAAATATCCTATTTAATTCAATCATAGAGACCAATTTAGTGGGTTGCATTGATGGTTGAATAGAAATATTCTACAAGGCTTTTTGATGGATGTCCCTATGAGAAGGGGTGTTTAGAGAAGATCCCAAAGGAATATATTAGCTTTTGTAGATTATAATTTCACCATTAGGTCATAATATTTGGGATTCTTAGAAAAAATATGAGGTCAAGGAGGAAGGTTGATAATAGTAGAGGGAAGCAAAGTTGAGATTTATGTGTTTTTCCTATTTTTATAGTACCATAGGTATAAGTGACTATATGGTGAGCCATATTATTGGAGGATACTTGTTCATTCAAGAGGGATGAATGAAAATTATGAACTACCAATGTTGAGGTAAAATAAGCTCATACAATAGCCTTAGGAGGAGGAGTATGATATAGCAGGTTTATGGGTTAAGAGATAGGAAGGTCATATATGGGATTAGAGATATCTCTATATTGTCCATTTGGTCCTTTAAGAAAGTGTTTGATAATTTGATGTGGCTATAAGAAGATAGAAGAGGAGAGTAACTTTTTAAAATTACACTAGGAATGGAGGAACATGTTTGGGCTATATGTGGGGAGTGATCGATAAAATTACATAGAATCCCATGAAAGGAAGTCAAAATCTTTTTATATGGATGAAACCAATTAAGTATGTTATCATTTAAAGAATTAGGAAAAGAAGAAACCATAATATGTTCATCATAATAAAATTCATACATTGAAACCATAAGGGGGTGCACATGTACGTTAGGATTCCTATCATTAAAAATAAAGATGATACTACATAGTTTGAAGATAAAGAAGATGCCTTATGTATGGAACAATCATTAATAGGAGTAACATTCAAATCTTCACATCAATAGTAACATTCTCATCACATGTGTTAGAATAGACATCATCATGTTTAATTGAAATGTGTTATAGAGGGGAAGATGAAAAGGATGTGGGACTATTGTTACAAGGGGGAGGACGAGATGTCAAATAACAAAAAATCAATGGGTGGAGGAGATGTGGTGGGAAAAGAGTAAAAGGGTATACATCATAAGGAGGTAGAGAATCTTAAGAAGTAGATGAAGATGTTTCAAGTGGTGTAGAAAGAACAGTAAGGAAAGGGGGAAAAAGATATTGAGTAGTGGTAGGTATGTTAATCAAGGATAGTTGAAAAGGGAGATAATACTTATAGTAAGGTCGGTCCATGACTAAGGGGGAAATAGAAGAATCAATGGGAAGAGAAGTATAAGGGTAAGAGTCCATATCATGATATAACACATTCCATGTCATATCTAAAAAATGTGTGGTGTTGAAGGAAGGAGAACATAAAGGAGGATCCAAGGTATTATAAGGAGAATGAGTAATTTCATCTTGGGAGGATTTACTAGCAACATTGAAAGAGTGGTCATAAAGGAAGGTATAATAGTTATTAGATGTGGAATCATCATTAGTGGTGAGTAGACCAATAGCAAGGATAGGGAGAGGAGAAAATTTATTTGTATTAACAAGGGATGCATTTGATAGATAAGAATAATATGGATCAGTATCATAGTTTATAGATGGGGGAACATAGTTATTTTGGTATTTATTAAGTAAACTAGGGAAATAATGGTGTTGGGTATGAAAAGGTGTTATCTAATCATGAGAAGCAGAGGACAAAGCATTGTTGAAGAAAGCAACAAGATGGGTTAGGGAGGTTAGTAATGAAGGAAATCATGACAAAAATAATGGTTAGGGAGGTTAGTATGATTGGAGGGGGAAGACAAGGTAGAGGCCATGGCATAAGTCAAGGAAAGTGAATGGTGGTAGAGATTAATAATTTTGGAAAAAAAGTGTAGGGAAGATTAGATCAAGATTTGGGAAAATGGAAAATGGGGTTGTAAAGTCTTGAGTAGGTGGGAAAGAAAGGTGTAAGGGTAAAAGGCTAGGGATAATCAAAAGGGGTCTTGAGATGAGTTGAAGGAGTGTTAGATAATGAAGTAATGAGTGTAAAAGGTTATGAAAGAGGGTAAGATAGATAGGTGAGAGAAAAAAACAAGTGTTGTGAAAGTTTTGGAGAGTATTGTAGAGATAAGGAGCAAGAAGGATAGTGTGAGGGTATGAAAATTAGGTGTCTAGGATAAAGATTAAGATATTGTGGTAAGCTAAATGGGCATTGTAAAGTAATGAAAGGCACACAAGGGTAGTATAATGGGTGTGATGGATGGTTGAGACAAGAAAGAGCGTGTTGGGAAATGTAAGAGAGTTTTGTGAAAAGTATAGTAGGAATAGATAAGGGCCAAGGACAAGAAGAGGCTAGTGATAAAATAGTGAGGTGGAGGTGAGAGGTGTGTGGGTGTTGTAACAAAGTAGAGGTGTGCTATAAGAGCTTAGTGGAGTAAGGAAGGCAAGGATAAAGTTAAAGTGGGGGTAGGGTTTGCAATTATGGAAGGAGGTTTTAGAAAGATGTAAAGAGGTGGGTTGGTATAAACAATCATGTACACAAATTAGACCTAGAGATAATAAAGAGATAAACGTGTTCACAAGTAGGTCCTAGGGTTTAGGAGAGGGGAATAAAAAAATAAGAGGGATAAAAAGGATTAAACATGTGATGAGAGAAAAAGGAAATAGATATAATACTAGTCTACAAACAAGGATCTGAGGAAATAAACATGCAAGTTATAGGTTCACCAAATGAAAGATAAAAAATTAAACCCTAAACTCTTAAATGTGATTAGAAATTAGGTGTTATTCCTCATTAAGTGCATATGATAATTATAGATCCAATTAAAGACTTTTAGATCAACAAACGAAATAGGACCCTAATATGAAACTAAACTAACAAACACAAGAGTTGAGGCTAGAAACACAACTTGGAAATGAAACTTGCAAATAATGAACTATGACTAGGAGATGAAAACCTAAAAAATAGAGAATCTAGATACTCCTAGAAACTGAAACTTGATAGTTGAAAGGACATAAAAAGTTGTTGAGGAGCTCTAGTAAAACTTTGGAAATTGTGTGATCAATTCTTTGAAAAAGGAGTGCCCTAGGTAGCAAAGATGTCCTCAAGGGGTGCCTTGGGTAGCATTGTAGGTGGCACATTTATCTAGAGTTTAGAATAGATTCAAATTTTTGGGGTAGCTTTGTCTAGGTGTTTGGAGTCTTTCTCTAGTGTACCACATGTTGGATCTAGGGCATACAACTGAGAGGGGGGGGGGGGTGAATCAGTTGTATAAAACTTCTTCTTCTTTCAAACACTTGATTCTTTGTTGTTAGTTAGCAGCATATCAAATAATCATCCATGAAAGCATAATACATAAACACAAGAGCAGATAAGCATCAACACATTGAACACCAAGATTTTGACGTGGAAAACCCGGTTAAGGGAAAAACCACGGGGTGATTAACCCAAGAATTATTCTCTGTTAGAAGAATAAAGAAAAATGAATGGCACATGCCAATGAGGGCTCACTGCCCGAGCACACTGCTCACAAAGAGGCCCACTGCCTACAAGGAGACACACTGTCTACAAAGTGATAAAAATCACAGTCTTGAACTGGAGAATGACATCTCTACCATGTCCGGATCAGTTCCAATTAAGCCCAAAAACCTCTGCTCTGCCTTTCGCACCTTTCTTCGCTATTCCACACTCATCCACACACCACACTATGAAATGAACTCACAAACCGTTATTTATACAAGACATCGACTTAGGAACAAACATCTAAGTTGGCAAATGATCATAAGAGTATCCGCAAGATGAATAACACATCCGGTCGGCCACCACAAGAGTATTCGCAGGATGAACAACTCATCCGGTCGGCTAAACAGAGCAAGAACTTCATCCGGAAGAATAACTTCAATTCCGGGCTCTACTATCAATGCGGATCAACAAAACAACCTCAACACGATCCAGAAAACTTCACAGGCCTGCCTGAATGACCGGATACATCTGCACGTCCTTTACTTGCTGGAATCTCTTGTCAAGTCCTCATCCGGAACTTCAAGAACACAGTCTGTCTCCAATGTAGAAGGTACTTCCGGACCTTCAAATCACACATTATCAATGCGGACCAACAACACAACCTCAACATGATCTAAGATCCTTCACAAGCCTACCTGAATGACCAGGTACGTCCGCATTTCATTTTCTTACTGAAATCTCTTATCCTCCTTATCTGGAACTTCAAGAACACTGTCTGTTGCTACTGTCATAATGCAAGAGGTACTTCCGGACCTCCAAATCATACAAAACTAGAGTTGGCATATCAAAAGGATATCTCAAACACTCTTTCCAATCCGCAGATTAGGATTGTACAATTCCGGACCTCACCGGACCTTTCTGTGATCCTCTGTCACCTCTAAGCACTTGCCGGAACCGGTTCCACACAGACAGCCATAACTTCTTCAGGTCTTCATGCGGACCTCTGAAATCTTGGCTGAAGCATCTCAAGACTCATATCTGTAAACCCTTTAATCCGCATCCTCCGGTTCTCAACCTATACAATACATTTGCCTTCTTCTCATCACTGTTCTTCACTGTTCCTGACTGAGGCTAATTTTCTCAATATCCTCAGCACACAACTCATCAAATCCTTCTTGTCAATGCAATATGAGTATGTTGACATCAATGACAACACTGGCTCACCTCATACTTGCAACAATCTCCCCCTTTGTCATTGATGGCAACATATGATGTGAAAAACCATCAAGACAAGAACTTCTCTTTTCTGTCACAGCTCCCCCTATCAACAACAACTTTTCACATGTCTTCTCTTCCTTTACTGCTCCCCCTTTGATCATCAACCACTTGTTTTTCACATGTCTTCTCTCCCCCTTTGACATCAATGGCAAAGGGCTCATACTTGCAATTTGAATACATCAGAATCATACCAGCTGCTCCCCCTTAGTAGCAGCTCCCCATCATCAATCTGGATCACAAGATATGACTGTGATATCCACCGGACTGATGCACATCAATGCATCTTAGTTCATCACCGGAGGGGCCATGACCCCTAACTTCTCCCGGAGATATTCAAAAGAGTCCTTGGGAAGAGGTTTTGTAAAGATATCTGCAATCTGATCCTTGGAGGGAACATACTCCAATCTGACTTCTTCCTTGTTTACTTGTTCTCTCAAAAAGTGAAATTTGATAGATATGTGCTTAGTCTTAGAATGCAATACCAGATTCTTGGAGATATTAATTGCACTTGAATTATCACAGAAAATTGTGATAGGCTCCTCATATTCAACTTTGATGTCTCTTAGCATCTGCTTCATCCATAAGATTTGAGTGCAACTACCTGCTGCTGCAATGTATTCTGCTTCAGTTGTAGACAGAGATATTGCATCTTGTTTCTTGCTTAGCCAAGAAACCAATCTCTTCCCCAAAAAGAATGCTCCACCACTAGTGCTCTTCCGGTCATCCACATCTCCTGCCCAATCTGCATCTGTGTAAGCATGAAGAGAGAAGTCCGGATCTCTAGGGTACCATAGACCATACTCCACTGTTCCTTTCAAGTACCTAAAAATTCTTTTAATTGCCATAACATGAGATTCTCTAGGATCAGCCTGGAATCTTGCCACAAGACCAACAGCCTGCATTATATCTGGTCTAGTTTGAGTGAGATACAACAATCCACCAATCATTGATCTATACTTTGTCTGATCTGCCTTTGGAGAATCATCATCTTTGCTTAACTTACATCCGGTTGCCATAGGAGTGTTCATAGGCTTTGAGTCTTCCATACCAAATTTCTTTAACAATTCTTTCACATATTTGGTCTGAGAAATGAAGATCCCTTCTTTTGTTTGAGTAATTTGCAGACCCAAGAAGAAATTCATTTCACCAAGCATAGACATTTCAAACTCACTTTTCATCTGATTTGCAAAAGTTTTGCACATACTATCTCTTCCTCCAAAAATGATATCATCCACAAATACTTCAACAATTAAAATGTTTTCATGATCAATTTTGAAATATAAGTTACTGTCAGTAGTACCTTTGTTGAATCCAATCTGCACAAGATGCTTATCCAACCTTTCATACCATGCTCTTGGGGCTTGCTTCAATCCATACAAAGCTTTCTTCAACTTGCAGACCATATCATCATTATCAGACAATTGAAAACCATCCGGTTGTTCAATGTAGACTTCTTCTTCCAGATCACCATTTAGGAAGGCAGACTTGACATCCATCTGATATACCTTGAAGTCTTTGAAGGCAGCAAATGCAAGAAGTAATCTGACTGCTTCAATTCTTGCCACCGGAGCAAAAGTCTCTTCAAAGTCAATTCCTTCTATTTGAGAGTAGCCTTTGCAGACCAATCTAGCTTTGTTTCTGATTACTTCACCAGCTTCATTTAGTTTGTTCCGAAAGACCCACTTGGTTCCAATTACATTCCTGTCTCTAGGTCTGGGAACAAGATCCCAAGTATGATTTTTCTCAATTTGCATCAATTCATCTTCCATTGCTTTGGTCCAGTTTTCATCATTGCAGGCTTCATTTATTGTTTTAGGTTCAATCTTTGAAATCAGACAACATTCATTCTGATTTTGAGCAACATTCCTTCTAGTTTGTACACCTTTGCTTCTGTCACCTATGATTTGATCTTCAGAGTGGTTCAGTTTTACATACCTTGGAATTTTGGGAGTATCCTGCACTGCTGCTTCTTGATCAGGCTCATTCAGACCTATCTCTTCTTCCTGATTTACCGGATCAGGCTGACTCTGTTTCACCGGAGAGGATTGAGGTCCTTGAACACTGTCTTGGTCATCTTCATCAACCTCATAAAATCTTGAAGGCTTCTCAATTCCTTCATCAACTTTCACATTGGTGCTTTCTATCATCTTCCTCAATCTCTTATTGTAACACCGGTATGCTTTGCTTTGAGTGGAGTAACCCAAGAAAATTCCCTCATCACTTCTAGCATCAAACTTTCCTAGGTCTTCATCTCTTTTAATATAACACTTGCTACCAAATACTCTGAAATATTTCACAGTAGGAATGATGCCAAACCAGAGTTCATAGGGGGTCTTACCGGTGTTGTTTCTGATTTGAACTCGATTGAGAGTGTAGACTGCAGTGCTGATAGCTTCCTTCCAAAACATTTGAGGAACATTTGCTTCCAACATCATTATCCTGGCAGCTTCCTGGATGGTCCGGTTCTTTCTCTCAACTACTCCATTCTGCTGTGGAGTTCTAGGAGCAGACAACTGTCTCCTTATACCCTGCTTCTCACAAAAGTCAATGAACTCACCAGATGTAAATTCACCACCTCTGTCAGACCTTAGACACTTTAGTTTCAATCCGGTTTGATTCTCTACCATAGCTTTGAAGATTTTGAACTTCTCAAATGCTTCTGATTTTTCTTTTAGAAAGGTAACCCACATCATCCTGGAATGATCATCAATTAACAACATGAAGTATCTATCACCTTGCAGACTCTTGATTCTTGTCGGACCACAGAGATCAGTATGTACTAATTCCAACAATCCGGTAGAGGACTGATCTTTGCTTTTGAAGGAGACTCTGCTTTGTTTACCTAGCTGACATTCTTTGCACAAACTATTTGTAGGTTTCATCAATTTTGGAAGGTCTCTTACGGCCTGAGTATTGCTTATCTTGATGATGTTATCAAAATTTACATGACACATTCTTCTATGCCATAACCAACTCTGATCAATTTGAGCAAACAAACAACTTTTATTTGAACCAACCAGATGAAAGATATTACCTTTTGTCTGAGTACCGGATGCAATTTCTGTTCCGGAGCTTGTAAAGATTCTGCATTTTCCATTTTTGAACCGGAGATCATAACCTTTGTCCACTAACTGACCAACACTGAGAAGATTGTGCTTTAATCCTTCAACATATAGTACGTTACCTGTTTTGCTTTTTCCATCAAAGGAAATAGTTCCCCTGCCTCTGATTCTGCCAGCTGAATTGTCACCAAACTTTACCATTCCTCCTTCATACCTTTCCAAATTCAAGAACTTATTCTTGTCACCAGTCATATGGTGAGAGCATCCACTGTCAATAACCCAATCATCCTTTTCTTCCACTTGAGCAGCCAAAGCTTTTTCAACAACTTTGTGATTGACAGATTCAGAGAGTATTGAATCTTCTTCCTTGATGGCAATAAACACCCACTCATTTCTGGATTTGCTTCCTAGTTCTGATTCATCATCTGTTACTCCTTCATTGTCATCTTCTTCATGAACATAATAGCAATTCTTTTGAAACCTTTGTCTGTTAGTATTAGACCTTACAGATCTTTCCGGACATCTTGAAGCAAAATGACCAATCTTATTGCAGTTGAAACACTTAAAGGGTAGTTTCCCTTCATACTTACCGGATCCTCTTGGCAGTCTCTTTGCAATGAGGGCTTTAAGTTGAGCTGTTTCTGCTTCTTCTTCTTCCATGTCTCTTCTTGCTTGATCATACCATGACATTTTCCTTGATGAGTTTTCTCCCAGATCAAATCTCTGTTTGCCTTTCACATAGGCACTGGCTTTGAAAGCAGATTCAGTCTTGGGAGGATCATCTCCAAACTCGGTCATTTCAAATGCAACTAGTTTGCCAGCCTGTTGTTCTCTTGTGACAGTTGTGTGGGCTCTGAATTCATCAATGGCAGCAACTTTGATTTTGTAGGCAGCAGGAAGGGATCTTAGGATTTTGCAGACAATCTCATTTTCATCTAGAGTTCCACCAGCATTTCTGATTCCACATACCAGCTCATTTACTCTTGGCATAAAGGTAGTGATGTTTTCATCATCTCTCATTTTCAATCTTTCAAATTTCCCTTTCAGGCTTTGCAACCTTGCACTTTTGACAAACTCATCTCCTTCATACAGAAGTTCCAGTTTAGTCAGGATCTCATATGCAGTTGGTAGGTCAATAACATTCGAGAGATCTGAGTCATTCAATGCGCTTAGAAGAGCTTCCTTGGTCCGCAGATTGTTTTCAGCTTCTGTGATTTCATTCAGAGTTGTCGGACCACCTTGTGGAGGTACATATGGTTTTGAAACCATAGCCAAGTATGCTTTTCCCATACATTCCAAGTGACACTTCATGCGACCTTTCCAGAGAGTGAAGTTGGTTCCATCAAACTTCGGACTATCCTTCTTGTATGATGACATCCTGGATCTCCTCAAGCGGTTAAGCTCCTATCAGAGGAACTTGGCTCTGATACCAATTGTTGGATCTAGGGCATACAACTGAGAGGGGGGAGTGAATCAGTTGTATAAAACTTCTTCTTCTTTCAAACACTTGATTCTTTGTTGTTAGTTAGCAGCATATCAAATAATCATCCATGAAAGCATAATACATAAACACAAGAGCAGATAAGCATCAACACATTGAACACCAAGATTTTGACGTGGAAAACCCGGTTAAGGGAAAAACCACGGGGTGATTAACCCAAGAATTATTCTCTGTTAGAAGAATAAAGAAAAATGAATGGCACATGCCAATGAGGGCTCACTGCCCGAGCACACTGCTCACAAAGAGGCCCACTACCTACAAGGAGACACACTGTCTACAAAGTGATAAAAATCACAGTCTTGAACTGGAGAATGACATCTCTACCATGTCCGGATCAGTTCCAATTAAGCCCAAAAACCTCTGCTCTGCCTTTCGCACCTTTCTTCGCTATTCCACACTCATCCACACACCACACTATGAAATGAACTCACAAACCGTTATTTATACAAGACATCGACTTAGGAACAAACATCTAAGTCGGCAAACGATCATAAGAGTATCCGTAAGATGAATAACACATCCGGTCGGCCACCACAAGAGTATTCGCAGGATGAACAACTCATCCGGTCGGCTAAACAGAGCAAGAACTTCATCCGGAAGAATAACTTCAATTCCGGGCTCTACTATCAATGCGGATCAACAAAACAACCTCAACACGATCCAGAAAACTTCACAGGCCTGCCTGAACGACCGGATACATCCGCACGTCCTTTACTTGCTGGAATCTCTTGTCTTCCTCATCCGGAACTTCAAGAACACAGTCTGTCTCCAATGTAGAAGGTACTTCCGGACCTTCAAATCACACATTATCAATGCGGACCAACAACACAACCTCAACATGATCTAAGATCCTTCACAAGCCTGCCTGAATGACCAGGTACGTCCGCATTTCATTTTCTTACTGAAATCTCTTATCCTCCTTATCCGGAACTTCAAGAACACTGTCTGTTGCTACTGTCATAATGCAAGAGGTACTTCCGGACCTCCAAATCATACAAAACTAGAGTTGGCATATCAAAAGGATATCTCAAACACTCTTTCCAATCCGCAGATTAGGATTGTACAATTCCGGACCTCACCGGACCTTTCTGTGATCCTCTGTCACCTCTAAGCACTTGCCAGAACCGGTTCCACACAGACAGCCATAACTTCTTCAGGTCTTCATGCGGACCTCTGAAATCTTGGCTGAAGCATCTCAAGACTCATATCTGTAAACCCTTTAATCCGCATCCTCCGGTTCTCAACCTATACAATACATTTGCCTTCTTCTCATCACTGTTCTTCATTGTTCCTGACTGAGGCTAATTTTCTCAATATCCTCAGCACACAGCTCATCAAATCCTTCTTGTCAATGCAATATGAGTATGTTGACATCAATGACAACACTGGCTCACCTCATACTTGCAACACCACATATCAAGAATCATAATAGAAAAAAAGATATGAAGGAAAAACCTCTATAATAAGCCTATGGAAAAGTGAGGAAAAATGAACAAATTGAAATGCACGTATATGATGAAAACCAAATCCAATGACAAAAATGGAAGGTAAATGATTATAGAAAATCTTAGGCAAAATCTGGAGACTTTAGGAGCTGATTTGTGGAGAGGGGGTGTCGGCAGTGGCATCAATAGTAGCACTAGGAGTAGCATAGGTTTCCTATGCTCAAAATGAATTTAAGTGTAGATTTGTTTTGTCCTACACATGACTTCTCTAGTTTGTCACAATTGCTCAATCTATTGATAAACTCCTACAAATTAACTACACACAAACTTACTGTGGGACTCTACAAAATGGAAGCATTAAAGGAGAGCCTACTTGAGGTAGCCCCTTGTGGGTATTCCAACAAAGATCCACATGCAACAATATTGCAAATGTATGTACTTATCTCTAGGCAATGGAAAGGTATAACAATGGTGAAAAAACAAACAAAACCAAGTTGCAACAATGGTAAATGGATACACAAGGAGATGGAAACAAAGCTCACAAAGACAATATGAAGTGCTCTAATGACATGGATGAGGTAAGGAAACTAATGGCAAGGTGTGTTCAAACTTGGGCGTGAACACGAGATTTTGATGGATTCTAATGGAGAGGAATAGGGTGGAAACTAGCTAGGATGAAGGATGGTAAAACAAGCTCTAAGAAGACAATGCTTGAAAGGCAAGGGAGAGACTCCGAAAGCATGAAAACACTCCAATGACAAGCTTTAATAAAAGCTCTTCCAAGAGCACTTGCAAAAGAAAGAGCACAATTATTGTGTTATATTCTCTTGGCAATTGAAGTGAAATGGCATGCTTTGATAGTGATAGTGTATCTATTATTGTGTCAAGATAATCATATGTGATGATTAGGACACTATTTTAGTTTGTTTCAATAGATGTTCATAAGTAATGTTAAGGCTCTTAATAATGATTATTCTATGTGGACATAACATATAACCTACAAATTTGTATTTAAATCAACTATTTTTTGCTTTCTTATTTTAGTACAGTATCCAATATAGGATTGCAATGCATAACATGTGCATTATTGCTATTATGTTGGGGATATGTGAAATGTTAGATAAGGGCTTTGCCTTTGGATATATATTATTTAAATTAAAATTTAAAGGACTGAATGTTAGTTATGGACTTGTTCTTTGGATATTTTATCCATCTTGTTGAATGTCAAGATATCATGGTGGTGTAGTCACGGTAGGAGGGTTCACAGAATGAACTATCTAGATCGTGCAACAAGAGTAAACACAATGGAAACAACTCAAAGAAATGAAGAAAATGCAGATTCAGTCACTCAGTATATCATAGAATTCAAAATAGAGATCCGCTGGCAATATGCGGCTTACAATTAGGGCTCACAGGCTTGATTACATACATGCGCAAGATAAAGCTTTGAAGCTCCTTCGCACAAATTCAAACTATCAAACTTCTAAATCATGACAACTTGATCACTGCTTTCCTAAGGATCTATTACATTATTATATATCATATCCAGATCAAAAGATTCCTCCATGTCGGCCAAGGAAGGTCACAAACTCCAATGAAGAGTTGTAACATGTTCACAGATAGGTCAGACCTAAATGCATAGAACACGCCCACAAATGAATGGAACAATGTGTAGACATTCGGGGAAGGTTGGCCACGAACCAAGGATCATTGAATGATGTTTCATTAGGATCCACAAGTCAAGGAATGATCCGCAAGCCTTCTCCTACAATTGATTTGTTTGAGACTATGAGGAAGCTCTGTACTAAGAAAATAGTTGATCTTCTGATAGCGATACCTTTTCGGTAACTGATCCAAACGCTCTAAATTCTTGATATGATGTAGATGAATGAATGCAGATGCTAAGTCCACATCCATAAGATGTGAAGTGCCAATACTGGACCACAAGCTGAAACCGCTTCTGACTGAACTACCTGAACTGAACTAGAAACTAAAAGAACTGAAATGCAAACAAACTGAAATGCAAATGTTTCTGGTTGATGCAAGATTGCTCTTGAACTAGGGATACTCCTGCATCAGACATCCGAGGTTATTAAAAAAGTGAGTCCCTCACTTTGTTGGGGCTGGGGAAGAACCAAGGTGGTCCACCTCAGCCTGAGAAATCCAAGACGAATCTTCTTCCAGTCTCCTTTCCACTTCACAAGATATTCTTTGTATTGTCTTCCTCTAGTGTTGCGTCCAACTCTGTTGTCCAAAATGTCTTCTATCTATTCCAGTGCTTTGTGTGTGGTAATTGCTTCTTCAAGTCTTCTTTCATGTTGTCATTGAACTCTACTTCATGATATTGATAAAGGTCTGCAATGTTGAAAATAGGTGAAATACCCAATGTCTCTGGTAGCTCCACTTCATATGCATTTCTTGAATCAAATTTTTTGAGTATCTTACAAGGTCCAAACTTTTTCATCTTCAACTTGTTATATGTCCCAACTGGAAATCTTTCTTTTCTTAAGTACACCATCACTTCATCTCCCACTTCAAATTCCTTATCTCTTCACTTCTCATCTACCTTTTCCTTATACTTACTATTCATGTCCTCTAAATGCTTCTTCACCTGATTATGCACTGTCATCATATGATCTGCAAATTATTTTGCTTCTGCAATTCTCTTTTCCTCTGTACTGATGTCTCTCAATTTTGCAACTCCTCTAGGTTCACTCTGGTAACATTCTCAAAAGGTGTTCTTCTGGTACTCCTGTTTACTGAATTATTGTATGCAAACTCTACTTGTGAAAGAATCAAATCCCAACTTGTGGTCTTCTCTCCAACCAAATATCTCAACAAGTTTCCCAAAATCCTATTCACTACTTCTATCTGTCCATCTATCTGTGGATGAAAAGTTGAATTGAACTTCAAATCTGTCTTCATCTTCTTCCAAAGTGCCTTCCAAAAGTATCCAACAAACTTTGTATCTCTGTCTAAAACTATACTCTTAGGTAATCCATTCAATCTCACAATCTCTTTGAAAAATAGGTTGGCTACATATACTACATCAGTTGTCTTCTTACAAGGTATGAAATGAGCCATCTTTGAAAATTTGTCAACCACTACAAATATTGAATCATGTCATCTCTGTGTCTTAGGCAATCCCATTAGAAAATCCATGCTTATGTCTTCCTAAGGTCTCTCTGGTATTGTCAAAGGTTTATACAATCCAGTCCCTGCAAAACTTGTCTAATATGCCACAAATGTTCTTTTGTCTTACTGAAAATCAGAATATCATCTAAGTACACAATTATAAACTTACCCAAGAATTTCTTCAAAACTTCATTCATCAATCTCATGAAAGTACTCAATGCATTTGTCAATCCAAAAGGCATCACTAACCACTCATACAATCCTTCATTTGTCTTAAAAGCAGTCTTCCATTCATCACCTTCTTTGATTCTGATCTGATGGTATCCACTCTTCAAGTCTATCTTTGTGAAATATCTTGCTCCACTCAAAAAATCCATGATATCATCCATCCTAGGTAAAGGAAATCTATACTTAACTGTGATCTTGTTTATAGCTCTAGAGTCAATACACATTCTCCATTCTCCATCCTTCTTTGGTGCTAACACTGCAGGTATTGCACAAGGGCTCAAACTTTCCCTCATCAAACCTTTCCTCAACAACTCTTGTATCTGTCTATTCAGTTCTTCATTTTCTGCCGGTGTCATTCTATGTGCTGCTTTGTTAGGCAAACTTGCTCCTGGTATAAGATCCATGTGATGATTGATACTCCTTATAGGTGGTAATCCTTTAGGTACATTATCTGATATGATGTTTCCAAATTCTGTCAGCAACTCTCTTATCTCCTCTGGTTGCGATTCTTCAGCTTCTTTCTTCAATGTTTTAGGCTTCTTAGGAATCAAGGCATAACACATATTCTCATGTCTCAAACCATCCAGAAATTTTCTTCTATCTACCAAACAGATTCTAGCATTCCCACATACTTCATTCTTAGGATCATCTTCTAAAGGAACCAAACTAATTCTCTTTCCATTTGTTGTTATAGTATATGTATTCTTTCTCCCATTATGTATATCTTTTCTATCATACTGCCAAGGTCTACCCAACAAGATATGACAAACATCCATAGGCATAATATCACACAAGACTTCATCATGATAAGATCCAATATGAAATTTCACCAAACATTGTTCACTTACTAGTACCTTATGATCATCCTGAATCCATGCTATCTGATAGGGCTTAGGGTGTTTCAATCTTTCCAACTTCAGCTTAGTCACCATCTCCTCTGAAACTAGGTTATCTGAACTACCACTATCAATTACAACTTTACAACACTTACCTCCTGATTTGCATCTAGTTCTGAACAAGCTTTTCCTCTGCGGTGGTTCCTTAATTATTTCTTCTTGAAATAGTGCTCTCCTCATCACCAGTGATTCTCCTTTCTCTGGTTTGCCAACTAAACTGGGTGATTCAATAGGTTCTTCTTCCACATAAGTTGCTCTTCCACTATTTTTTGTCCTCTTACTTATACTACCCTAATTACACTCAAATGCTCTATGCCCTTCACCTCCACACTTGAAACAAGTACCTTTGAATGTTCTCTTATCCAATCCTCTTCCTTCTCTTCTGTATCCTTCATTCTGGTATGCACTAGGGTTTCCTCTTTGGTAAAAAAATTTGTCATCTCTCCGATAAGCATTGTTATCTCTTTCATCCTTCCTAAAGGGGCTGTCAAACTTGTCCTACTCCACAACTAATCTATCATACCCAAAAAATGTTCTTCCTTTCTGAAATTTACCCCCTTTGCCTCTCTACCTCTGATCATGCTTCTTATTGAACTTCTCTTCAACTTTCAAGGCAAATTGATGTGCTTCCTCTAAAGATGTCATCCTCACCAAACTTAGTTCCTCTTGAATTTTCAATCTCAGTCCATTGATGTATCTAGCCACTTTCTCCTTGCTTGCTTCACTATGTCTTGTCCTTATGGTCATTTTATGAAATTCTTCAGTGTACTCCTTCACAGATTTCTCCTTTTGTCTCAGGTTTTGCAGTCTTTTCAACAGCTCCAACTCATAGTTAGCAAATATAAACTGATTCTTTAACTTTGTCACCATCCGGTCCCACTTTGTAATCTTTTCTTTCCCTCTTTTGTTTCTTTCCAACTGAACTTCTTTCCACCATATAGCAGCATGTCCCTTCAACTTTGTCTTTGCAAATTTTACCTTTTCCGGATCTTTAATTTCCTCATATTCAAAGTATTCTTCCATGTCATTTATCTAGTCAATCAATTCTTTAGGGTTCAAATTACCAGTATAATTTGGCACATCAACTCTAGGTCTCTTTCCAATCTTTGAAATAGCTCGCAACATCTTTAACTGATCTGATTCTTCTTCTTCATGACCTTCTAGGGTTTTGCTAGTTTGTTCAGTAGATTGAAATTCTTCTTCATCATCACTTTCAGCATTAGGTCTAGGTGGCAATCCTCTTCACCTATCTTCTTCGACAACATCCAAATGAATTCACATTGTTCTCATCAATTCCATCATCTCATCCATTCTATTAGCCATTGTACCAACAGGAGGAACTCTTCGCGGCGGCATCTTCCTAGGATCAAGTGCAAACTACCTCTAATTTGGCGATCGGGCTACAAGTGACAACTGCCTCTCAATCAATGATCAGTTGTACACAAGTAACCTACCTCGAATCAGTGATTTGCTTACAACAAGATCTTACAGAATCCCCTTCGCCAATTCACTCCAAAGAATCAAACTTTCACTTTGATACCACTTGGTGCAGTCACAGTAGGAGGCTTCACAGAATGAATTGTCTGGATCATGTAGCAAGAGTAAACACAATGGAAACAACTCAAAGAAATGAAGCAAATGCAGATTCAGTCACTCAGTATATCATAGAATTCAAAATAGAGATCCGCTGGCAATATGTGGCTTACAATTAGGGCTCACAGGCCTGATTACATACATGCGCAAGATAAAGCTTTGAAGTTCCTTCGCACAAATTTAAACTATCAAACTTCTAAATCATGAGAACTTGATCACTGCTTTCCTAAGGATCTATTGCATTATTATATATCATATCCGGATCAAAATATTCCTTCGTGTCGGCCAAGGAAGGTCACAAACTCCAATGAAGAGTTGTAACGTGTTCACAAATAAGTCAGACCTAAATGCATAGAACATGCCCACAAATGAATGGAACAACATGCATACCTTCAGGGAAGGTCAGCCATGAACCAAGGATCATTGAATGATGTGTCATTAGGATCTGCAAGTCAAGGAATGATCCGCAAGCCTTCTCCTACAACTGATTTGTCTGATACTGTCAGGAAGCTCTGCACTGAGAAAACAATTGATCTTTTGATAGCGATATCTTTTCGTAACTGATCCAAATGCTCTGAATTCTTGATATGATGTAGATGAATGAATGTAGATGCTAAGTCCAGATCCACAAGATGTGAAGTGCCAATACTGGACCACAAGCTAAAACTACTTCTGACTGAACTGCCTGAACTGAATTAGAAACTGAAAGAACTGAAATGCAAATGTTTTTGGTTGACGCAAGATTGCTCTTGAACCAGGGATGATCCTACATCACATGGTGAGATGATAGGAGATTCTCAAGTTATAGACATTGATTGGCGTTGTTTATATAGAAAGATTTTATAGATCTATTTTTTAACTATATGTATTGAGTTTTAGTGTAATTAGCACATTTGGTTTCTCATCTAGAGATGAGTATGGATACTTGTGCCTTTTATGGGAACTCAGAGAATGTAGGATGTTTTTCCTATGAAAGGATGCTATTGCCATAACTTGAAATCAATCATGTAAGTGTTTTACTTTGTTTGATTTAATTCTTACCCTTAACATGTTTATCAATGGACACATGCATTAGATATATGTTGCATGAATATATAGGTATGCTAGGTTGTTGGTGATTCACATGGTGCACCAGATTCCTTTAGGCTTGTTGGCCACCTATTGCTAGATTCTTCGTGATGGGTTGGGCTTCTCCCACTGAGTAGCATAGGGAAGCTTAATGTTTCATGGCAAGGTGGATATCACCTCGATGATGCTCTCTCTCTCCTTTGTTGATTTCAAGTAGGGCTTTAGGAAGTGTGAACTTGAAATAATAAATGTAAATGTATTGAAGTTATTGTATTACATAATACTCTTAAATAAAGATCCTAAAAGGCCATGTTGATTTTAAAGGACTAAGTCTTGAATGTATTCCAAAGCTAGTTGTTTAGCCTTTTGTTTATTCATTGATTGAATATAATTGATGTGAGATAATTTTTGTTGTAATTAAACAAAAAAAAATTCTCCCTTTTATAGTATTTAATGAATGAATATTATTTTTTTTGTTTTATAATTGGCCAGATCCTATAGAGATGTGAACAAAGCTCACAAAGACAATATGAAGGGTTCTAATGGCATGGATGAGGCAAGGAAACTAATGGCAAGGTGTGTTCAAACTTGGGGGTGAACATGAGAGTTTGATGGCTTCTAATGGAGAGAAATAGGGTAGAAACTAGCTAAGATGAAGGATGGTAAAACAAGCTCTAAGAAGGCAATGCTTGAAAGGTAAGGGAGAGACTCCAAAAGCATGAAAACACTCCAATGACAAACCTTCAACAAAATCTCTTCCAAGAGCACTTGTGCACAATGAAGCCATTGCTTTAAAGTGTAAGCACTTGTGGACTAGATATCAATAGCGAGAAATGAGAGGAAAGAGGAGGGTATAAATAGATTTTTAAAGGGTTTTAGGATATAAGTGACTATGAAAAACATAATGGGTGAGTATTTATGAGCCTCACATTTAATTTTGGTGGCAAAATAAGCAAAGGATGAACTAGTTGTTGCTAGTGCTAGGTGACGATAGACTTGCTACTGCGAGTGCTAAGTAAGAAGCACATTGAGTAGCAAGATTGTCCTTAAATGCTAGATGGTTCAAATTTCTAGGGGAAGTAAAGGAGATCAATCTAAGAGATGTGGAAGAGGTCCCATGTCTTTGTAATCAACAAAGAGAAAGTTATAAGGGAAACAAAGTGTAAACAAGGGTTAATAACACATGAATGTTAGGTGAACAAGGATAAAGATAAGTTGGTTAAGGATAAACAAGGCTTATATAAGAGTCTAAACACATGAAAGGTAGGGAACCTAGACATGAGGCTAAACAAAGATTAACAATATTAGACAACGTGTGAACAAGGGTTAAATAAGGGCTAAAAACATATGTTAAAGAGGACACTCAAAATGAGTGCAAAACCTAGTAAAAGAAGTAGGGTATGTAATTCTATTATAACAGATCTAGTGATCAAATTAAACTCTATGGATGTGGAGTTCACTTCCAAGGACAAGGAGATAGAGATAAGATATGTAGACATGGTCTTGAACCTAACAATTTACAAAAATAAATTTCTTGTTTTGAGGTTGTCATCTTAGAAATCTAAATTTTTTTAGTACCATAATAAATTGGTTTGTAACATCTATGACAATCTTTTCTTTTTCAAAACTATATATCTTTTCATTATTTAATTTAATTCTCATATTAATTCTAAAACATGATTAATCTTAATTCAATATTCTAGTTTGGGGCGGGGGCCCTGTCTTGATTGGCTAAAAATACCTGTTGCAGTAAAGAAGGTCATGAGGTCCAATCTCCCCCCTGTCCCCGTGGTACACACTGCAGTTTAGGGGGGCTACCCGATTCCTACAATCTAAAAATTAAAAAAAAACAGAAATTCAATATTCTAGTTCCACACACAAACACACTGGAAAGCACCTATTCAGACTGCTAAAAGACAAACGAACAAAACATGTCATTGCATTGAGAGCCAATGAAAAATAAGCCTTGGATACCTACAGACGGAAGTTAATAATTTTAGCTATTTCTATTAAAAAAGGAAATCAGAACTTTTGCATCCACACGCTTGGCAAATGGCTACTAGTACTAGGCTCTGTTCTCTTCGCACAGTTTTCTATCCTTGTATGCTGCTGCTCCTGCAAATTATCTCCATTGATCAGCTCAAAGCAACTGCAAAGACCTTCGACTTTTATTACTTTGTGCAGGAGGTGGGTATGCAGCCAAAGAAAATAAAATGGGTGCAATCTGTTGCTCTGTCTCAGTTTTTTTCTTCTGTTGTTGTTGCAGTGGCCTGGATCATACTGTGACACACATAGAAAATGCTGTTTACCTCAAATTGGAATACCCTCGTCCGATTTCCACATTCATGGCCTCTGGCCCAACATGGAGGACGGATCCTGGCCTCAATATTGTGCTCCCCATAGCCATTTCAATTTCTCACAGGTATTTATTTGCTTCTTTGTTTGCTCTATGCCTTTAGAAACACAAGGTTAAGATGCCCCATTACAGTTCTGAACATTGGCCTCAAGTAGGTAAACAACATGGTATTTGTTAATTTACAGTGAACCAAGACCATCTGTAATGGTGTTAAAGTTTGAAGTTCTAGCTCTAGGGTTGTTTTGGCTTTAACCCCTGTATTTCATAGCTGTGTGAAGAAAGGTCTTTTACATCAAATTTTAGTTCTGCACTTGATTATATTCAAAGCTATTGTAATACCTTTATTCTTGGTTATGAAACTGATATCTACTTGTCACTGTAATCCTCCCAATAAGTGTGGCTCACCAAAAACTACAGTTTAATGTTTTCGTGTAGATTTACAATTACAACTAAATTTACTTCTGTTTTATATCACATCAAATATTTTTCTTTTGTGGGTAGAAAACCCGAAAACAAATTGATGATTATGTGATTTCTTTGCAAAATTTCCAGCAATTTTTTTGATTCAATGGAGAATTAACAAAACACCAATTTCAAAAACAAGTTGCTTTTGTCTTTCCCAATTGATGGGATTGACAGATTTAACTTTTTTCAAAGTAATTCCATTTTGGCTTCCTTAACAGGGGTTTTTAAGGCTGAAGGTTAAACAGCTGTGGTTTATGTGGTGCCTCTCCCCACCTAAACAGTCGCAATGTTCGTTGTTTAGGGGAGAGGATCCAGTAGTTGTGCATTTTAACTTCAAGCCTCTCAAAATCATACGTGGCAATTTCAAATCACTCCAAAATTTTTACAGTAGTTTATTTGGCAAGGCCCCTGCTTATAACTAAGGTTTCAGAGCCACATCATCAAATATGATGCCACATCGGCATACTTTTTGTTGAGGTGTCAAATAGTTTCCCAAAGAAAGGGTGGACCAATAGGTGTGCATTAGGTCATGTTTTGTTGGTGCGCTGATGTGGCATCACATGATTGGTTGCTTTTTAGATCTAAAGGGTACATTTCATTCAATTATTAGTACCTATAGTCAACACTAACAACCTTAAAATCAAGACTACTAGTGCTAAACTTTTAAAAATATTAGGCCTTAAATGCACAAATACTATCTCAACCATTGGAAGTTTGGAACTATCTCAGGTATTGGGTCTATTCCCCTAATTTATTTCACTTTTAAAAGGTTGGTTTATGTGGGTTTGCTCTTCACCAAAATAGTTTCAATGTGTCAGTTATTTAAGCTTTTCAATTTTTGAAGATAATGAAGCCATCAATTTTGATCCCTTGTAACAACCGATATTTGTTATTCATTCTGAAAATTGGTTTTCATAGAGTGAAATTCTTTGAGAATGCAACTTATTTGCAGGTGGCAGATTTAGAGGGTGAGTTAGAAAAAGAATGGGCTTCATTACAGTGCCCTAGTAACAATGGGCATAAGTTTTGGGCTCATGAATGGGAACGCCATGGAAGCTGTGCCTTGAATCTTAACGAACATGACTACTTCAACTCTACACTCACTCTCAAGAGCCAAATAGATATTCTGGGTGCTCTTGAAGCTGCAGGTAAGGACTGTTTTCATATGCAATTTTTGGGGGTTATTTAGGGGTAAGTAATTGTTAGAATTTTTCTTTTGTTCCGAGGTTTGCAGGGATTTTGCCCAATGGGGAAGAGTACAGTTCAGATGGGATATTGGATACTATAGCCAAGGCCATTGGTGCTGTTCCAGAGATAAGATGCAATAAGAACTTGGAAGGAAGGGAACAGTTATTGGAGCTGTTTGTGTGTATAAATAAGTTCGATGCATCCACTGTGATTCCCTGTCCCATCAAGCCCCACAACAGATGTTCTCCCAGAATTATATTTCCTCCTTTTACCATGGGGCTAAGTAGCAGCTAAGCTGTAATTCATTTCACTAATTTAGTATCTAAGAACAGAATGCTGGAAGCTTCTTATCTTCTGACTTCTGGTGGTAATACTAGATTATACTTAATTTTTTTTAGCATTTAATATTAAATATTTTTAAGAGAGAATATTTTTATTATGTTTATGATAAAGATTAGAAGTGAGATGAGAAAAATCATTTTCTATAATAGATCACAAAATGTGATCCAAACCATTAATAATAAAAATTAATGCAAACTAAACAAAACACTAAAAAGTGCATGCTATAAGATGAACCATGTAAGAAGTAGCCATTCAACCTTAAAAAAAAAATAGCCATTCAACCTTAAAAAAAGTTTGCAAGGAAATTAGACTCTTACTTTTCAGAAGGTAAACTAGTTTTCTTCTTTCCCTACTTTTGAAGGGCAATGACAGACATTGATTATGTGCCCTTTCAACTATCTTCAGAAGGTAAACTATTTTCTTCTTTCCCTACTTTTGAAGGCAATGACAGACATTGATTATGTGCCCTTACAATCATCAATATTTTTTAAAATCCTTGCTGAGTCCTAAAACTGTTTTTAATAAAGTGAAATTCTCTAGGGTGATTTATTTGCAAGTGGCAAATTTAGAGGTTGAATTAGAAAAGAATGGGTTTTGTTACAACCATAGTAACCACAGGCTTAAGTATTCTGCTCAGGAATGGGAACACAATAGAATTTTTGCCTGTCTTCACAAACAGGCTTTTAACTACAATATTTTGAAGAGTCAAATAGAACTTCTCGATGTTTTGTGCAATGAAAACAAATTGTTTTCATCTATTTATTTTTCCTATATCAGATGAAGCAATTGTTAAAATTTGTTGGTTGTTTTTTGAAGTTGGTATTTTCCTCATTGAAAAGAGTATAATTGAAATGAGTTTTTGGAGACAATAGGGAAGGCTGAAAATGCAATACCAAAGACAAGACGCACCAAAAATTTTGAATGGAAAGAATAGTTATTAGAGGTGTTTATCTGTAGGTAAGTATGATGAATCTACTGTGATTTCATTGTCTCACCCAATATAATCCTCTTCTTAGCACCGGGTTAACTAGCAGCTAGGATGTATTTATTTCATTAACATGGTAGAAGCCTTTTTCTTTTATTGTTTTATTTTTTCAACTAATATGGAGTTTCTCCTCACCTCCTCATTTTTTATCGATATTGGAATTTACCTATATGTACGAATGTATACATGCATACGTGGGTATGCCCACTTTGGATGCATTGTAAAGGAATATAAACTCTGTTTATATAAAAACGTTGATGTAGTTGCATTTATGATTATGTTGGTCGTTAAGGTTTAAATTTCTGGAAGTATAATTGGGTTAGGTTTGGATGATTTTGATGAACTGTTTTCTCTTTGTGGCAGTTTAATTAAAAGATTATTTTTGGTTTAGATGCATGTTTATTCATCATGTTCTAATCTGCTTACTGTAATGGCAAAGATGCCAATATCTATATAATCTAGTTGTTTCCATTAAAAATGTTATTGTATCTGCATTGTTAAAGGTAGATTCTATTTATTGTTTTTATTTAATGAACTTTCTTTAATTTGTTTTTTCCCTCTTTCCCTTAGTGCTAAGTTATTTTGAATTCATTAGAGGGTGATATATGTATAAAGGAAAATAATCTTTCTCTAAACCTAATATTAGTTAATTAAATAAATGTAACCACTAAAACATAAATCAATTTTGATTAATTAATTGAGAGTTGTGGGAGTAAAATATTAGAATTAAATATTAAGTTAGGAAATTTAATTTGTGATAGATAATGATACTTAGCTCTATAATTAATGTGGCACATATTATGATGATCTAATAGTTGAAAATTGGTAATTTGGATATATCCCCTTCTTAATTCCTATGCAGACCTATCATTGTTTCTAGATCAAAGATACAATCCTAAGTCATTTTTGTAGCTGCAAATCTGTCCTAAAAGACACAGGGTTGATCTTGCTAATTGCACAACTTTGCTTTTAGGGTCTCTTGATTTTTTGCTCCTCATTGAATATCAACGATTGATAGTGTTTATAAACACCTTAAAGAGACTACTAAATTGCTAGGGGACAACTTCTCTTAGGTCAACCCTCAGGAGAGATTGGCTTTATGATCATGCTAAAGATTGGTAGGCAACAAGCAAGCATGCACTTGTCTTAGAATGATTATGTAGATGTTTTGTTCCTTTTAGTGCACCAATCAAAATGTTCTTCTAGTGAATTCTCCTTGTATGTGAACAATTGTTCATTAAATGCTTGATGTGTGTGGGTGAGACATGAGTGCAATTGAATGCCTTGAAATACAAGCACACAACAATAATCACATGAAATTTGTACCAAGTTGACTCAAGACAAGAAAGGAATAGGTAGGAGTTGGCTAAATTTGAATTTGAATTTTGAAATTTTAGGGATTAGATCTATAGACATGAGATCAATCCTACACTTGCAAGAATGACCTAGCACAAAGAAGTGGTAAGATCTAGGCAAGGAATGCATGTTTCAATATGGAGGATGTAGTAAATGTTAGGTTTATGGTAATGTGTGCATAACTAGATGAGATAAGGTCAAATGTATATGAATTAGTAGAGGTGGGGATATGAGAAGGATTAGAGAATGAGACATACTTTGTACAAGATTGCATCATTTGTCGATATGCAATTGCACTAAGATATTCTCTCAAAATATGCCCAAAACTAAATGAGAATTGACATGGGTATGCAAATTTCACCATTACATTTTGCCCCCACTTTGAGGTGCATTTGAATTCTAAATGATCATATATCTCAAAGTATGTAAGCACTCACAAACTGCATGTAAAGTAAATACTTAGACATAAAAAAGATACTGGGTCCATTTAAAGTAATGGACCTTGATAGATATCTCTCTGTGTTCCTCGTCCTAGGCATGCATGCTTCATGTGATCCTACAAAACAAAGAAAGAATGTGTAATGAGTAGCTTTTGTCTCACAAATAAAACATGCATAAGTCATAAACTTGCTTAACCATCTAGGAAATTGAAAAGTATGAAATGAGGAGTAGGATTAGGAAATTCTTCCTATACGGAAAGTAATAAAGTGTATTGCCATGTGGCATATTAGACAATGCTAGATGATGTGTTAAAGCTTTGTTTGGACAATGAACAAGATAATGAATCTTTATATTACATTTGTCAATACCTAAAAGCATATTGTATGCAATGAATTGGAAGAGAGGGAAAAATAGTACATGAAATTTAAATGTAAGGTAAGCATATTAAGCATGCTAGTCATTTAAAATAGTAACTATAATAAATGCATTGTGTAATAATCAAGTAACATATCTAAAATGATAAGACATGATAATCATATGGGCTGGAGATGGATCTTTTGAGGTACAAGTTGCCCCCACATGGGCAAATGAAAGTGATGATGTGGCCCTCAATGTCCAAGAACACTCATGTAGGTACATAAGACACTAGGGTGGGCATATACCCACAATGTGATGTCTAAGAGTATGATCGCACAATGGTCAATGTAGGGTAGTAGGCCCCTAGTAGTTACATAGGTCTAGGAGTGGGATCTCAAGGTCATGGTAGGGGGAAGGCATGATTCCCCCCAAAGGTTAAAAGGTAAGTAATGATAGGATATCAAAGAGTGGGGAGGGCAAGTTGCCCCCATTGAAAAGGAAGTAGCTCTAGAAGCCTAATAAGGCAATGTAGGCATAAATGATGTGGGGGATGGCATGATGTCCCCAAATGTAAAGATGTGGCATTGAAAACATAATGTAGAATGGGGAAGGTGGGATCTCTTCAATGCAAAAATATGGCAATGGAAGCTCAAATGCTATGGGCAAGACATGATTTCCTTGATTTAAGGATATGCCAATGAAATATCAAATGCTATATGGAAGACATGATGCCCCCAATGTAAATGTAACTCTAAGAGCATAATTTGGCAACACAGGATTAAAGATAAATCATGGCGATGTGGTCTAGTTATGGTAAATGTCATAGGCATAGGCATGATAACATATGTGGACAAACATGAGGATCACAAGCAAAGAATCATAGTAAGGCATAGAAATGTATAATAAGCATATAATGAAAGGTGACAAGGCAACATGAGAAACCAAAGTGGTAAAATATGGATAATAAAATCATGAGTAGAAAAGCTCCAAAGACAAAGAAAGCATAATTGTTTCAGCTAAGTGTGACTTGGCTGAGGGTGTGGATTCAGGAGATGTTCCCTGTTGTAAGCATCTCAATCTTCCTCTTCAGAGTGGTGCTGTGAAGGGTGCTGGCTAGATCATGAGAAATATATGTAGACATCCTCTTCGGAAGATAAATAAGGAGGGGCATTGGTGTCCTCCTCCTCAGGGTGTATTGAAAATCAACACAGATGGTTCTTCTCAGGGAAATCTTAGTCATGCTGGTATTGGGGGTGTTGGGCAGAATAGTTCTAGGACTGTTCAGTTTATCTTTTTTGTTTATAAGGGTTTGCATACTAACAACGTGATGGAGGCTCTTGCCATTTTATATGCTATGGAGCATGGTTGCACTCTTGGGTGGAGAAGGATCATTTGTGAGTCTGATTCTCAGGTGGTGGTGACTTTGTTGAAGAGGCAACATTTAGAAGATGTCAGTTGGCTTTTAGCTTTGATTATAAAATAGATTCTTAATCTGTGTGCTTCCTTGGAATCTGTTACTTTCTGTCACATTCCTAGAGAATGGAACAGAGTTGCGGATTGTTTGGCCAAATGGGCCTCCGATCATTTACAGAATTGGAACATTGTGGATAAGAGTCAATTGTTAGTGTAGGTTTTTATTTCCTAGTGGGTTATTTATTTTTTTCCTATATTCCTAGTTTTTTCCTACACTTCTATTAATCTCGCTTAGGTTAATAAAACATGTCTTATTAGGTGAGTGGTTGCGAGGTGTCACCTTCCTACATGTGAGCATCCATTAGCTATCTTGGGAAGATATTTTGCTATTTTTAGTCTGATAGATGGTTGCTCTTGATTGGTCGGTGTTGCCACCTCTTCTCTCTTCCTAGTCTATATAAGCATGCTACCTAGCTTGTATTTTGTATCTTTTGCTTTTGCATCCTCTTAATGCTATTTTACTTCTAGCATTTGCATTACTCTCTTAGAGACTAACTCTGTGTTGCTATTTTGATTTCGTATCATTTGCATTTATAGTTTAGATATCTATTCTTTGCACTAGTTTTTTGGGTTAATAATCTTTTCAGATTCTAACATGGTATCAGAGCCTTGCTATGTGCAAGAGTAGATTTTAGTTTCCTTATTTGAGATATTCGGGGGGGCTAACTAAGCTTATTGCAGTTTTTTAAAAAATCCAGTACGCTCTTCTCTTGCATCTTCGAATGATCTTGAGAATCAGAAAAGTTTGACGAAATTTTTTTTAATCTCTGGGGTTTGCACATGTGTTTTATGAAATCTAGGTGATTGCAACATTTCTGGTTATACTGGTAGCATTTATGGCTATTCCAACGTGTTCAGGAGGCTCAAGAAAGTCAGATTTGGCTTTCGTTTCACCGAAATCAGAGATCGTCATACACAGTTGCAGAACCAGAGTTTTCAAGCTCAAATTTGACAACCAACTTGCATATTTGGTGTTTTCAATCAATATTGCAGGTTCCAGCATGCCTTTGCTTGTTTTAGGTAGCTGATTCAACCTTTGCATATGGTTTTTTGGTTGCTGGGGTCGTTTTTTGTTGTTAAAGGTGTCCTGTTTACATTAGAACTACATCTTCTGTACATCAACAAGAAAAACACCTTCTGGGTTTTGTTCGCAGCACAGAAAAACCATCTAGGTATCTTTCAGGTTTTGTATGCAATCTGTATATTTTGTAAAATCAAACTCAGAAAGCTACAGCAATACCCCTCTCCATTGGCAGTTGCAGTTTTGAAGGCAGTTTTCAAATGCTCCATTCTTGCTCATACGGACTTTGTTTCCCATGAATTATTTTTTGATTTTGGCTATTTTTTCATGCTCTATGCACTAGTGCAGACATTTTTTGATTTTGATGCAGAGATGTTTTAGAAATTGCAGATTCTCAATCGTGACATTGCACAGTTCTCATTTTGGAAACTTCGGAGGATCATAACTTTTACATACGACCTCGTATCAAGGCGATTCTTTTTTTGAAAGTGCATGATTTTTTGAATAGATCATAGTGGTGCTATTTATTTCTCTAGATATTGTGCCAAAGTTATATTTTCAGCATATGCTCTTCATGAGAGTTTTGTAATGCATTGAAATCAAGACGACTTAGTATTTCTTGCTAGTGGCAGTTGTAAACGCACTAATATAAAGTGTCAAATCATATTTTCTTGGGGGGGTTCTTTGATTGAGTGAAAAGGGGGGGTTGTCTTGGTTGGGTTCTCTTCTTTTCAACATTTCTTCTCTGCATTTCTTCATCATGGATCAAACAAATCTGCCCATCCTAACTCCATACAATTACTTTGAGTGGAAATCACGCATGACAATTCACTTAAGGAAAGCTGGATTAAATAGGATAACTATTGGACTTGAAACTAAACTTGCTAAAGATGAAGATAAGCCTAAGTGGTTTAACAAATGTGATGAAGCATATGGAACATTGTGTTTGTCTGTTTCTCTTGATTAACTCTTTCACATTGAGTCTTTGAATACACCAAATGAAATCTGGACAAAGCTAGAAAAACTATTTGGCACACAAGATTCAATGAGGGGTCATATGTTGGAAAATGAACTAATTAGTTTAAGTCTAGGCAATTTCAACACAATCCAGGATTTCTTCACTAAATTGAAATCACTAAGGCTGCAGTTAAAACAATGTGGAATTGAAAAGAAAGATGAACAACTGATTCTTAGTATTCTCTCTAAGTTAAGTTTAGAATATTCTGTGTTTGTTTATACTTTCTATGCTATTAAGGGTGCACTTGGTACTCAATTCACTATCCATCTTTAGATGATTTTGCTGTCAATCTCACTCAGGAATAGGACAAGCTAATCCAGATGGGCACTCTTAAGTCCTCTAAGTCACATGCCTTGGTTGCCAACCAAGGCACAAAAGAACAAAAAGGACAAAGTAGTAACAACAATAGTAAGGATAAGAACAAAAGAATAGCAAGGAGAAGAAGGATCAGATACCGGTTGCTTCAAAAGCAACTAATGAGACCCAATCTTCCAAGGGCGACAAGCCTAAGAAAGAGAGGATCCAATGTGCCTATTGTAAAAGACCTGGTCATGATGAACATAAATGTTTGAAGAAACAAATTGATCACTTGACACACATTCTTGAGAAGAAAAATATCAGTGTTCATGAGTCTATCAAACAGAGTTCTAATGAGGGGTCTAACAAGGCAAAAGAAAACATCAAGGGGAAAGGAAAGGGCAAGGCCCTTGTTGCAGTTACTTCTTCACCATCCACTTGGGTTCTTGATTCAGGTGCTTTGCACCACATGGCTTCATCTAAGGAAGAACTTGCATCTTTGGAGCCCTGTACTATGCCTTCTATTTTGATGGGTGATGACACTCTTGTTGAGGTGTGTGGGAGAGGGTCTGTTGATGTGGGGGATGGCACATTCCATGATGTTCTTTGTGTGCCCTCATTATCAACTAATCTCCTATCAGTATACCAAATCACTCACACAGGTTCAGGCAAGCGGGTTGAGTTCACTCCTGATTCAATAGAGATTCTTGGGTTGCATAGTGGTTCTACAGTTGCAGTTGGGAGAGAAGATCATCAATCACAGCTCTATCTGTTTTCTCACTTTGTTCCTGATCCTCCTTTGACTATTTTGCTCACTCATTCTAATGATGTGAGTAGATTATGGCATGAGCGGTTTGGGTAAGTGCAAGAAGATGGGGGGCCAAAAAGGGGTCTTAAGTGGCCACTTTTTTTCTGAAATCAGGAAATACTGGCCTTGGATGAGAAATTGAGCATAGTTACACTCAAAATTTAGAGATGCAACCAAAACAATGTTCGTAGTGCTCCGAGTCTACTTTCTAAACTACTATTTTGTTTTGAAAATGACATAGATTAAGGGGTTCAAAAGAGGGAGCCACAGAAATTGGTGTTGTTTCTGTCAAAAAAACATAACATAGCATGTTTTGTGGCTCCCTCAAAAGGTCAACTTTTTTTTGGTATTTTTAAAATCGCTTCGGTGAGAAATTAGCTAATAGCATGTAGTTTATGCCCGATTTTTCTGATAATTTTTTTATGAATATTTGATTTTTTACTAATTTTTAAAGTGGACACATCCTAAAAAATAGAATTTTGGCCGTGCTACCCCTATAAATTTTGAAAACTAATTGAAAATCATTTTTTTATTTTTTTAATATTTGTAGAATGGAGTCTAGTTTCTAAATATGTAATTTTTTTGAAATTTGAATGAATAGTTATTTTACAATGAAAAAAAGACCAAACAGTGGTTTTTGCATAAAAACGGACACACAAACAAAAGAAATTAAAGATGAAAGGCTTAACATTGTTAAAATGTGAAAAAAATCACATCGTCAAATAGCTAAGAGAAAGCCTAACATTACCCATGTGTTTGATTTGTTCAACCTTGAAACACGTGCAAATCTGAGGGTTAGCACGAACGAAATTATGTGAAATTTTGAAGAATACAGAAAAACACGTCTGTGACTGTTCATAAGGCACTCCAAGCCTTTGGGTTGGAAATTCAAAGCAAATCCCAAGCCCAAGGCTTGGGATTCCCAAAGCAAGAAATAACACGAGCGCGTTATAACGCGCTCGCGTTATTTCTTGCCTTACATTTTTTCCCGCAAGTCTGTCTTTTGCCATGTTTCACATAACGCGCTCGCGTTATGTCCCACTCAAATTTTTTTACATTCAAGGCTATTCATCATGAGGGTTAAGGCATAAGGGATAGAGTTGGAAGGTTTACGGATAAGGGATTAGCGTTTAAGGTATAGTATCGAGCCCGTTGAGGATCTAGGAATAGGGATAGCGTTTAAGGTTTAGGGATGAGGGATGACAGATTACGGTTGAGGGTCAAGGGATCAAAGTTAAGGGTTGAGGGATTAGGGTTTGACATTAAGGGTTGAGGGTTGAGGTTCAAGGGTCAAGGGTTTAGGGATAGGGTTTAGGGTCGAGGGATTAGGGTTAAAGTAGAGTGTGGAGGGTGTAAGGATTAGGGATTGGGTTGGAGGGTTTAGGGATAAGGGATTAGGGTTTAAGGTATAGTATCAAGTCTGTTGAGAGTTTAGGAATAGGGATAGCATTTAGGGATTAGGGATGAGGGATTATAGTTGAGGGATGATGGATTAGGGTTGAGGGTTGAGGGATTAGGGTTGAGGGTTGAGGGATTAGGGTTTAAGGTATAGTGTTGAGGGTTGAGGGTTGAGGGTTTAGGATTAGGGTTTAGGGTTGACAGATTAGCATTTAATGTCGAGGTTAGGGTTAGAGTGTTGAGGGTAGAGGGATTAGGGATAGGGTTTAGGGTTTAAGGTTTAAGGATTGAGGGTTGAGGCTTTAGGGATGAGGGTTTAAGGCTTAAGATATAGTGTCAAGTGTTGAGGGTGTAGGGATAGGGTTTAAGTTTTAAGGGTTAAGGGTTGAGGGATATGGATTAGGGTTTAAGGTATAGTGTTGAGGGTCGAGGGATCAGAGTTAAGGGTTGAGGGATTAGGGTTTGACGTTGAGGGTTGAGGGTTGAGGTTCGAGGGTCAAGGGTTTAGGGATAGGGTTGAGGGTCGAGGAATTAGGGTTAAAGTAGAGTGTGGAGGGTATAAGGATTAGGGATAGGGTTGGAGGGTTTAGGGATAAGGGATTAGGGTTTAAGGTATAGTATCGATTCTGTTGAGGGTGTAGGAATAGGGATAGCATTTAGGGTTTAGGGATGAAGGATTAGAGTTGGGGGATGACAGATTAGGGTTGAGGGTTGAGGGATTAGGGTTTAGGGATAAGGTTTAGGGTTGAGGGATGAGGGATTAGGGTTTAAGGTATAGTGTTGAGGGTTTAGGGATAGGGTTTAGGGTTGAGGGATTAGGATTTGACATTGAGGGTTGAGGGTTTAGGGTTTAGGGTTAGGGTTGAGAGATGAGGGATCAGAGTTAAGGGTTGAGGGAATAGGGTTTAACGTCGGGGGTTGAGGGTTGAGGTTTGAGGGTCAAGGGTTTAGGGATAGGGTTGAGGTTGAAGGGATTAGGGTTAAAGTAGAGTGTGGAGGGTGTAAGGATTAGGGATAGGGTTGGAGGGTTTAGGGATAAGGGATTAGAGTTTAAGGTATAGTATCGAGTCTGTTGAGGGTTTAGGAATAGGGATAGCATTAGGGTTTAGGGATGAGGGATTAGAGTTGAGGGATGAGGGATTAGAGTTGAGGGATGAGGGATTAGGGTTTAGGGATAAGGTTTAGGGTTGAGGGTTGAGGGATTGGGGTTTAAGGTATAGTGTTGAGGGTTGATGGTTTAGGGATAGGGTTTAGGTTTGAGGGATTAGGGTTTAGGGTTGATGAATTAGGGTTTAATGTTGAGAGTTGAGGGTTGAGGGTTGAGGGTTGAGGTTGAGGGATAGGGTTAATGGTCAAGGGATTAGGGTTAAATAAGAGTGTCGATGGTAGAGGGATTAGGGTTTAAGGTATAGTATCGAGCCTGTTGAGGGTCTAGGAATAGGGATAGCATTTAGGGTTTAGGAATGAGGGATTAGAGTTGAGGGATGATGGATGACAGATTAGGGTTGAGGGTTGAGGGATTAGGGTTTAGGGACAAGGTTTAGGGTTAGGGTTTAGGGATAGGGTTTAGGGTTGAGGGATTAGAGTGAAGGGTTGAGCGATTAGAATTTGGCGTTGAGGGTTTAGGGTTTAGGATCAGGGTTGAAGGTCGAGGGATCAGAGTTAAGGGTTGAGGGATTAGGGTTTGATGTTGAGGGTTGAGGGTTGAGGTTCGAGGGTCAAGGGTTTAGGGATAGGGTTGAGGGTCAAGGAATTAGGGTTACAGTAGAGTGTGGAGGGTATAAGGATTAGGGATAGGGTTGGAGGGTTTAGGGATAAGGGATTAGAGTTTAAGGTATAGTATCGAGTCTATTGAGGGTTTAGGAATAGGGATAGCATTTAGGGTTTAGGGATGAGGGATTAGAGTTGAGGGATGAGGGATTAGGGTTGAGGGTTGAGGGATAAGGTTTAGGGTTGAGGGTTGAGGGATTAGGGTTTAAGGTATAGTGTTGAGGGTTGATGGTTTAGGGATAGGGTTTAGGTTTGAGGGATTAGGGTTTAGGGTTGATGAATTAGGGTTTAATGTTGAGAGTTGAGGGTTGAGGGTTGAGGGTTGAGGTTGAGGGATAGGGTTAATGGTCAAGGGATTAGGGTTAAATAAGAGTGTCGATGGTAGAGGGATTAGGGTTTAAGGTATAGTATCGAACCTTTTGAGGGTCTAGGAATAGGGATAGCGTTTAGGGTTTAGGAATGAGGGATTAGAGTTGAGGGATGACGGATGACAGATTAGGGTTGAGGGTTGAGGGATTAGGGTTTAGGGACAAGGTTTAGGGTTAGGGTTTAAGGTATAGTGTTGAGGGTTTAGGGATAGGGTTTAGGGTTGAGGGATTAGAGTGAAGGGTTGAGGGATTAGAATTTGGCATTGAGGGTTTAGGGTTTAGGATCAGGGTTGAAGGTCGAGGGATTAGAGTTAAGGGTTAAGGGATTAGGGTTTGATGTTGAGGGTGAGGGTTGAGGTTCGAGGGTCAAGGGTTTAGGGATAGGGTTGAGGGTCGAGGAATTAGGGTTAAAGTAGAGTGTGGAGGGATGACGGATGATAGATTAGGGTTGAGGGTTGAGGGATTAGGGTTTGATGTTGAGGGTTGAAGGTTTAGGGTTAGGGTTGAGAGATGAGGGATCAGAGTTAAGGGTTGAGGGATTAGGGTTTGACATCGAGGGCTGAGGTTTGAGGGTTAAGGGTTTAGGGATAGGGTTGAGGTTGAAGGGATTAGGGTTTAGGGACAAGGTTTAGGGTTAGGGTTGAGGGATTAGGGTTTAAGGTATAGTGTTGAGGGTTTAGGGATAGGGTTTAGGGTTGAGGGATTAGAGTGAAGGGTTGAGGGATTAGAATTTAGCGTTGAGGGTTTAGGGTTTAGGATCAGGGTTGAAGGTCGAGGGATTAGAGTTAAGGGTTGAGGGATTAGGGTTTGATGTTGAGGGTTGAGGGTTGAGGTTTGAGGGTCAAGGGTTTAGGGATAGGGTTGAGGGTCGAGGAATTAGGGTTAAAGTAGAGTGTGGAGGGATGACGGATGATAGATTAGGGTTGAGGGTTGAGGGATTAGGGTTTGATGTTGAGGGTTGAGGGTTTAGGGTTAGGGTTGAGAGACGAGGGATCAGAGTTAAGGGTTGAGGGATTAGGGTTTGACGTCGAGGGCTGAGGTTCGAGGGTCAAGGGTTTAGGGATAGGGTTGAGGTTGAAGGGATTAGGGTTTAGGGACAAGGTTTAGGGTTAGGGTTGAGGGATTAGGGTTTAAGGTATAGTGTTGAGGGTTTAGGGATAGGGTTTAGGGTTTAGGATCAGGGTTGAAGGTCGAGGGATTAGAGTTAAGGGTTGAGGGATTAGGGTTTGATGTTGAGGGTTGAGGGTTAAGGTTCGAGGGTCGAGAGTCGAGGAATTAGGGTTAAAGTAGAGTGTGGAGGGATGACAGATGACAGATTAGGGTTGAGGGTTGAGGGATTAGGGTTTGATGTTGAGGGTTGAGGGTTGAGGGTTAGGGTTGAGAGATGAGGGATTAGAGTTAAGGGTTGAGGGATTAGGGTTTGACGTCGAGGGCTGAGGTTCGAGGGTCAAGGGTTTAGGGATAGGGTTGAGGTTGAAGGGATTAGGGTTTAGGGACAAGGTTTAGGGTTAGGGTTGAGGGATTAGGGTTTAAGGTATAGTGTTGAGGGTTTAGGGATAGGGTTTAGGGTTGAGGGATTAGAGTGAAGGGTTGAGGGATTAGAATTTGGCCAAGTAACGGCATAATGTTGAGTAGTTTGTGTACGTGTCATTACCATTTGTAACCGAACTGAATGTCTAAAAGGTTTGTAACCGATTGGCAGGGTGGTTATAGGTGATTCACCTTCCACCGTGTGTAACTGTCAATTGATAGTCTTTATATTGTTGGTCTCTATTCATGTAGAGGGGAGTGAATGAACAGAGAGAGAAATTGTATTTTATTCTGAAGCAGAAGGAATAAAGAAATTCTGTGTTTTCTGGTCAAACTACAGTGATACCGATTGGAGTCATTCCACTGGTGGATTTCTTTGAAATCAGTGGAATGACCTCCATGTAGTTAGATTTATTTCTGTTATGTAGTTTTAGTGTTTCTGTGTGTTCTGTTCGGTTACAATGTGCAGAGAAGGAATTAGCACTTTATGTGTATACAATGAATGTTTGTGAGGACAGTTCGTATCTTCCATTTGAATATCATTGTTGTATGTGAGGTTTTTAGAATAAGCATTCTGAACGATGCAAGAAATGACCGGTGGAAATAGTAAGGAGGACCGGAAGAATAAGTCGAGCAATGTATGGAGAAGTCATCAGATTGACTATGTCTATCGGGTAGACAAAGGTGCATTGAACCGATAACATTAATCTTGCCGATCGTGTTTGTGTCGAGGTGACAAATGGTAATGTCTTACCGAAGATGAAGCATTATGTTGAGTTATCGGTAAGAGTTGTATTGTCGGAAGATGGGCAAAGAGTCCCACCGATGGTCTTAGTCACATCGACAAAGGTAAAGCGGAGGATGTGCATCAGCGTAAGGTTTGATATCGGACGACGAGGATTAAGTTACGCCGATAGTCTAAGTCAGACCGACGAAAGAGAAGTGAAGTATATCGGTGTGAGTAATGCCATCGGCATAAGAAAGTTGGTTTGGACCGATGGTAGGATCTCTCACCGATCGGGGTGAGATTCAAGAAGTCTTGCCGATGGTAAGTCTATCGGCGTAACCAATAGCATCGGCAGGAGACTTAAAGAGTTCCCCGACAGTTATGTTCTCTCCGATCGGGAAGACGACGAGAAAGTGCGGCCGATGTAACATATGTCGGCATGAGTTACCTCATCGGCCGATGAGAGAAAGGTGGTTGTCGATAGCCATTGTCTTGCCGATAGGCAAGAATAGGTACATTTCGGTGTGACATTTAAATTGTCTTGCCGATATACACTGTAAAGGTTATTTTGTGGACTTTCAAGGATTTTTTCACCTGTGTTAATGTTCAACTGGTTTTGCTCTGCATCAAGGGATTAGGGTTTGACATCGAGGGCTGAGGTTCGAGGGTCAAGGGTTTAGGGATAGGGTTGAGGTTGAAGGGATTAGGGTTTAGGGACAAGGTTTAGGGTTAGGGTTGAGGGATTAGGTTTTAAGGTATAGTGTTGAGGGTTTAGGGATAGGGTTTAGGCTTGAGGGATTAGAGTGAAGGGTTGAGGGATTAGAATTTGGCGTTGAGGGTTTAGGGTTTAGGATCAGGGTTGAAGGTCGAGGGATTAGAGTTAAGGGTTGAGGGATTAGGGTTTGATGTTGAGGGTTGAGGGTTGAGGTTCGAGGGTCGAGGAATTAGGGTTAAAGTAGAGTGTGGAGGGATGACAGATGACAGATTAGGGTTGAGGGTTGAGGGATTAGGGTTTGATGTTGAGGGTTGAGGGTTTAGGGTTAGGGTTGAGAGATGAGGGATCAGAGTTAAGGGTTGAGGGATTAGGGTTTGACGTCGAGGGCTGAGGTTTGAGGGTCAAGGGTTTAGGGATAGGGTTGAGGTTGAAGGGATTAGGGTTTAAGGTATAGTGTTGATGGTTGATGGATCAGAGTTAAGGGTTGAGGGATTAGGGTTGAGGGTTGTAAGGATTAGGGATAGGGTTGGAGGGTTGACGGATTAGGATTTGACGTTGAGGGTTGAGGGATTAGGATTTGACATTGAGGGTTGAGGGTTTAGGGATAGGGTTGAGGGATTAGGATTTGACATTGAGGGTTGAGGGTCAAGGGATCAGAGTTGAGGGTTTAGGGTTTAGGGATCTATAGCAGGACAAAACACGAGCGCATTATAACGCGCTTGCGTTTTGTATTTCTACTGAAACGGTAAAAAAGTGGTTACCCCCGTGATCCAGGCCCACATGCTCTGTTTTCTTACTGATTCTGCACGTGCTCTGACAAAAAAGAAGTGCTTTCATGCTATTGGGAAGTTCACATGCACATTTGACACATTGTACCACCTTTGCATGATCTTTCCACCACCTTTTCTGCTTTGCCAACTTGAGAAGGAGGAAATAACATAGTTTTCAAACCAAATTTGATATATATCTATACAAGTTTCAATTTTTGTAGTATTGCAATGTTAATTTTGATTCAATTTTAAGAATTTAACATTGAAAAGGAAGCAAGTGGTGAAAAACTCAAATTGTTGAGGAGTTTGATGCAAGAAGATAAAAACACTACATAATTGGGTACTCTCTCCATTCAAATCTTCGTTTTTTAGGTATGTCAAGTCTTTACATGCATGTTCTTTACATTTTCCTTATTTCGGATTGAATTACTTTATCATGCTTTATCATACATGTTTAAAATAGACACATTTCCAATCAAGAAAGCAACCTACAATCTCACATGATGCCATGTATATTTTCTACACTTGGGCTCTTTAATAATTATGTGTAATAAACAAACCTTAGTTCATACCATGATGTCAAACTATACAAGAATAAATCCTTACAACATAAAAAAAATACAATCCCACTATTATCATGTATTCATTTCTTAGGAACTAATATTGGTCTCTTTATCATGCTACAGACAAATTCTCCGTCATGCCAAGGAAATGATCAAGAATTAAACCAACACAGGAAGAGATAGAAGCTAAGAATGCAAAGAAAGCAATGGCTATGAGGGAACTTCGTGAGAAGAGGAAATTGGACACGATAAATGAAGACATACCAATTGAAGAGGAACCACAACCATCACAAAGAGATATGGTATTGGCGGCACAAAGAGAACGAATGCAAAAACTTCGTGGTACGAGAGATTTGAATACCATAGTTGGAGACACATCCTTTATCGCAAGACAACATGTAGGGACACCATCTACCACATCTCAAGTTGAGAGTACATCATCACTCACATGTGATGAAGGAGGTACGCCATCGTTCCCACCTCAACCTCAAGGTATGTCATCTATTCCATCTTCGATCGAAGGTATGCCATCTAACCCATCTCATTTAAATATTGATAAAATTTCTAATGTTGAGATGAATTTACCTAACTTGACACCACCTAGAATTTTGCATAGAAAGCCAAAGTATTTGATTGATATTGATGAGAATATTTTGCAACCAATGGAAGGTAAGATTCCAAAACGCACTTGTAGAAGATATGCTAATAAGATTTGGAGATTGTTCTTTGAAAAGTTAAATGAGACTGCAAGATGTCAACTATTCGTTGAAATGATGCGAAGTATAAAGTATAGGTCTATCATGAAGATTCTTGGGTTGAGAACATCAGAGGCTTCAAGTGAAAAATCTATTGTCAAGAATCTAATGAGTGCGTATGAGAGTGTGGGTAACACCTCACGCACAAAAGATAGTAATGCAACACGGCGTGTGATTACATCGACTATAGTAAGTAGTCAAACGAGGAAAGCTCGTCTCATTAGAAAGACATGTCAAAAATTGAGAATTAATACGAAAACTTTATCAAGAGCCGTTGGAAGACGCCAAAGAATTGAGGACACTAATGCCAATGAATTATGGGTGTTCTCGGGGAGACTACCACGAAAAAATAAACCAATTGTTGAAGCATTGAGCTCACTAATTGAAGACTTTTGGAAGAATTACACAAGGGTATCTCCGAATCAAAGGGATGTGGTAAGAAGGAGAATTGGTAGTCAGAACCGCGAGCCACATCCAAAGCATTTTTTGGATGAGACTCAAACACAGTTTTATGGTAAATTTCTAGAGAAGTATCCTCAAATTAAAATTTGTCAAAGATATTTTGAAATGCTAAAACCTTTCTATGTTAAGATAAATCACACACGCACTACTTGTTGTTGTAGATTACATATTGAATTTTCTAACCATTTTGATGCTTATAGGTCTATATGTTTAGATATGCATACTAACAATGATTTGCAGGGTTGTGCCATATGTGCCCCACCAACATCTTCAAGAGACTTCATATCAAGAATTTTATGTGAAAGAGAGGAAGGTCAAATATTCTACAAGAAATTATGCTTGGATGGCACATGTCATCGTTGCGGTGGCTTGCAACATTTGCCAATATGTGAACATATGGAAATAACACATGTGGTTGGAAATGAACTAGTAGAGTTTGGCAAGTATAAAACAGTGGCATACAATACAAAAGATGGTAAAGAAGCAAAGAGGTGTGAATTAGTTATTGAAAAGATTCCAGTGTATCAGTTTATGCCTATATTTCGTGACAGCATAGTGTATGAGTATGCAAGACATGCCCATAGAGCTCGATGGTTGGAATTGCAATTCAAGTTATGCAAGGACACATTTCCAGTTGGTAGCATTGTTTCAGTCGTCGACTTTGCAGAGAACTACAGTCTACAGCCACAGCGTGAGGTGCAATCACAATATTACAACTCCACACAGGTTTCTATATTTGTGCACATCGCATTCATTCATGCGAATGATAGTACAGAGGATGACAGAAAGATCATAAGGGAGTATCATTTCTATATTAGTGATGATTGCACGCATTCTACGGAGTTCGTGCAAGGTTGCTTTCAGGTGTTCTATAATGATTTGGCTAGAAGGGGCATATCGTTCAGTCAGCATATCATATGGTCGGATAATTGTGCATCACAATTCAAGAACTCACGGAATTTCTATTGGCTGAGTAGGAGGCATAATTTTACAGGTATTCAACATATGTGGAACTTTTGTGAGGCCGAGCATGGAAAGGGGGAGCATGATGGTGCAGGAGCATGTATCAAAAGAGCCATAGCACGAGAAGAGTTAAAGTATAAAGACAATGCAAAGTTGACAGATGTAAAATCGATTGTCGAGTGGTGTAATGCTTCCATGGGTCCACGTAATGAAGGTAAGTCTTTAGTTCGTAGATTTTTTTGGTTGATAGATGATACTAACATTGCACCATATGAGGATTGTTGTACACTGACAGGATCAAATGAGATGCACTCTTTCAGAAGCTCAATTGCAGGTTCATGGAGTATCTATACACGAAAGATGTCATGCTTTTGTTCTTCCTGTACAATTCAAGTCTGGGATGAGTGCGAGTCAAAGGAGTGGGTTGACGAATGGCAGTTAAGTTATCTTAGCCCACTTGACACGTATCGACCCCCGACGGCACTGGAACTAACACAGATGGAATCGTCAGTTGACTTTGACCACATATCAGATTTAGTTCAACCAGGTAATATAGGGCACATATATGCATCTAATTTCATCTAGTTCAACCAGGTAATGTCATCTTACTTTGTAGTGTTTTTGTAATGTTGACTAATTTCATCTAATTTGCTACACATATCAATGTAGGACATGTATATGCAGTTATTGCAGATGAAGATAATGAAGAGGGAACAGATTATTACTTATGTCGTTGTGTTGAGGCCAAAAAGAAATTGGAGGCCCCTGTTACAGATGGAGAAAACATCGAATTCCCTACAGGATCAGTGGTTATTACTGGAACATGGCTTAGAAGGTACCCACATAAGAGTGTTAATATTTGGCTATTTCAGGACTTTGACATGCATCGAAAGATTCTTCATTACTTGAACCTTGTCGTGGCATCCAATGTTCATTTGATAAAGTATCGGGGTAGACCTTTGAACAAAATATTGTGGAAGGTGCGTGAGTCTGACCATGAAGCAATACTTGACACAATAAAGAGTAGAGCAGATCCAGATGGTTCATTGGATTAATTTGTAAGTATTCACATTGATTTTGTAAAGTTATGTTACATTGAGTTGTAAGTATGCACATTAATTTGTAAGGTTTGTCTTTTTTTATTTCCTCCTGCATTTTTACACATATGTACACATTTTTACATCATCATGTTATGCATTTTTGGTGTTCTGCTCCTGATGCGACCAAACTCATAACTCACCCTACTAGACACCATTTGATGATCTCTCCAACACTCTGGATCCAGGGCGCCCAATCATGATGATGACCTATATACCATTCTCCCAAGGCACTCATAATGAATGAATGATAAGGAGCGCCTTGACCTCTATAATCAAGGTGATTTTAAGTCACTTTGAGTCATTTGGGGTCAGTTTGAGTCTTTGAGTCATGTTGCAAAAAAGTGTCAATGTTGTCAAGTTGCACAAAGCAACCTTTGCATTTTTGGTGTCTTGCTCCTGATGTGACTAAACTGACTGTTTCAACACATTCAGATGGGTACATTTATGCTAGGCATGGTCCTGTTTTTCACCCAAACATGTCGAAACAGTCTGAGCTACATTGTACCAACGATATCCCTGAAGAGTCCAAAGTGCAAAAAGGCTGCAATCTTTGACAAGATGTTACTCGAAAACTGTGTCACTTAGAAACATTCCGTCTGAGGCAACGCTATCACGTAGAGTGCCTCTACAATAACCTCTCTCGGTTTTTTATAGCTCTGAGGCATTTACCCGTGGTGAAAGGTTTTCTGCTGCCCCAAAAATCGTCAGAAGGAGGCAGTGTAAAGTTGCAAAGGGGTGTAACTTTTGTCCTGCTCCTGATGCGACCAAACTGACTATTCCAACGCGTCTGAATGGGTACATTTATGCTAGGCATGGTCCTATTTCTCACCCAAACATGTCGAAACAGTCGGAGCTACATTGTACCGACGATATCCCTGAAGAGTCCAAAGTGCAAAAAGGTAGCAATCTTTGACGAGATGTTACTCAAAAATTGTGTCACTTAGAAACATTCCGTCTGAGGCAACGGGATCACGTAGAGTGCCTCTACAATAACCTCTCTCGGTTTTTTATAGCTCTTAGGCATTTGCCCGTGGTGAAAGGTTTTCTGTTGCCCCAAAAATCATCAAAAGGAGGCAGTGTAAAGTTGCAAAGGGGTGTAACTTTCGTCCTGCTCCTGATGCGACCAAACTGACTGTTCCAACACGTCCGAATGGGTACATTTATGCTAGGCATGGTCCTATTTCTCACCCAAACATGTCGAAACAGTCGGAGCTACATTGTACCGACGACATCCCTGAAGAGTCCAAAGTGCAAAAAGGCAGCAATCTTTGACGAGATGTTACTCAAAAATTGTGTCACTTAGAAACATTCCGTCTGAGGCAACGGGATCATGTAGAGTGCCTCTACAATAACCTCTCTCAGTTTTTTATAGCTCTTAGGCATTTGCCCGTGGTGAAAGGTTTTCTGTTGCCCCAAAAATCGTCAAAAGGAGGCAGTGTAAAGTTGCAAAGGGGTGTAACTTTCGTCCTGCTCCTGATGCGACCAAACTGACTGTTCCAACGCGTCTGAATGGGTACATTTATGCTAGGCATGGTCCTATTTCTCACCCAAACATGTCAAAACAGTCGGAGCTACATTGTACCGACGATATCCCTGAAGAGTCCAAAGTGCAAAAAGGCAGCAATCTTTGACGAGATGTTACTCAAAAATCGTGTCACTTAGAAACATTCTGTCTGAGGCAACGGGATCATGTAGAGTGCCTCTACAATAACCTCTCTCGATTTTTTATAGCTCTGAGGTATTTACCCGTGGTGAAAGGTTTTCTGTTGCCCCAAAAATCGTCAGAAGGAGGTAGTGTAAAGTTGCAAAGGGGTGTAACTTTTGTCCTGCTCCTGATGCGACCAAACTGACTGTTCCAACGCGTCCGAATGGGTACATTTATGCTAGGCATGGTCCTATTTCTCACCCAAACATGTCGAAACAGTCGAAGCTACATTGTACCGACGATATCCTTGAAGAGTCCAAAGTGCAAAAAGGTAGCAATCTTTGACGAGATGTTACTCAAAAATTGTGTCACTTAGAAACATTCCGTCTGAGGCAACAGGATCACGTAGAGTGCCTCTACAATAACCTCTCTCGGTTTTTTATAGCTCTGAGGTATTTGCCCGTGGTGAAAGGTTTTCTGTTGCCCCAAAAATCGTCAGAAGGAGGTAGTGTAAAGTTGCAAAGGGGTGTAACTTTCATCCTACTCCTGATGCGACCAAACTGACTGTTCCAACGCATCTGAATGGGTACATTTATGCTAGGCATGGTCCTATTTCTCACCCAAACATGTCGAAACAGTCGGAGCTACATTGTACCGACGATATCCCTGAAGAGTCCAAAGTGCAAAAAGGTAGCAATCTTTGACGAGATGTTACTCGAAAATTGTGTCACTTAGAAACATTCTGTCTGAGGCAACGGGATCACGTAGAGTGCCTCTACAATAACCTCTCTCAGTTTTTTATAGCTCTGAGGCATTTGCCCGTGGTGAAAGGTTTTCTGTTGCCCCAAAAATCGTCAGAAGGAGGCAGTGTAAAGTTGCAAAGGGGTGTAACTTTCGTCCTGCTCCTGATGCGACCAAAATGACTATTCCAACGCGTCCGAATGGGTACATTTATGCTAGGCATGGTCCTATTTTTAACTCAAACATGTCGAAACAGTCGGAGCTACATTGTACCGACGATATCCCTGAAGAGTCCAAAGTGCAAAAAGGCAGCAATCTTTGACGAGATGTTACTCAAAAACCGTGTCACTTAGAAACATTCCGTATGAGGCAACGGGATCACATAGAGTGCCTCTACAATAACCTCTCTCAGTTTTTTATAGCTCTTAGGCATTTGCCCATGGTGAAAGGTTTTCTGTTGCCCCAAAAATCGTCAGAAGGAGGTAGTGTAAAGTTGCAAAGGGGTGTAACTTTCGTCCTGCTCCTGATGCGACCAAACTGACTGTTCCAACGCATTTGAATGGGTACATTTATGCTAGGCATGGTCCTATTTCTCACCCAAACATTTCGAAACAGTCGGAGCTACATTGTACCGACGATATCCCTAAAGAGTCCAAAGTGCAAAAAGGTAGCAATCTTTGACGAGATGTTACTCAAAAATCATGTCACTTAGAAACATTCCGTCTGAGGCAACGGGATCACGTAGAGTGCCTCTACAATAACCTCTCTTGGTTTTTTATAGCTCTGAGGTATTTGCCCGTGGTGAAAGGTTTTCTGTTGCCCCAAAAATCGTCAGAAGGAGGCAGTGTAAAGTTGCAAAGGGGTGTAACTTTCATCCTGCTCCTAATGCGACCAAATTGACTGTTCCAACGCGTCCGAATGGGTACATTTATGCTAGGCATGGTCCTATTTCTCACCCAAACATGTCGAAACAGTCGGAGCTACATTGTACCGACGATATCCCTGAAGAGTCCAAAGTGCAAAAAGGTAGCAATCTTTGACGAGATGTTACTCAAAAACCGTGTCACTTAGAAACATTCCGTCTGAGGCAATGGGATCACGTAGAGTGCCTCTACAATAACCTCTCTCAATTTTTTATAGCTCTGAGGCATTTGCCCGTGGTGAAAGGTTTTCTGCTGCCCCAAAAATCGTCAGAAGGAGGCAGTGTATTAAGTCAAGATGAAAGCCTATTCACTCTAGGCGCCTGTTTTTGACCAAATCACACATGCGCCTTGAACAACTCTATCTTCAAGGCGCTTTTCTCTAATCTCTGTAACTCTCCAAATCCACTAAGGTGCAAATTTTACCTCTTGGGCGCAAAAATGGGTCTCTGGGCGCCAATCTCTACAAGACATTCCATCTCATTGCTCTCCTCCATTACAAGCGCTCACTTACCTCAATCTTGGGCGCATACCAACATCCCAACATCCAAATCACCTAGGCGCTCAAAACCTTCAAGACTCAAGGTGCATTTTATGATCAAACAAGGTATCTCCTGAACAAGGCGCTCATAGTCTCATCAAGGCGTTAATCATCATCATGAGCGCTCATATTGTTCTAGGCGCACAGTTATCTCTGGAATGCTCAAGGCGCACATACCCTTCTCTAGGCTAGTTTACACTTATTCAAGGCGCTCATTCCAAACTTACATGAACTCCTCATTACAAGACGCACAAACTAGATGATCCTAGGGCATAAGGGCGCTCATAGGAGTTGTTATGTGTCATTTTGGCCAAGGTTTTCCGGAGCAGTGAAGACATTAGGAAGGGGATGATCGTTTGGATAGTTTTGAATGCTTTATTTCTCCTTGTTTAAACTAGGTGCTCACTGAGGATTGGAGTAGCCTTTGCACCCTCACATCACGTTAATCGGCGTTTCAGAGGCAATCATAGTATAGGAAGATTTGCGCCTTGAAGAAGAGAGTTATCTGGTGAGTGCTTAGGAGTTCTGGCGCCTAGGGGAAAGATCTAGGTAGAGCACCTTCAGACTTTGACAGTGAAGTGCCTTAAGGAGTTGGATGATGTTTTTGCCTAGAGTGGAGATGATGTTTTTAGCGCCTTAAGGATGATGATGGAGCGCCTTGGAGTCAGGTTAGTCTGGAGCACCTTAAGAAGGTAAAGCACTTCAAATGTAAACACAAGTGTTTTGAGCGCCCTAATGAGAAGTTGTCTTGGCACCATAAGTTGTTCAAATGAAGATATGCGCCTTGGATAGTTGCAAAGACCTAATTTAGCGCCCAAGGTTGGAAGACTCTTTGTGAGTGCCCAGTGTTTGAAAGCTCTTTGTGTTTGGTGCATTAAAATGAATTTGGCACCTAAGTAGTATTGAAACACTCAACTGAGTGCCTAAAGCCCATGAGAGAAGTGATATACGCCTTGATAGGAATATCATGGAAGATGAGTTTACTGAATGGCGCCTTGAATGACTTGGTTGATTAAGTGTTTTAGCGCCTAGATATGGGATGAATCATTGAGCGCCTTTGGTTGAGATGATGTCAGTACCTTTGAGATTATAACACCTTGGAGTCAAGTTCGAAGGAGCACCTTGAGAAGGTAAAACACTTCAAATGTTTTCAAGGAATTGGAGAAGTCACTTAGTGCCTAGAAGGAATTCTAGAGCAAGAGGGTTGGAGTGCCTTGAGCTTCAAGTCAGATATGCGCCTAGACCTCTACCCTTTAGCAAGTTGAAGCCCTCTGAGCCTTGACAACGTGAGAATGCCTTATAGTGAATATGCGCCTTGGGCAAGGTTGAATACAAAGTTGAGGAGTATATCATAATGAGTAAGTGCACTGTAGGGTTAGATGATAAAGACTAGTGCCTTGAGTGTCTTGGTCAAAATTTTGACGTGAGAAGTCTTGCAAGATCAAACCCTGGAGTGCGCCTTAGAGAGAACCTATTGATCCTTTGCTTTGACAAGATTTGGGCGCAAGAATGATCCTTAATAAATAGAATGTATCTACACCAATTTTACGCCTTTAGGGAAGTGATGGTGGCCAGAATGATCCTTAATCTCATGTTTGTGCGCCTAGGTCTAGAAGCAAGATTTGAGCGCCTTAGGATAGGGTTTTTTGCACCTTGTCTTGGAGAGTGAATTTGCGCCTTGGATGATGTTGAAGCGCCTTGGGATGAAATGCGCCCAAACTTACAGAGGGCCTTCAGTGAGGGAGTTGAAGAGAGTGCTTAGAGGAAGGATAGCCTTAAGATCAAACTAAGTACTTAGAAACCTAAGATTAGCGCCTTATTTGAAGTTATACACCTATTCTGGCGCCAGAGAGTGAGTTTGAGTGTGAAGAAGTGAATGTCTGCGCCTTGTAGGGGATACAAAGGGAAGATGATGCACCTTGACGGGTTGATGATGGAAATTTGCGTTTTGGAGCTAAATGTGCGCCTTGAATCTAAATGATATTTGAGTGCTTAGAGGTAAATAGGGGCACCTTTGAGAATTCTTTGTGCTTTAAGGAATGGATTGTGGCACTTTGGACTAAGGTAAGTCCTGAGCACTTCCAATGATTTTAAGGAGCGCCTTGAAGGAGATAGTGCATAGAGGTACAATGAATCTTCCGGAGAACATGGATAGACAACTAAGTCTCCAACTTGAGTCTTCTAAGTGAATTGGATGATGAAGAGAGTCTAGTCATTTTGGGCGCTAGTATCAGGATGAATCATCCAAAATGGGTGCCTAGAACTAGAAGGCGCCAATGCATGAGTTCAAGGATCCTCCATTGGAGTGCCTAGCCCAGATGGCTATAGATTGAAAGTTTTAAAGCTAAGTGATGTCTCTTAGGTGAATTCCTAGCCCAGGTGCATGTGTTGGGAAAAACTCTTTGGCTCTGGCGCCTAGAATTGGGAGCTTTGTAAGATGCACCAATTGATGAAACATTTCCATTTTGCACCTAGAATAGAACTCTCTCACATAGTTGAAATTGACTTGATAGAAGGAGATAAGTCTTAAGGACTAGTTTGGCGCCTCACTTGCCTATCTCACCTTTGAAATGCGCTTTGGTTGATGATCATCATTGATGGAGCCTAGTGAAATGTAAAGCTATTTGCATCTCCAGAGGATCAAAATTGGATTAGGAGATCATCCTTGCAGTTGAGATTGACAGAGAAGTGTTAAAGGAATCACTTCAAATGGGCGCCTAAGCTAGTTGAGGCGCATATCAATTCCACTGTAACTCCAGACTGACGCTTAGGATCCAGTCATCTCCTAAGGCACAGTTCCATTCACCCATGACCTCGCTTGGCGTCTAAAACTTGGAAACTCCTTTGGAAAGCTCCTGTTGCGCCTAGAAGATGAGTTTGGGATATCAACTTGCAAAAGGCTTAGAAACTCTTCAAAGATTTTAGGCACAATCCCATGGCACTGGAGCTCAGTTTTGGCGCCTTCAAGGAATAGCACATGAAGGAACTTGGGAGGTCAGGTGCTTGTAAAAGGGAACACCTTGGAACATCTTCCAGGGGTTGAAGTAGTAAGAAAACATCAAGTGAGTCTAGGCACACTCCCTTGTGTGAACAGTTTAGCTCTGGCGCCTAGCCACAGAGTGAGGTAGAAGAAGTAGTTTAGACATTAGAAGATAGGTGCTCATTCTACAATGAAGCATTCCACCTTCCTAATCAACAAAGACTTGCAAGAATTGACAAAGGAAGCTAAGGCGCACCTTCTACTTGTTTCCACCTCTAGAATGCTCCTAACCTTGAAAGGGGGTTCAAAGATGTTTGTTAGACCTTTTCACTCAAGGCGCTCACCTTAGGCGCACTTTCTAAGTCCTTGTCACCTGAAGGAAACACCTAGTTTGGAAGGCGCTTGCCCTGTTCTCCACTCCTTTCAATTGGCGCCTAGAACACAGAATGCATGAAAGGAGCGCCTAGACTCTAGAGGGCTCATTTGGGCGCCTAGCATTTAAAACACTTTCATAATGATGATGTTTTGGCGCCTACTCTTGGAAACAATCCAGAGCATCCATAAACTCTAATTGGCACCTAATGTTGACAAGGCGCAACTTCAGGAGGAGGTCACCTCAACTTGGCGCCCAAGTCAGAAAAACCTGTAAATCCTTCAAATATGCGCCTACCTTGTGAGGTGATGAGTTGAACATTCCAAATCTTCAAATGTTGCTCAAGTAAGGAAGACATTGTAACATCAAGGCTTCAAGGCCTGTCCTTGTATTTCCATTGAATGAGTTGTACTTCATGCTATTGAAAGCATTTTCCATGTAATAAGACATTGCAAGTTGATTGAATCAAGTAACAAGACAAGTACCCAACTCTAATGTTGTTTCATTCAAATAGTTATCTTGATGTATATCTTTATGTTATTGAAGTAGTTGATGAATTGTTAGCAAGTAAAAGTGTTTAAGTAAGGAAAATTTTTCGTAGAACTAGTTGGGTATCTTACACTTACACCATGCCTATCCATCAAACATCACAATGCAATCAAAATCCTAACAACATGCCCATGATCCAAGATCAAGTGCAATCATGCAAAGATATTATCAATCACAAGCCTATTAAGAATGAACTAGAGTCTTCTAGTACCATACTTTTCCATCAAACACCATCATGTAATCCATGGCCTATCAAGCCTATCAAAGAAAATGCAAACATCCTATGTAATACAATCAGACTTTAAATATTTGAAGTAGCTATCTACAAATATCCATTCAAAAGTGGATTTATAATGCAAGTATGGACGCCATCAATAAAAAAGATTTGTATTAACCAAATATCCATATACGCATACATCAATATCTGTCGATATAAGTATAACATATATACAAAATAGCCATATAGGCTTACAAGAATGCCATATAGGCATACAATGTCAACTATGTACAATACAAAATATATGTCCACAAATGCCATATAGGCATACAACAGAGGAACACAATAAAAAGTCATTCCCCTCTAGCTGGTGAAGAGAATAAATCACAAGCAGCCTTTGATCTTCTAGGGGATGGAGACATGCATGTGGGTGGTCTACTACGAACCTGAGGGCTACTCCTCCTATTTAGTTCTTCCTGCACCTTTACCTGTTACAAAAAAAAGTATAGATATTAATATATAGAAATTACATGTTATAAAAAAATGAAACATTTAACAAAATAATCACTTACCGCTAACATATAATCTGTCTCCTCGCTTGCCTCAGTAGCAGGAATAGGCCCTGGTGATGTCATGTCCTATAGAAACCATCCAGATAGAAATTAAACTTCAAATCAATAATCTTTTGATTTTTCAAAAATAGACAACTATAACAATGAATGTAAATTAAAATTTACTAATCTGCCTCATACCCCTGTCAATGCCATAGAGCTATGAATCGCAGAGGCCACACCCTGCTCCATTGCCCTATGAACATGGGGAGGTGTATCCGCAGCCTGCATCATCTGGAAATAAAACAACATTATTCAATTACGAAAACTATAATAGTGATGCAAATCATGGCTCCTAACATACACACACGCTCATCTAAACATGGAAGTACACACAATAAAACACACAAATCACATACAAAAATTTAGTAAGTACAATTCATTCATTAAACTATTTATTTTATTACCTCCGTAAAGCTTTGAAGTCCACCACCGCTGGCAGGTGTTGCCATGAAATCTACAGTGTTAACCTATTCAACATCCAAAATCAGAAATTAGAATACCATTCATATAACGATGCTATTCACATGTAATATTTATAATTGTTTACTAGTTACATACCTCAACAGTAGATGATCTAGTGAAAAATGTAGGTGGAGAACCACTGAAGACTGCATCGACGCTATGACCCTGAAATTTCATTAAAATCATCAATTTAAATTAGTTAATCTTGTATTTCAAAAATAAAATTTAATAAATTAAATTCAATAAACTTGCTAATATTTACCTGAGTATCAAGGCCGAAAGTCTCACTTAGGAGGGTATTTGTCATCACCATCTGCTCAGCTACAGATGTAGCCTGTGCACCTGCGTCCTGACTGTCCATGGGGTCATAACCACAGGCTGACCCGCAAGCCTGGCAAGTATGCGGTGGGACCCTACTCCTCGTACTATCTCCCAACCCACTCTGTGTTGCAGGATCGGCATGCTCTATGATGCTCTGGGTCAAGGCACTAATCGACCTTAGTGTATCGACCTCAACACTCTCCTTCACAATGGAAGGAATAGAAACATGCTCGTGGGCTGGTCTGCTGATTACTCGTCTCACTACCCGCTGTGGGTCAAGACGTGCCCCTGGTCTATCCTGTGCTGAGCCCCCACCTCTACCCTGGAAGTCCTGCATATCAAAATAGTTTGGCACTTTATTGAGGACAAACTCAGAGTAGAGTTTCCTCAAAAAGTATTGCGGGACCTCATTGTTATTGCATGGAGGATGGTCAAAAACCATCCACCACCTCTGCCCGAAATTGTCCCTTATCGCTTGGTTGTTGCACCAATGGATATGGAACCTCTTGCATGTAATGGGTGGAGGTTGATTTGTTTGTGGGTTTGTGAAAATTGAACACAAGTCTACTTTTGTAATTTGTAATTTTTTGACATCTTGGTATGACAATTTATCTGCATAGTAATCTCTAAACTCTCTCTTTTTATCAGTCCAACTAGTTATTTGCTTGCTAATTGAATTTACATTTGATAACATAGACTCAAGAGATTCGGCAAGCGTGGACCTATGCAAGGTTGAAGTGGAAGGATCTTTCAACCTTGCAATTATATCTTCAATTTGTTTTTTGTTGTTTTCAATTTCCCCCATTATATTATCTTGTGTTCCAAGGGCATGTCGAGGAATGAATGGAGGAGGTTGTTGTTCTGTAGGTATTTCTTCCTCAAGATTTTGTGGATTTTGAGGAGGAGGAGGAGGTACATTAACATTTCCTACAATTAATAAAATATACATCAAAAATCAACAAAAACCTACCTATTTAGGAAGAAATTCAAACAAAAAAACAAAGATAACTCACCCCTTTGGCGTGCTCGACGTCACGGCGGCATTTCGGCGATGAATCGACAAATCTTTTGTGTTGAATGGTGTTTTGTAGAACGCGAGTGCGTTTTTGAAGGGTTTTAAGCCGCGGGCGGAGGAAAAACTCACAATGAAATAAAATAAAATGAAATGACAGCATCTTTTTTAATATATAAAGGACTTTATAACGCGAGCGCGTTATAACGCACTCGCGTTATGGCTCGACAATGACGAGCCTAAGGCTTGTCATTGCCAAGCCATAACGCGAGCGCGTTATGCCTAAAAATTTTTTGAAAATTTTTTGGCCACTTTTTGGCCCCCCATCTTTTTGCACTTACCCGTTTGGCCATCTTAACTTCCGCTACTTGCAGCAGCTCAACCAGCAGAGCATGGTCACAGGGTTGCCTTCAGTTCAGTTTTCAGGTGGTGTTTGCCAAGGTTACATTCTTGGTAAGCATCCTAAGGAAAAGTTTGACAAAGGTAAGACATGGAGAGCTTCACAGATACTAGAGTTAGTTCACAGTGATTTGGTTGGTCCATTTCAGCATCCTTCTTTTAGCAGGGCTAGATATGTCCTCACATTCATTGATGAATTTTCTTGATATACTTGGGTGTACTTTCTCAAACAGAAGTCTGAGGTATTTGATCACTTTCAGGACTTCAAGACTTTTGTAGAGAAGTAATCTAGGAAAGCCATCAAAGTTTTGCGCACTGATAATGGTGGTGAGTATGTCAACCATCAGTTTGAGAGGTTTTGCACTTCAGAGGGGATTGATTTGTAGCATTCAGTTCCATACAATCCTCAGCAGAATGGTGTTGCAGAACGAAAGAATAGGTCCTTGAAGGAAATGGCAAACTGCATGATTCACTCTAGATCTCTTGCACCACAATATTGGGCAGAGGCCATTAACTGTGCTTGTTATATCCAGAACCGTGTTCCTCATCGAGCCTTGAAGGGAGTCAATCCTTTTGAAGCTTGGAGCGATTGGAAACCATCAGTTAAGCACTTTCAAGTTTTTGATTCTCCTGCATGGGCTGACATTCCTGCAAAGAAACGCAAGGCCTTGGATCTGTAGAGTAGACCTTGCATATTTGTAGGTTATCCTGATGGTGTGAAGGGTTATTGGTTGCTCCACCCTACTACACATGAGTTGTTCATTGAGAGGAGTGTTCAGTTTGAGGAGGGCTCTTTGAGCTCACTTTCTATTACTTCTCCAACTCCTTCTACTTTGACATTGGACTCACTTAGGATACATGACAGATCTTCTGATGAGTCAGATTCACCTGAGCAGTCTTCTACCTCCACTTCCAATGCAGAGAGCGATTCAGAGGACTCACCTCCTTCCTCTCCTAGTCATCATTCAGAGGTTGATGATTCTCCTCCATATTCTCCATCTTCTGGTCCACTTTGGGCTAAACAGACCTTGTAGTCTGCAGGTGATTGGGTTGGGGATCCATCAGACACCAGGCAGACTCGTTCATAGTTCCAGGATGATCCACATGTCTTCATTGCTACTGCCTCAGATCCACAGTCTTTTCATGAGGCTTTTGGTATTCCTGAGTGGAATACAACTATGTGGGAGAAGTATAGTTCCTTGATGAGGAACCACACTTGGGATCTTGTCCCTCTTCCTAAGGGAAGAAAACTTGTTTGATGTAAGTGGATCTATTAGACAAAATTTGTAGCAGATGGGTCAGTTGACAAGCATAAGGCTTGCTTGGTTGCCAAAGGATTCTCCTAGGTTCTTGGGATTGACTACTCTGAGACTTTTGCACCAGTTGCTTGAATGAATTCCATCCGACTTGTTCTTGCCATTACTGCAACTAATCGTTGGGAAGTACACCAGATGGATGTGAAGAGTGCTTTTCTTCATGGTGACCTTCAGGAGGAGATCTACATGGAGTAGCCATAGGGGTTCCTTCAGGATTCTTCACTTGTGTGCCATCTTCGGAAGTCTCTCTATGGCCTCAAACAGGCTCCTCGAGTCTGGTATGCCAAGATGGACTCCTTCCTTCTATCAGTTGGGTTCACTCGGTGCCATTCTGATCCCAATGTCTACATTCTGCAGCAAGATGATTCACTCCTATTTCTAGTTCTGTATGTTGATGACTTTCTGATCACAGGGAGTTCTTCATCCACCATTGGGGCAGTCAAAACTGCCCTTCATGACAGGTTTTTGATGACTGACTTGGGCTTGTTGCACTACTTTCTCAGGATTGAGATCTTTCAGTCTTCTTCCGGGATCACCATCACACAGTCCAAGTATGCTCTAGATTTGCTCTCGAGGTTTCATATGGCTAACTGTAAGCCTACACCGACTCCCTTTCTTTCTGGAGTCAAACTTGAGGCTTAGTGTTCTTCTCCACTTGTTGATGCCACTTTGTGCTGACAACTTATTGGGAGTCTCATTTATCTGACTCATACGAGACCTGACATTTCATATGCTGTAGGCATGGTCTCTCGATTCAGGCAGGAGCCTCATGAGCTGCACTGGAAAGCAGCCAAGCGGATCCTTCACTACATTCAAGGTACTCACAGTTTTGGGATTCACTATGCAACAGGCATTGATCTTGACTTGGTGGGCTACACAGATTCAGATTAGGCAGGCGATTCTCAGGATTGTAAGTCTACTTTAGGTTACAGCTTCTCACTTGGTTTTAGTCATGTTTGTTGGTCGAGCAAGAAGCAGTTTGCTATTGCTCTATCTTCTACTAAGGCTGAGTATCGGGGGGCTGTGAATGCCGCCACTGAGGCCATTTGGCTTCAAAATCTTCTCACTGAGTTTGGTATCCAGATCAGATGGCCATCAGTCATATTTTGTGACAACTAGAATGCCATTTAGATCTCACGGAATCCAATCCATCATCAGCGGACCAAACACATAAAGGTCCACATGCACTACATCTGGGAGCTCATCCATGGCCATGTCATCGACCTTCGCTACTGTCTAACTTCTGAGCAGGTTGCTGATATCTTCACCAAACCCTTCACTAAGAGCAAGTTCCTTTATTTGTGAGCTTTGTTGGGTGTGTGGGATACTTCATCTTCTGGGGGGCTTCTTCCTCTCACTCGGAGTCCTGACTCTCTCTACTTTTGGAGGGGTCTCTTCTCTCTATTTTGGGGGGCCTTTTTCTCTCTTTGGGGGGATTTCATGTACATGGGTACCTCATTAGGCTTGATTTGCCAGGACCCATTTCTACATCCACCTAAGCTTCACTTATGGGGGGGTGTTAGTGTAGGTTTTTATTTCCTAGTGGGTTATTTATTTTTTCCTATATTCCTAGGTTTTTCCTACACTTCTATTAATCTCGCTTTTAGTTATCTTGGGAAGATACTTTTCTATCTTTAGTCCAATAGATGGTTGCTCTTGATTGGTCGGTGTTGCCACCTCCTCCCTCTTCCTAGTCTATATAAGCATGCTACCTAGTTTGTATTTTGTATCTTTTGCTTTTGCATCCTCTTAATGCTATTTTTCTTTTAGCATTTGCATTACTCTCCTGGAGACTAACTCTGTGTTGCTATTTTGATTTCATATCATTTGCATTCATAGTTTAGATATTTATTCTTTGCACTACTTTTCTGGGTTAATAATCTTTTCAGATTCTAACATCAATTACCCCCAGATTTGTCTCAAAAGTTGGACCACTTAATGGAGATTGACAGGGGTGTGTAATGCCCTTGCTTTGTACTTCTTTGTTTTAGTTGGAATAAGTTTTAACCTCTTTCAGAAAGGGTAAACAAAACATAGGAATAAAGATGTAAATTTATAAAGCAAATGTATCAAGCAAGGAAAAGGGGAAGAAAGCAAATCCCCACAAGTGGAGGAAAATAAGCATGAAATCAAATATAGAAGGTGAAATGAGCATACGAAGCACAACAAACAAGGCATGATATAAAAGGTTAAGGTGTAAAAAGCAATAGGGAATAAAAAGACAAAAAGGAAATCTAAGATATAGGTATATAAGTATATATGATATGGCGATGCTCATGAATCATTGAACAAACTTGGGAGGATTATCCTCATCCAAAAGGTCATCAGATCATCCCAAAAAAGTCCTGGTATTTGTCTTTATTGGTGTTTACTTCTTTTTCTTCTTTACTTTCCTTCTCAATTATACATCTTTCAACTTTGTAATCCTTCATGCTTGGCATAAACACATGATCCACTCTTGTGTCACATTCAGTATTTATTTTCTCATCCAAATTTCTTGTTTCTTTACTTATGGTTGTAGTGGAATTATAGACATTTGATGCACCACAACTTCTAGCTTTGGTTTCTAAACAATCTTTTGGACATGAAATTTAGGTATTTGTATTACTTTTGCTTTTATCTCTTTCTTTATATCATCACTTTTCTACTTTGGCACATGATTCTAAACTTGAGGCTTGTTTGTTTTTATAGGACAAACTTGTCTTTTTAATTACTTTTTAATTCTTTCTAACTCATCCAAGTGTATCTTGTATAAATCATGTATGGTATCATTTCTCTCATAAGTTACATCCTCTAGTGTCTTCACAAATGTGTCCAATGTAGATTGACTAGCATTAGATATTGGTTTATAATGAGCCCTTTCAATCTTTTACCACTTTTCCTTTGTTTACAAATTGAACACATTGATGCAAGATAAAAGGAATGGCTTTACATTATTCAATATAATGTATCCTAAGTAAAACACCCAATCTATCGATTGATTGTATAACATGCCATAAAATTGCTAGTTCATTAGGTGATGCATTCCAATGTGTTGATCAAAATTCCGTTAGTCATTTTCAAAGAAATCCCAAAATGTGCATACTTTTGTGTCTAATATGGCTAGTAAAGAGAAACTCCTTAATACATAAATTGTATTGACATGCTAGATCAATGAGGAATTAAGTAATGTGTATTTTAAACTAATTGGTAGTTACAATTGACCATAGTAATTGATTTGTGGGATCTCCTTATAAAAATGTAATCAATGGAAAAGTACAAGGAGAAGATGCAAGATTAGTTTCAATAGGTCCCACAAAAATGTGCTCATGTGATATGTCCTCATATTTACCATCATCCCTATGTCTATCATCATGTATCTAAACATTATTTGAATTTGGAAATGGATTTGTGTAAATTTTTAATCGACTATTAGTAGGTGCAGTTGAAGGATTACCATTGTTGTTGATACCTTCAACTTTGATCACATCACTATCTATAAGTTCATAGACATTCTTTTTAAGACTCACACATGATTGAGTGTGACCTTTAATTCCTTGAAACTATATAACTCTCATTCATTATATGTCTTAGGAAGTGGTTTATTGGGTTCCAATTGATGGATGAGAGGGAAAGTGATCAAATTAGCATTCAATGTATTTTGAAGAACATTATCTAAACACTCTTGTAATTTAGTAAATTTTCTAAGGGCATTTGGTTTAAAAAAACAAAAGGTAGAAGTATTAGCAATTTGATTAAATTTTCTTTAATGTGCACACAATTCCATGAAATATGCAAATCCATTTACATACACATTGTCTACAATTAATTTAAGTAATCCCTTAATAAGGGTGTTTTCCAATTCAAGTTCATGTAAGGGAGTAATCATCTTGGAGCATAAGGATTGAAATCTTATAACATAGTCACTAATGTGTCCATTGGGTCCTTGTATACACTCAAATAAATTAGAAAATGTAATTCTAAGGTCCATGTTGACTTTGAATTGTTTTAAGAATACCTTTGTCAAATCATCAAATGTATGAATGGACCCTTTAGGAGGTGAAAAGAACCACTCAATAGAATAATATTTTAAGATATGTGGGAACAAATTAGTTATTAGCTTATCATCATATAGAAAGTATACACATGCTACTATAAATGATTTCAAATGTACACCTTGGTTACCTTTTCCATCATACACTGAAAATCCCAGTGCCACAAAGCCCATAGGGAGAGGGTATGTAACAATCTCATATGATAGTGGTGTATGTATATCATTAATTGAATTCCTCACTATCTTTTCCATTTGGTCTACATCCACTCTCTTCTCTACTTGATCTATTTTATGAATTAGAGCATCTAGGGTGGAAGATGGAAGGGTAACAAGTGAAGGTTGAAGGATACAATGATGTGTATATGAATGGGTATGAATAATATGACAGATGAAAGAGGTAATAGGTTGGAAAAGAGGCATATAAGAGGAAAGATAGGGAAGAGTATGCAAGGGCATAGATGAATAGATAGAATGAGGGGTAAACATAGCATGGGATGGAGTGGTAGATGAAGGAGTGGTTTGACTAAGTGGGATAGTGATAGATTGGATAGTAGTAGATGAAATAGGCATAGAGGTGTAATGCATCATGAGGGATGCAGCTATTTTGGGAAGGGTATAATTAGGAGGAATGCCATGATGGAGGAGGGAAGGTGGAGAAAGGATAAACACTATGTGGTGATATACTACCATAAGTAGGGGTTGTACTATGGGGATGAATAATGGTGGTGAAAGGAGTAATGGTGGAATATGGATCTATAATGCTCAAAATTCAACTTGGGAAAAAAACACAAAATGATCAACAAACAATTTTTTGAAATATAATGCACTACACAATAGTAATGCAGAACACACACATGTGTCATTGCCAAATATAATGATAAATGATACCAAATATCCATGAAAGAGTGTGTCAACAATATACAAGGAATGGAGGAAGGATAATGAAACATGAAAATCAGTCAAGTGGCACACATCCCCATGTAGCACACCTTAAGCAATGATGGAAGCAATATAGAGATGATAGGGCATTAATGTGTTTAACACCACAAGGGAGTGGAATCTTCATGATGGCTATTCCTTCAAGGTCTAAAGTGACAAAGGGAGAGGCCATGACTAACCCAAACATTAAAATAGGGAAAACACATTTGACTAATTAAATTACTATTGATTTAATCTATAAAGTTTCCAGACATCTTAGTAACATGATAAACCATTACATGTATTTATTAACTACACCATTCATTCACTTAAACAATAAGAAAATACACATGTTTGCACATTCCCTTCAATTCATTTTCCTTAGCCATATATAGCATTATTATGAGCATTTGTTTCATTACCAATTATGAGGAATAAGGGTAGAGATTGCACAATAATAAATTACTTCTAAGGTCTATTCATCACTAACATTAGGAGATCCATAGAAGTATAGTTTTAATTAGGTACAACTTGATATAGCAACTTATAAATAGAGATGAATTCTCTTGATTTTCAAGCATGCAATTTAGGAGTAGAGAGAAGTTAAGATAGAGTGTTTTACTTCCAACATTTTAGCAAGATAAGAGAGATGGGGAGAGAGGGTTAGAAACACTTCTTTTCCATATCATATTATTTATATTCTATGATTTATTAATTTATTGCGTATTACACATCAATCATATTAAATGTAGTTTGAGGAATAATTTGTTAAAATGTTTAATATAATATATTATAAAACATTAATTACTTAATCAGTATAGCTTTATATTTTCCCTCAAAATAACCAATATAATCTAAATGTTATGATAAAAATAAACAATGTAATTTCTATAAATAACTAGTATCTCTTTTTTTATAAGAGGTAAAAGAAGGGTTTTGAAGGGGTCCCCAACCTTGTTACATTAGAGAGCAAAGTGTTGTCCTAAGCCCAAATTCATGACTAAGTCTGGTGTTTATGTCTAATGCAGTATTATTGTATCAGTTTGGATGTTTTTTACATATCATGTTTTGTGTGTTCTCACTACAAAGTTCTATAGATGTGTTATCTTTCTCTTGTGGTGATGTTTGATGAACTATTCTATTACTCTTACTTCCTTCCATGATTGATGCAATGTATTGTCTAATGTTGTGGCACCCTCTATTTCCTTATTGTGACTCCCTATCACTTGTTCTTGTTCATTGTTGATATCACATGTGTTTCTCATAATTTTATTTTCAACATAGGGAATTATATTTTGGTTACTTAACCTCATTGTCCTTGCTATGTTGAATTTTTCTTTATGCATTACACCCTCTTGGCTTACAGTGGTCATGTGAATTATGATATGCATGTCTTGTGTTGTGATGACCTCCTTATGCTCTTCTAATCTTTGCATCAATGATGGAGTTGTTGTGGTCCAAGTTTCTTGTATGCTACAATGGTTATGTCCTAAATATTCATGTGTGTTGCATCCTTACATGCATGTCCTGCAATAGTGCATTACACCCTCTTGGCTTACAGTGGTCATGTGAATTATGATATGCATGTCTTGTGTTGTGATGACCTCCTTATGCTCTTCTAATCTTTGCATCAATGATGGAGTTGTTGTGGTCCAAGTTTCTTGTATGCTACAATGGTTATGTCCTAAATATTCATGTGTGTTGCATCCTTACATGCATGTCCTGCAATAGTCTTTTGCAGTGGATAGATGTTTATTTATGGGGTTGGGGCATGTTTTCTTTAGCATGGTGGTGAATATACTTAGCAATTTCTCTTGTTGACTCTATGGAGGCTAGTTCTTGTAGTGGTGTTGTAATGATAAAAATATTGTTTATTTTCCTTTGCAATATACTCCTTTCTTGTTGTTTCCATTTCTCAATCGGTCATTTTTCATGAAGAGATAGTTTTCACTATGGTGCTTAGTTTCTCATGTTGTGACTTTAGATGTTGTCTTGATCACATGAGCTTTATAGTGGGTTGGTATGTTCCTATGATGACATGACATACATTGATTTTCATTTTTACCTTGGGATTTTAGTTTCCCTTGGCCTTTGCATTTCTTCATCCTTGAGTGGGTACAAGTTGTCCTTCACATGTTGTTCACCATCCAAACTACCCTGCCTCCATGTGGATGACATGTATTCAAACAAATTTCGGTAGAATTACCTACTTGCCATGCATTTTTCATCTCACCTAGACCTAGTTTTGTCTTGTGCTTCTCAAGTTGCATTTAAAAATATTTACTCTATGGCTAGCCTCATGAGTGGTTCAATGTCTTCTTGACATTCATTTTATTTCAAAAGGTCATTGTACATATCTGCTATGGGAGGGTATTATTCAAACATTTATCTTGAGCCATGTACATGTTTGTGGTGGGTCTTTCTCATTTCAAAATACTCCTCCTCAACTTGGTGATGAGTTTAATCCTAGATCTAAATGGTGTTTGATCCCTTGGGTGTTTTTCCAATGGTTTCATGATTTGCATTTGTTGATTGAAATTTCTTACATTTTACAATTATGAGGTCATGAATCAAATGTCTTCACTAGGTTGATCCTGCATGATCCTAGGTAGATTTCCCCTCTCCATGATGTTAATATTCTAATAGTGTGTTGTGTGAGCTTGGCGGTCAACTTGAAGATTATTTGACATGAATTTTAATTTTCCTCCAATGTCCATGATAGCCAAAAACCATATATTTGTAGGTTGGAGATAAAAAATGGTTAGTTGTTGGCATGGTTGTAGAATAAAGAGAAAAAAGAGTTGCATATTTTTGTCTTATGGTCTTGTAATAGGTTAATCATTTCACACTAAATGTATATGTCTATTTTTTCATTATTTAAGTGCTTCATTTCTATTGTATCCTATTGACGAATGAATATAACATGTAGTTTGTAACTATTTGAATGTTTGCAAGAACATTTTGTATACTTTTGATGATTAGTTTGATCCTCTTAATCACATTTTTTGATTTAAATGTTGTCTTTGACTAGTTTTTCAATGATAAGGCTATAAAACTCCTTACAAACATTTTTTTGAGGTTTGATATTAAAGCTACATAGGATTTCATGGTTGTATGATACTAAATCTGACAAAATTAAACTTAGGGAAAAAGAGCTTTTCTCAACTTGCATACCTATGGGTTCACTTGAGGCTAAGCCATTACTATATTTATAATCCTCATGTCATCACTTCTCCATTAACTATGATTTCAGTAGAAACTATCACTGTCAATCTAGAGCTTAATTTCTCTTATTGGCATGAGTGCAAATGAATTTGAAAATGAGTGAATTTTGAGTATATAGGCTAGGTTTTTGGCTCACAACATATCACTTTCTCTTGTAGGTTATCCATGAAATGCAACCAAAAGAATAATTCCCACCTCAGTATCATGGTACATCATCTTGAGCACCCCTATTCTTTGCTTATTTTTAGTAAATGCTTCAATAAAATACACTTGAGCCAATTTTCCCATTTCACTTTTGCAGGTTTTGGACAAGTGATAGGAGTGAATGGCAAAGGTAGTATTTATCTAACTTCCCATTAATGGTGAGTACTTCTATTAATTAGTTTATAATGCCCACCTTTGTTGACCCTTGTCATCATGTTTCATAGATGATCAATTGTGGAATGATCATTTTATTAGATCTTTATGAGATACGTTGTATTGAGTATTTCTGTAGGGTATTATGTGTTGTTGCATCGAACTTGCCAATGATGTTTTTCTTACCATCAATGTGTTATGATGGTGCATTCTAGATGCTTTGTGGAGATGTTTTGTATGACCATCAAGGTGTTTCTGATGAGGTTATGTTATGACCTTGGTTTTCTAGCCATGCATATGTTGTGTCTTTGAATGCTAGATTATTACAATGTTTTAGCTTCACTATCTTTATTTAAATGTTATGTTGTGTGGGTAGACCTAGTTCCTTTAATGTTATGCTTTTGTATGAGTAATTGCACCTTGGTCATTTTGCTAGGATGGACGATTTAATTGAAATGTGCCTATTAATACTTATGATTTAATTGTGTAATTTTATCATTTTCTTTAGAGCTATGGTTATGTATTGGGTAGATGCACATAACATTTGAATTGAGTGTGTAGGAAAATTATAGATGTTTGACCAATGAGTGAAATTTGGAGAATGTTGACATGGGATGCTTAGCCATCTCACCTTTGCCCTTATGTTGTTGAAACCTATGAAAACCATATACGAGTCAATTACAATTCTAGATCCCCTTGTGTTAGACCCATGATTGTGTCTTCTTAGGTGTTTTTAATTATTGCTTTTGTGGCTGCTTGATATGTGTTACTTGGTTATTAGCCTTTTAAACTAGTTGATCATGTTATTGATTGTTGGAAATGGGGAAAGTATTTATTTATCACTTGTATGATTGTTTGTTTGCTTGGTATGTGTGAAATGATTATTCAGTTCCTTGGAAATTGTTAAATGGTTTTATCTATTCCTAGTGTAGAGGAAAAGCATTTAATTGATTTATTTGGGTGAACTGAATTATTTAATTGTGGAAAGACATTGTATTTTATTTATTTATGTTTTAGTAATAATGTGTTTGAAGTGAAATGCATTCTAATTTGATTGTTAGAATTATTTCCTTAAGATCAAAATATTACGATTTTATGAAAAGGAATTATTTAATTATAAAGAATTAGGAATAATTCTTCTTATGTGAAAATCATTTTAATTTATTTGTTAGTGATTTAAGGAAATAGAATTATTTTCAAACGTTTGAAATATTGACTCAAGTGAATAAGTGAATGGAAAAATAGGAAAAAGGGTCTTATATTGCAAGAAAGGATTTCATTATTTCATTATGTTATGTTTGGAGAGCAAAATGAAGGAGAGGGATAATTTTTGAACCCTTCTAGGTTGGAAAATTAAATTGGATATGTGTGAAGATTTCTTGGTTAGATCAATTCACTTGCAGAGGGAAAAATATTCACCTTGCCATTGCCTTTAGATTGATTGAGGCATTTATCCATTTGGTTTGTTATAGAATTCTATATTTTGAATTCATAGTTGTAGGAAAATATTTTTGAAAAATGCATTTTCCTACCCAAACCCTGACAAAATTTTCTAAAAATGAAATGTGTTATGAAAAGTGTATTGTTGGGTAGAAATGGAATAAGAGGGTATGTTTAGAATTTTAGTTTTTGCATCATTTGAAAATTGTGAAAAATACATGAATTCCTCTATTTTACCTTATCAAATTATGTTAAAAAATTGATGTGTTTTAGAAAGTATGTTGTTGGGCAAATTTGGGTCAAAAGGGTATCTTTTGATTTTTGTGTTTTTTTTCAAAAAAGTGAAATTTGGGAATGAATTTTGGGAAGAATGCTTCAAGATCTGTTAATAGCATACCCTAGATATTTTTGGAAATATTTTATTTTATTTTTATGAATTTTAAAATTTTTGAAAAGTGCATGATATGTGGAGTAATAAATTATCCCATAGGTTTTAATTTTTATGTGCATTAGGAAGCAAGTTTTATGAGAAAACAACTTCTTTCCTATTATTGGGTGCCTTGAAGAAGGTTAACCCCTAAATTGTGTAGGATAGGGGATATTCGTAGGAGGCTTGGGGTGGCCAATTACCTAAGTCACTAGGCGAGGTTGGAGGCAAGGAGTGCACTAAAAAAGTGTCTCTTTTTTAAATTTGTAATTAAGAGTGCCAAATTCCCAACTCATTGGGCAAAGTTGGAGGTAAGGAGTGCATTGAAAAAGTCTCTTGCTTAAAATGAGTAATAAGATTATCAAAACACCCAATGAGGTTGAAGGCAAGGAGCATGTTGAAAAAGTGTCTCTTGTTGCATTGTTTAAAATGAATGTGTAAAATCTTGAATTTAATAACTTGCATCAAACAACTTAGTTGAGAGCTTGAGTGAGTGTTCTAAATTGAAAGAGTGTCACGCTAGTGTTGCACACTAAAAAAGTGCCACACTATCTTGTTGAGAAGCATCCATTGGGTGAATGCTTACTTGAGGCCTTATGGTCTATTTTACTTCTATCTTGGTTTTAGAGAACCAAGGGAAGTTCACCATAGTGTCTTAGGTGCCCTCCCCCGGTCCTTGCTAGTTGGATCATGAGTATCTGATTTTGTGTTGAGACAAACCATGTTGCCACATGTGCATTTTGTGCATTGATTGGCATGTGTGCCATATGTTTCCTTATATGCTGGTTATAGTGTGAATTGATACATGTGTGTTGTGTGCTTTGATTGGAATGAGTGTAGCCATGTATTCCTTGGATTTGTGAGATGGCCTTGATAGTGGTATTTTCATGAACTTCTTCTCTGTAACTTAGGGGTTTCTGATGCAAGGGCATCAGGAGCCCCATAGAAAGAATGGTTGTTATGTCTTGGTTTTAGGTTGATAGGGCATTTTGGAGTATAATAAGGTCATTTATGATCATGTGGGATCATGTTGATCCATTTTTGGTGTGTTAATAGGGTCTTTGGTTAAAAAGTGTAAAAGTTGGCAAAGTGTCAAAAAAATCAAGAAACGGTTACAAAAAAATCAAGAAACCATTATTAGACAATTGGAATTGGTTGTAAATGTATAAAAGCACCCTCCAAACTATAATCTTGTTTTTGGAGTTTGATGAATGAAAACCTCAATTTTGTGTGCATTTTATGAGTCCTACATTGTTTTTAGGATGAAGTTGTGCATTATACGACCTGGTACAACCTCATATCAAGGAAGATAATAGATGGATGGAGATATATTTGTTTCTAGTTTACAATGACTTTTGTTTCATTAAATTTCATTGAGTTTGTATGAGATATGGCCATTTTGGTGAAGGCTGCTTTGCTCTAACAATGTTTTCCAGAATTTGCAGTCTGAAAACATACTAGTAAGACCATGTATGGTACAATATTGGGATGAAACCAATTGGAATGGATGAATATATGTTTCTAGCTCTTAATGTTTTTTGTTTGGATCATTTTCATGGAGATTTGAATAAGTTATGACCATTTTTGTGAGGACAGGTTTAAACCCTAACTAGGGTTCCTGGTTCTGTAACAGTCCATTTTTTACCTATTCCGTACAAAGTCACCCAGCCCATTTTGATATATGTTGAGTTAGGGCCAAAAGGGTATTCAAAAGAAGTTTCATATTTCCATTTGCAGGTCTTTAGAAAATGTTATGACCAAAAAGGTCTGAGTTGCTACACTTGCATGTATCAGACTGTGAAGGTTGTGAAGGGTAGTTTGTATGCCATCAATGCAAGATTGGTGTATTTTGTGATTGGAGAAGGTGTGGAGGGTGTGTGAAGGTCTTATAGACCTAATTAAGGAGTTGGTGATCATTGGTGGCAACTATATGAAAAAATGCAATAAGGACTATGTATGACAGTGAGAGCATAAACAGTGTCCAGTCAAGTTGAGTTCTTTGTTGTGTGAAAACCTTTAAAATCTGCATGGAAGCACTTAGGTTGTAAGTTGTAAAGGGTTCTTTAGCTAGTGGACGGGTGTTAGAAACCATTTTCTCTTGTTTGGTCTTAAACCATTAAAATTGCCTCTACTAGGTGTAGTATACAAGAAGCTGTAAGCCTGTGAGTTGTTGTGTTGTAGGGTCACCACATTGAAGTTGTCCAAGATCATGTTCAAAGATCTTTCAAGACTCAGACAAGTCTTCCCATGTCATTTGTACTATCCAAACAAGTTGGATCAAAGCCCCAAATAAGTTTGATGCTAGAGGCCTAGTGTAGTGCATCTAGGAGCAGCAATGGAGAAGGTGTAAGAATAGTTTGTCATTTTGAGTTGTAAACCTAAATAAGGTCCTTCCTCTGCATCAGTTTCCTAGAGTCGCATAGACATCTATTTCACTTGATGATGGTAATATGGTAGGTTGGTGGGTAACATTTCCCCATTAGTCCTACAAGATCTCTTGGGAGTTGGAAGAGCTCTCTATACACTATTGTATATTGTGATCTCATGTTGTATTTCGTGATTATTGGAGCACTTTGGAGGTGGCTTATTATTGATGTATACTTATCATTTGTATCATTTTATTATTGGAGTGTGATCCTTCCATGTTCAAAAAGTAGACTTCACCATGTTATTATTTAATGTTATCATTTGGTTGGAAAATGAACCTTGTTTTGGAAGGAAATTGTCATGTTGAGAAAGTTGTCTTGTTGAAAATGATTAAATTAACATGTTGGAGCCCTCTTTTATATATGATGTTATTGTTATATTTTATGGTTATGAGTTGGGTTGTATTGTGCCCAAATTATGGTTGATATCTCCATCACTATATTTGGCCCATCTTGAAGTTGGTGTCGAACGAGCATGACATTCCATATAACATTTCTCATGTTTTATGTGTATGTTAGCATGAATTGGGAAATGTATTTTATCTATATTTGAATTTTTCTCATGCTTTTGATTTAGTTATTATGTTGATTAATGGTTAGTGAGTGAGGAATTGTGAATTGGATCCATGTTGGATGTTTTGTCCATGCAAGGCATCATGAATGATCCTCCTTTTGGTTTGTTTTGTTGTTTGTTGACATTGCTTGGCTTTTTGGACATCTATCAATGTTTGTTGTTCTTGTCTTGTAGATAAGAGTGTATCTTTGTTTCCACCTTCTCTCTTGTGCCTTTGTGTGGCACTTTGGTAGTTTCATGCTTGAGTGTACAATTGTGACATGTGAGTATTGTAATTTCATTGTGAAAACTTTGTTTGACCCATGTTTGTTAGCTAATGTCCTAGTGTAAAATCTAGAGCATTACATATGGTATTAGAGCCCATGTTGTAGCATTGGGAGCTCTAGGTTATTTGTGTGTCTATGTTGGGTCATCATGGAATTGACTTGAGGTGGTTGTTTCCCTCATCCTACTCCATGTGTTTGTGAGAGAGTGAGGTTGTGGACTGGCATTTGACCTTTGTCATCGAGGAAGATCCATCCTCTCATGTTTTTTATTGTGGTGGATTTGTCACATGACTTGTCAAGTCTTTTTCTTGTGTTTTCTTTGTGGTGTGCATTAAAATTTCTTGGTGCTTGCACGTGGTTTCCTTGTCGATATCTTTCCTTGTTAGAGAGTGCTTTCAATAGACGTGATTTGGCAGTCTTGTGTGGCCTTTTGGTTCTTGTTTTTCCTTTTAGAGGCTTGTAGGATCTCTTAGAGTGGTGTTTGGGGTTGGAAAGTCCTTATGGAATCTTACATTTTAGTCATGTGTAAGTGTTCAATAAATTTTTTCTATTTTGACACTTTCTAAGATGACAATGCATTTCTCAAGACAACAGTGTATTTTCAAAACTCTAGCACCTAGGAAGGACCCTAGTGCCTAGGAAGGATACTAGCACCCAAACAAGACACTAGAGAAAAGTGCTAGAGTCCCAGTTTAGTGCTAGAATCTTAGATATGTGTTGAAGTCCTCTCTCGCGTTGTAGTCCTTGAGCCTTTGGACAATAAGCATTTCCTAACCTTTTTTGAAGAAACTTTCTATATGAAAGTCATTCCCTTCGGTCTTCTAAGTCCTCCCATATATTCACCTTGTTTGGATGTGGTAAATTTGGGGAGTTATGACCATTTTTGCATTGGGAAGTATACTTTGCTCGCAGTTGTCTTATGGTTGTTCATTTTTGTTGCGGTCATGTTGCTCCTAGTTGATCCTCCTCTCATGTGGATTGTTCTAAGAGTTTGGAGGCTGTGTAGGGACTTTTCTTAGCCTTGTGTGTTTTTTGTCAAGTGTGATGTTGTTCCCTTGTATGCTCTCCATGTGGTTGGGATTGGAGGTTAGTGTCATCAGAATAGTCAGGCTTGTGTTGTGCCTTCATGATGTTATCCTTGTGTGCTGAATCTTCTTGCCTCTTGGAGTGCTTGAGAAGGATCCTTGGTTGTGTGTTGAGTGTGTGACCTTTGCATGGTCTTGAGTACTTTAGTATAGCTATGGAAAAACACTATTGTTGATTCTTGATCTTGAATGAGATGTTAATGCTATGGATGATTTGTTGTGTATTGGCCTTGTAAATGATGCATTTTGTTTGTTGAAAGAGATGAAGTGTTGTTCATATGCATGGGTTTTGGGAAGAAAGTGATGCTTCAAAATATCAACAAGGGGTGAGTCTTGCATTGCATTTGTGTAATCTGAGTTGTTGATGGGTGATGTTTCTAATTTACATATATCAATGGGGGATGCCCTATGATGATATAGTTGTTTGTATGGATTATTTTTGTTAGGGTTCAAGCAGATCAAAGCAATAAACATTAACAATTATATGCAGATTAAATAACCCAAATATAACAATGAAGAACAACACAAAAGAGATCAACACAAAAATTTAACGTGGTTCACCCAATATGGACTACATCCACAGAAACTTAGCCATCCAATAATTTTATTATCCATCGCAAAATAGATTACAATCTCATAAATGCATAGCCATAACATACATCCCAACCACTTATAACAAGCTTTTGGAAGCTTCTAGAATTAGGGTTTTTACAGTCATTTTTCATTTGTCAGTTACCAAAAATTAACAACCAACCCCGAACGTACTATATTTGTATGATCAATCACCACAGACCAACAATCTCCCACTAGGAGACTGATCAGGCTCCACACCAAACAATCTCCCACTTGGAGACTGATCTTGGATGACACCATTGCACTTGTAGCTCCCACTAGATTACAAGCCTGGTTGGTTTGTTATGTCCACCATTATCAGTCATGAAGGTCAATAGAAAATGATGAGGAAATCAGTTTCCCCTTTGTAACTACCTTTGTGAACATATTTGTAGGATTCTCACTTGTGTGAATTTTCTCTAGCTTCAACTATCCATCCTCTAAAACTGATCAGATGAAGTGGTATCTGAGATGTATTTGCTTAGTTTTTTAATGAAAAGATGAATTCTTAGCAAGATAAATGGCACTCTAGCTATCAGTGTACAAAGGGCTATCTTCTTGTTGTTGTCCTAATTCCTCCAGAAAATGTTGTAACCAAATAATCTCCTTGCTAGCTTCCGTAGCAACAACATATTTAGCTTCAGTGGTTGAAAGCACAACAACCTTTTGCAACCTTGAAATCCAATTGACTATAGTACCTCCTACAATAAAAACATACCTTGTAGTACTCCTCCTGCTATCAATATCACCCGCTAGATCAGAGTCAGCATATCCTTTTAGAGAAGAATTTGTTCCTCCAAAACATAGTTTCTTTAAAGTAGTACCTCTCAAATATCAGAGAATCCATTTTACCACATTCCAATGTTCCATTCCTGAATTGGTCATATACCTACTCATAACTCCCACTGCATGTGCAATATCTGGCCTTGTGCATACCATTGTATACATCAAGCTGCCAACTGCTGATGCATATGGTATCTTAGACATTTTGTCTTCCTCCTCTTATGTCTTTGGACACATCTCCTTAGTCAACTTAAAATGACTAGGCAAAGGTGTACTAACTACTTTTGCATTCTGCATGTTAAACCTTTTCAACACCTTCTCTACATACTCACTTTGAGGCAAAAATAATTTTCTATTTGTCCTGTCTCGTGTGATCCTCATACCAAGGATTTGTTTTTTTGCACCCAAATCCTTCATAGCAAATGAATTTGCTAATTTCTGCTTAAGTTCATTAATATGCTACATGTTAGACCCGGCAACAAGCATGTCATCAACATAAAGCAACATGATAATATAGCCACCATTACCCAATTTCTTAAAATAAACACAATAATCAGAATGACATCTTTTGTAACCTTGTTTAGCCATAAAACTATCAAATTTCAAATACCATTGCTGAGGTGCTTGTTTTAGGCCATACAAATGCTTCTTTAACCTGCACACAAATTCCTCCTTACCCTTGACCTCATATTCCTGTGGTTCCTGCATGTATATTTCCTCTTCCAAATCCCCATGGAGAAATGTTGTTTTCACATCTAGCTGTTCAAGATGCAAGTCTTCCATAGCCACAAGACTTCGAATAGTTCTAATAGAAGTCATCTTTACAACCGAAGAAAATATTTCATCAAAATCTATACCTTTTTTCTATGCAAAACCTTTTACCACAAATCTGGCCTTATATCTTTTCTTGGCCTTATACCTTTTTTCTATGCAAAACCTTTTACCCATCCATGCCTCCTCTAGAATACCACCATCCAAAGGATTTGAAGGTCCCTTGTTTATTAAATAAACAACGGTATGTACAACATCTACCCAAAAGTGTAAGGGTAGTCCAACATGCAATCTCATGCTTCTTGCACACTCCATAATGGTCCTATTCATTCTCTCAGAGACACCATTTTCTTGTGCAGTTCTAGGAACCATTTTATGCCTACAGATTCCATTATATGAATAGTAATTTTCAAATTCTTTTCTACAATACTAGCCTCCATTATCAGATCTGAGACAATTCAACTCTTTTTCTGTCTCATTCTCAACCAAATCTTTCCACTTTTTAAAAGTTTCAAATACTTCTGATTTTTATTTTAGGAAATACACCCACATTTTCCTAGTTGCATCATCAATAAAAGTAACATAATAGCAAGAGCCACCAAGAGAAGATACCTGAGCTAGCCCCCATACATATGAATGCACAAGCTCTAATTTCTCACTCTTCTTCTCTTTCCCAACTTTGAGAAATCAGACTCTTTTTTGTTTTCCATAAACACAATTTTTGCAGACTTCTAAGTCAATTTGCTTCAGACCTAGTAGCAACTTTCTGGAGTGAAGGATCTTCATCCCTTTCTCACCCATGTGCCCAAGTCTATGGTGCCACAATTCTATTTTTGTCCCTGTAGAAAGTGCTATAACTATTTCAGTAGCAACTAAGGTAGAATAAGTATTACTAGTACACAAATACAATGTGCCTACCTTTTCACCTTTAGCTACTACTAATGCACCTTTAGTGACCTTCTGGACTTTGTCTGAAAAGGTAACTATGCAGCCTTCACTACCCAGTTGTCCTGTAGAGATTAAATTCCTTCTCAAATTTGGAACATGCCTTACCTCCTGTAGCAACCATTCATTTCCATTCTGCAACTTGATTTTTATCTTTCCTTTTCCAACAATCTAACAGGGTTCATCATCACCCAAATATACCTATCCAAAATCACCTTGAACATAATCTACAAAATATTTCCTATGGGGTGTGGCATGGAATGAAGCCCCTGAATCTATTACCTAGGAATCATTAGCATTATCTAAACACAAAATTAAAGCATCCTATAATTTATTACTTGAAACATTAGCTTCCTTACTGTCATCATGTTGTCTGTCTCCTTGTTTGCCTTTTTGAGACCAACAATCCTTCTTCAAGTGTCCTGGCTTTCCACAGTGCTAGCAATCCATTCTTTCTCTTGATTTTGATCTACCTCTCTTCAACTTCCCTTGTGACTTCCCACAAATTGTTGGGCTTTTTCCTCTCTCCTTTGTTCTTCCCCTATTCTCTACAGTCAAAGCATTACCCAATGTTGAACTCTTGCCTATACTTTTTCATAGCATTTCCTCACTATGGATAACACCAACAACATCATCAAATTTCAAAGTATTTAAACTAGAGACAGAGTTACAACCATCAGCAAGCTATTCCAACTTTCTGGAAAAGAACATAAAACCAAGAGAGCCCTCACCTCTTCATCAAAACTCACTTTTACAGAAGTTAACTGACTAATAAGCATATTAAACTCATTTAAATGATCTATCATAGATCCACCTTCAATCATTTTTAGATTAAACAAATGCTTCATGAGAAATACCTTATTTGAGGCAGAGGGTTTTTCATACAATTTAGCCAAAGATTTCATCAGACCATCTGTTGTCTTCGCTTCTATTATATTGAATAACACAGATGGTGCGAGGCACAACCAAATGGTTCCTAGTGCCTTTTTGTCTAGAATCTCCCATTCTTCATCGGACATCGTAACACCTTTCTTTGCTTTTCCTTGCAATGGCTGCCATAGATCCTTTTGATACAAATAATCTTCCATCTGCATCTTCCATAATTGATAATTCTGGCCGCTGAACTTCCCAACCTTGAATTTTCCTTCTTCCATTGCTTCCACTCGAATCTAGAGGTTTCCTGCAATCAACTGAAATACACACAGCTCTGATACCAATTGTTAGGGTTCAGGAAGATCAAAGCAATAAACATTAACAATTATATGCAGATTAAATAACCCAAATATAACAATGAAGAACAACACAAAAATTTAATGTGGTTCACCCAATATGGGCTACATCCACAGAAACTCAACCATCCAACAATTTTATTATCCAGTGCAAAATAGATTACAATCTCACGAATGCATAGCCGTAATATACATCCTAGCTGCTTATAACAAGCTTTTGGAAGCTTCTAGAATTAGGGTTTTTACAAAGTCATTTTTCATGTCACTCTTATGGCTGCATTTGAATTATTGTTGAAATTACCAGTATTTATTTATCTTATTGTTGGAATTGAGATTTTCTTCCACTTTGGTATTTTTGGATATTGTGGTGGCTATGCTATTTTCATAATGTTTGAACTTTCTAGTCTTGTGTTATGCAATGTTGTTCTCTACCCTATCTAGCATTAGATGTTGGATGAAATTTTATGAGGAAGTTAAGGTGGAAAAACTTTGTGGCAGGAAGTAGATGTGGATCATTATGTGGCAATCATTATCCATTTATTTCTCTGCGTATGTGTGTGTGTTGTGGTGAAATTTACACATTGGTTGTATCTTCAAATAAGTGAACTGATAATGTTTAAATATGCTCTTGATGAGTAAATGCTTGTACACATGTGTGGAAGTGATTATTGTTTGAGAAAATTAGGTGTAATTGGGATTTTAATCCTTAGAATGTTGTTGTAATTGGTATGATGCCTTGTGATGGTGTTGGAAATATGTTATATTTCCCTTGTTTTTCACTTTTGTTTATGAGAGATTGAGGTGGCCAACCTTGAGTGGTTGAAGGTGTATATTGTTTTCTTTGGTTTGGGTGTGCTTAGTGGTGTAGTGATCCTACCTTGGATGACTGTTAGGAGGAAGTCCATTCTAAGGGGGGGAGTAGGATGTAATGCCTACCTTTGTTGATCCTTTCCATCATGTTTTGTAGATTATCAATTGTGCATTGATCATGATATTTATTCTTTATGAGATATGTTGTATTGAGTGTTTCTATAGGGTATTGGGTGTTTCTTGTGATTATGTGTCATTGTACCAAACTTATCGATTAGGTTGTTTGACCATCAAGGTGTTCTGATGGTGTAGTTTGGATGCTTTGTGGAGATGTTTTGTATGACTATCGATGTGTTTTTGATGATGTTATGTTATGGCCTTGATTATCTGACTATGCATATGTTGTGTCTTTGAATGCTAGATTATTACAATGTTTTAGCTTCATTGTTTTTATTTAAATATTATGTTGGGTGGGTAGGCCTAGTTCCATTAGTGTTATTCTTTTATATGAGTACTTGCACCATGGTCATTTTTCTAGGATGGATGATTTAATTGAAATGTCTCTGTTAATAGTTATGATTTAATTGTGTAATTTTATCATTTGCTTTGGCTATGGTTACGTATTGGGTAAATGCACATAACATTTGAATTAAGTGTGTAGGAAAATAATAGGTGTTTGACCAATGAGTGAAATGTGAAGAATGTTGACATGGGATGCTTAGTCATCTCACCTTTATCCTTGTGTTGTCGAAACCCATGAAAACCATATCTAATTTGATTGCAATTCTGGATCCCTTTATGTTAGACCCGTGAGTTTGTTTTCTTGGGTGATTTTAATTATTACTTTTGTGACTATTTGATATTTGTTAAGGTTACTAGCCTTTTAAAATAGTTAATCATGTTATTGATTATTGGAAACAGGGAAAGTGTTTATTTATCACTTGTGTGATTGTGTGTTTGCTTCGTATGTGTGAAATGATTATTAAGTGCCTTGGAAATTGTTAAATGGTGTTATCTATTCATAGTGTAGAGGAAAAGTGTTTAACTGATTTATTTGGGTTGTGAATTATTTAATTGCAGAAAGACATTATGTTTTATTTATTTATGTTTTGGAAACAATGTGTTTTAGGTGAAATGCATTCTAATTTGATTGTTAGAATTATTTCCTTAAGATTAGAGTATTATGATTTTGTGAAAAGGAATTATTTAATTATAGGGAATTACGAATAATTCTTCTTGTGTGAGAAACATCTCAATTTAATTGTTAGTGATTTGAGGAAATAGAATTATTTTCAAAAGTGTGACATATTGACTTAAGTGAATAAGTGAATGGAAAAATAGAAAAAGGGTCTTCTATCACAAAAAAGATTTCATTATTTCATTATGTTATGTTTGGTTAGCAAAATGGAGGAGAGGGATATTTTTCAAACCCTTCCTTGGGAAATTGAATTGGATATGCTTGGAGATTGCTTGGTTGAATTGATTCACTTGTAGAGGGAAAAAGATTCACCTTGTCATTGCCTTCAGATTGACTGAGATATTTCTCCATTTGGTTTGTTATAAATTTTTATATTTTGAATTTATAGTTGTATGAAAATATTTTTGAAAAATACATTTTCCTAATCGTAATCTAAAGAATTTTTCTAAAAATGAAACATATTATGAAAAGTGTGTTGTTGGGCAGAAATGGAATAAGAGGGTATGTTTAGAATTTTAGTTTTTACATTATTTAAATTTTTTGAAAAATATGTGAATTCCTCTATTTTACCCCATCAAATTATGCTAAAAATTTTGTGTTTTGGAAGGTATGTTGTTGGGTGAATTTGGGTCAAAAGGTACCTTTTGAGTTTTGAATTTTTATGGTTTTTTTTTCAAAAAAGTGAAAGTTGGGGATGAATTTTGGGAAGGATGCTTTAAGATCCATTAATGGTGGAACCTAGATATTTTTGAATATATATATGAATTTTGAAAATTCTAAAAAGTTCATGATATGTAGAGTAATGAATTATCCCATAGGTTTTAATTTTTATGTGCATTGGGAAGCACATTTTATGGGAAAATTGCTCCTTTCCTATTCTTGGGTGCCTTGAAGAAGGTTGACCCCTAAATTATACATAAGATAGGGAATATCCATAGGAGGCATGGGGTGGCCAATTACCTAGCTCATTGGGTGATATTGGAGGCAAGAAGCACATTGCTTAAAATTTGTAATTAAGAGTGCCAAATTCCCAACTCGCTAGGTGAGGTTGGAGGCAAGGAGCTCATTAAAAAAATGTCTTGCTCAAAATGAGTAATAAGATTATCAAAGCACCCAATGAGATTGGAGGCAAGGAGCATGATGAAAAGTGTCTCTTGCTACATTGTATAAAATGAATGCGTAAAATCTTGAATTTAATAACTTGTATTAAACAACTTTGTTGAGAGCTTGAGTGAGTGTTGTGTACTGAAAAAGTTTCACACTACCTTTTGAGAAGCATCCATTCGGTGAATTCTTACTTGAGGCCTTATGGTCTATTTTAATTCTAGCTTGGTTTTGGATAACCAAGGGGAAGTCCACCCCAGTGTCTTAGCTACCTTTCCCTAGTCCTTGTTGGTTGGATCGTGAGCATCTGATCTTGTGTGGAGACAAACCATGTTGCCACGTGTCTTGTGTGCATTAATTGTTGTGTGTACCATATGTTTCCTTGTATGTTGGTTGTAGTGTGATTTCCCACAAGTGTGTCGTGTTCTTTGATTGGCATGAGTGTAGCCATGTATTCCTTGGATTTGTGTGAGATGCCCTTGATAGTAGTGTTGCCATGATCTTCTTCTCCATAGCTCAGGGGTTTCTTGTAACGCCCGCCTTGAACACCTTGAAGAAATGCACACTATACTATATGAAACAGGAAATTTTTTTTTTTAAAAGATTAAGTAATGTTAACATAACTAATTACGACATATTCTCTAAGGGTTCAAGGCTGCATCACTTTACAAATCAACTAACATAATTTATCATACATCAGTAACTGATCCAAAACCATGCTCAATTAAATAACTTATTCACATTCATTACATATAATCAAATAACAAAATCTGCATGATTAAATACATAACTGAAATGCTTTCATATAAGTACATCATGACATCATTACATTGCCATTTTTAGACTATATTAGAATTACATACAAAATGAATGTTCTGTTACACAAATCTGGTACAAGTACAACTGGAACAAATCCTTTTCTGCATATGATCTTGACAAGAATAACCAATGGATAAAATAGCTCTTCCACCCGACCATGTGGAACCCTAAGGTCCACCCCCCCGAGCTAGGAGTTAACATGAGGTCCCAAACAATGACAGTCAGGTAGACAAAAAGACAAACAAGAACAAGGATGACCAACGCCAATACAACACATGGCAATAACAATACAACACCACTTAACTTCCAGAGGCGACACAAAACAAATGAGGAGAGACTGAACAAGGGATGCTAGGTTGTAGTAGGGAGAGTGTCATCGCACGGTCCTAACATGGGTTATCCTGACAGCCCCTCACTAGGCGCCGGCCCCCATCTATGGTTATCCTGACAGCCTCTCACTAGGCACCGGCCCCATAGGGTGACACATGCGGAATCGACCTTCCTTTCGTGAGGACAAGGAAGTCAATCATGCCAACCAGGCCTTCTCTACCCATCCTTAGTCTATACAAGCACTACAG